>CM029393.1:9001143-9601143 GCA_017165825.1 Hepsetus odoe
ACCCACAACCTTCTCACTCTGAAGCCCTTCTCACCAGACACACTCCACCAGAGAGAACCCAGTCTGGGAATCGAACCCACAACCTTCTGCATTCAGAGATTCATCTCCAGCGAGGTGGAGCTGTGAGGGAGGCGTCTGTCATGAATAAAGTGCTTGATAGTAGACAGGCCCATAATTAGAGGCCAGTTCTGCCTCAAACATGTTTCTTTTGAGATGATTCACACACTACCCACGTCTGCTCTCCGACAGTGTGAGAATGTAATTATTATCTTCTGGAAAAGGGAAAAAAAAGATTATTCATGAGGCAAAAAGGCTCTTTCGTTGATGACCCAGACCTGAGCGTGACCGCAATTATTTTTGGGTGATATACGTCTAAAATTGCACTCCTCATCTCCGAGATGATCTGATAGGCTCTGAAGTGTTCACGCTCAGTGTTGAGGCCTGTGATCGTGTGTGGGTGGTACATATTTTTTTATCCCTGCTATCACAGCGGGCTTATCCAGGAACACATATCCGAGTCTCTTTTTTCTTTGAGTCTCTCCATTTCTGCCACTCCTTTAAATGAATTGCCGAGAAGCTCTGAAAAGCATCCAGATAAAAAGCTCTTCTTATTTGAGTGGGTTCTGGCGCCGTTATTGAGCATGAATAAATCCATTGTGCAGAAAGGTCAGCAGATCCGTCTCCGAGATGCACAGCCATTACCAAATAAGCTTCAGATCTGGGGCAGCACGGTGGTGCAATGGGTGGTTCCTCACAGCAAGAAGATCCTGGGTTTGATTCCCAGGCGGGACGGTCCGGGTCCTTTCTGTGTGGAGCGGGCATGTTCTCCCTGTGTCTGTGTATTTCCTCTGGGAGCTCTGGTTTCCTCCCACCGTCCAAAGACATCCAGGTGGATTTGAGATGATAACTTAGCCGTAGGTGTGAGAGCGTGTGAATGTTTGTCTGGCTGTGAGAGGACAGACTCCAGCACCGGCCACAGCCCTAATAAGGGCAAGCGGCTCAGAAAATGAGTGAGTGGACTGATCTGGGAGCAGTAATTAGGCTTGGTTGAAAGGAAAATAAAGGCCAATATTGTGATCATTTTTAGACCGCAATAAACGATTTATCCTAAATGGGCTGCGATTCCTGGCTAAACAGTGAACCACAGGCCTTCCAGTCATCCCAGCATTATTTATTCATCCAGTACGATTCAGTATCATAATTATGTTGGATTTATTGCAGGTGGTTGATTTTACAAAGCTGAACTGTTACATCTGCATCATGGAAATATCTGGAAAACCAAAGAACAAACTGTCACTTTTGAAAAACTTTAATTCAGTGTTTTGTGGAAGAAGAGAAACATCAAAGATTAAGGCTGGGATCTCTTACAGATTTATCAATAATGTCCAGGAAGTGATCCATGAATTGATTCTGGTTTACACGGTGTAATCCCAAAGCAATGAGTCGAGAGAGTGGATGGACAGATAGACAGACAGACAGACAGGCAGACAGAGAGACAGACAGACAGACAGACAGACAGATAGATAGATAGATAGATAGATAGATAGACAGACAGATAGAAAGAGAGAGAGAGAGTGGATGGACAGATAGACAGATAGACAGACAGACAGACAGACAGACAGACAGAAAACTGTATGGGTTCACAGTGGATTAAATCCACTCGGTGTGTTTACTGAGCGCTGCTTGTTTGCAGGCTCGCTATCATTTTTCGAAATGTCTCTCTTTCATGATTAGGCAGTCGTTCAGTTCTGTAAGTACTGATCACATTCATCCCACACTCAGTGGCCTTTAACAGCCTAAAAGCACAATACTGCTGTCAGCTTCAATGGACCAAAAACACTAAAAGCAGCGTGTCACCAGTACAATCAGCGCCATCAGCAAGCTAAACCCACATTATCTGAACGAAAAAAGGCAGAAAAACAGCAAAAAAGCAAACTCGGTCACGGAAGTGAAAAGGCTGGAGAAGGCATGAGTATCTGGAGAGCAGATGAGAAAGAGACGCAGTTCAGCAGCGAAGGGGTTTCCTCGAGTTTCCGACTTTGCTGTTTCACCGAAAAATTGAATTCAAAAGCCCTGAAATAATCCAATAACGGCACAAGATTCACCGCCCTGGCAAACGGCTCTGATGTCGCCAAAACTGCAGACGTTAATTAAATACACGTTCGCTTCCAAATCAATAGCACGGCAATATCTCAGCTGAACTTCACAGACTGTGTACTTTAATCACCAACCCACACCCCAAACTAGAGAGACAGACAGACAGACACACAGACAGACATACACAAACAGACAGATAGACAGACAGACAGACAGACACACAAACACACAGAGAGATAGACAGACAGATAGATAGATAGATAGATAGATAGATAGACAGACAGACAGACATAAACACACAGACACACACACACAGACAGACACATAGATAGATACATACATACAGACAGACAGACAGACAGACAGACAGACAGACAGACAGATAGATAGATAGATAGATAGATAGATAGATAGATAGATAGATAGATAGATAGATAGATAGACAGACAGACAGAGAGACATGCAGACAGGCAGATAGATAGATAGATAGATAGATAGATAGATAGATAGATAGATGGATAGATAGATAGATAGATAGATAGATAGATAGATAGATAGACAGACAGACAGACAGACAGATAGATAGATATATAGATAGATAGATAGATAGATAGACAGACAGACAGACAGACAGACAGATATATAGATAGATAGATAGATAGATAGATAGATAGATAGATAGATAGACAGACAGACAGACAGACAGACAGACAGACAGACAGACAGACAGACAGATAGATAGATAGATAGATAGATAGATAGATAGATAGATAGATAGACAGACAGACAGACAGACAGACAGACAGACAGAGAGGCCTGAAAAGTCTGATGTTGAGTAAAAACACTGAACCCTAATAAAAACAACTGTGAATAAAAACTGAGAAGATCCTTTCAGCCCAACCTTTATCTAAACAACTCCAGCTGATTCCCAGGGCTGGTCATCTGTGTTGCTCAGGGACCACAGCGGATGGACCGATGCAGGACCAGAAAAAAAACAGAATTCATATATTTCAGAGAGTAAAACCAGCAAAAAGTTGCTTCTGCAGCTGTGATTCTAACGTTGCTGATAAAGACGAGAAGCCAACAGTCACCCAAGTAGATCATAGAGTTTCCATAAATTTAAACTTCTTAAGCCCCTCAAACATCCGGCTCTTCTTTAAGCAGGACACAGTGGTTTGGGACAGTATAACTGAACTGGCCTGCGGCTGGTGAACCAGGGGACGATCTCCAAGCCTGTTTTAACTGAGGGACTGGACTCCGATCCAGGTTAAGCGGAAACTGTATCCATTTTTTCACAACAGCTTAGGTGAAAGTGACTGTGTCATCAGTGACCCATAATGGAATGTATTTAACCCACACACACCACACAGAAGAGGACAGCCATATCCAGCACCCGGGGAGCAGCGATGGGGACGATACCTTGCTCAAGGATACCTGGTCTGGGGTTCAAAATCCCACGACCATCTGACCCTGGGGTCTAGTCCCTAAACACTTGACCCGTGCTGTTCAAAAATGCTACAAAGCAGCATAAATAAAATAAAAGACTGTTTCAAAGGAATCATTTTGCAAAAAAACAATACAATTTTCGACTTTGGTTGTGCCCCACGCTTGTTTGGAGACCAAATCTTTCCGAAAATGTATCCCTAAGACCCTCGACCCACATCCAGCTCTGCTGTAGGTGGTGGATGTGGTTTAGAGGTTCTTCAGTTTTGCACTGAGGCTACAAGACTCATGTTGGCAATAACATCGGACTCGCCCGCTCTGAAACTGTGTCAAACTGTTTACTGGTCCATATCAGACTAGCTTACTGGGTTTCAGACACACTGTTTTCTGTACACAGCAGTGACGGCCTGGAAGGTAACAAACGTGTCTGAGCGAACTTTTAGATGTACAGTCAACCCCACTACAGGTCCAACAACTTCTGAGCCCCTCATTTCTTTAGATTCTGTAGGAATAACACATGCATGTGAATCCAGTCTAAACACAAAGAGTTTAATTCTAACCAGCTTTAAAGTCAAATTTTCAGTACGGCCACCGTTATTCTTCAGCTCAGCCTCAACTCTCTTAGACCAGCTCCTTTCTTTAAGCCGTCTCCTGGAACACTTCTCCAGGCTTCTTGAAGGATGTTCCAAAGTGTTTAGGGAGTAGGCCCCCTGGAAGGTCATGGGTTCGAATCCCGGACCACTACGTTGCCCTGAAGTGTACTTGAGCAAGGTACTGTGTCCATCACTGCTCCCTGTGTGCTTTAAATAGCCACCCCCTGCTGGGTGAAAAGCAGAGTTTGCGGATAAAAACATTATCCTTCAAGAAGGCTGAAGAACTGTTCCTAAAGAAATGACAAGAGAGTTATGGCTGCGCTGAAGAATAGCGGTGGTCATTCCTCCATAATTCATTAAGATAGTCTTACCCTTTGGAACAGAAAAAAAAATTAGCAGTGGCTCAAGAGTTTTTATGCACAGGACTGTAAATCCAAGTAAAAAAATCAATAAAATAAACATCAGCAAAGCCTTGGCTCTCGAGCAGCTCTTTAAAAAGGATCATTGACTGCTGGTATCGAGAGACGCAGCAAGACAACAACATATTCCTCTCTGCCCAGACCCTCACACACACACACACACACACACACACACACACACACACACACACACACAGATGAGCAGTGGAGACGGTCGGGGTGTGAAATCCACCTCTGAGTTCTGCCCTGCCCCTCTCCACCATCTCTCTTTCAAGTTTTAATAAGATAACTTTCACCATTCCTCTGCCTCTCGCCTCTTATTTATCTGTTTATTTATTTATTTCCCGGCTCCCCAGTTAATCGTTGCCGTCGGGACGAGGGCTCTGACTGCGTAGAGCGAGGGAGCGAGGAAAAGGAAGGAGGAAAAAGAAAGGGGGAGGGGGGTGATTCCTGTCCGGAGCAATCTGCCACACTTTAATGAAGTCCAATCTGCAAGGCTGACGCCGCGCTGTCCCTTCAAAGCAAACGCGTGCACACACACACACACACACACACACACACGAGTGTGCACACACACACACACACACACACACACACACACACATAGATAATAAGAGACAACTACCAAGGGAGGATGATGGAACCATCTACCAATCCATCCAAAAGCCCCTCAGAAAGCAGGCCGACTTTATTTCCTCTGATGCTCTGAAGAAGTTTTCTGTTTCTTTATTATTTTCTTATTTCCGTTTCTTGTTGACTGCACTTCTTTTGCGCCGTTATGTGTTGTTTTTTGTGTTTGTTTTGCACATCTTTGTTGATCTTGGATTCGAAGCTTTATGAAGCTGCTTTACAGCTCCTGAAGTTTCCAATAAAGATTAAATGGCATTATTGTTCAATTATATTCAATAAAAGCGAGACTGTTGTATTGTTTGTGGCAGTGTTAGCGCTTTAACCCCGTCCGTCACGGTATCTTTAATAATCGGTGAAGAGTCTGTTAAAAAAATCAAGAGGAGCTTTTTAATTCTTCAATAGAAAAAGAAGAAATTCACACACACACACACACACACACACACACACACACATACATTACAGATACAGATCAGGCTCTGTATCTTACTGTAAAAGAAGAAAATGTTAAAAAAAACATGAAATATCCTTTAAACTGCCAACGAATCAGTGCCATCTGATAAAAAAAGGTGCATTTTAACTCGTTCACCTTTCAGACGGATGCGAAATTCAGAAAAATGAATCAAGACTCATAGAAGTATGAAAAATAAGACTAAAAATCCATCACTGACTGAAAAGGCATTTTGTGTTTTCACAAAAGAATATAAAACGTTTCTTTTGGGATCACCTGGGAGGGGAATTGTTCTCAGCTCAGCAAACATAAAAACGACAAGCTAAGAACGCCTGTTCAGTTTTGAAACCTGTTTTTTTGGCAATAACCTCATCAGCTGCTTTCCGCTGATTAACGCTGTGCAGTTTCGTCTTCGTAGCTCTGAATAAAAGTCAGTCTTAGTTATTGTGCAGAAATTCTAAGGCTAATTCCTCAGGGTGCACAAACTTTTTTTAAAAGCGGGAAAATATCCCACATCATCACATTAAACAAATGTGCAGCTTAACTACCAACCAGCCCCAGTGCATCTTTAGGACATTATTAGTCAATAAAAAGAAGTATCCTTTTTTAATATGCTATTAAGATATTATTTACACTACTAGATGCTAAATAATAATAATAATAATAATATTAATTATTATTATTATTACTAGTAGTAGTAGTATTAGTAGTAGTATTGCCATTATAATTATGATTATTGTTGTTGTTGTTGTTGTTGTTGTTGTTGTTGTTGTTGTTGTTGTTGTTATACAGGAGGCGGAGCTGGAGGTGTCAGAGTTAACGATGCTGAGATGTTCGTTGGGTGTGACGAGGATGGACAGGATTAGAAATGAGTATATTAGAGGGACAGCTCAGGTTGGACGTTTTGGAGACAAAGTTAGAGAAGCAAGGCTGCATTGGTTTGGACATGTCCAGAGGAGAGACGAGGATTATATCAAGAGGAGGATGTTGAAGGTGGAGCTGCCAGGAGAGAGGAGAACAGGAAGACTAAAGAGGAGGTTTATGGACGTGGTGAGAGAGGACATGCAGGTGGTCGGTTTGAAGGAGGAAGATGCAGAGGACAGGAAGAAATGGAGACGGTTGATCCGCTGTGGCGACCCCTAAACAGGAGCAGCCGAAAAGAAAGAAGAATAAAAGTATCTTCAAAGGGTCAATGTGAAGTTCTCTTTCTAATGACCTTGAACCACTGATGCCTCCTGACGGTGGGGTTTTAAACCCAAGGTGATGGTGGTGAGTGTGTGGGCTGGAAGCAGTTTTTCAGGTTCTGAGAGATCCCACCATCCAAATATTTCCTTCCAATTCATTATGCATGTGACCTTTCCTGCTATTTGGACATGATAAAATAAACGATTCTCTAATGCCAATATAAATAAAATGTGATTCACATTACAAATTGATGCTCCAAATATAGACGGGAGATACCGAGAGAAATCCAGAGGGGTGTTCGCCAGAACTTCCTCTGAAGAAAGTCATAACACATTTCTGGACTGAAAGGTCAGTGTAGCAAGGTTCAAATCTGGTTAGGTTTATAATCTGATTAGAGTCAGAATCTGAACAGGGTCAGAATCTGAACAAGGTTCAGATCTGATCAGGTTTATAATCTGATTAGGGTCATAATCTGAAAAAAATAAGAATTTGAACAGGGTCAGAATCTGAACAAGATTCAAACCTGATCAATTTTATAATCTGTTTGATGTCAGGATCTGAACAGGGTCAGAATCTGATCAGGGGCAGAATATGAACAGAGTCAGAATCTGAAAAAGGGCAGTATCTGAACAGGGTCAGAATCCGAACAGCAAAAAAAGGTTTTCCCCACAGTCTCAACAGTGTCCTCGGAGGAAAAGGTGCAGATTATGACGTTCCATCAGGCAATGAAAAAGAGAATGGAAGAAGAACCATGTCTGGGGAAGGAGTGGACGGAGGAGAACATTTATAAATATCAGACAGTAGTTTAAATTGTCCATTAACAGCTACATTCAGTTCTAAAGACACAAAACATTTTAAATGAATGAAAATGTGGAAAATGATCAAACAATAAAGGACAAAATAGCCTACAGATGTTCAAACGGACCTCCTGGGAAAAAGTTTCAAAAGAAGCTAATCATGGTCCCTTTCAACATTATAAGATCTTGGAATATTCCTGTATTTTCATTTCAGCTTCATTCAGATGCTTTTTAAGGACATGAATGGAAAGACGAGCTTTTGTAGAAGCAGGACTCCACCAAACACTCTGGAAGACAAAGCTGCCGAGTGGACTCTCTCTAAGCCTCTTTCTTCATTCTTCACAGCCTGCAGATACAATCCCCACTGCAGTGTCTGAGGGAAACAGTCTGAGATGTCCATTGAAGGGAGCACATGTTGTTCCTCCTGCTTCGTTTCTGTGGACTGATAGCTGTGATCTCGCTGAGCATGTGCCAGATTTCTCGCCCGCCTGTCCGTGTGGAGCTGCTTGTGGCAGGAAATACAAATAAAATCTCAGGACATGCTCCAGTGGACGCCTCACCCAGCTAGTCTGCCTGCTCTAGTCTCGCTTTTGACACCTCTATTTGGTCCTGTGATATTATTGGTAAGAAAAAGCAAAAGTCAGGATCCTCCTCCCGAGGAAAGGTTGCTGCCTCTGCTTGATGCACCGAAGACACTAATAAAGCTTAAGTGTGTGAGGTCCCTCACTGGAAGCCTGGTTTTCACTCAGCATTGCCATGTGTCACATCATGAGTCATGCTGACGGTTTGGTGTGATATTTTCCCAAAGAAGGCATCAAAAAAATAGACCAAAAAAGTCCAAATCAGGGTCTGAAGCACTTTGAGGACCCACACAGATGTACGTTTTGGTTGATCTGCTAAGTCGTGTGTAAATTTTAAGTACCATCCCGTTAACAGACACATTTATGAGATTTATTGCCTTTATTTGTAAAGCGACACGTCTCATTAGCTGAAGTCATGCCGAGTCAGCGCCGTAGAAGAGGAGACGAGGGTGAGGGAGAGGACGTGGTGGGAGGATCTTATACTTTTTCTTAAAAACTGGATGACATACTGGCACATGGGTGCTGCTGGTGAGAAGGTCCTGGGGTCCATGCCCAGGAAGGGGCAACCTGGATTCTTTCTATGTGGAGTTTTCAAGTTCTCCCCAAGTTTGGTTTCCTCCCACAGTCCAAAGACGTGTGTGTGTGTGTGTGTGTGTTTGAGTGGGTGTGTGTACCCTGCAATGGACTAGGAATTTGTTTAAAGGGCATCTTCATGCTGCTTCTGCCTTACTCATGCCTTCCCATGGATGGATGGATGAACGGATGGATGGATAAATAATCCAAGGTGTCTAAAAAGTCAGGCAACACATTTTTACCCATAATTCTCCACAAACGTTTATGTGAAATTCTGAACTTATGAGCTGTGAGCACTTTGCCCTGTTAAACACACTAGTTGCATGTGCCAAAGTCAGGACACATTAAAAAAAAAAAAAGTTTCCCTTGATCCAATTAATGTCCATAGCTCCCTCCTTCATCCTCACTTTCTATCTCTTCCACTCCAGCCAGACTCACTGCCCGAGCAAAAAAAGTGATGTGAAAGCACTCTGGGAGACTGGTAATTGTCCTGCACTCGCTATCGCCACCGAGGGTGGAACAGGGCAGGAGAGGGCCATTATGCTGGTGACGGAGAGGGGAATTATGACTGCAATAAGACGGCAAGTGGAGGACGGAGGAAAAGAGTCGGGAGTCGAGGGTGAAGAGAGGTCTCCTCGGGTCTGGTGTCGTCGCTCACGTGCAGTTTCATTACGGTGAAGACGATCACTTCTGTCATCTTGGCAGCTTTGGCGGTGAGTTTCATCGTCAAGCGGCGGGCACGTGTGAAGTGAAAGTGAAAGTGACTGTCCACGTCATTGTGAAACACAGCACAAAGTGAGACGAAATTTAACCCACAACCACGCACCCTGCAGCGGGGGGCAGCTATTGAAAGTGCCCGGGGAGCAGTGAGGGGACGGTCCCTTGCTCAAGGGTACCTCAGGACAACCTACTGGTAAGGGATTTGAACCCACAATCTTCCGATCCAGGGTTCTTGTCCTTAACCACGAGCCCACTGAATAAACTTCATATACAGTGCCAAAGAACCAAACGTTCTTGTAGTTCTTAATATATTGTTGAGGATCGGTTCTCCAGGCTTGCTGAAGAATTTAGGCTCTTATTTGCTGAAGTGCAAAATGTAAATCCATTCTAAACACAAAGAGAGTTTGAATAAAGCCAGCTTCAAAGCCAATATTCGGTACAACCACCGTTAATCTAGCACAGCCTCAACTCTGTTAGACAAGCATGTTTCTTTAAGGCATCCTCAGGAACAGTTCTGCAGGTTTCTTGCAGGACGTTCCAAAGCTTTTCTTAGGTGTCTTCTGTGGAGATGATTCCACACTGCTTCTGAAAGTGCTCAGGTACAGGGACTGCATTGAAAGTGAGAACCAAAAAACTGAAGATCTGGAGAACTGTTCCTCAACACATTAAAAACACAAGAACGTCTGGATCTTTGGAAGCAAATTATGAAGAAATGAGGGGCAGCAGAAGACCTTAGCGCAGTATTGTATACACTATAAAATATTTTTTAAATGAATAAAATAAAAATGTCTTGCTAGCAGAAGGCAGCTCTGGTTTTACAGCCCTTGTGAGACAGAAGTGCAGCTCGTTTTGTCCTCTCTGATTCATTTCGCTAATGAAAGCGCTCTGTGAGCGTGAGAGGGAAGTCAACATTAATGAGAGATGATACTGCTGGGCTCTTTCACTGACAGGAAGTGGCTGTGTGGCACTAAACATCTGATTTCTTATCTGATCGATTACACATTGATCTGTCCAGGAGAAACGCTCATCTCCATCTGGAGCCCTATTGCAGCAGACAGGCATTTAGCTGCAGGTTCCATTCCAAGAAGTTCCCTTCAGCAGAAGTAAATTTTATGTACATACAGGGCTGTGCAAAAGTCTCTGCACTCTTCCTTCCTCCATATTTTGCTTCCAAAGAGACTTTCTTGCATTGTCCTGTTTTGGAACAGTTCTCCAGATCTTCCTGAAGGACAGAGTTGTTGTCTCTCATTTGCAGTCCAGTCTCTGTACCTGAGCAGTTCTCCAGATCTTCCTGAAGGACAGTGTTGTTGTCTCTCATGTTCAGTCCAGTCTCTGTACCTGAGCAGTTTGATAGTTCTGTGTTGGTTAATCCACACAGTGATCTACGTCTGAACCTTCAAGCAGAACAACGTCTAACTTAAAACATGAAGCAGTGAAGAAACAGGTGCAGATGATTCCAGATGATCAGGACGTTTGTCAACATGTTTATTTTCTTCACTCCATTTTCTATACATTTTTCTTTCTATATTTTTCTACTTCGTTTTCCTAGAAAAGTAATCCAAAAGAATGTTTTGCTTTAGATAACAGTTAACAACAACAACTATTAAATAATTGTTTTATATTAATGATTAATTGTTTTAATAATTGTTGCATCATGTAAAATACTTTTTTCTAAATTCATGAAAAGCACTCTATAAATAAAATGCTACCTCTATATTATTATTATTATTACCTCTGACCTTGCAGGGCTTCCAATCAGAACAAAGCTAATTTACATATATATTAGTCTTAAAGACACAGTAACAGATGTTAAGGGGATAAAGACATGGAAACGGTGGAAACACACTAATGATCCTAAGCTGGAAAAAAGAAAGATGTGGGCCCCTTAAAATGGCAAAGTATTAAGCAATGTGCTCTCAGCACTGATTTCAGCATGAGGGTTCACTACAGCCGTGACTATGGGCATTAAAGAAGAATATGATTGGCGGCTTTCTTGCAAAAATTGCATCACATTTACATAAAATATTTTCCAGCTGTTCCTTTTCACTCACATAACCCTGTGCAAGGTTTTCGCCTGAATGGAAGGTGAAAAGCACTTTAAAGCAAAGAAAAAGCTGAAAAAGACTTGATGGTGATCAATCTGTCCTCGCTGGTGCACAATATACACACGGTCCCTGACGAGAGATGCCCCCAATCACAGGTCACTCCAGTCACCATCAAAGGAGAGAATAAAGAGGGAAAGAAGAACGAGAGAAAGACATGATTGCATTTCACCCTCCACCAAACAGAGCCTTTTTCTCCTCATTGCAATTAGGTGTTAATGAAGATTTTTTTTATTCTCGCTTCTGTGCCGTTAAGAGAGAACTCAAGATCTGATGTCTAACGGGTTTAAAAAATGGGACCAGGCCGAGACTGGAGCTTGAAGGAGTTAACATAAAATAAAATGAGCCTTTCTACACAGTAAATACTTGAAGATTTTATAAAGATCATAAAGGCAAACAAGTGGTAAAAACTCCATTTCCCCCAAACACACGTGCGCTTTCTGTTTAATAAGCTGAACTTGTCCTGGCATAGCATAGCATAGCCTAGCCTAGCCTAGCCTAGTATAGTATAGCATAGTATAGTATAGTATAGGATGGTATACCATAGGACAGTATAATATAGTGTAGGGTAGTATAGTACATTACTGTATAGTATAGTATAGTATAGTATAGGGTAGAATAGTGCATTCTAGTATAGTATAGGGTAGAATAGTATAGGGTAGTATAGGGTAGAATAGTGCATTCTAGTATAGTATAGGGTAGAATAATATAGGGTAGTATAGGGTAGAATAGTGCATTCTAGTATAGTATAGTATAGTGTGGTTTAGTATAGTATAGTAAAGTACAGCATAGTATTGTATAGGGTAGAATAGTGCATTCTAGTATAGTATAGTATAGTATAGTATAGTATGGTGTAGTATAGGGTAGAATAGTGCATTCTAGTATAGTATAGTATAGTATAGTAAAGTACAGTACAGTATAGTATAGTACAGTACAGTATAGTATAGTATAGTGTGGCGTAGTATAGTACAGTATAGCGTGGAACAGTGATGAGAGCAGTACCTTGAAAAAGGTAACCTCGGGGCAACCTACTGATCTGGGACTCAAACCCGCAACCTTCTGTTCACGAGCGCCAGTACCTACACACTAGAACTTCTCTTTGAGGAACCGAACCCCGGTCCTCCGTGTGACAGACGGAGATACTGTCCAATAACTAAAGAGGACCACAGGAAGCAACAGGAAGCCGTGCTAAACCTTCAGAGCTTCAGATCGCTCAAGCATCCGTCTGCTTATTGGACTCATCTAATGGTATCCTGGAAACATTTCGGCTGAATTGCTCTCCCGGCAGGAGGGGCCACCTTCAGAAATACGACAGTTAGACAGAAGGGGTTTTATTGTAGGTCTTGGGTGAATCTGCCTCTAGAAACAATTTCCTCAGGCATCAAACTCCTATTTCAGCCATATTAGAGCAAGTGTGTCTTCGATTGATGGCTCTTCTGCCACAGACTTGCCTGGAAATAGACACCAGCATATACCCAACCTCCCATAGCCCCCATCTTTCCATCTTTATTTCTCCCTCCCTCTCTCGGTGCCACTTACTCTCTTACTCTTTCCTTTGCAAGTCTCCCCCTCTCCCTTCGTCCCCTCTCACTCACAATCACATACATGGGTCCTGTGGGACGTAGGAGCAGCAGCTCTGGCTGTTTCTCAGACTGTGAATCAAAAAAAAATGGAAGCAAGGCTTCTGTTCTCCTGCCTTTTCTGCCATCACTGCCTCTGATTTGCACATTCACACACTATTAGGTGAGTAATTATTCCCAATGTGTCACCCTGTAGGCACTAGTGCAAAATTGAATTCTCCCTCTTTGCACAAACCACAAAAACAGTTCACAGACCTATCGCTGTGAGCGCCTACACAGAGAAAGAGCCCAGTCTCTGCACTCTGTATGGTCTCAGCTGGAGACTGAGGTCAGAAACTGACCACTGATAACGCTGTACATCTAAAGTGAAAGCGAAAGTGCCTGACACATCCTCTGTATTTAACCCACACACACTGTGCAGCAGGGGGCAGCCAGATCCAGCACCCCATTAGCAGCGAGGGGGACGGTACCTTGCCCACTGCTCTGGGATTCGATCCCAGGTGCTTCGGATCCTGCGGCTTTGTCCCTATTCACTAGGCGACCGTTTTAAAGTGGAGATATAAGATAAGGTGTTTCTAAAAAAGTGGCCAGAGTATGGACATGGACGCTAGAGGTTTCTAATAAAATGGTCACTACGGGGAAGCACAAGGCGCTGCTAAGAAAAGTGGGCAAAAAGTAGGAGCACAACGCAGGTGTTTCCATTAAATCGGCCAGTATGTCGGCATGCAAGGTAGGTGTTTCTAATAAAGTGGCCACTTAGTGGAGGCACAAAGCAGGTGTTTCTAAGAAATTAGCCAGCCCTTATAAGTGCAACGTAGGTGTTTCCAATAAAGTGGCCAGTGAGCAGACATGCAAGGTAGGGGTTTCTAATAAACTGGCCAGTATGTGGACACGCAAGGTGTTTCCGATAAAGTGGCTAGAATGTAATAGCACGAGATGTTTATAATAAAGTGACCAGAAAGTAGTAGTACAAGCAGGTGTTTCTAATAAACTGGCAAAAATGTGGGCATGGAAGGTGTTTTCAATATAATGGCCAAATGTAAATAGCCAGAAAATAATAGCCCAACATGGTGTTTCAAGCAAGGTGGCCGGGTAGTGGCCATCTAAAGTAGGGGTTTCTGATAAAGCAGACAGCAGAGTGTGTGTGTGTGTGTGTGTGTGTGTGTGTGTGTGTGTGTGTGTGTGTGTGTGTGTTTATGTACACTGTTTCTGTGCTGCACTTTTCTAACCTTTGAGTGTGCTGTTCTGCCTCCCACGACTGCACACCAAATGCTCAGTTTACTGGAGGCAAAGTGATCCCCTTCAGTCCCCACAACCTGTACAACCTGTGAAACCCCTCACTGCTATCAGCCTTGAGGATGTAGGGCAGCCTGAGTGAGGTGAGGGATTCAGAACTCCATCTTCTGTTAGTGCTCAATAGAACATAGCATGCTCTTCACCCGAATCAGCAGCATTTCTGCCAAATCTCCCCACCTGCTCCAGAACGCAGTGGTGATCCTGCAGGACGGTGCAGAAAAACAGACCGGATCGCAGGTGAAGATCACTTAGGGTGCGTGAAGGCCTTTCTCCTTCCAGCATCTACACGGACTGCCTGTGAGGCTGTTTCTCCAGTCACGTTGACAGACTGGCTCTAGGCAGAAGTCTCGCGCTAACACTTCGGCATCAGGTTAATGTTAAAAATGCGGGGGAGGCTTTTTTATGGTCCAAAAGAACGCAAGACTGTCATTTATGAAGCCCCTTCCATGAAAGCGTGAAGCTCTTCTGCACACCATCAGGATAAATTCTTTCAAACTATCTGTGGAGTTTTTAAGCCCCTCACCGGAAGCTTCTATTGAATGGGACACGTTTTCAGCCCATTAAAATGCAGTCTCTCCACTTTTGCTCCAGCAGTTTGGTGAGGAAATATCTTGTATGTGCTTCGCAAACAAGAGCTTCCAGAGATCTCGCTTTCATGACTAGAGGGACCGGATCCTCGGCAAAGGCACTCGAATCTGCAAAGCAAATGCACTGCAGAGGCCAAATTAAATAAATCAGGTGTGTGTGTGTGTGTGTGTGTGTGTCTGTAAGGTCAGCGGGACGTTAGCATTTGGTTTCTGGAGTGGGGAGGGGAGCTTTGATGCATTTCTCTCAGGCTTTAGGAGCAAGAAGGCCAGCGAGAAAGTCATGGCCTGCTCTAAAACGAGGGACAGTGAACAGGAAGAACAGCTCATCCATCGCTCATGACCCGGAAACCCTTCACTGCAGAACCAGCTCCACCAGTCAAAAGTCTGGACACCTCATGTCTTTGAATGTGAATCATTTTTGAAGCCTTTTGGATCTAAATGCTTTGATGCGCATCATATTTCCTTCTGAAGTAAGTCCGTAATGAAAGCATTGAAAGAATTTCCTCAATAAATTATAACTTTTTTCCAATGGATTTAATAAAATAATACTTTTATATATTTTGGAAATATATAGAGTACTAAAGCAGAAATCAGGCAACTAAATAAAGGATTTCTATGATCTATATCCTCATAGGCTACGATTTTTCTCCAATCCACCTGCAGGTCTTCGGACGGTGGGAGGCAAACGGAGCTCCTGGAAAAACACACAGACACGGGGACAACATGTCCACTCCTCACAGAAAGGACCTGGACCGTCCCGGCTGGGAATCAAACCAAGGAAGGCGACAGCGTCACCCACTGCACCACCTCATTATGGTGATTAATAATTTCATTGCTTTATATAAAAAGGCAATGACTTTTAAAAAGGACAGAATTAAAATAAAGGTGCCAGAGGTTCGACTGTCTCTGGATCCCGCTTTGTTTTATATTTAAGACGAGACACTACAGGTGAATATATTTTTTAATGAAAATGTCATGAATAAATCTTTTTTTTGTTTGTTTTGCTGTACAGTAAATATGTTTCCATAAATATGCATGAGTGTGCATTGAAATCTCGCCTTTCAATGAGGCTGAAATGAAAACGCTTATTAACCACAGAAAGCTCATTAATGCAGGGTTTAATGAAGAAAACATGACGCCGTTATTACAGGAAGCATTTCAGGTCATTGGTGGCAGGAAATACGTGCTAATTCTCCTGCAACATTCTCGAGAATATGCTCAGGACATAACTGATACGATGCAAGCTCGGATTTTTGGTTGTAGGAGTGAAAAAAGCTGATTTGACAACAAAAACAACAAACCTTTTAGTGACTGATGTATATGGATTAATATATATACATAAACCAGACTATTAAATGACATAGAATATTGCTGTACAATATAAATCATACTATATAAATACATTTCTGCATTCAGTTCCTATAACACATTGCAAATTGACGGAGAAACCTACGGGCTTACTTTTCTATTTCAGTTCCTGATCATTTTTCTGGCCCATTAGGACCAATTCTGCTTCAATGCAGAAGTTGCGTCCAGATCATGGAATAAATTGGGGTTTTGGTTCCGACAGTGGCAGGCTGGTGGTATAAGGAAAGTATAGCATGATTAAATTATACAGCAGAACAAACACAGCCTGAACCAGCTGGGTGAGCTGCCCCTCCTTCACTCAGGAAACTCCGAGTCAGACCTCTGGCTGAACTTGGAGCACCAGGCTGGCTGGTGAAATCTTTATGACAGAGAGGACGGTTGAGCTTACGTTTTTGGAAATGTAATGGCAGCCCCTCTTTATTTCTGAGGCTTGTTAGTATTGCATGGATGACTCGCAGATCCACAGCATGGCTGGGTTTAGGCCCAGGCTGAATTTTCAACCGCCTGAATCATCTCCAGCATCCACAACATCCTCCATTTTCTAAAAAGATGAAATCACAAATTCGCAAAGCCTTCAACCAATGATTTCCAATCTTGCTCTGGGAGACCCCCCCGAACCACACACAGCTCAGGAATAATAATAATAATTATTATTATTATTATTATAATAATAATAATAATAATAGTATAATTATAATTCAAATCTGGCCTCAGATTGGTCAACCATGTCCATGCTGACCAGTAAAATGGATCTTCTTTTGGCTGCTCCTGTTAAGGTCCACCACAGCAGATCATCCGTCTCCATTTCTTCCTGCCCTCTGCATCTTCCTCTTTCACTCTGTCCCCTTGCATGTCTTCTCTCACCACGTCCATTAACGTCCTCTTTGTTCTTCCTCTTCTCCTCTCTCCTGGCAGCTATATCCTCTTCCCGATATAATCCTCCTCTCTCCTCTGGACATGTCCAAACCAGCCGCTTCTTGACTTTGTCTCCAAAAACGTCCAACCTGAGCCATCTCAAATATACTAATTTCTAATCCTGTTCATCCTCGTCACACCCAGGGAAAATCTCAGCATTTTTAACTCTGACACTTCCAGCTCCAACACGTCCTTTTGTCAGCGCCATCATGGACAGCGTAATGGATAATTGTGAAAGCGGAGCATTCTGTGAGTCCCCTCACATCTATAACTGTATAAAAGAAGCTCCATGATGCCTTTATTGTTACATTTGAACTCAGTTCACATTGCCATGGAAAAGTTAATTGATTTGTTTCATCAAAGGAAGAATAAAAGACCAAAAAAAACCCACAAAGCCTTTTTCAAAGTGGAGGATGGGCGGATATGAAAAAAGGAATCCTTTTTCACTAACCTGGGATTTTTTTTATAAGAACAGCGAGGCTTGAGGAGAATGAGTGATTAGTCCCTTAGTGTGGGGAAAGGAGAGACGGGGACGGGGGGGGGGTGAGGGGGCCCAGCACCACTGCATGGTAATGGTGTCAGCCCCAGTGCATGAATATCAAAGCTGCCCGCTTTGATGGACAACTAAGACACAAGAGAGCTCTTTGGCAATAATGAGGTTGGCGAGAAAAAGGAGGGGAAGAGTGGGGGAGGGAGGAGTGAGATGGCAAGGAAATTATTACCGACGCATCTTCTGCAAGATCAAGACTGGGGGAGGTGATGCAGCAGAGGACGGGAGGGGGGTGAGGACCTGAGATGGGTTCTGATTTAGGTGCCTTTAGACGCATGGCGGATCACAGGGCGGGCGATTATTTATGGATAGCCGATGAGTCCGTCTTGTTTTATTTACACCTACCCCGAGTAAATCCCTGCCTCTATTAAGTCATCACCTTTCAGGCTGTAAAGCTTTAACGGGACCCTGCAAACCTCAGACACTCGCCTCGAGTTTGTGTTTCCGTCTGTTAAAGAGATAATTTGACCTAAACTGTTTTCTCCTTACCCTGAAACAAGTCTTCTTCTTTAAATCCACAAATTTAATGTAGCTACAAGCTACTCATCTATTTTAGCCCTTTTGCCTCAAACCATGTCAAATTTTCAGCAATCTCTAATCCCTCATGTGGATTCTGAGTGTCTGACACATATTTTTAAAAACTCACTAAAATATGTCAGTATTGCTGAAAACAGCAATCCTGAAACCTGCATAAGCCTAGCCTAATCTGCAGCTTAAAGTGAAAGTGACTATTTGTCGTCAACGCACAGCACTTCTGCATTTCACCCATACGCACACGTGCAGCAGCGGGCAGTCATTTCCAGCACCCGGGGAGCAGTGATGGGGACCGTAACTTGCTCAAGGGTACCTACTGGCCTGGGATTCAAACCCATGGCCTTCTGATTCTGAGGCCCAGTCCCTTAAAACTAGGACAACGCTGCACCAAAAATGACGGATGAGAGTTCTGCACCACCCAGCCAGCCCATCCTGATCCAACCGCTGCTGCTAAATCTGAAGTGGCTCCCACTCACTAACAGAGATTTAGTCCAGATACAGTTTTGCCGAGTTTCTGAGCTCCTGGATAAACTGGTGTTTTACACTCACAGACCTCACTGTGAGGGAACCGCGTAGAACTGCTGATCACACCTGACAGAGAACAGCAATCACCCTTCAACTCTTACCCTCCCTGTGCTGCAGTTCCTCTCGCTGCTGCTGCTGCTGCTGGAAGAAACGTTTAACTCACTTCAGGAGAACTTACCAAGCCAGAGTCATTAATCAGAGAGTCATCAGAAGATGGAAAATATGAAATGAAATAATAAAAGCTACAAAATACTAAATAAGTCAAGCCTGATTGCGATACCAACCCAAAATCTGATTTCCTGTCTGGTCCTGTTGGGTTTTGTTCAGTTAACCAACCACACTGACATCATACTGACATTATACTGACCTTACACTGGCATCATACTGACATCACACTGACATCACACTGGCATTATACTGACATTATACTGACATCACACTGACATCACACTGACATTATACTGACATTATACTGACCTTACACTGACATCACACTGACATCATACTGACATTATACTGACCTTACACTGACATCACACTGACATCACACTGGCATTATACTGACATCATACTGACATTACACTGACATCACACTGACATCACACTGACGTCATACTGACATCACACTGGCATCATACTGACATCACACTGACATTACACTGACATCATACTGACATTAGACTGACCTTACACTGACATCACACTGACATTATACTGACCTTACACTGACATCACACTGACATCACACTGACATCACACTGACATTACACTGCCATCATACTGACGTCATACTGACATCACACTGACATCACACTGACATCATACTGACATTATACTGACCTTACACTGACGTCATACTGACATCACACTGACATCACACTGACATCATACTGACATTATACTGACCTTACACTGACATCACACTGACATCACACTGGCATTATACTGATATTACACTGACATTACACTGCCATCATACTGACGTCATACTGACATTACACTGACATTACACACCAAGTATCATTGGCCTACAGACAAGAAATGCTGTAAAAGAGATACACACAGACGACCATGTCCAAATTCTCCATGTTCATCTGTGGTCAATTCATGGTTTCAGCTACAATTTGGTTCATTTTTTACACTCCAGTGCAAAACTGTTTTTCCCCGAACAGTCTCTGTTATTAAGAGCCACTTCTGCTCTTTCTTCTCTCTCTGGTCCAGGCCTACCCTCTGACTCAAAAGGACACCATCATAATAAAACAAAAATACGGTGTACGCATCGTTAGCGCCCACATATCATGCTGGGAGGGGACCGGAGCTCAGGCGTCTGTTCTTAAAGCCTCAGCCCGGTGCAGTTATCAGTCAGGGAGCGATAATAAAGCTCGCGGACGACCGTGATGGTTTCAAATTCGCACCTCATCGCCGCTCGGGCTGCTGTGAAAACGTATTACGAAAAAAGAAGCATGATGTGAAGAATCGTCTGTCTTTTGCATGCTGTTCAGATCCTCCCGCCACCTTTATCCCACCTTTCAAACGCTGACACTCTGCACACCCACTCACACTCACACACACACGCACACACACACACACACACACACACACAGTGCAAATGAATCATTTCAAACGATACAACGGCTTGGCCAACCTGGCGACTGGAAGCAAGAATACACAGAATAATGCTGCACACCGAGTGAAAAAAGAAACAATGGAAGAATATCCCTCATCCTAATCGTCATCCAATTAATTCAGACTGTCAACAGTGACCATTGTGGGTCTAATAAAAATTGAATGCGCTCATTAAGGAGCCTGTGGCTCCTAAAAGAGCTGCGCGTGCTAAATAAAGAAAACAAACAGAAAACTGCGAATCTGCTGTAATTAAATCTTCATGCCGAGATCCGTCTTGCGCGAGCGAGGACTGCTTGGCATCAAAGGCTTCGGGAAGCAAACAGAGACAGTCGGCCTCCCTAAAAGCGGCTTGTACAGGCTAACAAGCACACACAGCAACATGCAGTGTAATTTACAGTAATGGCACACTCTGGCTGATGGACCCTGTATCTCCGTGCCGTGGTTAAAGCTGGGCTTTAGAGAGAGATTTCAGAGAGATACCTTGTCACAGACCATTAGCTGAAACAGCAAGCCAAGCCCGAACTGCAATGACGACGGAGTTAGCCAGTGGGTTACTTATTGCTAGGGCTTTTTCTCCGTCCCAGACACGGACGCCACGTCCAGATCAGACTGCCAAACCTACCCTGCAGACAGACGCATGCGTTATGAAATCAATTTCAGTTTAAAACTGTGAAATCTTCAATGGGCTCGGTGCTTTCTAGGAACGGAAAAATACGTTTATTTTTTTTACTTTATCAAAACTCCCAGTATCGTCATGCCAGTTGCAACAGCTGGAACAATACTGGTTTGATTGAAAACAAATGACTGTGGAAATCAATCTGGGTCATCTCTGTGATTCCAACCAAGCTCAGGTCTGAACAGAAGGTCTTACATGTTAGATTAATTACCAAAAGTGACAGAATTAGCCATGTTACTCAGAGGGTTGAAATCAAATTGAGGGAAAAATTACTTGAGAAAAATCCATTACTGTAGGTCTGCTGGAGTCCTAGATAACATTAGTTTTAACTACCAGAGTCAGTGAACTGCTCATAATGTGAATTTACACTCTGAAGCCTGTCATCATGGAGAAATGGGAGAAAAGCAAAAAAAAAGTTTCCAAAAAAAGTTATAAATATGTTACTCTGTGACAAATTTGTATGTTTGCACACAGTTCACCGAGAGAAAACTCAATGTGCATGTAAAATCCGGCCCAAAAAAAAAACCTACGGACCTTCAGGACAGCAGTGGACCTTCAGGACAGCAGTGGTGTTCTCGATTCCACTGCACATACAAGAGTCCTTGGGCAAGACTCCTAATGCCACGTTCGTCCACATTTGCAGCGCAATTAAAACGATCAGATGCTCCGGATAAATCTGCTGAATTATTTATTATAAAGTTAAATCAAGTCACCATGATTGATTTTGCTCTTCACACCACCTCAATGGTGGAATATTAGCTTTTCTTATTTTTCCACTACAAAGAGTATAAAACAGCGAATACACCGCTTCTGTTTCTCATCCGAAAAGCTTTCTCTATTCCTGAACATGTTTTTTTCCCCCATCATTAATGTTAGTGTCTCCTAAAGTCTGGGAAATCTCATTAGCGTTGGTTAAAAGACCCAAAATGTGTCTCGGTGAATTTCAGTTTTTCATTTTTTATAGTTCAGATTCAAATCCACCTCTTTCAATATGAGCGATATGAAAAGCTACAAGTGGAAAAGCAACAAAAAAATTCAAAGCCCTTAACCCGATGAAGGATTTGTGTGCAGTCTGGCATCAGTTTAAGCCCAATTATGTTCGGCTTGTTTCTTCGCTGTGTCCATCAAGCCGTTAAGGCCTTAACAAGGAAACCACAGAGGCGTCCAGTTTCTTCCCACTTCCCAACATCAATATTCAGATCTGCTATCCTATGCCAGCATGGGCAAGCAGAGTAGTGAGTGTGTGGTGGTATTGACCAGCCTCAAGTCATTAGGTGCGCCGTCCGCTTGTTTTGCCAGCACGAGACGGGGTGCTTAATTGCTTATTATTGTGTGTCTGCCGAGAGTCAGGGAATCATATGTCCCGGGAGTGCTTTAGGGAACAGCTATTGACTCGGGAGCTCAAGGCTTCCCGGATCACTCTCTCACCGCTCGATATCAAAGAGTGCCGTGTATTAATGATACCCTGACGTGACGAGCGCTGGCCCGCAAACACCTCAGCTCCGGAAACAAGACACAGTCCAGTCCAGAACACATCTGTCACTTCTGGCGTAGGGCTGACTGATGAGCCCTTCACCCAGCACGGTGACCGATTCTGGACTGACCTGCTCTTCCTCCATAACTCCTCACCCTCAGCTTCCTTGGATTCATCGTCAGTCTTCGGAAATGAGCCGAGACACTGTCTCGGGTCATTTCTGTACTTCTTAATTCACTCGTCGAGACAGCATAGTGGCTAACAGGGGTTGACCGATGCAAGAATCCTTTAAAAGACGCTGCCGAAGGAGGCTGTCTCAGCAACATTAATTCACACACTTTCTTGCACACAGTTTGAGATGACAGCTGGTGTGAAGATGTGTGAAAGATTCATTTTTCCTTGTTTTGCCAACAATAAAGGTGAGCGCTGTCTGTGCTGGTGGAATTACTCCACAATCACACACTGCACATTTGTTTTACAATGAAGAACATGCGGGAAACAACAATTAAAGCTTCTTAACCTTATCGATGCCTGTAAGATCAGATCTTACATTTGATCAGCACACATCCTTGCACCTTATTTTTATGATGATCCAATGTATATGTTAATATTTCATTAAACATGAAGCACCAGGGGCGGCTTGGTGGTGCAGTGGGTAGCGCCTCACAGTGGGTTTGATTCCCAGGTTGGTCTGAGGTCCTTCCTTCAGGAGCTCCTCCAACCATCCAAAGACTTGCAGGTGGATTGGAGATCCTGAATTGCCACCTAGGTGTGAGTCAGTGTGAGAGTGTGTATCTGCTCCGCGATGGACTGGCGACCTTTCCAGGGTGTCCCCGCTTTTTGCCCTGAAAGCTGAGATGACGACAAGTGGAGACTGAGAGAAGTCCTCGTTTACTGTTTCTGTCTTCACGTGATAAACTGAATCTAAATGAACATCAGGATTATATACGTGTCCTGATTTAGCATCTGTACTGATAACAGCCCAAAAGAAAAGTGCACGCCGGTTGACCTCTAGAGGAGAACAGCACCACCTCACCTCATCTATATATCTACAGAGCAATCTATGTATCTATATAACTATCTGTATTTCTATATCTATATATCTATATATTTAAATAACTATCTATATATGTATATCTATATATCTTTGAATCTATATCTATTGATATATACAGTACTATTCAGAAGTCTTGAGCCCCTCATTTCAACATCTTTTGCTTCCAGACATTCTTGTATGTTTAATGTCTTGTTGAGGGACAGTTCTCCAGATCTTCCTGAAGGACAGTGTTGTTGTCTCTCATGTTCAGTCCAGTCTCTGTACCTGAGCAGTTCTCCAGATCTTCCTGAAGGACAGTGTTGTTGTCTCTCATTTTCAGTCCAGTCTCTGTACCTGAGCAGTTTGATAGTTCTGTGTTGGTTAATCCACACAGTGATCTACGTCTGAACCTTCAAGCAGGACAAAGCATCTAACTTAAGACATGAAGCAGTGAAGAAACAGGTGCAGATGATTCCAGATGATCAGGGGATCCATTTACTGCTGATGCGGAACGCTGAGTGGAACCCCTTATCTAGATCCTTGCTGAGGCACTTTGTAGCCTGGAGCACTGAAACATTTTCCCGTTTTTTTCATTTGATCTGCTCAGTTTACCAAAGATTGACAGAATAACTTTGTAATTTTACAGAAAGGTGATTCCTTAGCAGAATATTAAAAAATTATGAGTTAAAGACTTCTGAACAGTATAACTTTTCAAAAATATGTTTGGTAACTAATCTTAAGAACCCGTTATCAAAACTAACTGAATTAAAGTTGAGTATTAATCTGCTTTCATATAATGACAATAAATAAATGAAATGAAAACAGCCATATTACTGCCAGTATTGGACGTTGGTTGTTGGTCATTGTTCTCAGCAAGAGGTTCTGCACCATTGCTTTCATTTTCACTAAAGCTTCGGAGACTTCAGAGACACGTCACCCAAAACACTTCACCCTCTGATTCCAACACTGCAGAAACTGGAGCGAACCCTTTAAATATGAAGTAAATACTGCAGTCCAAACAGAGACCCAGCGAGTTCAAGCTGATTTTGTTCCTGTCAGAAGTCATTACCGTGGCCCACGTTTTTCACCTGGTAATGGCTTGGAGCGCTTCCTGTGCCGGCTAATGCACGGGGTATGAAAATGAGTCAGGCCGCACAAAAGTGCCAGCAGGCTCTGACGAACTGCAGTTTTGCAGGAAAGTGAAATTACCGAGTGTTGGGATACACTGAAGGCTGAGCCAAAGCCTCGGTTTAATCCACGTCCCTGCACGGCCGGCGTATCGTCAGCTCGTTACACCAAACTTACAGGTGCAGAAAGCTTTAAGGCTTAAGGTTTTCCATTATTCACCCTCTGTAGTCAACAGTCGTCAGTGTTCTTTGCTGTTTATTCAATTCTGCACAATTGAATGTAATTAATCACATTGGCATTCAGCTTTACTTTCGTTTTTTAACAGGTTCGCACTTCGCTGCGTTGGCTTTGATGTAAAAATGACAAAAACAATGTTTAAGAGAACCAAGATTTCAAATCTTATCTCTTCTATGCTTCTATATTTTTTCGATGAGCCGCTGGCGAGAAGTAATTCTACAGAGCGTATGAGGGGGTTTACTGATAAATGAACCACCGGGGGAAGCACTAAAATAGAAGAAAGGTACAAGAAAGCAAAATTTGGGGACAGCGACAAGACATTAAAGTATCTGCTCGCTGCTCCGGCGTAACCTGTGTACTCAAAAAGGCTTTTTAAAGAAGAGCCATTTGTAGTTCCTCCAAAAACCTTTCAAAGGAGGGTTCTTTAAAACAGCAGGATGCAGACCAGGATCTGGTGGTAGATATTTTAATACTGGGCCACAGTTGTGCCACAGTGAGAGAATAAGATAAAATATTATTATTATTATTGTTATTATTATTAATCATTGCTGGTGATGGTGATAAAAAGCTGTCACTGTAGCTTGAATGAAGTTCCTCCCGTTGCTTTGGATGAAAGCATAAATCCGTAAATTTAAACGCAAGAAGGCAGCGCCTCTATTCCTGCAGTGGACGCATGTTTGTGAAGTGGACATGGGACGATCTTCTCACAGCTTAAACCGACCAACTTAGTGAAGGCCATCCGAGGAAGTCACTCAGGCATCTGAGGCAGGAGAGCTGGAACCCGAGGTACAGTTTCTCATTTGTAAAAGCCGTGGAGTCGAGGGGGCGGGTGTTCTCTCCTTATTTCCATATCGTCGGCAGCTTTTGGGAGATTGGGGGAGGAAAGCCGCTCTTCCAGTGATGAATGTGCTTCAAAAGCTAACTGACAAGCCCGTCACAGCGCCGGGTTCAAAGCGTTCAAAGCAGACGTTTCTCATTCGCCGTCAAACTCGGCCTTCCCACGTCGTTCGCTTTTTGAAAATTGTGTGAACTCGCTTTCCGGGTTGTTTATTTTTGTTTTGTTTTTAAGGAACTTGCGAAGGCTCCTCGAGGAGCCTGCTGCTTCATCTCATTGTCGTCGTGAAATCATCTCACAGCCAAGGTGGAAGCAGGCAGGTTGGTATTTGTAATCTCACGCTGTTTTCCTTTCTAAACAAACTCACGGCATAATTACTGACCCCGAAAGGTGGAACACCCTAATGTGCATCTCTGGATATGAGGAGAAACGGCGAATCCTTCATCACGCTAAGAGAAAAAGGTTAGCAAATATCAATAAAGCTCCGCTCCAAGTCCAATCCTCAGTTGATCCCATTTAGATTGTGCACGTATTTGCATATGACATTCAGAGCAGTCTTACTCGTTTCAGCAGCAGAATTCCAGAGCTGCATGACTAATGCCAGTCAATTAGACTACGGGCAGCAGCGGCACTTGTGGCATCGACGATCCTAAAGAGGCCTGGCTTCATTTCGCATGGCAATCCAGTCGACATTACTTTGTGTAGGAACCGGTTTCCATGTCGCCGACACGGCAACATTTTCACTATTGAATATGCACATCATGCGTACGATTAGGGCTGCAATATTTATGAAGCGGAGGCCCACTCCGACAGCAATAACGCAGGGAAACAGAGGCCGTATCAGACAAGGGCAAGGGGATGACAAATCTGCCTCGGCGTCCAACGCGCCAGCGCAATAATGAAAGCATTGAGGGAGACACATCCGGCTCTGTTCCTCTTCTGTGCCTCGCTCGCTGCCTCGTTACTCATCAATAAACGGCTCTTTAACCGCATAAAATATTAGCCCGCATATTGCAGCCGCATACGAGCCATGATTCAGAGCTTCCACCATCCCCCTGCAAATCAAGCCGCGGTTTATGGGTGGCAGAGAAAGTCATATGTCTGATTCTAATATACAGAGGGTCTAGAAAGTAGACAGGGTGCATTTAAATTACTGCGCTGCAACCACTCCAGGGACTGGTGCGAAAACATCTCTCTATTATTAGCGTTTTATTAGCGCTTTCTTTTTTAGCAGAGCTTCGCTGATGCGCAATTAGAGGTGAGAACCGAAGTGACAAAGTGAAAGAGACTGGTTCTCCTTGTGAGCATGGAACACGCAACGGGATGCGTTCACACTGTGCACTAGCGGCCATCCATCTCCAGGGCCGGAGGAGCAGGGACGGGGGCGGTACCTTTTTCGAGGAAACCTCAGGGCAACCTGCTGGTCTGGAATCCGAACCCACGGCCTTCTGATCATGCAGCCTAGTCCCTGACTATTGGCTTAGCTGGATCATCTTCTAGTGCCCACGACTCCCATCTGATCCTTGTCTGTTTCTTTTAGTCTCTGTTTCCCTCCAACATTACACAGTTTTAGCACTTCATGACCTTCTACACCTCTAAACACGGTTTCACAGGTGGCACCAACCAGTCCTCCAACACACCAGCACTGCCACTCCAGTGCTTCCCACTGAGCCACATACAACGCAGAGAACAGCCCTCTCTGCCTCGCTTAGAGGAAAATATAAAAGCCTGAACGAAAGTGTGTCCCACTGTCTTCAGGCGAGCAGATCACAGCCTGGATCCTCACCATCCCGACAGCATTTCCTCTCCCACTTCAAAGCCATGTGCCGGGAGCCACCGCTCTTGTATACACAAGAAAAAGGTAAACGTGTGGTCCTGCTGGGACGCGCAGGAGCGTATCCTGGGACGCGAGATACTTTGAACGTGCTCTACATTTCGGCACCCACTGCTTCTACTCTACTCTCAACCCCCCCACCTCCCTTCCCGGGAAGTGCTGGATGTGGGTCACACTTTGCCATCCCTCCTCCACATCTTCAAAAGAGAACAATGGCAGGGATGTCACCTTTGTCTCCTTCTGAAATTCATGAAAGCATGGAGTCGGCCACGTCGAAGAAAAGTTGAATGAAAAGGCCGTAATTGAATGTCTCGCTGCTGACTCGGCTACGTTCTCTGTATCTTGGCGGATGAAATAAAAGGTTTGTTTGCAGGCCGGTAGGAACTTATTAGTGCCCCTACGAGCTTCTGCGCTCATCGCAGCAATGGCTCCAACAAGCAACTCCATTTTTCTCCATTTCTCCATTTCATTTGTCTCCATTTCCTTCGGAATGGCTGGTAAGCTGTACGCCCTCCTCTGTTTCTCACGTCAAAACGAGCAAGTTAATTACCTCATTTAGCCAGATATTACATCCACCGCGCATTTGTTTGTATTGTTCTGCGCCGAGCTGGCTTACCGGCAGTGCTTCCCAGTTCCTTCCAGAGATAAACAAAAGACACTTTCATATCCGCTGACACTGCCGTGGACAGTTTAATTGGTATTCCTGGTGAGAATTACAATATTAATGTGTCCGTGTCCACCGTAGCTCGCTAGATTTATCTGCCGGTGATGAATTAACCCTGCTGGGAAGCATTTACGTCCAAGGTGTGCAGGTTCAGGAGCCAGAATAACACTTGTTCTCTAAACTCTGTTGTGGAAAAC
Source organism: Hepsetus odoe (assembly GCA_017165825.1). Classification (NCBI taxonomy): domain Eukaryota; kingdom Metazoa; phylum Chordata; class Actinopteri; order Characiformes; family Hepsetidae; genus Hepsetus; species Hepsetus odoe. Next base: position 9,029,794 of record CM029393.1, read on the forward strand.
TGGGGGAACGATGTCAGAGGCATTGCAAAGTCAGAGATCGTTCACTTGTTGAATGGAAAAGCTTATAAAGCTCAGCACGGATGTCTGTTTACGGGAAAGTTGATCTTTACAGTAAAAACAGCAACTCAGCTTATATCAGTTCACAAAAGCTCATCTCGTTGAGGAAATAAGTGCATGTGCAGCAGCCAGATGCTGGAAAAACATGATTTTTGTGTAGTTTTTGATCCAAACTATGATTTCTTTAACTCTACCTGGGATTTTTAGCATTCAGCTTGGGGTTTCTAGAGCTGACGCTCAAAGAAACGGTCATGAATAAGTGGAAAAAGCTCCCCGGGTGTGTTATAAGTGAACAGATTTTATTAGCAGAAGATAAGAGTAGTGTATTCAGCTACTTTATACCATCTGATCAAAAAAACAAAAGCAATACTAGATATGGCTGATATTTCAGCAATCTAATGACATACAAGTCTTCAGCCATCTCTTATTTCTTCATATTTTGCTTCCAAAGAGCCAGACTTCTATGTTGCTTTGACGGTTAATCCACACAGTGATCTACGTCTGAACCTTCAAGCAGAATAAAGCGTCTGACTGAAGAAACAGCTGCAGGTCCAGATGATGGGTGGTGTTTGACCTCACACTGTTGAAACAGCCAAAGGTTGCAGGTTCGTTTCATCCATTTCATCATTTCTAGAATCAGATATCGTGCTCTCCTTTACGTAAACGGCAGCGCTTTCCTGCTGATGGCAGTCTGACGTCTTCTCTTCAGCGAAGAACATGATCGCATGGCTCGCCCGCCGTCCACTCCTGGGTGGCCTGCAGGCCAGCTGCTCACGGTTTTGGGATGAGTCAACCAGCTGCTTTCATCAACAGCCTGCACTCCAGCAGAAGAGGCTCAGCTGAATATGACAATTCCTGCCTACAGTCCAGAAAGTACGATCCAGCTGAGAGAATATGTGCTGTTTATTCTTCTTCTCTCTTTTTTCTAGTCTTGTCCAGCTCAGTGTGAGACACTGCTGTAGGAGGACGCAGAAGAAAGTGCCTTTCTTACCAGATAACTGATGATCTGTTGCTGTTGCTTACAAATGCACAAAAGCAAGCCTTTCACAACCAAGAAAAAAACTGCGTAAAATGTTTTTTTTTTTTATTTAAAAAAAGTAAAATTGATAATATGACTGGCAGTGAAAGGATGGACAGTTGGTAAATCTTTAAAGAAATTTTTGAAGTCTTTTTTTAGTAATTTCCATTTCTCTTTCTTTCTTTTCTCTCTCTCTCGCTCTCTCTGAGTTGGCGGAAGGAAAAACATCTCCAAAAAACTGCATCCAGTTCTTCAAGGTTGATCAGACGTAGTTTTAAGCACATGAAAACATTTTAGAACAAAACCTCCCTACAGGCAGCAAAGACAGAAAACACCAGGACTGCTTTTGGATCAGATTTCTCCATATTTATGCCCGTTGCTGCCACTAAATCTGATCCCAGATCAGTGTTCTTTCTCCTGGAGCTGTTTGTGTTAAAAGGTTGCTCGGCTGCACGGTGAAGTCAAGATTGTGCTGCTAGCTGACGGTAAGTCATGCTCCTGTCCACTGGAAAGAAGAGATGGAAGAGGCTGAAAGGAACGCTGGGAGGAAAGGATTTGGGTGGCTTTTGATTTGTAGTGTTAGTGTCGTAAATTCTGAACTGCTTAAAATTGGAGCTCCAACCATGTCTCCGCTTATCAGCCATATCTGGGCTGAGACTGTGCAAATGAGCTTTTGTGCCAAAATATGATTTTATTATAAGCAAAGATGTGAGCTTATAAGGGAAAATATGTCTATTTGATTTAAGTTTGACTAAAAATGGAATCAAACTCTTGATAAGTAAGTCTGAAGAACATACTGCAGCTTTCTACAGTTTTACTCTTAAAGACGGGGGGAAAAAGAAACACGGCTGGTTGACTTGAAAGTGAAAGTGAAAGCGACTGCTCGTTATTGTGAAGCACAGCACAGCTACCCACAGTGAAATGCTCCTCTGCCTTTAACCCGCACACCATATCGAGCGCCGAGTAGCAATGATGGGGATGGTACCTTGCTCGAGGGTACCTCAGACCAACCTACTGGCGCACGACCTTCTGATCCTGGGGCCTCGTCCCTAAACACCCTGATTTCCCCCCCAAAAAAAACGATCACTGAAACCCGTGAACAATTCAGTCCCATTGCGTAGGCGTGTCACTTGAGCAGCCGCAAGCCGTCCGCCGAGCTCCCAACTGGCTTTTAAACGCTGATCGCTCTGTTTGGACTCTTTATCGTTCCTTTATGGTTTTAGCTCCTGCCATTGATCTTCCCTTTTCCGAGTTTATGGCTTCATCACGAATAAGAGATAGTTGCGCAAAATAAACAGACTTACCACCAGCACGGCGCTTCGCCGTGCGCAGATAAGCAAAAAAATACACAGAAATATCGTTATTGGGGTTGTCATCTCCAGCACGGGAGAGTGGCGGCATAACAAGAGAGATTGAACCGGAGGAAAAAGTCGCAGCATTTCGGTGGAGGTGCACAGAGTCGAACGCTTTCATCTGCTGATTTGTAACCTCGGCTCAGAACATCTATTGTGGCTGTCAGAGCGGCTTTAGCACTGAATTACTTTCTCGTATTAGAAAAAAAACAAAAAAAACACACACACACTTGCAGAAACACACACTCGCTGCTTCTCGAAACCACCCTCCGGTCTTTGTCAGAGTTAAGACGTGTCAGCTGAGGAATATTCCATGCACACCCACACACAGGGGTTATATATTATAATCATACACACACACACACACACACACACACTCCTGCACGGCACAGGAAGATGCACCGTGTGCACCAGGAACCCAGGCTTAAACAAACAAGCTCACCATCAGTCAGTTCACACTTGAGTCGAGAACCCGAGCCTGAATCATTACGCTGTAGAGTAAATAGCCTTCTACTCTGAACAGAGTCTGATGAGCTATTTCAGTGTTGCAAAACATAGAGGCAGCCTTTAACACACACACACACACACACACACACGCGCGCTCAGGCGTGATATAGATATGCACCTGTTAAATAATGTATATATTATGTATCTGCAAAATATTATTTTATACCTGTCTAACTTATCCTTGTCTTATTGAGTGGATTAAATAAAAGAAAAGTGGACAAATGTTTTAGACTGCAAAGTTTCTAAGGACATGAGGTTCTAGATAAAGGGATTCCAACCACTCAGCGTTCAGCATCAACAGTAAACGAATCACCTGAATCATCTGCTCCTGGTTCTTCACTGCTTCATGTCTTTGTTCTGCTTGAAGGTTCAGTCGTAGATCACTGTGTGGATTAACCAACACAGAACTATCAAACTGCTCAGGTACAGAGACTGGACTGAACATGAGAGACAACAACACTGTCCTTCAGGAAGATCTGGATGAGGGGCTCAAAACATCTGTATAGTGCTGTGTATATTCACACATACACTGAGTGGCCAAAAGTTTATGGTCAGTTCAGGATTGTTGCAGCCACACCCGCTGTTAAAATGTGTGTGGAATCAGGAATGTAAGCATACTTTATTTATAATTTATGCAGATATAAAGAGATTTATGCCTTATGGGTGGGGTGTGCATGTTCTCCTTACGTCCCCATGACCTCCGGTGTCCTCTCACTATCTAAAGACCTGCACTTCAGGTGAACTTCAGATGCTGAATTGCCACTTTTCGTCCAGTGAGCGCTGAAAGAGACTCCAGCTCCCCCCACCAGCCTGGTTAGGATAAGCAGCTCGGCTGATGGATGGATATAAGCTCAGGTTTAACTGCTGACTTTAAGAATGTATATGTTCTTGTCTGTTCTTTCTGCATTAACAGTACTGTTATACTGCTCAAGCTTTTTCACATTAAATTCCACTAAAACACGATTCATTTTCATTTTTAAAATCGAAACTTGGAAATCGCCAGTAAAAGCACCTCAGGAGCGTTTTGGTTGATCCTGACATTGTAGGTAAGTTCTGTTTTTCTCTCGTTTCCCCACAAACACACACACAAACACACACACACAGAAAAGAACATGGTGGGGGATTTGCTCCTGAGCTTGCACGGGGTCAGCGGTTTTTCCCCCAACTTCGCATATTACACTTTCATTTCCAGCGCCTGCCCAGAGCCACCCAACAAACACCCAGCATTAAATAAACACATTTACTCAGACGGGCTCCATTCAGAACCCGCTGATGTAAGTCTCTCATCTCTGCAGCTTTAGTCCAACACTCCCCTCGACAGTGCACTCAGCACTCCTTAAGTGATTTCTAGCGCTTTTACACTTCTGCCTTGCAAATAATCCTTTACAGCAGGATGAGGTGATAGAGGGGGAGGAGAGAGAGAAACTGAAGAAAGTGAGAGAGTGAGAGAGAAATAGACAGACAGACAGACAGAGAGACAGACAGAGAGACAGATAGATAGATAGATAGATAGATAGATAGATAGATAGATAGATAGATAGATAGATAGATAGATAGAAAGAAATAACAGAAAAGGTGAATGGGGAAAAAACAAAAGGGAATCAGTGAGAAAAACAGCTCAAAAGAAAGTGAGTGAAAATGTGGCAGAGAGGGAGAGAAAGAGAGAGAGAAGATAAAAGAAAAGAGTAACAGCAAAGGAGTACACAACATAAAGAGAAACAGTGAGAGAGAAAAAGAAAAGAAGGGGGAGAGAGATGACAGACAGGCAGGCAGACAGACAGACAGATGGACAGATAGATAGATAGATAGATAGATAGATAGATAGATAGATAGATAGATAGATGGATAGATCTTGCCGAGCATAAACACTGAAGTTTTAGTAACAGCTTGAGACGGTGCCATTACTTGCTGTACTCTTTCTACAAATGATGCCCGGAGAGTAAATTCTGCATCTCTGACACAGTTTGTGAGTCAAGGGCTGCGCCAGGAATCACCAAGTGTCATCAGCGTGCTTAAATGTGCAGTTTCAGTCCTGAAAATCAAGCCAGACACTGGATTTTTTCAATGCCATTTGTCCTGGATTTCTTGTTTTTATATAATATGGCTGCACAGTTCATCACACCTAATCAGGAGAAATAATGTGAAATAATTATGGACTATCATATATTTTATCACCCTCCCTCGGTGGGACCAACCCTCCTCCTGGAGGTTCCTTTGGTCTGAATGCCTTTCTCCATTCATTTTATCCTCCATCACCTTCCCAACATCCAGACCGTCTCAGACTAAATGGACACAAACGCACAGTAAAGACGTCCCTCTGAGTGTCCATCGGTGCAGGACAGAGTGAAGGAGAGTGAGAGAGAGGACAGGGAGAGTGGACGGTGGAGTTCAGGGTGTGTTGAGTGTGTGTCCGTGACAGGAGAACTAGTAGAGACGTGGATGAAAGTGAAGCGGTGAAGTTAATGTTGATTATTTTCAGTAGATTGTTTTTATTGGAGTTGAAGTTCGAGGCTTTAATAGTCTTTAATTCTGTTAATATGGAGTGAGATTCAGTTCACTTTCAGCACAGACAGACGCTCCAGACGTCCTTCAGAGGAGACACGTCTCACTTTTTTTACTTTTTCATGACTTCTTTAATTGCCTTTATGCTGCTTCCTCACTTAAACCCAAGGTATAAGCCAAGGGTGCGTCTCCACAAACAGCCTCCTCTGTGATGTGTTCAAAGCTTTGCCAAACCCTTCCGGCTCGGACACTCGAGGCTCTGCTTTGTCTGGTCTGTGTACTGTAGTGTGACCACAACTCACTGTGGAAGCCATTAAGTCTATGCAGCGCGTTGGACAAAACACAGCAGGACTGAGGATTCAAGCAGTTTATTTGTCACATACACGGCAATTCAAGTACAACCGCATCCCTGACTCACCCCAAGAAACAAGAGAACTTATTCTGGATACAGCTAAGAGGATGAGCGTGATGAGAAAAAAGATCAAACAGTCCTTCGCCCTGTGTGAGCTGGGATGGACTCCAGCACCACCACAATGAAAAATAAGATCACAATGAGAAGGTCCTGGGTTTAGACTAATGAAAGTGGAAGTGACAACCCTTGTCATTGCAAGGTCACAGCACAGCAGACAATGAACCACAACGAAATTGGACCTCTGCATTTAACCCATGCACACTCAAACCCTTGCAGCAGTGGGGAGCTATTGAAAGCGCCCGGGGAGCAGTGACAGGGACAGTACCTTGCTCAAGGGTACCTCAGGGCAACCTATTGGGAAGGGGTTCGAACCCCCGCTCCTCCGATCATGCGGCTAACGCCCGAACCACTAGGCCACCGCTGCCTAGAGTTTGCTCAGAGTTTAAAATTCCCTTTAGTTCCTAAAGTCAAACAAACGGTTGGAAAAATTACACACTTATTCTTCAATAAGACAAACGGTGTAATTGAACAGGCTGTTCCTGATCATGTGCGTTTAGGACAGGTGATGAAATTCTGATTACATGATCAGAAACAAACTGATTTGGACGTATAGATGCAGTATAAATGGTCTGATTGGACGGGCCTTGCACTTTCTCATCCGATCTCAGGGCATCATGGACTGTTGGAGCACAGAAGGTGGAGCTTCTCATGTTTGTCCATTTATGTTAGATTTTTCAATTCAGGGACGAGGCTCCAGGAACAGGACGTGGGTTCGAATCCCAGACCAGTTGGTTGCCCTGGGGTACACTTGAGCAAGGCACCGCCCCCATCACTGCTCCATGGGCGCTTTTGATAGCTGCCCTCTGCTGAACGTTTGTGTGGGTTAAATGCAGAGGCTGTATTTCGCTGTGGTTCACTCTGTGTTTCTCAATGACATGTTGTCACTTTCACTTTCACTTCAGTGCTTCATGGTGGCACAGATCCAGTCCCTCCGCCGAGTCAGTCTGCTGTAAATGCCTCTCTGTATTGAAGAGCTGTTGTCCTTTAACCTCCGATCTGAGATCCAGAAGGTTTCAGAAGGGGAGTCAGGGCCAACACAGTTGTAAATCAGGTTTAGAAGAGATAACGAGCCGACCCGCGATCCCCCTCGGCCTTCCCGGAGTTCGCCGCCTCGGCTGTGGCACATACACCCACTAATGTTTCTGGGGAAGTGATCGCTGTGTAGTCTGCCGCTGCCAGGTCTTGTAGACAAGCAAATGAAATATTCACAAGAACCAGAGTGGAGAGTGAGATTCAAACCACTGAGCCTAGAGAATCACGGAATGATCTAATAGAAAAGATGGGATGAAAAAGGAAAGTCGTGGGCCAGGTAGGTGTTCCTGAACGCATGCAGAATGCATGCAATATTTTGATGCAGGATTACTGCTTACTTTCTGAAAACAAATAAATAACCAAGCAAATAAGAACAATGGGAATGTTGGTCGAACATCTCAGTATTTTCTATCAAATAAAATAATAATGGTATAAAATATCTGCACTGCATGAGGCCTACAAGCGTACAGGTCCATATTTGTGAAAACATCTCAAACTCTAGACCAGTCACAACAACCATATTTCACAGGCCCCCAAAATGCAGATGGGAAGCCACCGTCCTACACCATGATCCTCCTCCCAGCTCCAGGAAGTGACGTTATCTCCACGATGTCTTGGATCTTTTCTCTGTGGGTGAAGGAATCCAGGCACTCAATAGAGTCTAAACATCAGGAGATGGGCTGAATTCCCCCATGCTGGCAGAGGGTGCAAGCAGCATCCCGTAATCTACCCGACTCTGCCTTCAGTCCCTCAGAGGCCTCCATCGCCCACCTAATGCCTCGCGCTCTGGACTCTCTAAATCAATCAGGGCTTGTATCTCATCTCCTCTCCGCTCGAGCCGAGTTCACGACTCTCGGCATTTATCCGCCCGCAAGCACGTGCAGCTTCTCCCTGCATCTCCATGCACCAGCCTCGCCGTCATTACAAAGCCGTCCCTCACAAACACCATGGCAACCAAGGTGCTATGGCAACCACGTCAGGGCCCTAATTAGAAGCCTAGTGTCTTTTTCTGAAAGGGGAAGCTTGAGTGGGCCGTGGCATTGAGAAACAGAGAAAGAGACAGAGAGGGATTGGCTGGAACAGGATGTCTCAGAGGGAGATGCTGCGCCTGGTTTTAAAACACACCGGAATTTATTTTCACCCCAGCACTCGTTACTTAAGAGGAGAGTCTTGTCACACTTCTATGATGGAAAAATCGATAACAAAAAGGAAAATGTCTGCGTGAGATCAAGAGTTTGTGGCTTTTCGAACAATGAATCTCGTAAGATGGTCGGGCACTGGGAGCCTGGACTGAAAATGAGAGTCAAAAACGTCATCTCTCAGGAAGCCTGGAGAAATGTTCCTCAACTTACATTAAAAATACAAGAATGTCTGGCTCTGTGGAAGCGAAGGATGAAGAAATGAGGGGTGGCTCATGACTTTTATGAGCACAGTTCTGTCTCTACACTATGTCAGTGTCACAGTTGGAGTCCTATCGGCTGATTTTAGGGACAAGGGGTAAACAAATAATACAGAAATTAGATTATAGTTCAGATTAAACTGTAGGACTATAGCTCTTAACCGTGATTTACGTTTTGTTCACTACGTACTCAAAAAACTGGACACTCAGCTTTTAAATGGGGTAACTGTGCAGCCTAGTGTTTAAGTTCTAAGCCCCAGAATCAGAAGATTGAGGGTTGAGGTTTCCTTGAGCAAGGTATCGTCCCCATCACTGCTCCCCGGGCACTGGCTATGGATGCCCCCTGCTGCACATGCATATGGTTAAAAAAACAGAGGTGGTGTTTCACTCTGTGTCGTCTTTCACAATGACAAATAGTCACTTTCACATCACTTTCACTTCACAGTACTGTCTGCATCCGATCAGCTATGAAGGAGATGTTTAATGGACCATAACCTTCTGATAAAAACGATTCTAAAAACTTTTGCAATGTAAAAGTTACTCATCCGTGTAGAAACCCAAATCAGATATCAGAATCATGTGGGTGGACCTTCAGCATGGCCGTCACACCGTCGATGTTTGGAATCAACTAAAGCAACTGACCTACAGTGCATCATGAAAATTTAGTATCATAATATGGTATCATAAGCATTCCTGCTGTATCCCCTACTCCTGTAATCCTGCTCATCCGGCCAGATGAATTCCTCAGACTTAGACTGGGCAGATTAAAGGGTCCAAATTAGCCGACACAGCACTATTCAAAACTCGAATACAACGTAAAGAACACAACGTTAGAGGTTCATAGATTTTAGTCTGAGAAGACAGCACTGACGAATAAAAAATTAATCAAGATGTGTTTCCCGCCAGCCGAGGACGAGGACATGGTCGTACCCATCACACGTTCAGTCCAGCAGATGAGTTTCCTGCCCATTTTTTGATTAACATTAGTGCTTCTTTCCCGTATCTCACAGATCAGAACGGATCTGTTTAATTCCTTGTTTAAATCTGCTCTCGTTTCAGACTGAGGAAGGTTGCTCTCCGTATTTCTTCCTCTGCTGGGTTTCGAGGGCTTTTCTGGGACAATGCCGGTTATACAACAAAACCTATTCAAATGCCGCTGAATGGGCCTGATGCAATATGTGCTTTAAGGAGTGTTTCGAATCCACAACACTCGACTGGCCTTTCCTCCAGATTAGCAGCAGATGGAGATGAAACAACGCCGTTCTTTGGGACGCGAGAGTCACTCCCAGTTTGTGTAAAGTTAAAAACTTTCAGTGCTGTTCAGAAATGTGAAAGCATCACGGGAACATTGTTCAAGTTCATTCTTAAAGGAAAACAAACTGATGCAATATCTCTTATTTGGCCACCGGCAATTTTTAGCCCCATGGATTCGCACCAAAGTCGAGTTCAAACTGCTTTCCGAAGGAAACAATATCTACAGCCGCCAATAAGAACAGAGCTTTGTACTCTTTTCACAGAAAAGCCTCACAAAGTGCTGAACAGTAAAAAGAGAGAACAAAATGGGAAAAAATGAGAAGGTTAAAGATTAAATAAAAAACAGAAAGGAAAAAAATAAACAAATATTTTTATATATATATATATATAAAATAAATAATAATAATTGCATGTTGTGTTGTGAAAATGAAAGTAAAAGAAATTTAATGAAATCAGAAATATATGAGCCAAGAAGGTACCCAAAGGGTGGTCTAAAAAGGTGAGTTTTAAGCTAGGCCTTAGTCTTGAGGTCCTGATATTTGACCTGTTTGACGTCTGATGGAGATTCTCGGTCCTTGAACAGTTTAACCTGTGATCTTGAGCTCATCCCTGAGCCCAGAGCAAACGGCGATTTGACTCTGATCTGGGTTTTTTTGCCCCCGACTTCCAAAATCTGTCTGCAAAAAAATATGGAGCTTAATGATGTAGTGTGAGCTTAAAGCAGATATAGCAGCTCTGTTCAAACATCATCATTTGGTTGCCAGGGTAGGAGCAACCTGACCCTGCAAACGATCCCAAAAGTCCCGCCGTCAGAAAAACTCGGCTCCACTGTGTTCTGAACAGAAGAGAGGAAACTCCAGCAGGAAGCTGATTTCAGGGTTGTGACGGGTGTCATCCAGTGTAGCATTGTTAATTGTTTCCTCTTATGCTGAACTATTCGCACAATCCTTGTGTGATTATGTTCTCAGCAGGATTTGGATGCTTAGGGAAGAGAGTCAATCTACTAAGCAGCTCAGATGGGAGTCAGAGGTGTAGTTGAAACCATTTATCTATTTTCATTCTTCTTGGGCTCCATGAAGACGAGCTCCGTGCCGAGCCCGAGCGGATGTATTCAGACACAGTTAATGAACTGTGGAGGACGTCTAATATCTACACTACGCGTGGTCTTCCCAAACACCGGGTCGCGTATGAACGGCCAGAACCCCCTTACACACTTCTGTAACTTTAGTCGGACTGTTTAAACTGTAGGACACAAAAACTAAGCCTTTAAATGTAAAAAAAACTGACGTTTGAGACGTTTGAAATAAGCATCTAAATCACATCAGATATTTTTTATCATTTCTTCTTGATATTATAATGACCAAAGTTAGGGTCCAAAATATTATATTTTGCAAATATGAAAGCAATAAATGGTCAGCGGTGGCCTGGTGGTGAGGGAGTTCGGAAGATCGGAAGATTGTGGGTTCGAGTCCCTCACCAGTAGGTTGTCTGGAGGTACCTTTGAGCAAGGTACCGTCCCTGCCACTGCTCCCCGGGCACTTTCAATAGCTGCCCCCTGCTGCACGTGTGTGTATGGGTGAAACGCAGAGGTTGAATTTCGTTGCGTTGTGTGCTACGTTTCACAATGACAAGGGTAGTCACTTTCACTTTCATGTGTGTGTTTTATTCAACAACAGCTGTTTCATGTGAAATGTAAATGAATGCAAATGAGCTCTGTTTGTATTGGCTGTTCTAAATGTGAAAGGCTAGTCTGTCTGATCCAATCCCACAGAAAACCTGGCTTGCCCCAAGATGCATTATGGGAAGCAGGAGAGTCAACGGAGGCAGCGTGATGCTCTGGACAATGATCTGCCGGGAAACCCTGATTCCATTCATGTGGACGTTGCTTGGCACAGAGAAACATTCTATCAGTGCCCTGAGGTACCCTTGGGCAAGGTACTGTCCCCATCGCTGCTCCCCGGGTGCTGGATATGGCTGCCCCCTGCTGTGCGGTGTGTGTGGGTTAAATGCAGAGGTTGCCTTTTGTTGTGCTTCCCTGGGTGCTGTTTTTCAGTGGCGGGAAGTCACTTTCCCTTCACTTTCCCTTCACTAATGACTCTTTCAACAGGATAAAGCTCCCTGCTGCACTGTTCTTGCACTGTCTGCAAGAACATCTGCAGGAAGTGCTTGATAAACTTATCCGATCCAGCCATAACACTGTGGCACTGAGCAGGATGAACAACCCAGCTACCCCGTGAGACTGTTTTATTAAAATTGCAATTAAACGGAATTAATATTAATATTATGCTACATAATTTAAGGATGGCGTCTACTTATTAAATTGAATGAAATTTTAAACAGCTTATATCACATCGGCGTATGGCCTCCGAGTCTCCGAGGAAAGCTATCGTAAAGGGGGAAACGGAAGACGTGAAAACAAACAGGTATGAACGATGAGCGGATCAGAGGAGGGTGAAATAAATACACTGTCAAACAGAGAGATCAAGTGTTCACACAGTCAGGAAACCTCTGAACTCACAAAGATGATCATTCCTTGTTTGTCAGTCCATGTTATCTCCTTCCTTCTTTTCTCTCCCCTCCTGCATTGCTCCACCAACACGTCATGAAAATAGAGTTGGACCGTATGACATGCACACACACACACACACACACACACACACACATATATAGGTATAAATTACAATCACATTTGCAGCATCCAAAGTATCTTGCCATTCTTGCAGCCCTTCCCCAGACCCACACAGACATACTGATTTTTCTTCTTCAAACTGCCTCTCTCTTCCTGCTCTCTCTCTCTTTCTCCACTCTCCAAAGCCCTGTGCAGTCAGCCAGAGCTTCTGATCTCTGCCAACGCGTTGATAATTGATTCTTTAAGGGATAAGCTCCCCCTGATCATTTCATTTCATATTCCCATCCCTCTGTTCCTCTATGGGGGGTGTATGGTAACTCTGAGGGGCAGGAGGCAGTGGAGGCACGGCGCAGAATTAAGACGGATCCTTTAGATCTTCTCCTTTCTGCAGATTTGTGTTCTTTCCTTTTTTGTAGTTCTATCTTCTCTCTATCTGTCTTTGGAAGAAAGAAAAAAAAAAGATCTTTCTTTGCTCCACTCTCATTCAGCCCCTCACTTTGGTTTCTTGGCGCAATTCGAAATGCTAGGGACTTGTGGAAGTGTGTGAGGGTGGGATCTTGGCAGGGCTTGAAAGGAAAGTGTAGGCCTAGTTTATCCTCTCTCTAATGGGCGTGCCAGCCCAGATAAATAAACTATCGCAGGGAAATCGTTACGCCGCCATTGTACCGGCGTCCAAGAACAGGTGATGTCTGGCATTGTTCTAGGCCTGCGAGGCCCTGCCAGCAGTCGCTTCAATACTATGGCTGAACCGCCAGCGAGGGAGTTTAGACACCTCAACCCAGGCACAGAACGTGTGAAAAATTAATGGTGCCACTATGGGATTAAAAGAAAAAGATGGAGAATAAGTGAAGTGAAAGTGAAAATGACTGTTTGCCATCGTGAAAACAGCACACAGTGAACCACCTTGAAATGCACCCTGTTTTTGACCCTCACACACGCGTGTAGCAGGGGGCAGCCATATCCAGCACCCGGGGAGCAATGACGGGGACAATACCTTGCTTAAAATGTATCTTAGAGCAACCTACTGGTCTGGGATTTGAACCCAGGACCTTCTGATCCTAGACCACTGCTGCCCCAATTGTAATCGCAAGTATATATAACAAAGTGAATTATTAGACATACAGACAGACAGATAGATAGATAGACACACAGACAGACAGACAGACAGATAGACAGTTTGATGTTTTCTGTGTTGAAGGTCCTGCAGGAGCGCCGTTTCGCTGCACCGTGTGCTGCATGAGGTAAACGGAAAACCTGCATGACTCGAGCAGTTCATTATGACCGGACTTAATGGGTCGTGCTGAGGGGTGGGCGTATGTGCGTACTCTTCCTTGATCAGCTCTTATTATATTTCAAAGTAGTTTATTATGACGTGCTCCCCCACAGACACACAGACCCACCTTTTGTGGGCCTGACTTTCCGCACTGCAAAATAAAGAGCTACATTTGTCAGAAAGGGAGAATTTTTTCTTGTATTCTCAGGGAAAAAAAACATTTTTGGCAAATACCAGTTCAACATATTTCGTCTAATCTCCACTCTCCATTTTTACTCCTGCATAAGATCCCTCTTCATCCTCTAATTAAATCCATTAACAGAACAGAAAATGTTCATTAGAGCCCTACAAATATCCCATGGGATGAGAAGGGTGACAATCACTTTATTGCGCGCGGAGGAGAGACGATGCCTCATCATGAAAGTAATCATTGCCGTATCATCCGAAGGGCTGTGCGACAAAGTCATTTATTTTTTGCGACGGCTCGCGCGGTGACGCTGATATTGATTCGGCATTTCAGGCCAATGCACGGTAACTGCAATCCAATGCTATAGGGTGCAGCGGCGAGAGTTATTTATGCCGTCTAATATAGATCCCAGCGGAATGACCGTAATGCATGCATCTGTGAGCCGTCTCAGGTTGCGGCGGTTTGATCGCTATCTTGACCATTAAGGGCTAAAAAGCCTCGGCACACTCTTAACCTGGATTAGTTCAGCTGGTTAAAAGATGGAGGCCACTCAAATTGGAGCACATGCCGAAAAATGCTTAAAGAGCTTCTATCATTGTATCAAACGACCAATGAAACAAAAGTTTAGTTTTAAATGGACTGCCTTTGTGATGTCACAAAACCAACACGTGTAGATAAACAGCTCTAATCTGCCTCGTGGATTCAAGCTGCACCCAATCGTATTTAGGAAATGTGGGGTTGCACCCTGGATTGAAATCTGAAAGACGCAACACAGCCAATCAGAACAGAGATCACAGCCACACATGTCTTAAAGGAGTTCCTCTGGTCAACACCAGACAATCAAGAAAGAAAAGGTGTCACTGACTGCTGGTAAAGTGTGAATAAAAGAGAGCGTGAAATTGGGATTCAAACTGATCTGGAGTGCAGGCGAGTCAGACGATGGTCACTTCGATCAAGAAGACAGTTTACGCGCTCAGGGAAACAGATGGAGAAGCTGTAGATGAGACAGAGCCCTGCGGGTACAATACCTGCCCTCGTTCCACCGTATGACCTCACTTCCTCATTAGCCACGCGTTTATTATTTATGAAGCGGAGCTTAATTGATTGCTTGTCTTTAAGCACCACAGTAATAGAGAATCGATCGATCTCACACGGCACGGCAGCCGTGGGAATTGGCCGGGCCGATATGACCGGCAGATCCATCTCCGATGAGCCCCGAATAGCAATGTCTACAGGCGTTTAGGGTCGAGCTGGAGTGTTTCTCTTTTCTTTTTTGGGGGAAAAGTTTCAGCCTTTGATCTCGAAGAGCTGCAATGAGGTGTTGATGATCTCGGCTTCATCCCTTTCTTCTGCTTGAGTCAAATCTTGAGGAAGGGATACCGACAGCATACTGAAGCTCTAACGCCCCACTTTCGCAACCGTTACGGTGAAGACGCCCAACAACCGGGTCTGCGTCAGCCGCACCACTGAAGGGTGTTTGTGAGACGAGCTTTTATTGATTCAATCACATTATCCTTGTTCCTCAAGTCATGTGGAGAGGGCTGGAGGGGAGAATGGATCCGCTGGTTCAATGAGAGTGATCATGGCAATTATGTCAGGCTGGGAGACTTCCATCTATGCAGGGAAGGGAGGGGAGATCATGCTGTAAGCATTAACATCTTTATTAAGCCCCAGATCGAGGTGGCCATGAAAGCAGCTGGTTGAACACCAGTTTGACACTAGCTTTGGACTTACGGGAGGAAAATATGGCAAAATATCAAATTAAAAAGAACAACGCCACATTATAAATCAATACACTGATTTTGATTGGACGTTTCAGACACCAGCACAAAAAATATATAGTACTGAACCACTTATGTGCTCTTACTGTATCACGCAAAGATATTTTGATGTATCGTGACAATTAATCGTGACAGCCCATCGCTATGCGCAGATGAAAGCTGTTATTATCACCAATTTTCCAGGCATGCTTTGGTCACGGCCTTTTCGCAAAGCAACAGACATGACAGGTGTCTCCTGCGACTGAAGCTTTACTGTGAAATAAGGCTTTTAAATCAAATTTCAAGCTTCCCTCATTTAAAGTGGTTTTAAAACAGAACTCCAATCAGACCATTATACGAAGATCTCTGCATCAAGCTGAAAAAATGACATTCAAATATATTTTGCATTGAATATGTGTTATATACTACTAATTACAATCATTTTAAATAAAACATCCAGGAATGTTCTTTTTATAAAATCTTAATAAGAAAAGAGGGATAATAAAGATTTTGAGGTTTTAGTGGAATCACCTCAACAGGGATTCATAAAAATAATAATCTTTTTTCTTTCTTCTTTCGGCTGCCTCCATTAGGGGTGGCCACAACGAATCATCTGTCTCCATGTCTTCCGGTCCTCTGCATCTTCCTCTTTCACACTGACCCCCCGCATGTCCTCTCGCACCACGTCCATAAACCTCCTCTTTGTCCTTCCTCTTCTCCTCTTTCCTGACAGCTCCTTCTCCTGATATACTCCTCCTCTCTCCTCTGGACACGTCCTAACTAACACAGTCTCGCTTTTCTGACTGTCCAAGCCCAGCTGTCCCTCATACTCGTTCCTAATCCCTTCCATCCTCATCCTTCCCAACACAAATCTCACACTTTAACTCTGACACGTCCAGCTCCATCGCCTGTATTTTCATCAGCGCCACCGTCTTCAAACCGCATAACATCGCTGTTCTCACTACCATCCTGTAAACCTTCCCTATAATAAAAATGGTCATCATCATCATCATCAATCCAAATGTCACTTGCTTCAGAAAGATAAGCACAGGACAGCAGGCAGAGCCTCCCTGACTAAGCATGATTGAAGAGTCCTGCTGTAATATGAATGGACCACCAGGTGATGCGGCTCCTGCACCCAGGCAAACGTTTCACCACATGATGGATGCCTTATCTACCTGCCGCACTGGCACTTCCTCAGCTACACCTTCAAAAGAGATGCCTGCGAGTTCCTCATGCTGCTGTTTGGGCTTGCTCTGCCCACCATATGTTGCTCAAGACAGCTGAAAAGGCTCTGGCTCCCCTGAGGGTGATGAGCCTCAGATCTGCCAACTGTGCAGATGATTTGTGCAGTGCACCAGCTCTTCACCAGCAGGCACTTCAATTTGATTTGTTGCCATTTAAAGAGTTGGCCAGCCATACTAGTCCAGGTGGTCAGCCTTTTAGAATAATGAAGCAGTTTAGATCTAGACAACCTGTAGCAGCCTTTCACAGAACCTTCACATCAGTAATCATCTCACCTACGTACGAAATGACTAACTTGCTAAATTACGGAGGTTTTCAGTGCCATCACTGAGAGATACACTGCTTTTTAACAGAAGATTATTAAGAGGACCAGGAGCTGAACGACTTCAGGGAATACTGCAGTCCAGGGGTTCTCCAGGGCTCCAATCTGGGACCACTGTTAAAGTATAATCATCCAAAAATGTGTTTGCTCCGTTCTGCTGGGGTTGTCTTGGGGGTAATGTTCTGAAAGGAATCTTTCAGTTCACTGTCCAGCCTCCATTCACACATTCAGAGGAAAGGTGTACAACTAAAGTCAACCTACTGTGGCTTTCCTAGACAATCATTTTACAGGATGTGTGATAATCAGCTTCGGATCAAGTTCAACCGATGAACTCTGACACTCAACCAAGAGTGCTTCACCTTAAAAATGGTTCTTTAAGGGTTCCTTAGTAATGGTGACGGTTCTTCATACCACTGTCAACATTCTAAAACTCCATTAATTGCATTAAATGAACCATAGCCATTAAATGGTTCTTCTCTAGTGTGATACATAAGGAAGAGGTTTCAATACATGTCAGTGGATCATCTCTTTGGATTAAATGGAACCAGTTTGGCTAGAATGTTCTAGAATGTGAAGGAGAATATATTTTTTCTTTTGTTTTTTTTTTGTTTTTTTTTTACTGTTTATGGGAGGAAAATTAGCTGCTCTGCTATGACTGTGCATTACATTCAGAAAATAATGTTTCCATAGTTTTCAAGTTCCCTCATTAAGTCACCTGACTTCAAAAAACACACATCCGTGTATTCAGGGTAGACCTTTCAAGAAATGAATATTCTTGGGTGAGTTTTGTCTGTGATCTGATGAGCTGAAACAGGCCATAAGTTGAGCCACATTATGAAAAATAACATCAAAAACTATAAATTGTGCTTTTTTATAACCATGCAGCCGCTCGGCGTTGAACAGAAAGTGCATATTGAGATATTCTGTGATATAATCGATCCCAATTTTGCAGAGAAACAGCCCACAGTCTACAAACCAGTACAGAAAAGAGCGATCCGCGGAGATAATAATAGACCATTTGAGTTTTTTGAGTCTCAAAAACACTCTTTTGAGTGTTGATCTAATTATAAAAGATCATTATTCCTCATTTTTTGTCAGATGCAAGCAGACAGAAAGAAAATTCATTCAAGGCACACACGGTTTTTTCAATGTCATACTCAATTGTAACACTGACCTTATAAGCCTTCCTAATTACATCTGCATGACAGGTGACATCATTTACAGCCTATTTTTACTGGTTTGATAGGACAGTTGCTTCTATTAAACCCTAAAGGAATTGCTTTAAAGGAATTTAATCTCCACTCAAATTAGTCATCACTGACCCCGTAGCCAGAATCCGACATCTGCACACAGTAGCACGACTCTTTTCTGGTCACGGTGCCTCAAAGTTGTCGTCTGTCATCCTCCGTCAGGCCGTCAACTTGCTGTGAGTCTTTTTAATTAAAGATAGGCCACGACTCTCAATCATTGTGTCTCTATAATGTAAGGTGATTTTTTATGACACCCTCCAGGACCGCTAGGCCTTTGAACGGTTTGCCAATCTATTTATTAATATTAACGGGGATTCATTTCTCTTGCAGATAGAAGCATGAATCTGCGTATCATTAGTGAGAGAAACAGTTTCGTGCCCACTTCTGCTACATACACTCCACCCGCAAGGGGTAAGTGGTCTCCGATCAGCCCTAGCGTGATGCTAAAAGATTGTGATGGGGTAAAGTCAGGTTCATGTCAGCCCAGGAGATGTGATTGGTGACTCCTGCCTGACTAAGCTGCCGTCACAAATAAATCAGGGATAAAAGCATCAGAAGCAGCTCTAAACGCTTTAACGCCATCATGGTCAAGACATGGAGCTGAAGCATCGTGGCTTTGAGTGGAGCAGGGATCAGTTTTATAGAAGATTATGAGAATCTGGTATGCAAATTAGCTTCCAATGAACTTAGAGTTAAATAAAGGCAACAGCGTATCTGTAGAAGACCAACAGAAGAGGAGAAAATCTGTGAATTTGGGTCTTTAAGTTTCTTTTTCCGAAAACAAAATGAGGATTTGTTAGACCTTAGAAGCTAAACAAGCTAAACTTGGTTGAATTCCAACTGTCCATCCGTCTGTCCATCCTTACATCCGTCCGTCCATCCAACCATCCATCCATACATCTGTCCATCCGTCCGTCCATCCATCCGTCCAACCATCCATCCATCCATCTGTCCATCCGTCCGTCCATCCATCCATCAGTCCGTCCATTCGTCCAACCGTCCATCCATTCATCCGTCCATCCATCCGTCCGTCCATCCGTCCATCCATCCGTCCGTCCATCCATCCGTCCAACCATCCATCCATCCATCCATCCATCCATTCATCCATCTGTCCATCCGTCCGTCCATCCATCCATCCATCCATCCATAATCTTAACTGCTTATCCCAACTAGGGAAGCTATACGATCCCAGCACACAAAGTTTAATTCAATTGCATTTCTTTCCTGCTCATAAAACAACACAAGAAATTCTGTCTATATATTCTATAATCTATATATTTTCACACTCAATCTACAGCATCTCTGTAAGACGACAGGATGTGCTGTTATGATTATTGTTTCTCACGTTGAAATAGTCAGACTCTCTTGCATTTTTAATGTTTTGTTGAGGAACGGTTCTCCGGGTTTCCTGAAAGACAAAGTTTTTGTTTTTTCCAGCTTTTTCACTGTTTTTCACATTTTCAGACGACAGGAATGACAAGAAAGCTCCACTAAGAGAGTTCAGGCTTTGGTGTGGAATAATGGCGGTCGTACCAACCCAGCTTAAACACTGGGTTTACATGCTGTCATTCATAAAACTGGGATTCAAAGCAGAAGTGGAGACGAAATATAGCCTGTCGCCATGTTAACGTTGCCATGGTGACAGTATAACTGGCCAATACTTTATCCAATTTATGCAACGATGGGTGGTGGATAAATTTCCCGTCACGGCTATTTTGAAGAAAAATTGATATCTCGTTTATCAGCGTGTGAAGCCTGAACTGCAGAGGGCTTCGTGCTGGATGTGTTTTTGGCCGTCCCAGGTTCCTTTTTTTCTGGTTTATGTTTTTAATGAGACATGGACACTGTCTCTCATGCACAATACTCAGGTGCCAGGTGTTAAAAAAAAACAAAAAACTCGTGTTCTTCCACATTCAGAAAAAAAAGAAAGAGAGAGAGAGTGAGAGAGATGAAGACCGGGGGGACTGAGGTAATGGGAGGGTTGTCAATAACAACATGAAGTACCCACATCTTCTGAGACTGTTTGTGTCCAATTACTCGCTGATACATATTGCCAAAGCTCCTCCAAAATCCTTCAAACAATGCCTGATGTCTCCACGTTCTTATGTTCTCCTCAATCCATCTGAGGGCCCAAGGGACCAAAAAAGCATCTTTAAGGAGCAGAGGAAGCCGTCCGTTCTCTTATCCTTGTTTGCCGAACCTGCCCCACGTCTTCCACTGCTTCCATGTGGAGATAGAGCCCCTGGATCCGCGTGCTTGATAGGTCCCTTAACCAGGCCGGTGATGAAATCTTGAAGAAGAGGCAGGTTGATGGATCAAGACACATTTATAGAAAAAAAAAACAGCAGTTGTATGCAAATATGCAAGACTACCAGGCGAAGTAGCTTCTCTTTGTACTCAAATGAATGGGGGAAAATCTGGCAGGTCTCAAAAGCTGTTTATTGGGAGCGGAAACTAATCGGCTTTGCCTAAAACTCACAAAAGGACAGCAATTTTCTCTTTCCTTTGCATTTAGGCGTGCCTGAAAGCAAGAGTTCAGAAACGAAAACAAGCTTCTTTATGGAAAAAAAATAAACACAAAGTATTACAGTCCAAAACATTTTTTCAAACTGGAGAAAAAGGACCCTCGTCCTGTCATCTTTGAGGGAGGAAGTGAAGAGCAGAGTAAGAACGTCTGGGGAGAACTGCCGCGGTTTGATCTTTGGGGGGGCACTTGCTTGCAAAGTGCTGAGCCCTGTTGAATGAACTGTCCGTCACAGCAATCACATCAGGCATGCACAAGAGCCAGCCACATCAGTCAGAATGAAACATCTAAAGGGCAGTGAAGAAAGGAACAAGGGAGGCAAAGCCTTTGAAATAGCTCAGCTACTTGCCACCGAATTGTCTAATGTCGCTCCGGTGAGACGTTTACATGGAGCCGAAACACACAATTGAAAATGGAAACAAAAGCCATTCCATTTTCTCGTAAAAAGTCTTTAATTCCAGCTGGGCAAAGCTTCTTTAGAAGCAGAGGTGGACGACGCGGTGAAATTACGACATGGCAGGATCCCTCACGGATTAATTAATTATGCTCCCTTTCAAGTGAAGTGAAAGTGACTATTTGTCATTGTGAGCACAGCACACAGTGAACCACGACGAAATGCATTTTCTGTGTTTAGCCCACACACAGTGCTGCAGTGCCATATCCAGCACCCGGGGAGCAGTGATGGGGATGATACCTTGCTCAAGGTAAACCTCAAGGTAAACCCCCTGCCCCCACCGCTGCCCATACCGGTGCCCATAGCCTAGTGGTTAGGGAGTCGGCCACAGGATCGGAAGCTTGTGGGTTTAAACCCCTTACCAGTAGGTTGCCCTGAGGTACCCTTGAGCAAGGTACCGTCCCCGTCACTGCTCCCTGGGCGCTTTCATAGAGGTTCGATTTCGTTGTGGTTCACAGTGTGCTGTGCTGTGAATAGTCACTTTCACTTTTCACTGTACAGAAGTCATGCACACACAGACCTGATAGGCATGTTTTTTGTGCTCATTTCCAGGAAATTCTCATAAGCGAGGGAAAAAACATGGAAAATGAAACCTTTAGGTTCTAGCCAAAGTGAACACTTCGAGATGCACTGAAGACAAACTCACAGATTCCTTTCAGTGCTTTAACATCGTCTCTCTGATTCATTTCAATTCAGTACATTTTCCAAATGTCTATGTTTCTATCAGCTATGGGTTAAAAACGGTTGACATGAAGGTGCAGAATGCGTCCGCCATTGCTGGTGTTAACTGCGACATCTGGGGATTCGTAAGCCTGTCATTCTGATACTGTACTCCTGCTGGTGAATCCTTCGCACACTGACTGGAACGCCTACCTACAGCACAGAGTGACACTGTGTAAATATCAAAGCTGTGAGAGTGTGTCGCTGCATATGGATGCTCATGCTTGATGCATATAGTCTATTATGCCGAGTGTCATAACACCCTCGCCCACTCATTCACATATCCACCTCAAGGCCCCCAAACCATCCATCACCCACCCCCCTATTCACCCATACCATTTGGGCTTGCAGTGGGAAATGAAAAGCAAGCACTGTGCTTTCTCCTCGGTATCGATCTGACAATATATAGAGAGTAACTGTAAGAAAGACAGCGTGAACACCAGTGCCAGAATGTAGAGGTAAATTAAGAAGTTGGGTTGGAAGCCAAAGCAATCCTGTTCTTATTAAAGAGCACCAATGCACATAGATTATGTTTATACAGTTCCAGAACTTTTCCAGTTTTAAAGTAGCGAAGCAGCCAATTCATTTTTTTTTGCACAGATAGCATTTGAGATCGAAATCATGATGAGTTTGAGATTTTTCAGCTTTTATTTGCTGGTATTTGTATTATTTACATTTATATTCACGGCATTTAGCTGACACTCTTATCCAGAGCGACTTACAATTCCTAACTACAGGGACGGTCCCCCTGGAGCCAATCGGGGTTGAGGGTTTCGCTCAGGAACCCAGTGGTGGTAGTGCTGGAGGTGGGATTCGAACCCTGATCCATAGATCTGTAGCCAAGTACCCTACCACTAGAGGGTACACTGTCACCCCAAATGAAAAAAAATCATCAGACAGACCATCGCACGCTGTCCCAGACTCCCCAATGCATTTCATTAAACTAGATACATCTTGATGCTGATGCACACCTTCTCCGAGTGCCTTCAGTGTCATTATGCACGTCTGAGCGGACCGTCCTGCATCTACATACTTATAATTCAGTGTTCGTACTTGCAGAGATGATTCTCAACAGTGTGTTTCTGTAAAATGCAATACCGTGTTCCCAGAGAGGTGTGCAAGCATATGTGTGTGTGTGTGTGTGTGTGAGCGAGTGTATTAGCGTGTCAAGAACATATGCGCTGGCGAATCACTCTTAACACACCATTAGTGATCTCTGCTGAGCTGTTAGCTTGCCGTCCAGGCCCCACCGTCATCAGCACAAAACCCACAGAAACATCAGCATAACCCTGGACTAACATGCACATACATTTACAAACCATGCACATCAAAAAGGCCCGCAAGGACGATGAAGGGCAGAGAAACGGGAGGAATATGTGAGTTTAGGAAGAAAATCTTCAGCTGACGCTTTCTTCCATGTAAATAGAGCCTTACTCCAGCCAGGAGTGACCTTTCAGCTCTAAAATAAAGGTGGAAAGTGTGAAGGCAGAGCAAATTAGTCCTGTTCAGGTGGCACTGGGAGCATAAAAATAGCTGAAAATGTTCCCAATAATGTGACAGAGCCGTCTTTCTGCACCGTGAAGTGTTGAGTATGAAAAACAATGGCTTTTCTGAGACGGTGCTATTTTCAGAGGATGCGCTGATCACTGCAGAGCTGGTTGTTTAGTCAGAGATCGAGGGATTTCTTGGGCATCTGGATGACAGGCAAGAGTTTAAAACGAAGAAAACTGAAGACTGAGCAAACGTCTGCCAAGGTTAAAGTGTTACCTGCTGGACCAATGACAGAAGGAAGATGAAAAAGAAAAGAATGAAACGCTAAGCCTCCGATGACTTTCCAAAGAAACTCCAATTAACCAAAAATGGCATTTGAGCTTTTTTACTGAGTGAAGTCATTCTTCTTCGGGTTACAAGCTCCTTTTTGCTCGCTTTATATTCATGAATTCCATCTGCACTGAAAATAAGAAAGCCTTGCAAACAATCCTGACATGCCGAACATCCACAGCTGGTTCTGATAAGCTCTCTGAACAAAACTGTGAGGCTAAAATGTCAAAGTCAAGCTAAATATCAAGTGCTCCGAGAACGTCTGGGGGCAACGACAAACCAGGTAGTCACAAGTGCCTGCTGACAACAACGTGACAAGTCCATTCATAGTTTTCAGTCACGTGAAGGCGCTGAGACACGGAGGGCAAAGAAACCTTTCCAACACCGGACACCATAAAACTGGAGTGGCTAGAAATGTGTCCTACGCAACGAATATTCCGCTGCAACAGAAAAAACAAAGAGATGAAGACCTAGGGCTGAAAAATTTCATTTTTAATTAAAATGACAGTTTGCGATTTTAATTATATTTGCAACTTTTAACCGGGTGAGATCAAAAATAATAATGAAATCTATTTTGAATTGACAGCCTATCACATTACATAAAAAAGAAAAATGCAGATAGAAAATAAGACTTACAAATGATCATTGCATTTGAATTGCAATCAAAATATTTGAAATCTTTCAAATTGTTCTAAAACATTTGCCAAGTATCAGGTATCTGATTCACTAAAAGCAGCCTGCATCACTTCCAGCTCCACTGCTCTGGCAACGTCTGCATCTATCTTGTGGACGATCCCTCCCTTTCGCTTCCATCAGGATGAGAGTTCTGCACAGAAGTACAGACAGCGGTGTGTATTTTTGGGGTGGACGGGTCAGTAATGCTGCAACTTGGGAGAAATGACAACAAATCCTTTACGGTCAAAGCAAAGATGAGTGATAATTGGCATTTGGGCTCAACAAATGAGGAAAAAAATAAACGCTGAGCAGTGAAAGCGTATTGCTCTCCATGTCGGTGGTCCTTTAACGGCGTCACATGAAAACTATGAATGATGTGTAGCTATTTTTAGGCAAAGACGAATTCCTCTGCTTCACCAGACCAGCGGCAATGCTGTAAAAACCCCAGAAAGAAAAGGCTACGAAGAGCTCCCGCTATCTTTTAAATGCTCCGATTGGTTTCCCTTTGCAAAATTGGAAGAATCTGGGAAGCTTCAGCCAACAATCCCTCTTTATAAAGCTATCCCTTGGCACCTATTTGCACCTCGTGTGCCAAATAAAGTTTTGATTTGGCTTTCCGTTTTAATTCACCAAACAGAATGCGATTAAAGTCTATTTGTAGCTTGGTCAGGAGCAGCCCAGAAACCCTGAACGAAGCCGAAATCCTAGCCGTTAATGCCGGACGGTTGGATGGAGGGCTTCAAGTGTCTCAGCTTTAAGCTTCTATTGAGCTTGACACACAGACACTTTACGACAGCCGCACCAAGAAGGAAACAAAGACCAGAGTCTCTTAAGTGCACCTTCATCGTTTCATTATCTGAACAGCAGGTCGATACGGTTCCTGTAGGTAAAATAACCCACGGCCGACCCGCAGCAGGGCGGCAGACGGTCTTGGACGTGTCAACTCACCACTTTGAAGTCCTCTGCACTGCACTCGACCCCTCGGTAGTAGCAGGACAGCAGCATTTCCTTGATGTCGTGGCCCGTCCGATCGTAGAACTCACGCATATTGAAGGGGCGGGGTTTAAAGGTCAGGAAGTCAGCCTTGACCTTCAGGGTCTCCAGCACGCTCTCCTCCACCAGGTGAGTGTCCCGGATCTCATATCTGAGGACACAACAGCACATTTTCTCTGGTTTCAGTTTGGTGTCAGTTTCAGAAAGGACTTTTGTGGAGAATATACTCCATACAAAATATAGTTATTAAAATATAGAACAAATATAGAACTTTATTAACCCGTTTATGTCCATAATCTGACAATGGCATTTAGTGTATATGTTCTATAAGGTTCCTTGTGCATGAATTCGAGGAAATGTATTGAATCAAATGACTGAAATTCAGGCTTTTATTGTGTCAAATGTAGTCAGCAAAGTTCCAAATTTGATTAAAAATATTATGTAATAACAAAAGAAGGTACTAAATTGTCTCCGGGGTGGTCTACTCAAGTTTAAGCCTTCAATATGTTTAGTAAGGACACATCATTTGACCATTTCCACTGCTTATTTTACAACTTTAGGTTATGGAAAGGTACAAAGCTGCCCCTTCCTCGTGGAAAAACTGCATTTTCAATACATTACTGGACCACATGGACCATGTGGTAGCTTCCACTGCTTGTGCCTTGATGAACAAGAAGTACCTGCGCAGTCCTTCTTCACTGATGATTTGATGTTAAGTGTGAAAATCATCTGTAAAACTGTGAATCAATCAAATCAAGCAAATGACTCTCTAAGTGAAAAAGCAAACAGCCTCCAAAAAATCTAATTTTCTCCCTTTTCCACTAATCCCAGTCGTGTTCCCACATTCTGCTGCACTAAGGTTTACAAACTCCAGAAGTCAGAGCCAAAAGCCCAGATCTTTTCTGTAAAAATCATCCCTAAAACTTCTCAACCTGCTCAAATCTCATCCAGATCTTCACAAATGTGGTGTAGACCTCTCTTTCACTCTCATTTTTATAGCTGCTTGTCCTAATTAAGGTCACACTCCCACCTACAGGCACTTTAGCATCTCCAAACCTCCTGCCGTGCAGGTTCTTGGACAGAGGAGTAAACTGGAGCTCCCTGAAGAAACACACAGAAGGATGGGGAGAGCATGTCCACTCCACACAGGAAGGACCCGGAACGTCCCGCATGGGTATCAAACCCAGGGCCTTCTCACAGTGGGGTGATTAACGAAGAGCTGGATGAGGTTTACGAGAAACTGCAGGAGCTGTTTGGGTGACTTATGAGTTTAGTGCTTTTAAAGGAAAGAAACATTGATGTCTTTGCGTTTGAGTACTTGCAGAAATGCTATTTATTTTTTAACTGTTCCTTTCAAAAATACCTTGGAAAGAGGTCTATATTTCATTGCAGAAGTCTATACACTCGTTTACTGCAGTTTTCAACCCTTTCAATGCATTTCCTGGCCTGCAGAGCTGCTATCACTCCACACAGTAAAGCTTTTGAATCCATCCCTCTTCTTTCCACAGGTTTTGAAAGTATTTTTGGCCTTTATTTGACACATCAGATCTATGATGCCCAATTAGTCCCTCAAAGAAAACATGAAGGAAGCCTACAGTGATTCGTCATCGTGAGCTGTCTAGGCGACACTACAGTGGTAGTGATGTGTAAGAAACGTCTGAATTAAAGGAAGCGTATTTATAAAGTGGCTCAGACAAACATGAAACAAGGCGTCTTAACCTGAAACCAATCCTTTAAAGATGAAAACAAAAACTCTTCTCTACCTATTGCCAGTGCAGCAACATTAAAGCTTCACTCCGAAAGGTTACATTTCGTGCCAAACGGAACATCATTACAGCCTGACCTTCCTTTGTTCTGCACTTTTCTTCAAAAGACGCTTCCTCTACAAAGCAGACTTGTCAAGCAGTCTTTAACACACGTTTCGGGACCTGAATGTAAAAGATTAATAGGGAGGGCGGGGCACAAAGGCAGGATGTCTCCAGGGGCAATGGGAAGGCATGTTAGGAGACATTCGGCTGACACAACATTCAGAGAATTGTTCCTTCACATGGTTATATTCATGTCGGACTTAAAGGGCCCATACCTTACATTTTTATTACATTTCTTGTGACATTTTAGGAACCAAAAACAGCCAAAATATGGTTTTTGTGAACACTTTGTGATAATTTCCCTTGCGATCAAAGTTGTGCCTTTAAGACAAATGACATCTGTTTTGATTGGCTGCCACTGACGAGCAGTGACGGGGACGGTACCTTGCTCAAAGGTACCTCAGGGCAACCTACTGGTCTGGGATTTGAACCCACAACCTTCTGATCCTGCAGCCTAGCGCTTAAACTCCACTGCTGCCTTAGAAGCCATATATCCATATCTATACCATATAAATAGAATTTCTTTCATGGCTTTGAAAAGTTTACAGAAAGTATCTACGTTTTCAAAAAGTCTGCACATTTAAAAGACTCAGCATCTCATTCAAGCAGGGCAGACTGGAGCCCAGAGTGACCTCAGGAGAAGTAAATGGACAGCTTCAGACATAAGCCCACACAGCAGATAAAAATACTGATCACAGGGGAGAGATGAAGGGAAAGCAACGGATGATAAAACTCCGGTGACTGATCAGTAACTTGCTCCTGTGCTCACCCAGAGGAGGACCTGAGAGACGGAGAAAGCAAAGCGTCCACCCCACGCTCAGACGAGACGAGACTTCTTTCTGTTTCTGCTGGGTTCATTCTGCTCTTCTTTCGGAAACATTATGTTCACATTTGTGCGTGAAGATTGAATACTATCGTACAATTAGTCCTAATTTGGAACAAGTCCTTCTCGTCCTTTCTAGTAAGGGGTAGTGGTGCCCTGGTGGTTAGGGACTAGGCCACAGGATCAGAAGGTAATGGGTTCAAATCCCGGGGCGGTAGGTTGCTCTGAGATACCCTTGAACAAGGTACCGTCCCCATCACTGCTCACCGGACGCTGGATATGGCTGCTCACTGCTGCACGGTGTGTGGGTTAAACACAGAGAATGTATTTCGCTGTGGTTCAGTGCGTGCTGTGTTCCAAACAGTCACTATCCATCTCGCTACGAGCACCGCTCTTCTTCAGCACAGCCTGAACTCTCTTACACTCCATAATGTTTTTTGTTTCCTTTCTGTATATTTTATTTTCTGAGCTCTAGAAATTGCTTCACCCTGCTCCTAAATACATATGCACTCGTTCATCAACATCATCATTGGATTAAAATTTGCAGTGTCCAAGAAGAACTGAGGATACGGCGATGCCTGATCTGACCATCGTAGAAGACAGAAACATTGTGTTTCCTGATGCTCTACTGACACTTTACCGAAGGACTACCTCTAAAAATGCAGCTCATATATTTGTCAACACACAAAACAAAATCTCTTTAACGAGCTCGGGATGATCGTGATTAATCTGCCAATAAACAGCCAATACACGGTCAACGCCTTCAGTGCTTAAAGAAGAATATCTGCATCTGCAATCCCACCAGCATTGTAGATGATCCCTCACCCCTCCCACACTCCTGCCATCTGGCAAGAGGTTCCTTGGCACACAGGCCTTCATTGCCAGGACAAGAAACAGTTCTTCCCCCAGGCCATCAGACTCCTAAATCAAAACTAGATCACTTCCTACACACTTCTGAACACACACACACACACACACACACACACACACTTAAACAGTCGCCTCATAAACAAGAATCACACCCAATCTGCCATCTCCCATAAACAAACCCACCATACCCTTCCCTTTATTTATATACTGGTACATTTTTCCAACCTCCTCCAGCTATTTTATTGCATTTTTCTTGCATTTATTATGGTTCTTCCTTACCGCATAAATCTTTGCGTTTTTATATTTTTATTTGATTATATTTAATGGCTCGGCTGCAAGAATACAGCATCAGTACAACTCATCCTCTGTGCTGATTCTGAACGGATGCAGTGTTTTATAGTCTTGCACTTTTCATGTTGTGTCATCCTGTCTGCAGTCCTGTGTGCCGTAGGAGCGTTTATTTCTAAAGATTGCCTAAGAGAGTTCAGACTGTGCTGAAGAATAGCAGAGGTCCAACCAAATATTGACTTTATTGTGCAGATTGTGGAGAAACCTGCTTGACTAACAGGAGTAAATTTGCATTATGATAAAGGGCCAGACCAGTAGTTTGCACTGAGGTACCCTTGAGCAAGGTACCGTCCCCATCACTGCTCCCCGGGCACTTTAAATGGCCCCCTGCTGCACAGTGTGTTTGGGTTAAATGCAGAGGTTGTATTCCATTGTGTCTCACTGTGTGCTGTGCTGTTTCACAGTGGCTTTCGCGATGTGCAAAGGATTGAGCTCCGAGTGAGTCAAGTAAGATTGAATCAAGGTATTTGTGCACTCCAACAAAAGTCAAATTATTTTAGCTTTTTAGCTCTTTTTTATGTTTTAAAGGTCCCACATTTACATTTTCCTTATGCTTGGGGGCAGCAGTGGCCTAGTGTTTAAGGACTGAGGTACCCTTGAGCAAGGTACTGTCCCCATCACTGCTCCCCGGGTGCTTTCAATAGCGGCCCCCTGCTGCATGTGTTTGTAGGTGGTTTAATGCAAAGGTGTGATTTCGTTTTGGTTCACTGTGTGTTGTGCCGCGTAGTAACGATGACAAGAATAGTCACTTTCACTTTATACTTCATTTTTTGTTTCTGTTTCTGTTTATTCCTGTCATGTTGTAATGGTGATATAAGCCAGTATAATCACAATGACAGAATAGTGCTCACGTCGTGCCAGTTTAACCACCTTCCGAGGGTTCCTGGAGATGAAGTGCAGTGGAGGGAATGAAGAACAGCCGCGTGAAGAAGCACGAAAAACACGGGGGTTTGGGAAAATTCTCCTCCGTTTGGATGCAAGTCTATTAATGTTCCTGCAGCCTGTTCCCACATTGGCACCAAAAAGCTCACTTTGCGCGCCCGTCCTGAGCCGCGGCCTAGAATTCTCCTCGTTCTCCTCGTTCTGCTCTCAGAGCTGCGCGCTAATGTTGCGGCGTGTGTTTCTCCTAATTGAAAAATGGCATGCGGCTAATCAATGGCAAATTTTCACAAACACATTAGCTTGATAACGGAGCTAATTGCCTGCTGCCCGCGGCCAAGCAAAGGCAAGACAATGAACACTGACTGGGGGTCAGTGCATTTTTTTTTTTATTCCTTCGCAGCTATATGCCCCATGAACCTGCCACTGGAAAACACGGAGAATTATTAGGAGCTTTACAGTTATCAAGCATCTGGAAACGGCCTCCGGCACCAGGCCTTGCGATAGGTGACTCACTCATTTGCAGACATTATTGAATTTCAACAGACTGCCGAGTTCTCCGTTACTAAATAGCTGCTCGTTGCGCTGCCGTCGCTCTCGGTTTGCAGATTTCTCTACATGAGCAGTCGACTTCTTCCATTCTCAGAATAAAGAGTCTTCGTAGGGAGACTCGCCAGAGGTCTGCAGACATCCCAGTCGTGTCCTTGAATAAACAGTTGTGCTGGAAAAACGAGGCGGCCTACTATAATGTCTCACCGATGGATGTAAATTAGCAATCGTGCAGTTGTTGTGTCATTATTCTATCATTACAGGTCATGGAGGAGGTCTGCGGCTCAGTGTTTGCTCAGTGAAACATCAGCGTCAAGCTGTTGCATAATCACTTCACGGCGCACAATGGGACTCGACGTGGTACGACTTTTCTGAGTCACCACAGCAACATTCACCCACGTCTGCAAACGTCTCTCACTGAGGCTGCCCACCCAAATCCAACTTGAGAAATTAAAAGTACGAGTACTGCATTACGGTACTCGAGTAGCATTTTCTGTCTGAAGACTTTTTCCTTGTACTCCCTTCATCGGTACTTTCTACTCTTCCCATTTCCAAACAGACTCCCTTACTTTAGTTTGAACGAGGAGAATTTCATGTTTCCATCACTTTCTCAACATCGAGAGCTTCACAGAACACACAGAAAGGGCTTTTGCGCCACGGCTCCTACTCTCCATTTCTTCTCGGCGCTGCCTGCTGAGGAGAACAGGTTAGGTTTGACCGGCACCTGCACGAGCGTACTAGTAATCATAGGATGGCGTTTGGGTTATTACCTGTTTTTTTTTTCATTTTTGCAGCTCTGGGAAAAAGCGTTTCAATGCACTTGATTTCCAAGGTGCACATTTAGGGGCCCATTTCATGCAAAACTTGCAGTTTTGAGTTAACCGTTCAGAAACTGAACGCATAAACGGAATTCATGCAAAACTGCAAGTGAAAGTGACCGCATTCGTCATTGTGAGAAACGGCGCACCACTCGGTGTAAAGCAAGTGCAACATCTGCAGCAGTGCTGGGGATGGTACCGTGCTCAAGGGTACCTCGGGGCATCCTACACAAGAGACCAGTGGTTACACAGCTGTCCATACATGAGGCTCCGCTGCACTGCAGCACTTTTTTGTTCCTTGTCCAAAACCCAGAATCCTCCACCAGAGATTCACAAAACAAAGGCAACAGAGAGGCAGCGAGGCAATGACCAAACGGGGCTATGAGGCAGCCATCTGCCAACACACCACAGCAGATCCGTATCCACCTTACTGTCAGCCTTTGACAAAACCTTCCAGTCCGGCCGAACTTTTAGGCGCTTGATGGATTCGTTCATCTCTGCTAGTCTGATTGGCTTTATTCACAAAATCAATAACGATTAATTAATAATGGGCTGGCACTCCATTCCAGCGGCGTTTATTCTTTATGTGCTTTAGGGGATTTGTCGTATGTGGTAAACGAAGGTTCACTTCATCCAGTCGACAAACCAAGCACTGCCCCGCAGTGGAAACAAGACAACCAGAAGGAGCACTAAATGAGACGTTAGCTGGTATTTGAGAACATCGCCGGGCGTGATCTCATCGTGATCTCAACGCACCTGTAAACCACGCATTAAGTCACACACCGAGGAGTTTAACGCTTCCCTCTGAGTGCACTGAAGCCCACCGCCATCGAGAGCAGACATTAGTTCCAGTCTTTAACCGTCGCTGATGGTGCAACACTACAGCAGGGGAACACTCACTAGTCAAAGAAATGGTGGATTAAAGAGTCTGAAGTCCTCCTGTTTGGTGCTTTTAGGTGCCACAGTAAGATTTAAACAGGCTCTACCTTTAAGACATAGATGTTTGAACACCATCAGTCAAATAACACTTTTGCTGATGTCCATCTATCCATTAGATCCGATTCCTCCTAACCAGGGTAGTAGGTAGAAGTGCTGCAGCCAATCCCAGCGCTGACAGGGCGAAAAGCAAAGAAGCATCCTGGACTTATCTTTAGTCCACCGCAGGGCACACACGCACACACACACCACACCACACACACACTCACATATACCAACACACACACCTGGGGGATAATTAAGCCTCTGAGTTCACCTGACATGCATGTTTTTATATGCAACTACGAGAGGAAGTGAAAGTGAAAGTGACTAGCCTTGTCATTGTGAAACGTAGCACAGCACAACGAAATTCAACCTCTGCGTTTCGCCCATACACGCACGTGCAGCAGGGGGCAGCTATTGAAAGTGCCCAGGGAGCAATGACAGGGATGGTACCTTGCTAAAGGGTACCTCAGGGCAACCTACTGGTGAGGGAATCCACAATCTTCCGATCCGGGGCAACTTACTGCAATGTACTGTCCCCATCACTGCTCCCTGGACGCTGGACATGGGGAATGGGTAAAATGAGGAGGACGCATTTCATTTTCACAATGACAAATAGTCACTTTCACTTCATTTTCACTTCACTATTGCACGCTCCCTGTCAAATAATCTAAAATGTGAAACATTCAGACGCCCAAACTTTTGCATGGAAATGTATATGTAAATGACCTGAATTCCGATTGGCTGCCCCCTATCGTGCCTTGAAGATCGTTAACTCTGCTAGTCTGCGGTTAAAACACTGTCCATTTAAAATGGGCTTTTTTGCAGCTTACTTTAGAAAACTCCAGGACATGGGCTCTTTAAAAGAGGTTTCTGCATAGAGCACCGTGAGGCAATCTGCATTGTGCAACTTTATGCACGTCCTTATCTTTCCTTAGGGGTATATGTACCTCCAAAAACGAGACATGGCTGCCTCGAGTCAGAGACAAACAGTAGTGTGTGAGAAAATGGGCTTCAAGCTTTTGTTCCGAAGCCACGGCGCTGTTCTGGAGCGGCCGCACCTAGCCTTGATTAAGAAAAGCGACTTAATTAAATTGGACCCGTGGCTTGCCTGTGTCTTCAGGGGGGCAAGGCTGCCAGGAGAACACTTAAGACTTTGCGCTCCATCTTTTTCCCCCCCGGCTCCGGGTCTGAGGGCTTTGGTGCAAGTGGATGCTGTCGCTAACAGTGTGTGTGTGCGTGTGCGTGTGCGTGTGTGTGTGTGTGTGTACGTGTGCTCAGTTTTAATATTGGCCTACCACAGCTCCCTAAAGTAATCATGCGAGGGCCGCGGTAGGAGGGGAAACGGAGAGGCGCAATTGGATTACGGGCCATGAGCACTTTAATTTCCACATGACGGCTTAACGAATGACGGAGCATCTGCATCATCTGCGGCTTCCACACCTCGCCGAAGCGGCCGCAGTAAATAAAAGGCAGCTTCTTATTTCAAACAGCCTTTCTAGATTACAGGAAGTCTGATACGACCTTCATTATACTCAATTGTGCCGTTATTAAGTCCCTACAGTTGCATGCGCTGCAAGAATTAAGTGGACTTTGCCGTGCAGAGCCGGGCATTGAAACTCTCCCCAAACCTATTTCCAGAGATTTAAGGAAAGTGGTTAGATCACGGCAAGTTTTTTTAAAGTTATTTTGTGATGAAAATAGCCTGCTTATTTCTAAGCCCAGTGAAACTGCACAAAGTACAAAGTATTTGCTTTCCGAGAGGAATCAAAGTATTCCGAGAGATATTCCGACCCAGTAATGCGGTTATTACAGGTCTAATTGGAGATATTTTGAATGTTTTCACACTTTAAAGGGTGGAAAACCACAGCGCACAGCACGCAGTGAACCACAACGATATGCGACCTCTGCTTTTCACCCATACACACTCTTGCAGCACCCGGGGAGCAGTGATGGGGACAGCACCTTGCTCAAGGGTACTTCATTGCAAACTACTGGTCCAGGCTTTTGCGCATGCAAAAGTCAGCCAGGCGTTTTTGTTGATATGCTAATGAAATAAGCACACACTTTATACACTGTTAAATCAAAAAGACATTTTATTTGTCGTTTTTGAAATATGTGTACTGCAGGGGCCTGTCCCCATCCTCAACTTACCTACAAGTTAGCCCTCTCATTTTCAGTCCAGTCCCTGAACTTGACCAGGTGGTTGTATTTAGTTTGGGTTAGGAGAGATGAGGATGGACAGGATTAGGAAGGAATATGTTAGAGGGACAGCTCAGCTTGGACAATTTGGAGACAAAGTCAGAGCAGCGGGACTGCGATTGTGTGGACATCGTAAATGTAGGGAGGAGGGACGAAGATTATATCTGGACGACGATGTTGAGGACGGAGCTGCCAGGAAAGAGGAGAAGAGGAAGGACAAAGAGGAGGTTTACGGACGTGGGAGAGAGGACATGCAGGAGGTCGGTGTGAAGGAGGACGATGCAGAAGACAGGAAGAAATGGAGATGGATGATCATGCCAAGATAAGACAGTTTGACGGGAATATCACAGTATTTTACACCAAGGAGGGGATTCCCAGCAAAATGTGAAGATGAGAAGACTAAGGACTAGAAGACTAAAGCCTAAACATGAGAAGACTAAGGACTAGAAGACTAAAGCCTAAAGATGAGAAGACTAAAGACTTTTGCACAGTATTGCATATACAGTCAGCACCACAAAACGCTCATGAGATAAAAAGAGACAAGTTAAATGAGGTCTGGGATCACCACAGCTTCAGCTCAGCCCCAAAAACAACCTATGTCAGGTTTCTATCACAACAGCAAACAGCTTCCCCTAAAGCACAGCTCTTATTTTGATGAGAAGTTTGTATCATGATCTGTTTCGACCTCCTCGTAAAAGAGCCTGGCACCAGACGTGTGTGTAAACAGCTCAGCAGGGTCTCAAGCCCTTTGCTCCTCCTGAGCTCCGAGTGGTCTGCTGGTGGGGGCCATTTTTTCCCTCTTCAATCATCGCAGCAGCCATCGACCCTAAGCCTATTATTTACGGGCCTGTTCCAATCATGCATTCATTCACAAAATGAGAACTTCGAAAACTGTCTAAAGCAGCTGTGCCCTTGATTGGCAGCTGTAATCTGCGGCGGGGGTTCTTACGCCCCACTCGTACTGGATCGTCTCTCTTTCTCCAGCTGTTATATCTGGGAGTGTTAACACACGCCAGCCCCGCTCTGAAGCACAGCTTTGTTGGCGTATTTCAAGCTGTGAGATGAAGGCTTTGTTTAAACATGGCTGATTCTAAGGGTACACATCCACTTGGAAGAGGAAATCCACACTGGTTTACTTGATTTCAGCTTTATCCTAATGAGAGAGGCCACCGACTGTCCTAGACATGTTTGATATGGTTCCTTCATAATTCAACGACGACAGAAAGACGCCCTCCAGCAGCGAGCAAAGGGATCCGTAGCAAGAAACTTTATTTTTCTTAAACTTATTTCGTGACCCCGTTTCTACAGATGACCAACAAATGACAGTACGTGAGAATCCACAAATCTATCCATCCATCCATCCTGTTATGTGATAAAATAATTGCCCCTAGTCAAGGAATCGACCAGTTTAATCGAAAAAGGGTTCAACTACAATAGACACGCCAAGGATTAATGCCAGACAAACGGCACACTCTGCAAAAAAGAAAGAGAAAGCAGAGAAAGAAAGCTCCAAAAATACATCAGGAAGGGGTTGCAAGTCAATCTCTCAAACCAAACCAATTATTATTTATTAATCGATTCCTAAAATGAGCACTGATGATCTAACGAGGAACATTTTAATGTACATTTACAATTTCACATATGCTCAATTTTTATGAACTCCTGAATAAATTTCATTATTAATGTTATATACTAATAATATAATCCAAGTGGCAACATGTTTCTCTTCTTTTGCCCCATGAACACATACACAGACCCCCGCCACCTCTAGCCCGGGTAGAGAAATATATCAGGTCACTGACTTGGCCAGGAATTTGTTCACGTTCTGGCCTTTTGGTTCAGGGTTTTCATTTCCTTGGAGCCACTCAAATAAAAAAGTAGATTAACTGAAAACTGAAACAGACGGGAAAAAGCCAAGAGTGGTGTGATGAACACATATATGTGAAAGCTCTGATACGGCCATGCTGACTGCCCTTTGTTTCGAGATACCAGTGCAGACTGTGTTCATCGCAGGGCGGAAACGTTGGTGATAATTTTCTCGTTTACTGTAGGACGGTATCGACTGCACGCAACAAATGTCAACAAAGGTCAGCAAAGACCGAAGCAAACACTTGCTACATTTATAGCTCCATTTGCTGATGGAAAAGATTCTGACATTGTTTAAGAGCTTCTTTAAGAGAAGCAAAAAGTCTTATTTCAGCATAACTGAGCCTACAAGCTCACATGTGGGTAGCTGCTCGTCTTTATCTCAGCAAGTAGCCAGGCTGAGACAGCATGATCTTCTGAGGTATGTAACCGCTTATGGGTAAACAGATAGATGCACCTGGATGAACATGATCTGGATAGATGTTGCCCATGTTGAGTAGATCGTTGCATCTCCGACCCCTAAACTCTTGATCTGGATACTAAAACTGCACACCAGCCTTTGAGACAAGTGAAACTTGATGTCTGTCTCCTTTTTAATGCAGCAGATCCATGGTAACCGTTTTTCAGATACAGCCTCCACAACCTGCAGCATCATTATGCATCATATATGCTAAATATATATTCACACACAAATGTCAGGGCTGGTCATTCTGTGAGGGTCGGTTGATAGCAGAAGACTTTAAAGATTTAACTGAGAATTTCCCATAATTTGCTTGCAATTTAGTGAAAAGCGAAAGTGACAACTTATCATTGTGAGCACACGACGAACCGCAAAGAAATCCTTCTCTGTATTTAACCCAGGAACCACGTGTAGCAGGGGCAGCCATACATCCAGTCAAGGGTACCTCAGGGCAACCTACCAGTCCTGGATTTGAGCCCATGACCTTCCAATCCTGGGGCCTAGTCCCAGTAACCACTAGGCCAGGATTAAGCATTTTACATTTACATTTTTACACATTTTACACATTTCTTAACTACGGAGACAGTCTCCCTGGAGCAACTTGGGGTTAAGGGTCTTGCTCAGGGACCCAATGATGGTACTGCTGGAGGTCGAACCTGTGACCTCTTGGTCTGTAGACGAGCATCCTGCCACTAGACCACCACCACCCTTCGGAGGATTATTTAAATTCATTTTCTATTTAAGCCTTTTAGGCCAGAATATCTGAGGCTTGACTATTTATTGTAACATGCCAGACTGCTCATTCACAAGCTTTGCATTAATAAATGTACCTCCCTTGCAACCTGAAAATTGCACTCTTTCAGATCCTTAAAAATATATATATATATATATATATAAATGTAGGGGGAGGTGGTGGCCTAGTGGTTCGGGCGTTGGCCACGTGATCGGAGGATCGGGGGTTCGAACCCCTTCCCGATAGGTTGCCCTGAGGTACCCTTGAGCAAGGTACCGTCCCCGTCCCGCTCCTCCCTGCGATGGGCTGGCGACCTGTCCAGGGTGCGTCCCCCGTCCTCCAGCACTCCCCGCAACCCCGTTTGGGACAAGCGGCAGAAAATGGATGGATGGATGGATGGATATATAAATGTAAAAATATAAAATAATATATAAATATTTGAGAAACAAAAACATGGAAAACTGCAGCCGTATCTGTAGAGGCTGATTCAGGCAGATACTTAAAATGGAGCTGAAAAGCTGTTGAACTGAAACAAACCCAATCAGAGCTAAGATCAAGATGAAGGACAGAACCTAGTTGTGGGCCCTTATTTTAAGGCTGTGGGGGTTGATTTTTTTTAACTCGCTCAACAGATGAAAAGGCCAACCAGGGAAAATCAAGCACAAATAAAACTTGAGAGAATGACAAGACAGTCGTTCAATGCCTCTTTTAAAGGCGAGGTGCAGCTTGACTTGAGGTCTAAAGAAAAATCAGGACGCACATTAACACACTTGACTGACAAGCAGGCAAACACCAAAAACCATCTGAGTAAATGCAAGACTGAGACATTTGACAACCGTCTCTAATCTGCGATTTCACGCTCAGTTTGCGATAATCTTTGAGTGAAGT
The DNA here is from genome assembly GCA_017165825.1 of Hepsetus odoe. Lineage (NCBI taxonomy): Eukaryota > Metazoa > Chordata > Actinopteri > Characiformes > Hepsetidae > Hepsetus > Hepsetus odoe. The sequence continues at coordinate 9,068,522 of CM029393.1, forward strand.
GTTCGGAAAAACAGCCCAAACATCCTTTTTTGAGTCCTTGATCTCAATTGCTCAGCTTTGATGATATACGGCACATTTTTGGCAGACTTTTCACCTCGACGCGCAGATTAGTTGCAAAAAAGACCATTTTAGAGAAGTGATGCCGATCCATAAACAATAAAAAGTCTGATTAAATGTTTTAGCGCCCCAGGCTGCAAAGTACCTAAAGATGCAAGGTTCTACATAAAGCGGTTCCAACCACTCAGCGCTCAGTATCAGCATTAAACTTCAGACGTAGATCACTGTGTGGATTAACCAACACAAAACTATCAAACTGCTCAGGTACAGAGACTGGACTGAAAATGAGAGACACCAACACTGTCCTTCAGGAAGATCTGGAGAACTGCTCAGGTACAGAGACTGGACTGAACATGAGAGACGACAACACTGTCCTTCAGGAAGATCTGGAGAACTGCTCCTCAACAAGACATAAAAAATGGATCTTTGGAAGCAAAAGATGAAGAAATGATGGGAGGCTCAGGACCTTTGTGCAGTATTGTATTTTGGAACTGATTTATTTACCTCTGGACATGTTTGTGGGCTTCCTTCAAGGGCGCTGCCTGATAATCTCTTGCCCGCCCCTGTGCTGGCTGCACGTCTGTTTATAATAGCCAGTGGGCAGAAGAAGGCTTTACAGTTCCTGAGACATACTAACTCTTTCAGAGGCTGGATGCAGGGCACTCAGTTCCATTGCAAAGTTAGATAGACATCAGTTCGGAGCTCATATTGGCTGGATTTGCTGAGAGCGGTTTAGAGAGCAGTACAGTAGAAAGTAGAAAGCACCACATTGTCTCTTTATGGATTCTCAGAACGCTGGAGAAACACTGAAACAGTTCTTCCTGGAGCTCTTTCTTTTTCTTTTTAAGACTAGCGTGTCTCTGGTTTTCTCCTCACTTCCTATTCTCCACGCCTGGCTGTCCCTGTCGCTCATTCCTAGAACGACTCCCTGCTTCTTCGTTTTTATAAACACACGCCACTCCCGTCACCAGGCTGAGTGGGGACGGAGGGCCAGGAAGCACAGGAGGGCCTGTTTATCAGCGCGGCGACAGTGTGGTTTCACAAACGGCACTAATTACACGGGGATAAAGCCTTGTTTATCACTCGGCTTACGAAACATGAGTTAATTGCCTCAGCTTGTCATCCCTCTCTCTCTCCCTCCCTCCCTCTCTCTCTCTCTCTCTCTCTCTTTCTCTCTCTCTTTGGTGTTATGAAGTCTGCCTTAACTGCAGGTTGCAGCTCCTCGCTCTCTCTGCTATCACTTTCCCCCAACTATCTTACCTAACATATCATCAGCAGCCCATTCAAGCTGCCTTAAACTTAAAGTATGCTCACAGGATGAAAAAACTGAAGAAAAATGGAATCTGGGAGAGCCGCTGTTTTCTAGCACTGTATGAAAGAAGCCACGTGCCGCCCTTATTGTTGGATGGACGGGGACGGTTTCTGAGCTTAAATGAAAGTGACTATTTGTTATTGTGAAGACACAGCACAAACTGAACCACAACGAAATGCATTCTTTTTATTAAACCCATAAATGGCCAGCCATATTCAGCATCCAGGGAGCGGTGATGGGGACGGTACCTTGCCGAAGGGTACCTCAATGCATCCTACGGGTCTGGGATTCAAACCCATGACCTTCTGCTCCTAAACACTGCTGCCTAGTGGTTAGGGACTAAGACCTAGCTATTCACTCACAAAGGAAACTGGTCCACAATATTTGGTACACATACTAATTAAGCTGTTGATTAAGGAGCACAGAGAGGCAGCATCTGGACCTGCCAGCAGGTCCGTCTTGGTTTAAAGCTTGAACAGTTATCTAGGGGTTAATATCCCAGTTGACCCCAATTCTTCAGGGTTTAACTGATGACTATTATGCTGTTTATCATAACTGAGAAAAAGAGATTCATCGTCATCTGCTGGACGATGACTCAGGCTGGTACGACTTTAAGGCTTTTATCTTGGAATCACAAATTTCTTTTGGTGTTATAAAGTAAGTGGGGAATGCAGTAATTGATAGATTGGTCTCAAAAATGAAAACAGCCTGTTAAAGTGTCTGAGAAAAGGTCTGGCCTGCTTGGTTTTGGTGCATAAGACTGAAAATGTCATAAGTGGATCTCAGGGAGAACAATTGAAAGCAAAGAAAGGAATACGAGCCCTTTAAACACACCAGCAGTTTGGTAAAGCGTCGTTATTCAGTCTCACTACAGTTCATTCTGCTTGAAAGTGGCTGGAGGCCGTGAAGACTAGTACGGGAGGCTAATTGTTCCAAACAGCTGCCGTCTTGCAAACATCGACTGCAGGTGAGGGAGATTAACGCTGTGATTTCTGAGGTGACGATCACATTGTCAACAGAAGTGGGAATATGAAGAGCAGCTGGTTGTTGTATTTGAGCTGATTTGCAGATTAAACACCAACTAGACTTCAATCTGATCTGAACACAGGGCTCCCACTCCAAGTCAAATGTCTCTTCCATGAATCTCGCTGGCTAAAAAAGATGGATTTCCACAGCCTACAATAAAGCTATTGTGCTCAACAGACCAGCACTGGCTCTGCAGACAGATATAATTGAAATAGCCCAAAAAAAAAAAAAAGAGAGCAGGGATAATTTAGGTGGACGACTTGGGAGAATATACTCAAAACATTCACAATGCTTGTCGTGCTATTTATTTTTTCATATCTGAGAAGTTTAAATGGAGAAGGAACAAGAATCGGTAGTGCCACAAAAATGTTTCCCACGTTGCACTGCACTAAATCCAATTAAAGAGGACTAATTGTGCTTTATTTGTAAAGAAACATGCAGCTCGTTAGTGTTCTTTAATTTCTGACAATATCACAGCACATTCAGAAAAGAATCTTGTGATCGACTTTTAACAATACCAATAAATATCATCATATTTTCCAGCCCTAGGGATAATAATTAAAACGTAAACACACAATGGACAACGCCATGAATTGGAAAAATCGAATCGCTTCAATTTCAAGATTCGAACCGTTTATTTGTCACAGCTATACAGGACATGCGGCAGTGAAATATATCCGAGACTGTGGAAAGGCATGGAAAGAATAAGGGAATTTAAAAGGAGAATTACACATGGACAACCTATAGGATGAGCCTCATAAAAATAACGATAATATAAAAAGAAAAAGGAGAAAAGTATAGAAAAGAGGTGAAAATATAAATGTACACGAATGTACAAATGTGCAAACTAAGGCCAAGTGTGCAGAAAAACCCAAAGAATGATGGGAAAAGAAGGAAAGTGACTATTCCTGCTGTCGTGAAACGCCGCACAGCACACAGTGAAAAACAAAATCTCTGCATTTTACCCACGCACTCAGCAGGCGGCAGCTATTGAACGCTCTCAGGGAGCAGTGATGGGGATGGTACCTTGCTCAAGGGTACCTCAGGGCATCTTACTGGTCTGGGATTCGAACCCACGACCTTCTGATCCTGAGGCCTCGTCCCAAACCACTAGGCCACCGCTGCCCTGCAAATATGAGAGCGGAGCGTGAAAAATAAAGGCCTGTTCAGAATTTGTACAATTCAACATCATAGAAATTCTACGAATTTCTGCCAGCCGTGAGCATAAACCCATATAGATTTAAAATCTCAGTCCAGGTACGAGTCACATGGAACCGCTAGATGTAAAGAGGATTTTTCATATCTGGCTCAAACATTATTCCCTCGCTAAGCCAGCTTGGCCCGTGTGTTTACCTCAGATCTAACTCTGAGATGACGGCGTGTCTTCAGGCTGTGTTGCAGTTAAATGTGATGATTACTGTTCCAAGCCCACGAGCTCGGAGAAAGGCTGCGATAATTCGCCCCCTGAAGCTACCGCGCTGGTAACACGAGAGCAGAAGCAAAAAGTGGGGGTCGTGCTCTGAAATCTCGTGTTGGAAAATTGAGATTGTTCTTGTGACATTCTAATACCAAGTGCAGGAGCACTCTCTCACCGAGCACTGGGCAAAACAGCCCAGTCGATCAATACGCTAAAAATACCCAGCCGGCGATGCGCAGGGGGGCCGATGTCGGGGTATTATGTACATGGATACATTTTTCCCTCTGCGTGTGCGTTCGTTTATCCATTTTTTGCAACGAGAACAAAGCCGACTACGCAGCCGTGGAGTGTGACTGTGAAGAAGAGCCATGTAGCCTTCACCACCGCTGACTGATCTCCGATCAGTGATGGGAAGGGAGGAAAAAAGAACGACAGGCAGTTAAAAGAATGGCCGTTTCCGTTGCTCTTGGTTACTGATGTAAAGCCTGTGTTTGTGCAGCCCTTATGCAGCTGAAGGTTCCTGGTGTCGTCTTGAGATAATTATTCTGAGGAGGTTTCACTTCGTGGCTGCTTTAATTAAGCTTAAGTAACGTTTCTGCTTTCGGAAACCTTGTGCGGCTCGCTAAGTTTGGAACTGTAAAATAGAGGAATGGGATCAAGTGAGATGTGCTTTAAGGCTCTGGAGCTCATGCTGACGACAGGTCTTTGACAAACAGTCTCTTAGAAGCTCTGGTCGAGTATGACGTCCGCTCTTTCCCTCCCTTCAGGATGAGTTCAGCATTCTGCACTGATCAATACTATCGGATTAAAGCATCCTCTCCGTGACTTGAGCTGAGGGACGTCCTGGACCTGGTTCAAATATTTAATTGCGAGTAATCATCATACACGATCGCGTGGTTTTGTGCAGCTGATGTTGATTAATCCCACACTATTTTCCTGGGTGTGGTTACGCCGTTAAAAACGATTTGAGAATTTATTCGGAGTGTGATTAATCACACTGTTTTGTGCAGTTAAACATTGCATTACTTTGAGCACCTCATACTGATTAATGGCCTTATTTTTTGAACATAATAGGAGTTAATGGCTGCTTAGCGTAGTTTGTGCTGTTCATTGCACTTTTATGATACAGTTCACAGCTCTAGCCCTCTTGTTCAGCTTTAAAGTGGTTTAAAAGAGTTCAATCCACATGCAAATCCCATGATACCCACTAAAAGAGCAGTTTTCAATCGTGATCGCCGACGTCCAACAAGAGCAACGGTGGCTACACCCAATAAAAGCATGCACTGATCCCCCCATCATGGCGAGCACTGACAGGTGAAGTGCATCTCCATGGCACCTGTCAGGGGGTGGATATTCGGCAGCGTTCGAACAGTCTGCTCTTGGGCGAGAATAGATGTGACAATGGGCGTGCAAGCATCAGAAGTGGAGTGCTTTTAAAATAAGTGAGTCCAACTTTTCATTTAACTTGATGAAGCCAGTCTTTTGATCGTTCTGTAGAAGAAGCGTTAGATGAATTATAAACGATCTTGAGGCTTACGTGGGTAATTATCATCATCATTTTTCACTTTTGCTCTTATCGTTTCAGGAGGCCCTCATTACCTGTTTCTAGTGGTCTTTAAAGTAGTAACTCATCTGCCTTGGCGTACAAGATTTCATTTCTGTTAACCTTGCTCAACCTCATTCCAGCTTTTTGGTTAAAACCCGGGCTTGGAGAATGAAATGAATTTCTCGTTTTTGTTTCTGAGTGTCCTCTTGTCCCGTTGGAACCAGGCTGCTTGAGAACCTCGCCTATTAACTGGGATGGTCCTTCAAGAGCCTGATTCAGTCGTCAATGGTTCCTATATAACCAAACACATTGGACAAAGTGATGTCCCCAGCTTGGTTCACAATGTCCCAAATCAATAAGCCCAACAAGTCATCAAAATAAGAAAGAGCCACGTTACCAGGCGACAAGTGGTGCTGGGTACGAGACCCTTCCAGACGTTGCTGATATTAGAAGAGTGGTAAAGCTTACCCACGCAGATTAATTGAACTGTAGTTAAATGCCGGCGATGTGAGATAACATGAAAAACCGAACAGTTGTCATACCTCTAAATCTCACGAAAGGACAAAACACGCCCGATGGGAAGTTTTCAGAGCAAGATTTCAAAGCCATTAAGCTAAAAACCCCACCCAGAACACATTGCACAGATGTAAGTTTCCCTAAGTTCCCCTGATTCAAGGTACCGTCCCCATCACTGCTCCCACTTTCGATAGCTGCCCCCTGCCGCACGGGGTGTGTGAGTGAAATGCAGAGGTGTAACTTCGTTGTGGTTCACTGTGTGCTGTGCTTCAAAATGACAAGAATGGTCACTTTCACTTTCACCAAAAAAATAAATCGGCGCACTTTCATGAATATATACAGGGCTCACGCTTGAGATTCAGCAGCTTGCTATGAGCTCTGCGTGTTTTTCGATAAAGTCTAAGCGGGATTTCAGGAGTGTGATTAAATCCGTCCCGTTTGCTGCAGGAGATAATGAATTTAGGTGGGGCGGTGGATTCTCCGTGCTTCAGATATCTGAAATTGCAATTAGTGGTGCGTCCCTAATGCACACAATAGGGCTAACGTGACATCTGTTAACGAGTCCCACAGTGACTAAACAGAACATGATTCTCTTCATTATCCCATGACAACTGTTTGGCTGAGTTTTCATTACATCTTATTCAGCACTGATGCAGGACTGATCAGTAGTGAGTCAGATGAGGCTTTTTTTTTCCATGTTAGGGAAACTTACATCTGTGCAATGTGTTCTGGGTGTTTTTTTAGTTTAATGTCTTTGAAATCTTGCTCTGAAAAGTTCCCATCGGGCGTGTTTCGTCCTTTCGTGAGAGACTAGAGTCGAACCATTTGGAGAAAGAATGTCTAATTGCGATTTTTTCCCCAGTTTTTCGATTGCAAATTAAATGCAATTGTTTTTTTTAGAACTTTTTCAGGCCTGAGGACTGAATGTAATCTACCAGACTACTCCCAAGCTGAAAGAGCAACTGCTGTATAATTCAAACTGGATGCACAGTTAATGTTTGCTACTGGCTTTCTTTCACTCTTTTATGCTGTGCTTTTGACACTTTTATGCCAATGAAGCAAACAAAGACTCAAAGCGGTGAATAAAAAATGTACTTCCTATGTAATTTGTCTTTTTTCTCACAATTACATGAAAAAACGGGAAGCAATGAGGTGCGAATACTTAATCACTGCACTTAAGTAGAGCTTTAAGGTAGTTTACATCTAAATTTTTCATTTTGACTCTTTCAGAAAGACTCTTTTCTTTAGTCTGAACGAGGGGAATTCTCCATTATTCTTATTTTACATCACCTTCCCAACACCCTAAATGGAGAAATGAACGCACAAAGATAAGATGCTCCCCTGGTTAGTCTGTATAACCAACCAAGAGAGAGGCTCTTTTGGACTCCCAGCCGCAGATCGAACTCTTTATCTCCTGAAGTTAAAGTCATTGATTTGGACAGTCCGGCCACACGGGAGGGGCCTTAACATACACAACAAACCATCTATTCTCTCATCCATTATCTTAACCTTTCACAGGGTCACGGGAGCTTATCCCAGCACACACACCCACCTAGAGAGCATCCCGTCCACCTGATGTACATGTCCTTGGGAGAAATTCCCAGAGAACAAACCCCACACAGGAAACATCGGGGCCACCCGACTAGAAATAAAACCCCCCTTGCTGTGTGGTGGCAGTGCTAACAAGTGCACCAGTGAGCTTCTCCCATTTAAAATAAGAATCAGGTTTGTTTCAGAAGCCAAAACTGCATCAACCATCAAGCAGAAACGCTACAGACATCACGCTGCAAACAAATGAAATCTCTGGAGATTAAACTGCGCGTTAGCCATACACCGGGGACAATGTCTGCAGCACGAATGTCTGTTTTTTCCATTCGGCTATGGCGATCGCGCCGAAAAAACCTCACGGGAGACCGTCCAAAGATGACTAATGCAAAATGCCTCACTGCCTTATGGCTTTTTTAATGGAAACTCGTCTCTAAATAAATAGTGACTACGCTGTATTCCCAGATGTGACTTTAACCCTTCAATCCAGTCCCTTTAAGCTTAATCCATGCTCATAATTTGATTCCCTGCCGCTGTCCCGAGTAAAAAAAACATTTTTAGTCCTTCATCAGCCACACGAATAGGTCTACACTTCAAACGTCATCGAACTTCCATGGCTGCTCTGGTTCCACCTCATTTCCAAATCATTCCTGCCTTTCAGAATGAACGCAGACAGCTGAGTTGGACGGATGTGCCTTCATTAGTGCTTTAAATCTAACAAATTGTATTTCTTCTTAAGGTTATCGCGTTATAATTTCTTTGGACGTATAAAGGTGGCTTTAACACCCCTGAACAAAAATGTTAAGTAGGTTATTTTTGACAGAATGTGGCCAAATAAAGAACATTCGGCTGGATATCAGTAAAAAGAACATTTGCAACTGGTTTCTACTTTCTTTTCTCAATAACAGGAGATATTCAGCCCTCATTAGACTAAAGCAGGTCAGAAGAAAGATACCAAACAAACAGGCTCCAGTAATAAAGACGGATCCCCAGTTCGAAACTTGCAACATGCTACTTGCAGAATGTTACGCAGTGATCCGAGTTTCCATCCAACAACAAGGGCAGCGTGCAGTGACGGAAAACTCTGTTTCCATATACTGATACATCTCACCTGCAATGCTGTTGATATATACACTAACAGATAAGAGTTTTGAAGATATTCAGACACACAGATCGTGACACATTGGCTCTGATTAGCTGTATAAAACAATATCGTGTACAGGATGCACTGATGTGTTATTTGGAGACCGATCGTGATATTCGATACGTCTCATGTCCATTTCTCCCAAACATGATGCAGATATAAAAAATACATACAGAGACGAGCTCCCTATACCTGGATTAGAAAGACGAACCCATATACCTTAATAAAATAAGCCATAAACGCAGAGTCAAATTTGGATTTTAATTATTACTTATGTTATTGTGCAAATATATGACAAAAGGCCGCTTTGTGCACCCCTTATTATGTATTTATAATGATTCGTACATAATATATCTCCATTTTGGCAAGGTGCGAGCAGCAGTGGCTCTTATGAGATCGTGGACGGTGAAGCGACCGGCCTAAGTGCCCATCAGTCACTCAGCCTTTCAATCGGTGAGCTTTTACTCCACTGATTTCGTGGCCAACTTTCATGCAGAGGGAAAATACTCAGCACAAGTTTGTCTCCATGTAAAGCTCTGAAAACCACCTGAATGCTCAGACCTGGATAGTGCAGATGGCAAACGACATTCTGATCTCTTTTCTGATTGGCTGCTTTAAACGGCTACTTCAACAACCCTTTGAATCCCAGAAAAGCAGTGATGAGGGTCTTTTAACGCGCTGAAAGGCGTCGCAATCACAATCAAAAAAATCGCAATACTGATATTTTGTCCATATCGTTCAGCCCTCCTTCCAAACAAACAAATCCCAAATCAATGAGGAAGCATTTGCGATTCTTTTTGAGCTCAGCAAGAATGAATTTGTGCCCAAAAACCAGCAAGTCTTTCTATTACAGCTGTAAAGCTTCTCAAACACTTCAGACTGAAAATCAGCGATTTCAACTCAAAGGCTGGGATTCCAAAAGCACTCAACATTTCATGAACGTTAAGAGCCGTTTCTGCTCCGGCTCGGTTTGTGTTTTCCACCGATCTTATGAGATGATCTGGCACATCGTTCTCCTGTTTTTTTAGCTCAGAGTGCTTCCATACAGTTTGAATAAACTCATGAATAATCCACACTTCTTCTTGGTCTGATGCTTCATACACGTCCTGTTTCTGCTCTCGGAAACAGGGGTGTATCTTTCCATTTTAGACCTAAACTAGGTGTCTGGGATATCTATCTGTCCACCAGAGGTCAATGAGTTTAAAAGAATGAAAATCCAACCCAGACAGGTGGACTTCACAGCCTTCTCAAAGAAGGAAAAAATGATCCCCAAACACTTAACCCCCATGGAAAGTGACAGAGAGACTAAAATCTATGAAACGGGTTAGATGTACTGATTGTTCTCCACCACTTTCTTCTCACTGAGCAGCTGAAGAATGTAGGATTTCTTGGCTGTAAAGTGGGAAAAAAAGTAGCTTCCCAGTGGGGCGTTGTAGAAACACAGCTGTGGGCCAAAAGGATGTGGGTTTGAGTCTGGCTGCGTTCTAGTTTCAGCATCTTTTGAACACCCGTGCAAAACTCTTAACTCCAAGTAGCTCAGTGTAGGCCAACCAAAGTTCTCTGAATATGTGTGTTTGATTAATGCTATAAATGTAAAATAATACAGTAATGGGAAGTTGCTTCATTGGGAGCATGTTTGGGCCACACATTCTCTCTCTTTCACTTTTCAAAAAGCCGGTTCGATTTAAAGGGGGAGTGAACATCACCCAAGTCAAGGAGATTCAAATTCATTTTAGAGAAACCTTGACTTTTTACAGTCTCGCTGATTGAAACCAGGGGTCGGTCTTCACCACATTGCATCTCTTTTACATTCCCAGCCCACCATTCAGCTAACGGCTCCACTAGGAACAGGTTTTAAAACAAGTTTATTCCCAACTTCATAACTTTCCGCTGTCAGGAGCCAGACATCTTCAGTTCAGCTCCACTAGGACGTTTGTCAGGAATGGAGTAAACCAGCTGTCAGCAGGTTTAAAGGGCAGTGAATTAGTAAGACACTGGATCAACTTCAAAATCTAATTTTGAACATTGACTCAATGTAGATATACATGCTCAAACACAATCTAAACCGAATCAACATGAAATATTCTGTCATGAGATATTATTTCGTCCATGTTGAGTCCAATAACGCCTTTCGTAAAGTCTAAAGCAGAAAAATGGAAACACTGGATCAGCTTAACAGTTTTAGTCTAACTTGATGTAAATAATTAAGCGCTTTAAAAGTTACTAACACTGAGTCAATGTCACATTTTTATTCATTATTTTGTTAAGTCCGGTCTGATTATGTTTCACAGGGTAAGTCTCTGGATCAACTCGACACAATTGAAGTGATCAATTATAACAGCTTAAAAAAAAAAAGAAATTAAAGAACTGAAACAATCGGCACAACTTTACAACAGTCCAATGTAAATATTTAAGCATATAAAAATGGTTAGCGTTCTGTGATATAAAACAATTCACTGATTCTTTCAGTTATTTACCCGGAGCTGTTGTAAAAAAAATAAAATTTTTGACTAAATTAGTTGAACTTTTTAAAGTTGATCCAGTGACTTATCTGGAAAAAGATGAAATAATTGACATAATGCAAAAAGAAAATAATAATAATTTAAACTAAGTATTTTATATTAAATAAATATTTTAATAAATACATAAATATATTATAATAAATATATTAAATATTCTGTGTAATCAAATATCTTAAATTTATTTATTTTTTCTTATTTATGTTGACTTGTCCTGAATAAGCGGACTTAAAAACTCGTTGACAAAAATGTTGACATTGACTTAACAGAAAAAACTTTTTTAACACTTTTCCTACATTTTTTTAAAAGTTTATCCAGTGATTTGTTTTTTTTTGCTTGTTTTTTTTTGGTCACTTTTTTAGCTACAAAACTGAAGTAACTGATTCACTAAATGTTTGACATGAACATTAAGTAAAAAATTTCCATTTAAAAATATAAATTAAGGCTGAGTCCATTTCAAAAAGTTAAGCTGATCCAGCTACATGGATTTTTCGTTCTCGTGTTCTCTCGTGTTTTCTCGCGAGATCACCGCACTGACCTGCCGTTGAGCAGCGCGAGCAGCTCGCCCGCGTGGTACAGGTCGTTGCGCGTGACGCGGCCGAAGCGGAAGGCGTTCAGGTTGCAGAAGGTGACGGCGGGAAACGTCATGACGGGCGCCGCCACCTCGTCCAGCTTGGTCACGTGCGGGTACTGCAGGTAGAGGTGCACGCGGTCGGCGCACACGAGCGCGAGCGCCGCGCACGAGCCGAGGAAGAAGAGGATCCACAGGCAGCGCTTGGCGCAGGCGCGCTCGTCCGTGAACACGTGCGCGAGGCCGTGCAGCGTGGAGCGGCTCGCGAACACCTCGAGGGGCGCCGGCTGCTCGTGCTCCAGCGCGCCGTCGGAGTCGGCCTTGAGGTCCATGACGGCGACGGAAATGCACGCACGCACCGACACAGACGCGCGCGCGCACGCGCTCACCCGCTCGCTCGCTCGCACGCGCCGGGAAACGAGAGACCGCGTCCGGTTCTCGGGGCGCGCGACGTTCCCGCCCTTTTTAACCGTCAGCCCTCCTGCGCTGAAGTGGGGCGCGCGCGCGCGCGTTTCCAGTTATTTCGTTTCAAAAACTGAAAAAAAATTATCCCACAAAAGGTGTTTCCAGATGTGAAAAGGCACGAAATGAACGTTTCCAGAGGTAAAAGACAAAAAAAAAAATTAGAAAAAACGGAGGAAAAAAAAGGCTCGTGCGCCTCCTCGGGAAATCAGACCGCGTTTCTACCGGTTTTTATTTGTTTTTTGTTTTTTTGTTTGTTTGTTTTTAAGCAAAAACAAAAGCAGCGCCGTCAGGGAGCAGCCATCGCATCCGCCGTGAGGAAGAGTCCGCAGGAGAGACACAGAGAGAGAGAGAGAGAGAGAGAGATGGAGGACGAGCCTCACATCCCTGCAGTCCAGCCGACACTCCCACCGCAGCCGCCGGGTTTCCGTCCGTCCGGCCCGCGCGGTTTGGCTTCTTTAAAACACACGGCGAGGCGGGTCACGCGCTCTCCGCGCGCCCGGGAGCCTCCGCGCGACTCCCATTGGCTGCGCAGCGGACCTGCTCTCAGCCTCAGGACGGAGCGAGGGGGGGCTCGGAGAGAACGAGCTGCTGACGTGGGATCTGATCCGGGATCAGTTTTCAGTCCGGGGGGTCGAACAGTCTAACTGATGTGACTCTGTTCCCTCCTGTTATTGCCCCACATTATTCACACACACACACACACACACACACTAACACACACACACACACTCAGCGCAACTTCAGCACCTTCATGCAGGAAACACTTCATCAGGCAATTCTGAAATTTGGTGAAGTTGCCCTGTATATAAAATAATAGCTGTGTGTGTATTATTTGGTGTTTTAGTTCAATTTCGCACCAATTTTGAAAATTTGGTGGAGTTTCCTTTAAAAATGTACTAATGTAGATTGTAACATTAGCTTCACCGTTAATGCCGTGCTGTATTAGAGTACAGTCACAGTACACAGCATCGGAAACGCTGCAGAATTTAGAAAACTTGGTGGTGTTTCCCTTGAAATAAGTTGAAATGCAGACTTTAAAGGCGAGTTTGTGAGAATGTGTCTGGCGTGTTCCAGTAAACTTTCAGCAGCGCAGCCTTGTTCTCTACTTTAAAAAGGTTTCACTGCGTTAAAGTGCTGATGTAGGCGTTAAAATTCAACATTAAAACATGCTTTTAAAAATGCTGAGTCATTATTAGGCACTTCCTGGCAGACCCACTGAAGGAGACAAGGGGGGCTACGCCGCTTTGTTCCCATCATAAACAGTTCAGCAATTTTGAAAATTCGGTGGTCTCCCCTTGTATTGGAATGAGACCAGCTATGTTATACGGGTTGGAGACGGTGGTGCTGATGAAAAGAGGCAGCGGAGCTGGAGGTGTCAGAGTTAAGGATGCTGAGTGTTGGCTGGGACGAGGTTCAGGAACAAGTATAAAAGTGAGACAGCTCAGGTTGGACGGTTTGGAGACAGTCGGGTCTCAGAGAGGAGAGACGGGGATTCTATCAGAAGGATGTTGATGTAGCTGCCAGGCGAGAGGAGAAGTGGAAGGACAAAGAGGAGGTTAATGATGAGAGAGCACCTGAAGGTGGTCGGTGTGAAAGAGGAAGATGCTGAGGACAGGAAGAAGTGGAGACTAATGGTCCGCTGTGGAGATTCCAAGTAGAAGTAGAAGAAGAAAAGGAAACGTTTGGTGTAATGGTCGTCCAGGTTTTACTACGTGGAAGATCAAAAATGTCTTCAGTGGGCCACAAAAAAAAAGTTCAACAACTGGAACAACCCAGATTAAGCTCAGTCCCTGGACTAACTGGATACTGATGGTGAATTAGTTTTAACATTTCAGTTTAGTCTAAGTCTAGGCTCAAAACCGGCTTTTTTTGTCCTTTTTTTGGATTGACAGCAAAATAGCTCACCAAGAAAGGCAGGAAGAGTGAAAAAGTGAGGAATTGTTTTGTGCCATGAGAACCTACAGCCTGAGGGTGAGAGGAACCCACCCATGAAATTGCACATAATGCATCTTTAATCCCCATTTGTTACAGAATTGACTACGGCCCGGTGTCTGCTGCCTCTGATAGGGTCAATGGAAGTAGCGAGGCAGTTTTGGGACGACTAAGGGATTTCCGTCTTCATTTAGTCACAGTTGGAGACTGGGTTTGGGTCTCCACTCTTGCAGACAATGCGACTGGCATCGCGCCACTAAAGGGCTCATTAAACCATTTGGAGAAAAGCTCGGCACCAGAAACGGGGCGGACGTATGGATTTGCACAAAACCAGAATCAGAATTCATGGGAAGCTGCACCAATTTACCGAAACGCAAGACGCGAACAGTCGTTCAAAACAGTTCGGTGTAAAACGCTCAGTTCTCAAGAAGGTTGCAGTGGTGAAAGTGAAAGTGAAAGTGACCACTTGCCATTGTGAAGCACGGCACAGCTCACAGAGAACCCCTTCAAAATGCAGCCTCTGCATTTAACCCGCACAGCAGGGGGCAGCTGTTTAAAGCGCCCGGGGAGCAGTGATGGGGATGGTACCTTGCTGAAGGGTACCTCAGGGCAACCTACTGGTCGGGGATTTGAACCATTTTGAATCCTGGGGCCTAGTCCCAAACCACTAGGCCACCGCAGCAGTGAATGGAACCAGATTTCTACAGCTCGCTCACAGAACGTTCTAGATAAAATGGTTGTGAACACACTGCAGAAACATTGATTTACCATAGTTTTGAAAAGGTTTTGGAATTTTGAATTTTATAAGAAAATGTAATCATTTTCTTCATGTCCAGGCAAGAACCATTTAGGAGCCTTTATTTTGCAGAGTGGGACGTCTGAATGCTGGGGTAATGTAACCTGCATTGATACACCATTAGTGAGCTTCGTTTTATTGGCAGTCCTGAGGTCGAAGGGCTTCCCTACTGGGAACGGTGACGGCTTCATGTCCGGTCCTGCAGTCCGGTCGAATGACAGAGCACTTTCCATGGTTCTGTCATTGATGGGCTCCTTCAATCCCAATGTGTTTCTCATCCAAACACAGACTGAAAACAAAGGCTAAAATATCAAAGCACATTATAGATTCAGACAAAGATAAGATGCTGAATGAGAAAACATAATAATGATGGAAAAAAACAGTCTAAAAACAAATGAAAACTAATGAGGTGAATATTAATCTGAACTGGTTGGTGGCTGAGCATTTTAAGAATAATGACTTTCAAAGCTTATGAAACCCAGAAGGTTCCTCTGCCTGTAGATTTTTAAACGCTCAGGGACGGTTATCCAAATGATCACTATCATTATCACTTTCAGCAATAAACAAGGTCCATGTCGTATTAAAATGATTTGACATGTAGTGTTGGAGTAAAAGAACCTTTTGGGTGTTATTTGGAACCATTCAAAAAAGCTTTTTTTCAAAACCAAAGAAGATCCATAGAGGAGATTCTAATTTGAGAAAATCATTTATGGCTTCAAATGGTTCTTTGCAAGAGTTCTTTAAACTTTGCCTTTATTAAGGAACCCTTGAAAAGCCCATTTTTAAGGATGTTGTTTTAGCAAATGTGTTCTCTACAGTACTTAAAGGGGTTCTTTGACTCAATAAATGTAGAACCCTCTTTTGTTGCTAAATGGTAGCATTTCCCCCATTTCGAACCAGTATAAAACCTCAGAGGTTCTACGTTTTAACCAAATATGAAGGCTCAAAATGTTTGGTTCTACAAGCATTCTGCATATACATACAGGCACTAAGGTACACTTGAGCAAAGTACCGTCCCTGTCACTGCTCCCCGGGTGCTTTCAATAGCTGCCCCCCAGCTGCAAATGTGTGGGTAAAATGCAGGGCATAATTTTGTGGTGGTTCACAATGACAAGAATAGTCACTTTCACTTTTAAAGAGCCTCTTTTCAAAAGTGTAACTTTAGCAAAAGAATTCCTTGTAGTGCTAAAAATGTTGACTTCTAACACTTTGCTGTATCAAAGCATTTTAAGATTTTAAAGATGCATATCAATAAATAAACTTTCAAAAATATATAGAAAAAAACCCTTTACCTGGGAAATGACATTCTAATCAATCAAATGCTAATTTGGTTCTCTGTTCAAGCACTGGTATTACATAGAAAAACACTGAAGACGTCTTTAAGGGTGTAGAATGTCTTTGAATGCTCAAGTAGTGGTCATCAACCTTCTTGTCTTGTTTAAGTAGGAAGGTCATTAAACTTCTGGACAGCGATCTTCCTGTTCAAACACCAGGCTGTCAGATTCCATATCTCCAGACCTTCAACCTAAACCCTCAGTTAATACCATCAGCCCTTTATACACTTATCCAGAGGTAAACTAATCAGTTCATCTTGGGGCAGTGGTGACCTAGTGGTTAGGGAGCTGTCCCAGATCAGAAGATTGTGGGTTCAGTTCCCTCACTAGTAGGTTGCCCCGAGGTACCCTTTGGCAAGGTACCATACCCATCACTGCTCCCCGGGAGCTTTCAATAGCTGTCCCCTGCTGCACGTGTGTGTGGGTTAAACGCAGAGGTTGAATTTCACAATGCTGTGCTGCATTTCACTATGACAAGGGTAGTCACTTTCACTTATAAAATATGATACTGCGCAAAGGTCTTGAGCCACCCCCCATTTCTTCATCTTTTGCTTCCAAAAATGTTCTTGTTTAATGTTTTAATGTCCTGAAGGACAGTGTTGTTGTCTCTCATTTTCAGTCCAGTCTCTGTACCTGAGCAGTTCTCCAGATCTTGCTGAAGCACAGTGTTGTTGTCTCTCATGTTCAGTCCAGTCTCTGTACCTGAGCAGTTTGATAGTTTTTTGTTGGTTAATCCACACAGTGATCCACATCTGAACCTTCAACCAGATGATCAAGTGATTCATTTACTGCTGATGCTGAACGCTGAGTGGTTGGAACCCCTTTATCTTGAACCTTATATCTTTAGATGCTCTGCAGCCTGGAGCACGTAAACATTTGTTTATCTACTCAATATGCCAAAGATAAGACAGTTTGACAAGAATAAAGTAGTATTTTTGCTCCAGCAAGTTGTTTCCAAGAAAAATATAAAGAAACGAGGGGTGGTTCAGTACTTTTGTATAGAACTGTGTATTTTATGGTTTGTTATACTGACCTCTATACACAGTAACTTCAGGCCAGATGACTTACTCCAGTAGCATCCTCCAACCTACAAACTTTATTATTAACTGAGGAGTTGAATCTGGTGTGCATGAGAAGGAAGACAACCAGACCGTGCTGGGCCAGAATACATAATCATCATTTCCCCTCAGGAACCTTTCAGCAGATGGCCTCCTGTACATGAGGTGTGCAAGTGTGCAGAACCACATCATGTAAAGGTTTCATACTCATTGAAGGGTTCTTTTTTAAGCCAAGAACCTTACATGAACTTTTGGTTTCCCCAAGTAAAAGGAAAATTTAATGCTTGCTCATGGTCTAAATTAAACTTTTCATTAGGAATACACGTGCAGCTCTCCAGCAAGGCTTTCACTTGCTTGGTGGGCACCAGAGTACATTTTGATGGTTGCACTGTGGAATAAATTAATCACTTGTGGAAAGGATTTATTGGCAATTCAAAAGCATCCTAGGACCTTTTACTGGAACTCCTCCTCAGAGAAATTAAGGAGCTCATTCATTAGACACGTCAATGAATGGACAGCTCAAATGAGACCTGTAGGACACAGCTACATGCAAGGCAACCCAATTATTTGGGGTGAAGGGGCAGAATTGATGATGGTTGGTATGGTATGGATGGCATGATGCAACAGGCATTCGTCTCATGACGTCTCATGAGGTCTTTCTTTTGTACCACAGCATCCTTCAAACTGGACCTGCGGCAGTTTAAAAAGACTGACCACATGCAGGGCACTTGCATAATAACCCTGCTATTCCTAGAGCGGTTTTGAGCACATCCTGGCCAATCCTGTTTTTTTTTTTGTTGTTGTTTTTTTTAACCATTTTTGCTTTTGTTTATATATACCTAACAGTAATAATGCAATGTCTTTTATAACCATTCTGTCTTGTGATTGGACCCCATCTGCCTCCCTGGTTTTGATCTCACAGACTAATCAGATAAAGAAAATAATCTTATGATTTTATAAATCTTATATTTAACTTTTCTGTAATTAATACCGACAGAAATAAGTACTTTTTAGGTATTTTGGGATTACTTAATATATTACATATAATATGAACAGCAACAACAATTTGAGTTCAACAAATATTCATCTTTAAGAACTCATCTTTTTATTTTTTACCACATAAACAGCTATGAAATCAATGATCTTACCTTGAACTTTCCTCATTCCTCTATTACACTCTATTATATGCTGATTATAAATGCAATCTGGGCTGGATGTGCCTGCTCCTTACTCTCACTACAGATCACAGTATCATCAGCAAATATCATCATCCACGGGGACTCCTCCGTCAATTCAGTCAATTTCAGAGCAGTCTTAGCATGACTTTTGCAATATTTATATTTCCATTTGTTAAAAGGCTCAAAATTTGGATGATCTGATGACGGTATAAGGAAAAATATCTGTATGTCAAAACATACCAACTCTGAAATATTTCTGTTTACGACTATTTTTGAAAACTCCATATATTTTTCTCATAGAGAAACACAGAACTGTTAACTAGGGCATAATGTTGATTACAGGGTGCTTTACAATTTTAGAGGTCTGTTCTGTCCTGTCCCCTTCCTAGTCCCTCCCTTCTACATGGGTTCTCACCTGTGTTTCATGAACTCCCTCAGCCCAGTATTATTTTCTGTGTATAAGTGCCCCTTGAGTTTATTTACTTCTGCTACACTGCTAATCCCTGTGGATTACTGCTGTTCGTGTGCAAAGCCAACCCAGAATTTGGATTCTCTTGCAATTCCTCTTTTAATCAACATCATGCGACACTCACTGTGAAAAATTTGGTCAAACAGACCCAAACATGTGTTGATCAGAATCAGATGGTATCATAGAGTCCACGTTACATATGAAGCAGTGAAGAGTGAAGAATGCATTTTAATATTTTATCAGTATCTGAAGCATGGCATGAGAGCGTTATCAGACTCTGCTTATGAATTCAGGCACTGCCAGGACATGCATGCTGATTTGCCTTTGCCCATGGTCAGAATACGAGCAGATGCTGGCTGGCTGTGGTCTGCCAGTTCCTGGGGAATTGGCCATGAGATGAATCAGCGCTAAGCAAAAGGCTCTTGACCCCACCGTGTTGAGGCCATTGCCTCAGAAAAAGGAAAAGCAGAAACGATAGACCGCCAACTTTCTACAAACAACTGTTTCTTTGGCAGCCTGATTTGAGACCTTGTCAGTAGAAGAGACGGGATCTTGGCCGGCCCTTAAGAGATAGACAGATGGACCATTAGCTGTAATGAGGTCCTACAGGGTTCTCCAGGACACAGAAAAGATGAGAGGCACATGCAGGAATGTCCAAGGACAGGACCACCCATTTGACAAGGACCTGTCACACCGAGAAACTAACCCACAATGCATCTGATGGTGTGGTCTGGTAAAGAACCTGGGTCTTCTTAACATCTACGTTTACAACTACACCATTCAGCACACGCTCTCATCCAGAGCCACGTACATCGGTGCTGTGCATCCATATCCATCTTCATTGCTGTAGCATGGATTTTAAACCAATTGACCCCAATAACTGGAGCTCATGTATCAGAAGAAAATGTAGAAAAGGTAAAAAATGCAGGGCTAGTTAGGAAAACGTTAGTCCCCTAGGTTTTCTTTGAACAGATGGGTCTGAGAACAGTATGGGACAGCTCTGAGCACAAGGGCAAGTTCATTCCTCCACTGAAGAGCCACGACTGAAAAGTGTCTCAATGAGTCGTCCTCTTCTTTTGACTGGTTGATGTTCTGAGGGGACGAGAAGCGATTAGTCCTGTCAAGTGGGGAAGTGCAAGTCCCTTCTTTGCCTTGAAGGCAAGTGTTAAGGATTTGAACCAAACACTGTGGTTGTAACCACATCTTTTACATTCTATATCCAACAATTTTCCTCCTCCGTCAAATCTCCCTTTCTTCTGTTTCATATTTTTCATCATTTTGGTCTTAAACATCTGATTCGCAGAGTGATCTACCAACACATCTTTTGGCCTGACATTGGGCTTGATGATGAGAAGGTGCAATGATGTAAAATCAAAATAATGGATAATTTTGATTTTTCTGCACTTGGTAATCCTCATCTTATCCACTCACTCATTTTCTGAGCCGCTTGTCCTGATTAGGGTCAACCTGGACAGATCGCCAGTCCATCACAGGGCAGACACACAGAAAAACATACACTCACACCTCAAGGACAATTTAGCATCTCCAATTCACCTGACGTGCATGTCTTTGGACGGTGGGAGGAAACTGTGGAGGAAACACACACACACACACACACACACACACACGGGGAGAACATGTCTACTCCACACAGAAAGGACCCGTGAAGGTCCCACCTGGAAATCTCACCCAGGACCTTCTCGCTGAGGCAATCCTGCATCATCCTGCATTCCCCTTGTTATCCATTAACCATGAAATAGTTTACAGCTGTTATAAAACTACAGTGTTTAAACAGTGATGTAAAGATTTGAATAAGTTTTATGGTAAACAGACACGGTTGTCCATCAAATATCTCAGCTATCCTCAGAAAACATGCCGTATCAGAAGTGCGGTCTACTCTAAGAGAAGATTTGAGCGGTTTGGCTTGTTAACCCTGCTAAGTGTGCACCCATCTGTTCTTTTTGCAGATGAAAAAGGGAGCCACTTTTGAAGAAAGTAACTATTTGGAGCGATGATGTAAATGAAATGTAGATGTATCCATTTGTTCTTGACTGTTTACACCAAAGTAAAACACATTTTTGGACCAAATGACACGAAGGGGGATGTGTTCAAGCTGGGATTGGTGAAGAGCTCTCCTGACTGACTCATGGGTCAAGAGATTCATTAATCATTTTAGGGGGATCACCCATTTGCCGTAGTGACAGTGCGATAGCCCAAATGCCAACAGGCCCCCGCTCTTCGTTTTCATGCTTCAGTCTTAATTAAGTTTCACACACATCAGCGCATTAATTTGTCATACATTAATCTGTCGTACAGTAATCAGAGTGCTGATGCAGCTGGCAAAGCCTGAACCTGCTGGAAAATTTACATCCCGAGCTTTACAGCCTGTGTTGAATATTTCCCTCTGCACGGGAGGGCCTCGTTTAACGCTCCTAGTCCTAAATGTTATTGCGTAATAAATAATTATTGCATAAATGAAAGCTGAAAAATGGGATTAAACAATATTTCCGGTGTGTGTTTATTAGGGCTTCACGATATATTGTCTGTTAATCGGTATCGTGATATTGGTCTCTGCACTAATGAATTTGCCCAAGACCATATGGAGATGATCCTTTATTCACATAGTTTTTTTTTTTTTTCGTGAGTGTTTAATCATGAGTTATTCCTTTAAGACTGATATAACCAAATGATGTCTTTGTTGATTGGCTGCTATATATTGCAGCTCATTTAAAAAGACAGGATTAAAACCCTCCTTTGAATTTCATCGTGAATAAGTTGAAAAATGAATTATATATCAAACTGTAAAAAAAATCTTATATTTCTGTAAATACACTGTAAATACACTATTTAATAGAAGAGCAGACCAACCGTTAATAATGTGTATTTTAATAGTAATAATCCATATGTATTAATTGGTCTGTATTAATTAATTCATTGTGACATTATTTAAGTCATGTTCTCTCATCCAGCTGTAAAATCCACATACAGCACTGTGCAAAAGTTTTAGGCAGGTGTGGAAAAAATGCTGTAAACAAAGAACGCTTTCAAAAATGGAAGTGTTCATTTATTTTCATCAATCAACAAAATGCAGTGAATGAACAAAAGAGAATCTAAATCAGATCAATATCTGGTGTTTCTACCTTTTACCTTCAAAGCAGCATCAGTTCTTCTGGCCCCACAGAGCCCTGATCTCAACATCATCCAGTGTGTCTGGATCACATGAAGAGACAGAAGGATGTGAGGAAGCTACATCCACAGAAGATCTGTGTTCAGTTCTCCAAGATGTTTGGAACGACTTACCGGCCGAGTTCCTTCAAAAACTGTGCGCGAGTGTACCTAGAAGAATTGATGCTGTTTTGAAGGCAAAGGGTGGTCACACCAAATATGGATTTGATTTGGATTCTCTTTTGTTCTTTCACTGCATTTTGTTGATTGATGAAAATAAATGATCAACACTTCCATTTCTGAAAGCGTTCTGTTTACAGCATTTTCTTCACACCTGCCTAAAACTTTTGCACAGTACTGTATATTCAAAGCTTTTGGAACATTAATATTAGTCGATTTATGATCTGTTAACTCATATCATGTCAGCTTTACTCAGAATATCAGATGGGTCGAAGGTTTAACTCATCCATTTCACCCTTGATGGAATGAGATTAAAGCTCTTCAGATGGTTAGGGAGACACTTCTGCTCTTTATAGAGCACAAGGTATCCTCATAAGTAATTGGCTAATTTATTTATATTGCATTCTTTTAGAGATAATTAAGCACCTGTTGTGCATTTGACCTCTCTCTCTCTCTCTCTCTCTCTCTCTCTCTCTCTGGAATACCAAGTATTTTCACCTTTCTGCCCCTGTAAGTAAATGATGGCTCAAGGATGTTATTGCACATCTGTTTTATATTTGAAGTAAACATGAATTCACCCCCAGCCCAGACTCAGACGCTTCTTTCTGGCCACTTGGTTCAAAGAGACGACAAAACAGTGCTGTGAACTTTCTAAACAGCTTTTATTGTGCTGGGCCTCGGAAAGCTAATTGCTTTTGTGCTAATTAGTGGTGAAACTGGTTAAAATGAATAAGCACTTTAATCAGCAGAGTGACGCCTCCAGGCACATCTCGGGGAGGAAAATGAGAGTAGAGGCAACTAAAAAAAATATATTCTGCTGTAATAGACAGTGTGACCTTGAAACAACAGTTATGATTTGTAAATTTTTTGCCTCTGGGCAGATTTTAATTTTGTTTTAGAATGTGTTAATATTGCATGAGCATTCTGTTGGTTTTATTGCAACAAAAAATGTAAAATATTCGGACAAATTCATTTTTAAAAGGAATAATCAGTGAAGCCTCCTTTATACTGAGATTGATTATTTTCAGATCAAGCAGTGATTACGGTGCAATTTGAAACGGCAAACTAATAAATGAGAATCGCTGAATCGCATTTAGACACAAATGAGCTGCTTTTTCACAAAACAACATCTTGACAAATAAATATTTAGCAAATTTGGAATCTTTCACATTTACTTGTGAATTCAAGTAAATTCACATTCAAATTACTGAAGGTGGGGCAGCAGGACAGCAGTGGTCTAGTGTTTGTAGGGACGAGGCCCCAGGCTTAGAAGGTCATGGGTTCAAAACCTGAACCAGTAGGTTGCCCTGCGGTACCCTTGAGAAAGGTACCATTCCTGTCGCTGCTCCCCGGGAGGTGATTGTATGGCACCTCCTGCACGTTGTGTATGGATTAAAAGCAGAGTTTTCTTTGTTCACAATGACAAATAGTCACTTTCACTTCACTTGACATTACATTCAGAGACATGGTGTCTTTCCACGAGTCGTTTCAGTTGGTTTGAGAAAGAAGTCTCTTTATTTTACACAGCAAGCAAAAAAGAAATGGAAAAAACACAGAAGCAGCGTTAACTTTCTGAAAAAAGGGCACAGGTTGGATGAACAGCTGCTGAAGCACGGCAAGTGGGGAACCAGGTCCTGAGCTCAGTGCAGTGCTCAGCCGGTTTTGTAACAAATCCTGTTATTTTCCTCATAACGTTGGATTTTAAGATTAACAAGTGGTTAATTAGTGTCAACTCCTATCGTGCATCACTGCTCCGGCCATCAGGGGCCTGGTGTGACAAAAGAAAACTGAAAATTTTACTGCAAGCTACTTTAAGTCTAATTGGCATAATTTTATCACGAGTAGAAATGAAGGCCAGGGCATAAAATATTAATATATTTATTTACACTGTCCATAAACTGCAACTTTTAGGGTGCAGCACCTGCTGGACCTTCAAGGTACAATTACATCCTTTTATGCTTCTTCTTAAAAAACCCAAATAGGCCACTTTACACACTTTACTTTTTTAGAAATACCCCTAAATTTCACTGGAGATGTGAACATTAAATGAAGGGATGGTCCTTAAATTAGGTTTGAAAATATATGTCGCTGTTCACAGGACCCTCAAGTTGGTATTAAACCCAATGGGAAACGGGACGACGATGTTAGTCCTTAGTCTGGACCTGCTGCATATGAAGCCCGGCCGCCATGCAAAAGTTTCTGTCCGGAGCTGAACTGAGGTTTTCATTCACTTCTATAGATTGCCCCCAGCTTGGCCCCTGCTTTCGCCACACTGGAAAAATATCCTTTAAGGCGGCCCGTGCTGCAGTCCAGCTTTGTGTGTTATCGGGTCTTTGCCGGAATGTGTTGTGGACTTTGATTTAATCTGCGACAAAATGTCAAACTCCTTATTCATAGTTGTGCTTGGGCTGACGAAAAAGATTGTTCTGAAAAACATCGACCCCACCGCCCACATTTTGCTGCTGTTATTGAGGCTCAGCCCAAATCCCGAGGCAGCGCTTAGATCAATAAGATAGCAGGCATGCTCCGTCCGCGGTCACCTTCAGGTGGTCCCAACAGAATTGCATGAAAACAGAGGGTCAGAAACAATAGGCTCGTTAAGCTAAGCACTTTCTCCATATGCCTGTGTTGGTAGGTTTTCATGGGTTAAGCCCTTTTATCCATAACAAGCTGTTAATAATGTGAGGTCGGCCCGTTTGAGCTGTGCAAACCTCAAGACTGCGATTTCGCACGGCCTGGCAAAATGTCAGTGTCGGAATTTGATTGGCAGGATTCACAATGGATAGGAAGAACAAAGGTTTCCTGAATGTCAGGCTTAAAGCATGGAATACACAAACCTTGCTCATCCTCGGCTGTAAATCGGGCAGGATTTGAGTGCCCTGCATTAATTAGTTTTCTTAATTAACCCACCCTATGTAAACACTAATATTCCAGCTTCATAAGATAGAGGAAGTCTTCCCGCTGCTAAACACGATGACTTTCACGGCTTTGGCAGAGTTGAAGGCTACGAAAGAATCTGTCCCATATTTTATGTCGTCGGTATTGTAATTACCATTCACTTGTGGTCTTAATTGTCATGGAAATAAGTCGGGAGCATGTAAGTAAACAAACAGGGCAAATTAATCACTGCTGAATTGATTGATTTTCTTTATCTGCCCGGATGACAACTTCTTCAATCAACTGCCTGTGTCGCTGTGCACTCAGAAACTTAAACAGTGCTGTTACTTCCCAATGTCTAAGAAAAAAGGAAGTCAATTACAGGTAGGCATGCAGATTTAAATGTTTAAGGATGGCACTATTGATCGTATGGTTGTGTGCCCACGATTCAGGACTGCTTAATTGCCACACACTGTTAAAGTTAACGATGCATTTTAGAGTCGCTTTTCTCACCAACTGTTGACCACCTTGGGTATGAACTCGTCAGTTTGAGAGGCGCTCACTCGCTCATTTTCTGAGCCACTTTTGCTAATTTGGGTCGCGGGAGGTGCTGGAGCCTATCTCAGCTCTCACAGGGCGAAAGGTGGGGACAGACAAACACTCACACACACAAAATTACAGGTAATGTAGCATTCCACCTCCCGTCCACCTAACGTGCATGTCTTTAGAGGGAGGAAACACACACAGACACGGGGAGAACAATTATCTGTCCTGTCCACTCAGATCATTTCAGTTAAATTCTCCTTTTTTATCTTCCATCACCTTCCCAACATTGAGACCCATTTCAGCCTAAATGACAAAAAAAACGCAGAAAAGACATCCCTCTGTGTGTCCATCGGTTCAAGCCAGATGGAAGGAGATGTAAAAGACAAGACAGGGAGAGTGGACGGTGGAGAAAAGGCATGTGTTGAGTGTGATGTCCATAACGGGAGAACTAGTAGGATGAAAGTGAAGCATTGAAGTTAATGTACTCTGAATACATTCCTGTACTTTTAGTTTTACACTCTCAGTACATTCCTGTACTTTTTTACTTTACACTCTCAGTACATTCCTGTACTTTTTTGCTTTACACTCTCAGTACATTCCTGTACTTTTTGCTTTACACTCTCAGTACATTCCAGTACTTTTTGCTTTACACTCTCAGTACATTCTTGCATTTTTCACTTGTACAGTAGTTAAATAAGTTCTTGTAATTTTATTAGTCTTTTTTCCACAAGTATCTGTACTTCTACTGAAGGAAAGAGTGGACTCTCAACTCTGGCTTAAGTACAATCAGGAGTGGGCCAGTTTTGTGTGCCAGAACTGACAAATTGTAAAAACCTTTACAGTTTATCCCCCGCTACCATTCTTCTAAACAAGGCTAGATTGGCACATGTAGCTTGCTGTTTTCCCATCTCAGCAACCTGATTAGTCAATGCGCAGCTCATTTGCATCAGTGGTTCAATTTATTTTTTTACGTCCAGACAATTGGAAATGGAAAATAACGTTTCTTCACGAGCGTACACAATATGCATTTTAATCAGAGAAATTAGAATTAGACCATCCTCTGTTCTGATGGTTGTCCTTTATTATGTCTCATTCAGAGAGCAGTCCAGCCTGAAATGCTGGGCTAAACTGGGCTGGGCTGAGCTAAACTGCTCTATGCTGAATGGAGGGGTGTGTGGGACAGCTTTGTGATGTCACAAAAACAACGCCCTCAAACGAGCCGTTTCTGCAGCTCAATCATAATTCCTGTTTTCATATTCATATTATAATGATGCAACTTGGTTTAATGCTTGCATTAAAAAAGTGAGTAAATGATATAGACCCTTTAATAAAGTAACAACATTTCCTCCTTTTCCAGGAAGTTTAGCTTATTGGGGGGGTTTGCTGATGAAATTTCAATGCAATCGATCCTCCAAACATCTAAGCCGGAGCAATTCAGGAGTCAACTGTCCCACTCGCTGGGGTCACCAGAGCTTTAGTAAATGATGATGTAATGTTTTGCCTCAGCTCCTCTAGGGTGGGACAACAAATCAGGCCTGATGACTTCAGCCCTCTGACATGCAGAGACGCTGATAAATCAGAGAGGAGGAATGCTCTTAATTACCTCTTGGCCCGCCGGTGGAGGAGCTGGACGGTGACGAAGCAAGAGGCAACTCCGGCTTTGCTAAAGTAGCGGCATACACACAGGCCGGGGGGAGACAGAGATGGATGGACAGCGCTTGCCCAGATCAATCGTCCACTCAGAGAACCCTTCAGATCATCTTTCACCTCCCTGAGGCCGTCCCCACGCTTCAGCTGATCCCCAGCTGGAAGAGAGACGCAAGAGAGGAAAAGAGAGAAACGGAAATGGTGATAGAGATGATAAAAAAAGGGATTAAACAGAGAAAACAAAGTAGATTAGAAAAGCAAGTAGAAAAGAAGAGCTGAGACAGAAAAGGAGTTAGAACGGGTTAAATATTAAAACGGGATTAGGAAGGAGTGAGGCAAAGAAACAAGAACAAGATGAGTATAAGTGGTGAAAGGAGGTAGAGTGAGAACAAGAGGTAAAAGGGATAAGACAGATTAAAAGGTAGTGCAAGAAGAAAAAGTAGGTGAGAGAGAAGGAATGAAAGAGGTAAAATAAGAAGAACGACAGAAGGAGAGAAGACATGTCTGTGAGAGAGAATGGACATAGAAGAAAAGAGGAAAAAGAGAAATAATGGTTATAACAGAAAGACTGAAAGGAAAATAGTTGAGAGAGGCCTGAGAGGTAAAAAGAAAGAGGTGAGACAGAAAGAGAGAGAAAAAAGGGAAAGGAGTATGCAGAAATAGAAAGAAGCAGGGAAAAAAGGAGATGTAAGACTGGGAGAGAGAGAGAGAGAGAGAGAGAGAGAGAGAGAGAAAGGGGGAGGGCGTGGACATCGAAGAAAATTAGACAGACAGAGAAAGAGAGACAAGAGTAAAGAAAAAATGGGTGAAGAAATAGACAAAAGCAGAGAAAAAGAGGGGAGAAGACAGTATGGGATGGAGGGACAAGAGAGCAAGACAGAGAGAGAGAGAGAGGAGGACATGGGGAAATCGAGACAGACGACAGAGCTGTGAGATATTGATTGTTTTCTGGGTTGTAATTGCAATTAAAGGTTGCAGGAGGCCCTGCGGATCGTTCTCACTCAATGTCACGCTGCAGAACCCATGGCTGCCCTGATGTGCATCAACATCCCAATTTATATCAGGAATACCACCAGGAACACATGTTCCCAGTGCACATTAGCAGATTTGCTTACGTTCCCACCTGGACTGGGCAGCCCTTCGTACCGGCCTAGATAAACACAGTCACATGATCAGGTGTATTAACTGCCCTGTCAAAAACCCAAACTGTCAGCAAAGTCTTATTGGTTCTGTACCAATCAAAGGACTGTCCTGCTCGACATACTCCAAGGAGAACACTAATTGCCGACTCATCAACTTAACGGTGATGCTGCGTTTAAAATATGGTACCAGATGAGGAATGACAAACATTTTGTTTCCCGACAGGGGCGATGCCCATAGATAACCAGGGTTATTTTCAATTATTAAAAATTTTTTATAATATAAAAGTCCGAGCTTTAATTTTTGAGATTTTTCATACAAAAAATAATACATTGCTTAGATGGTTTGAAAAGATCTTTATAAGTCCCATCTACTATGTGTGTATTATAGATTTTATGAACATCTATTCACTGCCTCCGTTCTAAAAGTGGAGAGAACTGCTAAACAGAGACATTCTCTTTCAGATCAGCAGACCGATGTCAAGAAAACAACAAGCCTCCTTCGTGCCAAAGCAAAGCAGCTGCCGAAATGGGAAATCAATCAGTGCTTAAGTTAGATTTTATATGCTGCACCAGTAAATCCAGCTTACCTTCCCGTCTGGTTCAATTCGACTTTGCCTGTTAAAGGATGGGGTGATGTGTCTGAAGGAGTCTGACTTTGGGGAAATCACTTACTAAATCTCTTCCTTTATGCAGAATTTTTCATTTGGGCTCCATCATCAGTAATCTGCTAATGCTGCTAGAAGCATGTTGTATAACACACATAAATATGAGTGTAAGCTTCAGTTATAACTAATTATATATATTTCGTTATAACTGAAGCTTACATTCATGTTTATGTGTGTTATACAACATGCTGATCATGCTTAAGCGCTTCTCCTTTATAGTGACTACACACTAAATTTTCAGATATGTAAATATATTTACCCTTTTTCTAAATCTATTTTCCATTTTACCATTCAAGTAAATGGTTTATTATGCTGAAAGTCATTTTGTAAAGTCCTCAGACTGTATCAGGTTACATTTCACGCTGGGTGTGCTTATTATAATAATTGATCATGATAAATAAAGCACCTTGAATTTGTTTTATTTGAACTCCGTACACCATGTCCCGACTCCAGGCTTTCATTTACACCGTTTTACTTTAAAGCTTCAGGTCATGGGTACAAATTGGTAGGAATATGTTCAAATCTGCATCAAAGCTTATTTACGGTTCAACAATGTCCCAGCACCGTCTACACCAGAAAAAAAACCTTCATTAATCTTTTTTTTAAGCCACTCATGCATAACTTAAGCTAACCAAGCCACTTTCTGCCACTTATCCTAACCGAGGGGTCCTGAAGCCTTTCCCAGGACTCACAGACAATATTTTTAATAGTTTGATCCTAAGTCTCCTGTAAATTGACACTTTTCATGATTAAACTATGAAATTTACATTGAAAACGGTGATCTCAGAAAGAAGAACATCACAAGAACATCATCACAGGAAGAGGTGATCATGAGCTTCCCAGTAAAACAAGAGTTCACAGTTTTTGGGTTGAAAGTTCATGGTCAAACTCTACACTTTACAGCAGAACGGCCGAGATTTAGCTGTAAAGTTTACAGCCATTTTTATTCATCCGATTTTTATGAGAGTCCGGGTCATCCTTTATGTAACCTCTTAACAGACAAGAAACGAAACCGAGAGCTTGGCCACGACTCAAGTAGTAATGGGTTCAAACCCAGCCACGGCCACAGAGCTCTCCAGCAAGAC
Organism: Hepsetus odoe; assembly: GCA_017165825.1. Taxonomy (NCBI): domain Eukaryota; kingdom Metazoa; phylum Chordata; class Actinopteri; order Characiformes; family Hepsetidae; genus Hepsetus; species Hepsetus odoe. Next base: position 9,098,714 of record CM029393.1, read on the forward strand.
ACTCAACTCCAACTTGCTCCAAGAGGGCCATCCGAATAGTTAGCTAATCTAATTTGCTTTCCACAAAAGCAGGAGCTAAATGGCAGCATTCTAATTTGCATTCATTACACCGGTCGACAATGACAGCCCTGGAGCTCTCTGGTGTGAGAAACAGTGGAACAGAAGCCGTAAAACACATGCTGTTCACATCCCATACAACCACAAAGCTATGAGTGCTCGGTAAATTAGCGCTGAAATTTCATTGAGCTTTTCTACTTAATAGTGTCCTGAGCGATTCCTTCGGTCCACATCATCACACTTGAGGCAATAACATGCTCAAAAAGCAAATTGCAATGACAATTACAGCAGAAAGTCCATTTTATTTCTTCACAGCTTCACATTAAGACCTTTGTGTGCTTTGTGTGGATGGCATCGGTGTTAGCGATTGGCCTGCGTTATTTCAGTCAAAATGATTAACATTTTTAAGGATTGCATGAAGACTCATCCACACATCTACTCAAACCGAACTTTTATTGGTGACAATTCTCATGATATACGGTTTTGAACAATTACTCTGGGTTACCAGTCCTGATCCTGCTGTGTCAGCGGTCAGCGGTGGTCTAGTGGTTAGGGAGTTGCCCTGGATCGGAAGATTTTGGATTTGATTCCCTCACCAGTAGGTTGCCCTGAGGTACCCTTGAGCAAGGTACTGTCCCAGTCACTGCTCCCTGGGTGCTTTCAATAGCTGCCCCCTGCTGCACATGTGTGTGAGGGTGGAACACAGAGGTTGAATTTTGTTGTGTTGTGCTGTGTTGCGTTTCTCAATGACAAGAACAGTCACTTTCACTCTATCCAGAGGATGCTCTTTGTTGTAAGGAGTACAACGTTTGGGTAAAATTATAGTTTTGTGTGTAAGTTTATAGGCCAATTATCTCAGTTTAGGGTCCAGTTCAGCCTGTTGCCATGCTCGCTCATGGATCCTGCCAATCACCAACCCAGACACTGTTCATTTGAATCTTGGTTCCTCCCAAAGTTTCTGCACCTTTGGTTTGGTTTAAGAAGTCCTAGAAGCTACTAGTAGCTCAGTAAAATAATGTGGAGAGCTATACTGTCCCATATAGCAAGAATGCATTGGGCCAACACTGGAACAACAGCCTGACAAACGTTGGTTTACTCACGGTCAACGTGGTTTTGGCAGTTGGGTTAACATTGCTAGCGGTTAGGGCGTTAGCACCATGATCGGAGGATTGGGGGTTCAAACCCCTTCCCAATAGGTTGCCCTGAGGTACCCTTGAGCAAGGTACCGTCCCCATCACTGCTCCCCGGGCGCTTTCAATAGCTGCCCACTGCTGCACGGGTTTGAGTGTGCATGGGTTAAATGCAGAGGTCCAATTTCGTTGTGGTTCATGTGTGCTGTGCCGTGACCTCGCAATGACAAGGGTTGTCACTTTCACTTTCACTTTCATTGAACACATCAAACATCCACTAATCTGCACTCTGTCATAGTACATCCACCCAGGTTGTTTCTGGTTGACAAGATGTTGATTTATAACCAACTGCCATTGTTTTTTTATGTCTGAGACATAAAGGCCACAAGTTGATATAGATATAGATCTAATTGTCAATATTGACTGAGCATGCGAATGAAAAAATGACTGGATGAATAATTAAATAAATAAATGAGAAAAGAGATGAGACAGGCATAAGGGAACGGATGAGTTTCAACACCAGTGACATCTAGCAACCATTTGGAACACCAAAGCACCTGCAGCATCCCCTGCATTCACCAAAGATACCATAGCAACTCCCTAGCAACCACTAGTGTTACCATAGCAACTGGGTATCACCCCCTTAGCAGGCTGCAACAATAGGAAAGCAACTGCCTAGCAACACCATAGCAACCACCAGGAATACCATAGCACCTTGGGAAGCTGTCCATGTATTGCAAAATAACATGAAAAGTGAGACCTTTGCTAAAAGACTGTGCACCCTATAGTGAAATGATACAAATGCAATTTTCATTGCAATAAATCAATTGTAATCATGATTACGACATAATCGACTCTGGTTGTTATATTAAAATATTGCAGGGTCATGAAAAAAAGACCGGAGCAACTACAAACCACACATTTTCTCATATATTCCCTCATTCCAATACAGTAAGCCCCATCTGTGTACTGCTCGTCTGCCAGGCAGTTCTGCATGACTTCCATGTCGGATTCTCTGTGTTACATCTCGCTTGATGCGTCTTGTCACCTACCTAGTTTCAGGTTCACTGGTCAGTGAAATGACCTTGGTCTCGGCCTTACTCCAAGCAATCTCGTGTCTTTCTAGATTTGAGTCAATATCCTGAGCTGAAGATGGGAAAGAAGGTTAAAAAAAAAAAAAAAAAGAATGGAAGTTAAAATCAATATCTTAACTGAGCTAAAACAATCCGCTGGTGTACATATGAATTTTTCAGCTCCAGTCTAGGCTGTGCATGGTAATGCAATGCAGGGCTGTATTTATCTGCAAAACGAGCCGGGTGAGCTCTGACCTGTTTCGTTTCACCCATGTGGATGACTTTTCTTCTGGCTGAAGTGTTCCTGCCTTATAAGTCAGGCCGGCTGACATATTTACTGCTAATTCTCAGCAGAAGGTAACAATACTCATACAGCGACCCATAAAGCTGTCACAACAATGATTAACATAAGTGAACTGATGCAATGCGCAGGCCCTGAGGGTGTTAAGATCCAAACAAACTGACCAATCCACGGTCCACCCGCAAATGTATTCTCACGTATTAACTGCTGCCAGGGTGGATAAGCTTTACAGAGGCCTGGCAATAGTCCCATTCAATCTAGAAACAGCAGGCCACTTTGTTTAGATTGCTTAGACACTACATAACACTATTTTGTTCTCATTAAATATTTTTCTAATATCCCTCTGGCAGGTAAATGGGCAGAATGTTCTTTTTGGAGAGCAGAAGCTTTTACCTTGCAACTTCGTCAAATCATGGCAGTTTTATTTCTATAGTTCATTTTACAAATGTCATGTCTCACTAAGCAGAGTTACAGAATCCAGGTTTGATCCCCTGTTGAACAAGTCAAAGGGCGAAACGTCTTAAATCTTAGACCTTGGGAGGAACCGTGACTCAGAAGAGGACCATATTCCTCAAAAATGAAACAAATATTTTAGATTCTTCTCTGAGACTCAGATGATGTCTTAGGTCATGTATACAGAAATACAAAAAAAAGGGTCACAAACATTCAAGAAAATGTTTCAAACCTGAAGCAACACGCCAAAATTGGAAACAAATTTGATTCACCTTCGTAGGTGAACGAGGCTTCATAAAAGTGGTTTCAATGTTGTTTTTGATGGTGCACAATTTTTTTTTTTTTTTTAATCAAAAAAGTTGCAGTTGTCAGACTAGAAAGTTTCCCGAGCCACCAGTGAGCAAGGTACCATCCCCATCACTGCTCCCATTCACTGTGTGTGTGTGGGTTAAATGCAGATCATGCACTTAGTTGGGATTCACTGTGTCCCTTGCATCGTTTCACAATGGAAAGTTGTCACTTTCACTTCACTTTCCCTTGTAATTGTTTCCGAGCAGAATGCTCTTCTTCTCTCGATGCTTCCATGGAGCTCATTAGAGAGTCACAATATTGTAAGCAGAAACAGAAAAGTGTTTTTATTGATGAAAATTATGAGTTCATTTTTCTGTCCACTAGGGGGCACAAAAAGGGGTGGAGCTCAGAAACGTGAGCTAAACTGCATTGAATGAACATATTAATGATTCAGCTGATTTTTAAGAGTAATCGCTCATCAGACAGGGCTGTCCAATGTCTTTTGGTAATTTGCAGCACATTCTTGACCCATGTGACCTCTACTGCCTCTCAGGTCAATGAACTGTTGGGTCTAAGTGGCCGAGATGAGTAGCCTGCTCTGCTCTGGAGAGGACAGTGACCTTTCTTCATATAGTGCAGAGTGCACGCTCCTGCACACCGCAGGTTATAAATACGAATCCAAACATACGCTGTGTACTAACAGCTGTTCCATTTCTGTGTTTCCACAATGGCTTTAGCATTACAAACTGATGCCTCTGGTTAAATACCAAGGTGTAAATCTTGCTTTGATTTTGTATGCCGTGAGAGAAATTAATGGGATACAGACATTAATTATCTTACCAATAATCCAGGAGCAGTAAAGAATTTCCGGCCAGGAATGCTAATGATATCTTTGCAGGGCTTGGGCTGCTGTAGGGCTATGCAGTGAGTGCAGCCCAGCAGGGATGTAAAAATCCATAGTTGATATATTGATTTTGGAACATTGGAATTGATTTTCTACAATATGATATACATTTTGATATACATTATTCTAAACTTTGAAGAAGAAATATTAGTTTCTGTGCATAACCCAGTAATCATAATAATAATAATAATAATAATAATAGCATTATCATTATTATTATTGCTCTTATTTGAAAACAGTAATATTAATAATGGTTGTTGTTGTTGTTGTTAATAATAATAATAATAATAATAATAATATTATTATTATTATTATTAATAATAATGAGGATGTGTTGCCGTTGTTACTGTCATTATTATTATCATTATTATTATTAGAAGAATTGTGTATAACATTGTTATAGTTTCTTATAATATTTTCTTAGTCCCCCAGTCACATTTATTATTATTACATATTATAATATGTAAATGACCTCTGTTGGCTGATTGGCTGTCCTGTATTTTGTCTCACCCCGAGCTGAATCACTCCTTATAACTTCAGCAAATGGGCGGGGCTAATTTCTTCTTTTTTTTTTTGAAGTGAAGTGAAAGTGACTACATGTCACTGTGAAGCACAGCACACAGTGAGACACAACTAAATGCAGCCTCTGCTTTTCACCCATACATAACATGCACCAGGGGGGCAGCCATATCCAGCACCCAGGGAGCAGTGATGGGGACAGTACCTTGATCAAGTGTACCTCAAGTGTCATGAAATGTAACAATTCAGTTAAAATGTTATTGATGAGAAATGCATATTTGGTACTAAATTTCTAAGTTCAGTGTGTACGTATATATATACTTCCCAAAGTCAAGTTCATTGGAGGGAAAGCTTTGTCCATCTCCCTTCTTTCTGACACCCAGACTCCTCTGCGGTGGGGACAGACGGAGGGACACTAGAAGATTTCCTCAAGGGCTTGAGTTCCCAGATATCTTATGGCCTCCCACTTGATCTGGCAGAATCCTGCCGCCTTCACGGCGGTGACGGCACACAAGAGGAATATACCTGCAGAGAAACAGACGGAGGAGAGCAGATGACAGGGGACATCTCTTCCTCCCCCACAAAATGACTTTCTAGTTGCCGACAGCTTCCATTCGGAAGAGTGGTTGATGTACACCATGGCTTCCTTTTCACTGAGCTCTCTTTTTATTCAGCCCCGCTGGTGAATCTCGGTAGACTGGATTCCATTTACTGTAAATGATTTCTCAAGAATTACCACTATGCCTCTCCAGTGATAGGAAATAAAGAAAGTACAAATACTTATGTAGAGTTTTTAGGTATCTGTACTGCACCTTACGTATTTATTTTTCTGTCAACTTCCTTTAATTTGTCCACTTTAATCCAAATAACTATACTTCTAGCCCTTCCATTTTCAGAAGACACCCTTTAATTACATCTGAATGCCTTTGAGATAAAATCCTCCATTATTTTATCCCCCATCACCTTCCCAACATCCAGACCGTCTCAGACTAAACGGACACAAACGCACAGAAGAGACGTCCCTCTGAGTGTCCATCGGTGCAGGACAGAGTGAAGGAGAGTGAGAGAGAGGACAGGGAGAGTGGACGGTGGAGTTCAGGGTGTGTGGAGTGTGTGTCCGTGATGGAGAACTAGTAGAGACGGTGATGAAAGTGAAGCGGTGAAGTTCATGTGGATTATTTTCAGTAGATTGTTTTTATTGGAGTTGAAGTTCGAGGCTTTAATAGTCTTTAATTCTATTAATATGGAGTGAGATTCAGTTCACTTTCACACAGAGAGACGCTGCAGACGTCCCTCAGAGGAGACATTTTCATATGTTTTTGCACCTTTTTATTGTACGGAGTAAAGTAGTCCTACTTTAGTTAAATAATTCATGAAATTGTGTCTTCTTGAGCTATGTTTGTAAAAAAAAACAAAAAAACAAGGCTTCTGTTGCTTTTGTTACAGCAGTTCTGAGCAAGGCACCAGTTACCTTGGTTTCCCCTCGTTCCTGTTCTCTCTCGCTTCTGTACGTCTCTGTAAATTACTGTTTCTGGCTTGACCTTTTTGCCTGTCTCTCGGGTTTTTGAATATGGATGACCCTGTGTTGACCTCTGCTGCCTGCACTGACTGTGATTTCTCGAGACAACCAATAAATAAAACCACACTCGTCCGTCTGCCTCAGACTCTTCCACTAACAGCCTTTTTCTGCCTGTTCTCCAAAGGTTTTTCAGATTCAAAACTGTACAAAATCACATCTTTTCCAGTCCATCTCTATAGCTGCACCAGCTGTAGCTGGATGTAAAAAACATTCAGCAGGAATATTTGCTACTAAATTAAAAGTAACGCCTCGCATCCGTGTCTTTCTGAGTCATTTAGCTATGCATGAACTCTAATTTGAAAGTTTGCACCAAATCTGAGCAGCTTACTTCTACTTTTGGCCCACATTAAACAGTGGCAGAACCGAAGTAGCGCAGAACACCCCCGAAGATTTCCTATCTCACGGCCCATCAGTGCAAGCCATTAACTTTCAAACCTTAATTTCCTCCAACGTGCCGCGCGCATTTATGGGAACCCAAATCTTGCCTTCATTAAGAGACGGGCGCTCTATCAAGAACAAACATCTTTAATTAAAACATCCCCAGCACTTCCTCCCCTTTGATCCGCACTTTTGATTCATCCCTCCTGCGCAGAGAGAACGAGGGAGGCGAAGAAAAGAAGGCCACCGGATCCGTGCGAAAAAGGCAGCCGAGCTGTGTTCCCGCACTAACCCAGCCCGATAGCCCTTGCTCACTCGTCACAGCAGGCTCAATTACTGGCCAGGCGGACTATCTCTATAATGGAGGAAGATAAGAGTGTAATCCAAAATACAGACAGTTTTAATGACTTCTGCTTTAATTAGCGACAATATAAAAGACTCTGGCAATGGTGACTTCCTCAATTGTCTTCAGGTCCATTGTTTGGTGGGGATCATGAGTCCGGCCCTGGCAGGCCACCGAGCAAAATCGTCTGAAAGGATTCTTTGTGTCCTTTGGAGAGATGGGCTAAGACTGGGAATGAACTAATTGCCGAAGTCAATGTCAAAGAAAGAACATCTGAAAGTGCTCTGCGTTATAAGTAGGAAGTGAAGTCTGCAAAATTCTCACGCCCTCCTTTTTGGAGGGTCTTTAAGTGACTCTCTGGTTGATGGTTTACAATTTGCTCTCTCACAAATGGAGATGGTGGATCCATGAGAACTTGGGCACATTTTTGCATTGTCACACGGCCAAAGCAAACGACTTTTAATATTTATTATATTTTAGTTGTATTTATATTATTGTTTTTAGAATTTTTCTAAAGATTCAAATATTCACTTTTCCAACACAGTGTGTACAGTTTAGGCAAAATATTCCTTCATCTAAACTAGGCCTTAATGGGTTTGAATTCCCTGAGGTACCCTTGAGCAAGGTACTGTCCCCATCATTGCTCCCTGGCCACTTTTACTAGCACCCTGCTGCTGTTTCAATGACAAAAAGTCACTTTCACTTTACATTAAACACAGACCTTTGAAGCTTTTCTGATCAAAGTCGTTCTATGATTTGTCTGTTGGTGGTGGTCTAGTGGTAGGATACTCACCTACAGACCAAAAGGTCGTAGGTTCGAATCCCACCTCCAGCACTACCACCACTGGGTTCCTGAGTAAAACCCTTAATCCCAAGTTGCTCCAGGGGGTACCGTCCCTGTAATCAGGACTTGTAAGTCACCACACAAAGCCACTGGTTAGGCTGGAGCTTGTATTCACGTATCTTCCAGAAGCCCCCGATTGGTGTTTGTCTCCCATGTTAAAAGGGCTCTTTAAAGTACTTAAAATTGTTATTTCGTTTCTAACAGGAGTTTACGTCCAGTATAAACCATTCTAAGTTTTTACAGAAGCATGCACACAAGGGTTCTACATTTTTGAGAATAATTTTACCTGGAAAACAACTGTTTAATCAGTCAAACGGTTATTTGGTTCTCTATATAAGCACTGGCATTACATAACACACTGAAGACGTAGTTTTTAAGGGTGTAGAATGTCTTTGGATGCTCAAATAGTGGTCATCAACCCAACTTGCTGGTCTTGTTTAATCAGGAAGGTCATTAAACTTTTAATGTTTAAATACGAGGCTATCAGATTCCAGACCTACAGCAGTGTTTCGGCTTGATTTAGGACACTCGATTGATACCATCAGCCCTTACACACTTGTTGAACTTTTTGTAGATTTGAGACATGCTTGCCTTGGTCCAAAAGTGAGGCTAGGATTAATGCACTGTTGAGGAACAGTTCTCCAGGCTTCTTGAAAGACAGAGTTTGTGTGCTTGAGCAGTTTAAGAGGATTGTTTTTTGTTGGTTAAGCCACAAGATATGAATCCTTCAAGCAGAACAAAGCGTCTAACTTAAGACATGAAGCAGTGAAGAAACAGGTGCAGATGATTCCAGATGATGTTTCATTTAATTTCTTCAATATACCAAAGATCAGACAGCTTGACCGGCATGACCGGCCTTACTAAATATCAGTGAATGAAGGGTAACACAAGACTTTGGTGCAGTACTATATCATTTACCAGTTCAGCTGACGCAGAATGAGGTGGTGTGCACAGAAATGTTGGCAAACGTGACTGTTGATAACGTTTCCTTTCACTAAGCTGTTTCTAATAGTTTTTCCACTCCTAATGTAACACACCTGATTGAGCTGATGAACCATTAGGAGCTTCAGAATGAGGTGAATTTGATTACAACTGTAGTAAAACTCTGCAGGAGAATCAACAGAATCTCATAAACAGTCCGTTAGCACTTAGTCTTAGGCAAGCTCTACAGTGAGAAGGTCCTGGGTTCGATTCCCCAGTGGGGTGGTCTGGGCTTTTGTCTGTGTGCATTTCCTCCAGGAGCCCCGGTTTCCTGACACTGTCCAAAGACCTGCATTGGAGATGCTAATTTGCCCATTGGTACTTGAGGCCCAGTTTAGATCCAAGGGAATAGTACAGATTTGTAGATTTGTAGTTTTAAGGTAAAGTAATAAAACAGAAAGCCTGGAGTCAAAACAGGACATATAACTGCCGTGGAATATAGTGGAATTAAGTCCATAAAGTAAAAGCCACTAGAAGCGCACTCTTGAGGGTACCACCCTCCTTTTGTATAAGTATATAGATCACTAGTGGTCCATTTCTGACCTTGGAGCTGCTCTTGGATAGTCTTGGTCCAGTCTCAACCTATCAGTCATATCTGTAAAAAGCACACACTCATTTTGGCACTACACTGCCCTGCCACTACGGTGCAGCGATAGCCTAGGGAAGGTCATGGGTTTGAGTCGCAGACCAGTCGGTCACCCTAAGCTACACTTGAGCAAGGAACCATCCCCATCACGGGGATGATGCTAAATTGCCCATACATGTGAGTGTGTTTGACTTGATATAAAAATTATGATATATTTCTCAGGTCAATTCTTAAAGAGCTAAATTTTTCTTAAGATTAGCTTATCTCCACATCTAAAATGCAAGATTTCCTTCTGGAAATTTTACATGCTTATGCATGCAGAATTCTACCAAAGGATTCCCCAGTTCACTACACACAGCTGAATTTATGCTGGATTAAAAACTATAAAGTAACCTGAAAATGCTTTACAATAACGGTGCTTGGCCTTTAACACTAAACACATTGAGACAAAGAGTTCATTATTTAAAGAGTTCATCCTCTCCCTGGAAAGTGTGTCTTCACAATGAAACATACATGTTAATCCTGACATCTACCACCTTTTTTTTTAAATAAACAAATGTATAAGCATCTGAGGCAACCATGTCTCGTCTGTATACCGTGTCTTTATCTTTGAACTTTCTGCTCAGCATAATTGCATCAGTTAACTGGCGAGGACATTTACCTTCTTAATAAAACTCCAAAATGAGAGCAGAGTATTTCAGGTATGGAACAGCAACGGTAAAAGCCTTCGGATAGACCGTGCCAAGTTATTCAGTCCAGCGTCGGCTCAGCCTAAAACCAGAACAGCTTGAATATGAAGGAAAAGTTCATAATAGTTTAGATCTAGAACAATTCTTCTCTTTTAAATGGACTCTGTCAAGGAACGCAGCCTCTATGCCAACTGTCTTTGAAAAGAAAGCTCAGAAACAGAGATGTCGTCAATGCACAGCAATGACTAGGTGATATGATGAAGTGGTTCGGTCATTAGAATTCACATTTCTCCTCATAAACTCATGATGCTTAAAGATGACTATAAATCATGTCTCAACTGTGAATTAAAAGGTTGAGGTTCTCATTATGTCAGATCAAAGGATGCTGCATCCATTAAAGTCAGAACTCAACAAGTGAGTGTGATAAAAACAGATCGATGCGATTGCCTAGGGAGCGCAGGTGTGAAGGAATTGCTGTCCATGGCGTCCACACGACCAGAACATAAAGTAGTTTCTCTTCACATCAGCATCGCAGAGGCAGTGCGCTCTATGAGTGCCTGCAATGCTTGCAAATATATTCTTTAAAAGTCACCAGACAGTTTGCTAGAAGCACTGGTGTACATTATAAAGTAAGAAATAAAATGCATTAATGCCATTTCGCTATTGTTTTTGTCAGTTGTAATATAATTTGTAAGATATCCTATATTAGTAGAAAAAAATGGAACAGTAGAAGTTACATTTTAGGTCTATTAGCTGCAGTGCAATCTAGTGGAGTGTATAGATCTTCATTAATGGTCCATTTCTGACCATGGAGTTCTTGGATAGTCTTGGTCCAGTCTCAACCTATTGATCTGTCATATCAGAAAAAAGCACACACTCTGGCACCACATACACTTTAGAAGGTCATGGGTTTGAGTCCCGGACCAGTAGGTTGCCCTGAGGAACACTTGAACAAGTAACCGTCCCCATCACTACTCTCTGGGCTTTGTCATTGCAGCGGTGGCCTGGTATATAAGGACTAGTTCCCTGGATCGGAAGGCCATGGGCTTGAACTCCAGAGCAGTAGGATGCCCTGAGGTTGCCTTGAACAAGGTACCGTCCCAATCACTGCTCCCTGGACGCTCCACTGTCACACCGTGTGCATGGGAGAAAAGCAGAGGTTGCTTTCATCGTGGTTCACTGTGTGTTGTGCTGTGTTTCACGGCGAACAAATAGTCACTTTCACTTCTCCTGGTGTGTGTTCACTGCTAGCGTATCTGCATGGGTTAAATGCAGATTCACTGAGTAAGTGTCAGCACAAATTTCAAATACAAAATCAAATTACATTTCATTTCATACGATGTCACTGTCGCTGCTAGACTGAGAAATTCTGGCCATTCACACAAAAAAAAAAGCTTGATTCATTGGACCACCCCACTTTCTTCTACCACTATTTGGTGTAGTTCTGATGCTCACATCCTTTTTTGGGTGAACAATTTTTTAGGCAATTATTACTTCATACAAAGCAAAAAAGTCATTTTGGAAACTGGCAAAGTTGTCTAGTTAGTACATTGTTATAATTAACATGACCCATGTTGGCTGGATAAATTAGCTGAGCAGGCTTGATTGGATTGCGCATGCTAAGTACTGTTTCTGTATAGCCTGTGAAACTAAGCCCCACAGGGGGCTTCCAAGTGGTGATTAAGCATTGGCCCGACCATCTCATGTTTGATTCTCTGTGATGGACTCAACATGATTGGTTGTAGCAAGATATGATTTGCATCTCCTTGGGTGGGGATGGCTTGCACAAATGCTTTTGTAAATTTTGACGGGATTTTACCTCTTCATGTCTAAACACATGACGATGTAGCGAGTCTTCAGCCCCTCATTTCTTTAAAACCAGATTACTTTTAATTTCAGTGCGACAATCTGCAAAGTGCCTAAAGATACAAGGTTCTAGATAAAGGTGTTTCAACCACTCAGAATTCATGATCAGCAGCAAACTAATTCTCCTGATCATCTGGAATCATCTGCACCGGTTTCTTCACTGCTTCATGTCTTAAGTTAGACGCTTTGTTCTACTTGAAGGTTCAGACGTAGATCACTGTGTGGATTAACCAACACAGAACTATCAAACTGCTCAGGTACGGAGACTGGACTGAAAATGAGAGACAAAATCATTATCCTGCAGAAAGCCTGAACAGCTATCTCTCTAATTAAAAAAAAACAAGAAAAGTCTGCCTCATTGGAAGCAAGACATGAAGAAATGAGATGTGGCTTAAGACATTTGCACAGAACTTTAGGTTAATGTCACTTTCAGAATTGTAGATTGTAGGTTTGCTGTAGCCTTTTGAATTATATCCTTCTGGAATGTTTATTCATGAAAATGCAAGGTCTAACCGTAATAAAGTTGAAAAATGTGAGAATCCTTTTTGTTGAAGACTGTTATAAAATACTGTCCACCCTAAAAAGTGACAGGATCAGTAGCTGTTATGAGAAACCCACTTACCAAGCCATGCTAAATGAGATTTATTTTGCAGAAGGACCGAGGTACTGTATTTAAAGGTCACACTTCCACAGCAGGCCCAAAAAGAGGTCAACTGAGGGCAATTCTACTGACTTAATAACTGCACTACAAAAGGAAAGCCTTCAGGGATTCCTCGATTAATAAAACCCTTTGTGCCTCCTGAATGGCTCCTTAAGGACTTTTTACAGTCTGAAAAATCTTTTCCAACAGACACGATAACAATGTTTTAAACATTCTAGAGGTTGAACTGGATCATTCCCTTGAATAAGTCTCCAAGCTGCGATTAAAAAATGGTGGGAAACTTTCCACTTTGGCTTAGGGTTCAGAAAATCCTTTAGCTGTGGAGGATCCGGTCCTGCATGGATATAGAGTCCTTGAGCATGGCTCTTGAATGTTTATTCTCTTATCTAATGTTCTGGAGGGAGGCAGGGTCCTAGTGCAGGCCAACTCACTGCTGCATGTTAAACAGACCACTTCTCATTCATTAGACCTCAATAAAATGTCCCAGAAGACTTTAATCTGCCCATATATGGCCATCTGGTTCTAGACTTCAGTAAATAAATAATTACATATCAGTGCCCTCATATCAAAACCCTGTAAATCTGAAACTTTATCACGGAAGCGATAACTTCCGTATGCAAATATAAAGCGACTACCATTTTTGGAGTAATACATCATTTATAGCTTCAAATCCAGAATTCATATAGTCTACCCGATCATTTATGGTAGTTTACCGTAGATAGCTACAGTAGCTGTTGCTGCGTGTGTTACAGTAGTACCTAATAATTCACAGTAGTTATTGGATAATTACATTGCAATTATTAGATTACAATTATTAATAACCACTGTAAATAAATTCAAATTCATATTGCAGTTAAACAATTCATTGTTTTAAATAATTGTTGCAAAATGTAAAGTACTCTGAGCTGCATGAAACATGCTCTTTAAATAATGCCTTTTTACACCAGCTTCTGGATCATTTACAGTGCTTACGGATAAATAACAGCAGATACTGAACTAACCTACGGATATTGAATTACTGAAAGCCTGCAATTGAACTGGCAAATTCTCATTATTAAAAATAAATAAGACAAGCTAAAAATAACCACCGTATCATGCTGAGGTCAACATTTCCGCTTTTATATCAATGATATATTGGCACCGAGTCAAATGGTAAATTGAAATTCAGGGCTAAATTTAGCTTTTTTTGGCATCCAGAGCATTTGCATTCACATTTGAACTGATACATTACTGAAAAAGCCAAATGTACACTGTGCATTCTTTCATGTCTACACCCAGTGCCCTCGCTTGCATGATGACCTGCCTTACCTATCGGTACGCTGCTCTCTGATGACCTTCGGAGTAAGGTTCAAGGCATGGCCTTGCATATGGATGCAGGTAAGTGGAGTCTGCCTTGCTGCAAAGTGGGAGAAAAGAGTTATCAGCATGAGGGCATGTGACCTCGGGGGATGTGATAACTGTGAGACTGTACACACCTGTGCTTACGACCATGGTGGAAAACATCACACCATGATTCGATGGCTCTTTACAACCTGACGGTATATAAAGCGTCAGCCGAACAGTCCTAGAGCATGAGAGTTCTGCAGACATGCTGAGATTCCTCTTGTTGAGTGTCCTCGCCGTCCTGGGTAAGTCCTGTTTATTGGATGTATTCTCAAAAACATTTATAAGACATCGATTGTGAACTGCATTCTGAACCACAGTCCATCCAGCAATAAAGGCAGCATGGAGGATCTTTCGTAAAGTGATAAAAACACGGTAGAGGAAAGATTCTCATGCTGATCAGGATGGCACGTCGACCCATTGACTGCTTTGTGGGCACGTTTGAATGAGTTCAAGTGTGTGAATGAATCTCCAATAATACGTTCGGTAAGATAGGACTGACTTCTGTGTGGGAAACCGGTCTATTATGTGCTTATGTGCTGAAGTGGATAAGGCTATGTGAACATATGTAGGCTGAGAGTTTGTGTCTTTGTGTGTGTGTGTGTGTGTGTAGCGCTGGCCGAGAAGCAACCTGAGCCCAGGTTTCTGGAGAATGTGGGGGAGAGAGTTGTAGGTGGTGAGGTGGCCAGACCAAACGCCTGGCCTTGGCAGGTAAACTATGGTCTTCCATAAGAGTCCATTAAAGCACGCTATACACCTTTAACCATGACTGATTTAAGGTTCTTTCTTTGGAGGCAGTTCTAGAGTCACGTTCTAAAGAGAAATGAGGAAACCTTTTCAAACATCTACCATTTAGGTTTTGGCTCCGGTTGTAAATTCACCATTTTTATAGAATGACGATCCAGTGGTCATTTGTTCTCTTTGGACTCTGTCTCAGATCTCTCTCCAGTACTTGTCTGGTGGGTCCTACCATCACACCTGTGGAGGAACCTTGATCAGGAGACAATGGGTGATGACGGCCGCTCACTGCGTCGACAGGTAACTGAGGAAGCCCCGCTGTGTATAATCTACATTTGGTTATTAAAAAGATCACATTTCCATGGATAGTGATAAGCTTGACTGCTTAACCAGAAAATGTAAAAGCACAAAGATCATTAAAGACTGTTATTAAATGATTTCTATAGTCGAACGCTTTTGGGAGGCTCAATCTAGTACATTTTACACGTCGTCTAATAAATGACTTCACATGCCAAGGCAGTCAAATTAGATTAAAAAAGGGAAAATACTTCATCATCTTCTTTTGATTTCTGATTTTTGCAGGCAGAGAACGTGGCGTGTTGTGCTGGGAGATCATGATATCTACATCCATGAAGGCACAGAGCAGTTAATGAGTGTTAGTGCTGTGTACATTCATCCCAACTGGAATTCCAATAACGTGGCTGGAGGGTATGAGTTTCAAACAGAAAATAATCTCTCCATGTACATTACCATTTCATCATTCACTTTTAATATCAACTGCTATTGTTTTTTATATAGAAGCGCAGTGAATATTTAAACATGATAAAGAAGATAACTACAGATGTTAGATTTATTAGGTCCTTCTATAATTAGGTTTATTCAATAATTAAATCAATTCAACATTTTCTAACCCTAGCACATACTATTATAAATGTACTGTCTTTAGGTACTAGTGGCTGACGTTTGTTGGCTTTATAAGAGTCCTTGGGCAAGACTCCTAATGTTACATTAGCCTACATACATACACCGTGAGATTTTAAAAGTCTTTTTTAAAAAGCATTAAAAATGCTTTTTAAAAGTTATTCTGCTTTTGAAAGTGAATGAGATGAATACATTTAGTTTAATGAAACTAATAAATGTTTCAGATTAACCTACAGCTCATCTAAGACATTTGATTCCAATATTGGCAATGTTTTACCTGCGGTCTTGTTTAATATTTGTTAAAACATAGTTTGCAGATTTGAAAATGCTTTATACCAAAAGAGAATACAAACGATGCCCGTTGAAAAAAAAAAAATCATACAAACATGGGTTTCATGGCCTACTTTGGTGACGTCGCAATTCATCACACGGCATGATCTGAGACCCAGCTTGGTGAAAACAGATTAAAGAACTTGCAGAGATGGTGAAGTACCATTTTGAGATGAACCGCCCCACATTCACAGTAATAAATCTGGAGTCTTTTCTCAGGTATGACATTGCTCTGCTCCGTCTGACTGCTGACGCTACTCTGAACTCCAAAGTCCAGCTGGGTTCTCTGCCTCCCT
Source organism: Hepsetus odoe (assembly GCA_017165825.1). Lineage (NCBI taxonomy): Eukaryota > Metazoa > Chordata > Actinopteri > Characiformes > Hepsetidae > Hepsetus > Hepsetus odoe. The sequence goes on from CM029393.1 coordinate 9,115,037, forward strand.
CTGGTCAGGTCCTGCCCAACAACAACCCCTGCTACATCACCGGCTGGGGCCGCACTCAGAGTAAGTGATAATCAGCCGATGTCTAATTTGGCTCAAAGTGGACGAACTTAGAACAGCATAACTTCTGTAGAGCTGCATATCCACTGTACAATAATCAGTGTAAAGCGTTATACTGAACATCGTTGACACTTTACTGTAGGACAATGTTCATGAGACGACGTGACATCTCCATAAGCTTTTCATTGCAACATTACCATTTATAGCTTTACTCATTTTTATCCAAAGCAGCTTCCATCTGAGGAACATCATTCAGGCCACAGTGCTGTAAGAGCTTTACAGGAACATCTGCCACGTAATATAAATTAATGAAATACAAATTTTAATATACAAAATATGAGTTGAGCAAGAGAAGTGGTGAGTTTGGAGAGAATATGCATGAATGTGAGGTGGTAGGAAAGATGTTCTTCGAAGTTTTGTCTATGAAAGTGTGCTAAAAGTAGAGAGGGACGTCCTGACATGAGGGAACCGAACGAGAACAGTTTTGACTGAGCGTCAAGGAATGGTGATGCCAGACAGCATTTCTAAGAAGAGTGCAATGATTGACGACATTTATAACTGATATTTAGAACTGATTAATTTAGCTTTTACAAGCGAGCAAGAATAATTCATCTAAAACCCTATGTTTTATTTAAAGCGACGCTTTGGGAAAGCAACATTTTTTAAGATTAAATGTTAGTAAAAGTCTCATATAGATATCATGAGGACTCATGAACACAGTAAAGCGTTACCAAACATCTTCCAAACTCGTAGTGTGTCAGAGAACGTATCCCTTGAAACGTTCTTAAAAACCAATCACTCTAAAGAACTCTTTCTGACAGGTGTGTAGCCAAACATGAGATACTTTTTACTGATTCCACATAGTTGCTAGATGTTTGCATGACAGAACCCCATCTGTGGTAAATCCTAAGTCCTAGATGTTGGTTCTCTCTACAGCTGGTGGTCAGCTGTCTGCCAAGCTAAAGCAGGCCTATCTGCCCGTGGTGGACTACAACACTTGCTCCAGCAGTGGCTGGTGGGGCAGCACTGTCAAGAACACCATGGTGTGCGCTGGTGGTGGCAGTCTGTCTGGTTGCCAGGTGATGTAAATGCAACAACACCTTAATCATTAAAGGCATTGAAAAGACGTCCTCATGGACCCTGTATGCGGGATTACGTTTCAAATTTTGACTTATAGACTAGTTTCACTGCATTTAGCAGATCATGCAGAGTTTTAGAATAAAGTTTAAGAGAAAAATTAAGATAACTGTATACTTATCATCAACACAGGGTGACTCTGGTGGCCCCCTCAACTGCCAGGTGGGCGGCCAGTACGTGGTCCATGGTGTGACCAGCTTTGTGTCCTCTATGGGTTGCAACGTCCAGAAAAAGCCAACTGTCTTCACCCGCGTGTCCGCCTACATCGGCTGGATTCAGGGCGTGAGTACATTCACACAGATCATTGATGCACTTTTTTCAAAACGGTGATTAAAGATTGAAACTTGGTATGTTAACATTAATTTCAGGCACTTTTTTTGCATAATCACGTTTGCATGCTTTTCTACCCATTTTCAGATCACTGGATAAACTGGATGGAAATCTGAACGCAGGAGTGACATCTGAACAGAAGAGCTGAAAGGATGCACATGGCCTGTTTTGATCATAAATAGCAAGAACACACAATAAACACACTATCTGTTCGAGCCAATCTTCGTCCTGGGAGTTTTTGGGATGTTAGAATATATACTGTAGTTGTTTATTATTTCTTACTAAAAAAGGATAAAAAGCACACAATGAAAACCTAAATGCATTTTTTTTAATTTACTGAAATAAACAGCACAATATGTGAAAATGTGTCCTTAAAGTACAACTGTATCCACTAATTCCAGGTTCACGTGTCTAATCCAGTGAATTTACCCAGATAAAGCGTAATGATTTATATCATCCGAAACACAGACTCCTCAAATAAATGTTTTCCAAATCCCTCACAACTGTTGATCATAAAGAGGTCACCAAACTTGAAACAAGAAACACCACTAATCACATTCTAAAACACGTCTACATGACAAATGCTGTTTGCTGAAAGATGTCTAAACCACCTTCAAACATGCAAGGACTGAGAGGAGTTCTAGAGAAGTTCAAACCCACACCTGAAGGCGTGACGTTTTCGCAAAAAAAGTGGATCAGGTCAGACTTTGATGGATCTGTGTATTAAAAAAATCCATAAATATTCAATCTGTGAATAATTTGGGTACTAAGGGTAAAAATATATAAATGAATACATGCATTACAAAATTAGTTTCCACAAAATGGCTATTTTTATACACATTTACTAACTGGACGGAAATACTTAAATGATGGAAGGCAGGTAGTTGGAACAGTCACAGCAGTGGGGGGAAAAAAGCTTTTGGATGAGTCAGCAATCTCACTGTAAGAAATTGCTGGAATATATGGACTTGTGGTATTCAAATACCCACTTATATGCATTTTTGCTGCATCTGTTATTATTTGTGTTTGTATGTGTATATATATATATATATATATATATATATAACGGTGGTGTGGTACCAGAGGGACGTCAGGTCCGAGCCAGGGGTTCAGAACAGAAGTTTATTAAACAAAGGAGAAAACACAAACAAACAAGAACTCAGACTTGACTGACTGACTGACTGACTGACACCACCATTACGTGCAGGCATAGCCTATCTAATGAGCCGCGCTCTGTTCTGACTCATCGGGGCTTAAATAGTCAGCCCCAATGATGCACACCTGCCCGCAGGGGCTCAGGTGTGCTTAGTCAGAACAGAGCGCCCGCTAGCGTACCCTAAACACCTCGTGTGACAAACACCCTGAATGTGACCGAGAGCGCCCTCTAGCGTGCCCAAAACACAAGACACGTGACAGAGAGCGCCCTCTAGCGTGCCCAAACCCTAACACACGTGACAGAAACGTGACAATATATATATACACACACACACACACACACACACACACACAGTACTGTGCAAGAGTTTTAGGCAGGTGTGAAAAAATGCTGTACATAAAGAACGCTTTCAGAAATGGAAGTGTTCATCCTTTATTTTCATCAATTAACAAAATGCAGTGAATGAACAAAAGAGAATCTAAATCAAATCAATATTTGGTGTGACCACCCTTTGCCTTCAAAGCAGCATCAGTTCTTCTAGGTACACTCACACACGGTTTTTGAAGGAACTCGGCCGGTAGGTTGTTCCAAACATCTTGGAGAACTAACCACAGATCTTCTGTGGATATGTGATCCAGACACACTGGATGATGTTGAGATCAGGGCTCTGTGGGGCCAGAAGAACTGATGCTGGTTTGAAGGCAAAAGGTAGAAACACCAAATATTAATTTGATTTTGATTTCTCTTTGTTCGCTCACTTTGCATTTTGTAAATTGCACAGTACTGTGTATAAATATATATATCACACACACACACATACACACACTCACTCACTCATTTTCTAATTAGGGATGTGGGGAGTGCTGGAGCCTATTCCAGCTCACACAGGCCAAAAGGCGAGGAAACACCCTGGACATGTCACTAGCCCATTGGAGGCACACACACACACACACACACACACACACACCTATCTAGCATCTCCAATCCACCTGCATGTCTTTGGCCGGTGGGAGCAAACTGGAGCTCCCAGAGAAACACACACAGACACGGGAAGAACATGTCCACTCCACACTTAAAGGACCTGGACCGTCCTGCTTGGGAACCCATTTAAATTCATATGCAAGTCTGTTCAAATAAATTCATACCCATTTTTTCGGACATTAACTAAATGAATTGTGTTGCATACAAGCAACAGATTTCCATTAACCGGAAGAGTACATTTCAGCAAAGCAAACCTTTTTACTTTGCTGAAATTTCTTTTCATACCAACACAGATCTGTTCGAATTATATAGTAATAAATTGCACTGAAAGTTTTTAGTTCTGCTTCATCAAGTGTTCCATCAAAAGCAAAAAAAAAAGCCTGACTCTCTCAAAGGAACTGAATTAACTTCACACAATACTTTTTGTTTTCCATTTCCAATACAGCATTTTGGCATTATTGAAAGGTTATACCTGGTCTGATAAGTCTGTTTTATTGTTTGACCTTTTTTAAATGAAAAATCTCAGATAACTTGATTACATGATTGCCAAAATAATCAGTAAATCCCTCAGTAACTAACTGTACAGAGCCCCGTGTCTGTCAGGCATGAAAACAATACAAACACTCCACTAAAAACTAAAGCTAATAATAATGCAACAGAGAATCAACAGAGGATCCAGATCCGCCACTTACGCTTATTTTCACTATTCTAAACAGAACACCACTCTGTGTATAATAATCGTTATACTCTTTTAAGGACTAGGGGAAATGTCTCTTTGCCAGTCAAAGGAAATTTATATACAGCTTAATTTACATCCCCTGTACAGGCACTTGGTCAAAGACATAGTTGTCACAAATGTTGCCTTTGTTTGTTTGAAACACAGGATGGTTTTTGATCAACACTTTGGCTTAATATGATGCTACTTTATTTATATTTTTCATAAAGTGAAAAAGTGACTATTCTTGTCATTGTGAGAACACACAGCACAGAAAACAGTGAACCACAACAAATTTGGACTTGAAACCATGCAACCCATGCACACAAACACACACTGTGCAGCAGGGGGCAGCTATGGAAGCGCCCGGGGAGCAGTGACAGGGATGGTACCTTGCTGATGGTACCTCAGGGCAACTTACTGGTAAGGGGTTTGAACCCACAATCTTCCAATCCTGTATATATATTTACAGTACTGTGAAAATGTTTTAGGCTGGTGTGGAAAAAATGCTGTAAAGAAAGAACGCTTTCAGAAATGGAAGTGTTCATCCTTTATTTTCATCAATCAACAAAATGCAGTGAATGAACAAAAGAGAATCTAAATCAAATCAATATTTGGTGTGACCACCCTTTGCCTTCAAAACAGCATCAGTTCTTCTAGGTACACTTGCACACAGTTTTTGAAGGAACTCGGCTGGTCGGTCGTTCCAAACATGATTGTGTTTCTCCTCCATGTGACGTTGATGATCATCAGTACCTGTTTGGTAAAATTGGTTGATCATAAACCGACTATAATCTTACAGAATCCCTGACTTTGTGCAAGTGTACCTAGAAGAAGTGATGCTGCTTTGAAGGCAAAAGGTAGAAACACCAAATATTAATTTGATTTTGATTTCTCTTTGTTCGCTCACTTTGCATTTTGTAAATTGCACAGTACTGTGTATAAATATATATATCACACACACACACATACACACACTCACTCACTCATTTTCTAATTAGGGATGTGGGGAGTGCTGGAGCCTATTCCAGCTCACACAGGCCAAAAGGCGAGGAAACACCCTGGACATGTCACTAGCCCATTGGAGGCACACACACACACACACACACACACACACACACCTATCTAGCATCTCCAATCCACCTGCATGTCTTTGGCCGGTGGGAGCAAACTGGAGCTCCCAGAGAAACACACACAGACACGGGAAGAACATGTCCACTCCACACTTAAAGGACCTGGACCGTCCTGCTTGGGAACCCATTTAAATTCATATGCAAGTCACTGTTAAATGGAACCCTGGTCCAAAAAGAATTGTGAGAACATACTGAATCGCAGCCTCGGGGTCGTTTAAGAGATCGTTTTAGAACTCTAACCTCACGATTCCTTTCCCAGTTTCGTCAGTTGAGTCATGGTTGGTCTCATTGCAATGCTTCAATCCATGCTCCATATTTCTATTGATCCGAAGCTGCAGAGCGTCCAGTCCCTTATTTCGACAGTTCAAATTCCACACATTGTGTTACGACGTCGTTCCCAGTGGAGGACACTCGTCCTGGTCGCGTATGATAAACTGCGAGATAGAACACATCTGTGGGAGGGGTAAAATGTGATAGCGCATGGCAAGCAGTATGGAAGCGAGAAATGTGCTGTATCATCAGACAGTTGGATCACATAGTACAATCAGCCGGCAAAACATCCATGTCCTGCCGCACTGCAGACAGTGTCAGTTACTTCTCGCTCACCGCCTGCTTTTTTGGGTAAAACATCTTCAAGACCTGCATGAATACAGACTGTCTGTTCTGATCTAAGCGTCCAGTTATGCAGAACCACCGATTCATTTATTGCCGTTAATTTCCCTTTTTTTTTCTGCAGCTCTTGCCAATGAGGAGTTCCAGGCCCGCTTCCTGGAGGAGGTGGAGGGCAGAGTTGTTGGAGGCGAAGTAGCAAAACCACACACATGGCCCTGGCAGGTAGCAAACGTTCACATCCCTGAAGGACATGCGATTGGTATCCGTGATGGCATAGATCACTGTGGAACAGTAGACCTAAGTGCCATCTTCTCAAGATCTCTCCAGTTCATGTCTGGTCACTCAGATCACTACACCTGTGGAGGGTCCTGATCAGGAGGGGATGGGTCCGACTGCAGCTCACTGCGTGACAGGTATTTAAATATGCATGCGCCACGCCTAGTCTGTTTTCAGATTATTGGTACAGTTGTGATTTTCTGCACTATTAAATATTCTGTTTATCTAGACGTCCTTCATGTAGGTGGTGATAACATCGCTTCTAAACAAGAATGCTGTTAAGATCTTTAAGCATTTGGTTCCTTTGTTATTATAATATTCTTGTAATACAGAGCATTATAGGGATAGTACACCAGTGAACTTCTTGCATGACTTTTTATCTGTATTTTGTATCTGTAGGCAAAGGACATTTCGTGTTGTGCTTGGTGATCATAACATCTCTCAGCATGAAAGCAAGGAGCAGTACATCTCAGTCAGCCGGGTCTACATTCAGCCCAACTGGAATTCCAACATGATTTCAAATGGCTATCTCATCTAGACATTTATATCATAGTTTTGGTTTGGAGGTCCTGCAATTCATCTACTAGTAAGTTCATACAAATGAAGAAGGCTAATCTGAATATGACGCTGTGAACCTATGATTCTGATTGGTTTTCATTAATACGTCTCTACACAGATGATTCTTCACGTTTTAATACACAGCTGCTGTTTATTTGCCCAAATTTGGGGAACTAAACAAAGTTTGGCTTTGCAAAATAATAGTTTTCTCCAAAAATGAATTCAGCAAATAAACAGACATTGTGAACTGAAATGAGCAGGTGTGGGGCGCTGTTTTTAAGTTTATATTAGAGGTGTGTTGAAACCAGCTAATAGAAATAGTAGGTCTGATCCAGGACCAGGGTTTGAACCAGGCAAAGGAGATTGTATATTTATTCACTTAGCAGGATCAAGCATCGTACAGTTCAAATCAACATGCTAGGGTAAAGGCTTGAATCTTAAATCAGTTCATTCCTTTTGCATTATTTATGAAGAATGCTATACTTTTGTACTTACATGCCTAAATCCTACACCATTAGCTCCACACACACACACACACACACACACACACACACTACTGTGCAAAGGTTTTAGATAGGTGTGAAAGAACGCTTTCAGAAATATAAATATTTTTATCAATTTACAAAATGCAAAGTGAGCGAAGAAATGAAAAATCTAAATCAAATCACTATTTGGTGTTACTACCTTTTGCCTTCAAACCAGCATCAGTTCTTCTAGGTACACTTGCACAAAGTCAGGATTCTGTAGGATTATAGTCGGTGTCTGATCAACCAGTTTTACCAAACAGGTGCTGATGATCATCAATTACTACTGGAGGTTGAAACACAGTCATGTTTGAAATAAACCGACCAGCAGAGTTCCTTAAAACACTGTGCGAGTGCAATTTCAGAAGAACTGATGCTACTTTAGCAAAGGTGTCAAGCACAAATATTGATTTGATTTAGATTTCTCTTTTGATTTTAGATTGATGAAAATAAATGATTAACATTTCCAATCACACCTGCCTAAAACATTTGCACAGTACTGTATATTATATTATATATATATATATATATATATATATATATATATATATATATATTATATATATATATATATAAAACAAAACCCCTTTCCCAGAACCAAGAAAACCTTTGCTAAACAGTTTTCCGTGGAAACGCACCACTTGCACGGCAATCCTGTACAAGAAAATACAAGCATACAACTGAGAAGGCATAAAGTAAACTCATAAATTACTATAGAACATCTTTTATATTGCAGCCTAAGCCAACAATGCTTTTAAGTTTCTCTGGTTTCTGAAATAGATCATTTTAGGATAAAAATAAGTCCCGGACTATTTTCAGGTATGACATTGCTCTGCTCCGTCTGTCTGCTGACGCTACTCTGAACTCCTACGTCCAGCTGGGTTCTCTGCCTCCCTCTGGTCAGGTCCTGCCCCACAACAACCCCTGCTACATCACCGGCTGGGGCCGCACTCAGAGTGAGTGATGACTGGGCATCATCTGGTTGCCAGACCTGCCCTACTTAAGCAACTTTTAAGCATTTTATCCTTCTGTGAAATCCTGTTTTCTTTTTTTCCTAACATTGCTTATTTCACTAAGGGATTCCCTTGAAACATAACTATTATCATGGCTCAGTGTTTGTGTTCTTTATTGCCCTCTTGTTTATGACAGCTGGAGGATCCCTCTCCTCTAACCTGAAGCAGGCATGGTGGGGAGGTTCAGTTAAGCCTACAATGGTTTGTGCTGGAGGTGGAAGTCTCTCAGGTTGCCAGGTATTGTTGATTTCACCTGTAATAATGACACTGATGATAATGGACAACAGAATATTGTTAACAGAATATTATGCACTATGAATCAGTGCAAATTAAGGATATTAGTACTGCACTTCACATCCCCCCCCAAATAATAAAGGAACATAAAACATCCTCAGGGAAAGTCTTCTTACCAGGAAAGCATTCTTCTAATGATTCAATGTGAGAAAAAAGTTGAGAAAACGGTTACAAATGTTCAAGTCCCATTCAACTCCACTGGGATTTCTTATTAAATCCATCATCTATCAACAGTTTGCCCCATTATTTTCCTTTTTTATGGTCCTTTTATGGTTTTAAGATGCTTAAATACAACATTTATTAAGTTACATTAACATAAATTAATTCATTTGTTAAATCACTCCACTCTAGTGAGACCAGCTATGCTATACAGATTGAAGACTAAAGAAAAGACAGGAGGCGGAGCTGGAGGTGTCAGAGTTAAAGATGCGGAGATTTCTGTTGGGTGTGACGAGGATGGACAGGATTGGAAATTAGTCTATTAGAGGGACAGCTCAGGTTGGATGTTTTGGAGACAGTTAGAGAGGCAAGGCTGCATTGGTTTGGACATGTCCAGAGGAGAGACGAGGATTATATGGGGAAGAGGATGTTGAAGATGGAGCTGCCAGGAAAGAGACGAAGAGGAAGACCAAAGAGGAGGTTTATGGATGTGGTGAGAGAGGACATGCAGGTGGTCGGTTTGAAGGAGGAAAAAATGGAGACGGATGATCCGCTGTGGCGACACCTGAGCGGGAGCAGCCGGAAGAATTCATTTTCATTTGTTGAGCCTAACTAAAAATAAAAAAATCCCTCCAAACTCCTAAATAAATGAAACCAAGTAAATATAATTATGCTAATATTTCAAATAAAGTTCTAATTTTATAGTGTAGAAATGACAATTTAGTAAAACTAAAACTCATCAATTCTACATTTTCGTTCTCTTCACTTTACTGTTCTACAGGGCGACTCCGGAGGTCCTCTGAACTGCCAGGTCAACGGAAAATACTACGTCCATGGAGTCACCAGTTTCGTTTCTGTTCAAGCCTGCAACGTGCAGAAGAAGCCTACTGTCTTCACACGTGTGTCAGCCTACACCAGCTGGTTGGAGAACTTATGTTTATCTGAAGAAACAGAATTGCACAACATCACCAACAAGCACATTAACTCAGGTCAATGAGATGCTAGAACATCATTAAAAATAGCTGTTCCTCTCTTGCAGACCATGCAGTAGGAACAGGCCACAGAAGATGATCATCCAGTTCCATTTTCCAGGCTTTGGCAACATTTCCAAACTGAGCTTCATCTGTCATTATTTACAACCTTGTCAAGCTTGTTGAAATAAAAATGGCTTATTTAAAACTTTAATATCAAAAACTGAGAATAATCAGTAAAATGTCAGCGTCACTATGATGTTAAAATGACATTTAATGTTTCATGACGACACTGTTTCACAGCAATAATCTTACATTCTTTTTTTTCCATCGCAAATATTCCTCCACAAATACTGCAGAGGAAATAAAATATGGTATTTGAAGCACACATCATATCTCACAGCATCCGTCACTGATCCACAGGCAGCTTTATATTCTGATATGTGTTCAGATACACAGGTTGCAATCACAAACAGATGCTTCTCCTGTTTTGGACAGCCAGGTCAAGCTTTGCAACCTTTTCCCCCCAAGCGTTTTGTCTCCATTAGCTTTTAAATATTGCTTCATTAAATAATACACACAAAATTACACAGTCCAAATCTCGCATATTGAAAAACATTTGTATCACACTTGGCTACATGCATTTACACTGGTTAAAACATTTAAAGCTCTGGCGCGATAACTCTTGAATGCGTTTATTCCAGTTGCTGGCAAAAGAAATTAATATTTACAGTTTTATAAATTACCGTCTGCCCAAATAATCATGATGTTCTTTTGTTTCAGCCAATCAAAGACCAGGAAAACATGTTGCAGGGTTCTTTATCATATTAAATATGTCCACCTGAGGGTGTGAGTCAGGAATTTGGGGTTAGCGAGCCAACAAGTGTCAGGATCTGACTGGATGCTGGAGTCCAGCTTTAAGTGAAAGTGAAAGTGACCACCTCCGTCAATGTGAAACGCAGCACAGCACGACACAAGGAAATTCAACCTCTGCGTTTCACCCATACACACGCATGCAGCAGGAGGCAGCTATCGAAAGTGCCCGGCGAGCAGTGACAGGAACAGTACCTTGCTCAAGGGTACCCTCAGGGCAACCAACTGGTGAGGGAATCGAACCCACAATCTTCCGATTTGGGGGCCACTAAGGCCACCGCTACCCCTTAAGAGTGACAAACAGCAGGTCAATCGTTCGAGGTGACTTGGGTGTGAAGCATCAGCACTCCATCGTGTAGAAAAAGTGTTTTCACTAACCTGTCGATCTATACAATCTACGTCCATCCGGCACATATTCTTGGGATGGCTTAATTTTCTCCTTCCTGGTGCTGTACTCGCTGCATAAAAACAGTGGAGCTGAATGTAAACTAAACCGAGACTCTACTTATTTATGAATAGTTTAATTCTGAACCAAACTCAACCAGTCAGAGCAAAAACAATATAGCAAATTGGAAGCACTGTATTTGTTGCCTTATGTCAAGGAAGAACACAATAAAACTAAATAATAAAATGCTATAAAACAACAATCGTTCCCATTTAGTGCTGTTTACCGGTGTGTGAGATTAATGCCTGGACAAAAATCCTTTTATTAATTGGATTCACTAGGCTACCCTTATTTCATAGTACACCAGTGTGCTTCTGTTGTTCTGAAACGTTTGTGGAAAAAAGGGTATATTTGTGTTTCACAATCCTCAGAATGGTCCTTTGGGCAAAGCTGACAAAATGCACATGCCAAATGATGCTGGCTTGCTAAATTGCTGTCAGCTATTTACACACAGTCTAACTCCAGTGTCCTGGACACTGTCCATAATTCATCTGGGCTAGAGGTGTATCGGTAAGCTGCTTAAAGCAAATCAGGATGCCAGACACTCCAGAAAAGCATCAGAGCGGTAAATGCAAAAGGCCCCGAAGTGAAGAATAAACTGCGGCGCTGGAAAAACACAGCAGTCGCCACCAATAAAGAAATATCAGGTCAGAAACGTTTCTTTGGTTTCGTTCGTGTTTAAACGTCAGCCGTATATTTAGCTTCGGAAATCGTATCCTGGAAATGTTTCGTCGGTTTTGATTGTGTACGTAAAGTTCAGGATGTTCTTTGTAACTTAAAATGGTCCAAATATTCACAGTGTGCTGTTAAAATGAATGGAAAACCATTAAAGTCTCAAACAGGAGCTCACACTACGCCCTCGGCCGAGCCAAGTTTGCTTTGTTTGGTGTCCTCGGTCGTTAGATTATGGGTCTTCTGATATTCCTGCAAGATTTGTACGACTCTCGTATGGCCAAACTGCGTTGCATCGTCCAGAGGGATGTTTCCCCACCTAGACAGACACAGGAAATGGTTTTATCATTACCAACACTGCAAAAACGTAAAGACAAAAACAGAAAGAGGAAGTATAAGTCTTTGACCTGTCCTTTACAAAGGGGTTCACTTTGCAAGCCTGTGTTAAAAACTGCACAACATCCACATGGCCTGAAATAAACAAAAAAACTGATCTCAGATTGAGATTCTTCTGGTGAGTGCAAAGATAAATATGTTAGAATTGAAATTAGGACTTTAAAGATTAAATCAGTAAAACCTGATTACTCCAAAAATATACATAATCAAGTTTATTAGTTGGCAGTTTGAATAATGAGCGACATACTTCTCTTAATGTCTTACAGTATAAAAAAACATTGCTTTTATGTTTATTTTTTAACTCTTTAACTGCTTTAGTTCAGTGAATTATGATGGATTTTTAATGGCTCTGCGTCATTTTTATTGCAGGATTTTCTTAAAACTCTGATTTCTCCAAACAGTCATTAGATTATAACTGACAGTAAAAGCCTTTATTGATTTATTTTTACCTATTCACAGACATTTATTTCTAAATATACAAAGATGTGCTCTTCAAAGTTGAAAAATGAACTGCTATTTTGTTAAATTCAATTTTCTTTACCTTCTGCAGCAGCAACATGAAGTGCTGTACGAAAATCATAGTCCTTCTGGTCTAAATCCATGGATGACAGAGCGAATCTGAGAGATGGGAGGTATAAAATGAAGAGATGCACAACATAGGGACAGTAAAACTTTATTAAAAAGAGGCCCTAATAACTCATTCCAGTTACCTCCTTAGGGCTGAGACATCTCCGCTATGAGCTGCAAACATAACGTTCACCACTGACTTGTTCTAAAAAGCGTCGATTAGACAAAGGGAGAAAACAATTTCAAAATGAATCGTTTCTGGGCATTATAAATGATGAAACTGCTTGTCTGACTCCCCAAATGAGTTGTGAACATATTTTTATACATTAAAAGACTGTGTGCATATTAAAAAAATAACAATCATAAATAATAAATGCTTTTATATCCAAATGAGAGGAAAAGAGTCAAAAGAATCCCATCATTAGAAGAATCTGCAACCTACAAATGATGTTGCTTTGCAAAACAGAAAGCTCCTCTTGGCTTCTCTTTCACACTAAATCAATGAAAAGAGTAATAATAATTCTTTTACACGTTTGAATTTGTACAGAACAGAGTATTTTGTGAACCTAGAGACTTAATACCACATTGAGATTTTGTCACAATGTGTCATTTGTTTAGACTCTATGTTGCAAGCAAGCATTTTAATGCTTTTAAACGCAAGAAGATCATATTGTCATGCAGAATACATCCACAAAGGACGTCCTCGGGAGGCTTTTAGAAATGGACAAGATTCACAAGTCAGAGCTGCGGTACCATCTGCTGGACAAAACTTGCATTAGAAGGCTTGGATGTTGTTTGTAGACTCACCCTGTCCTCGCCAGATCGCCGACGTGGATCCTTTTTCTTCACAAAGTGTCTCAGGTTATCGTAGTTATGGAAGTTGAACAAGGACACCAGCTCCTGATTGCAGAGAAGTAAAGGTGAAGTAGATCGCATTTAGTCAAAAAGTTTTGATTTCCAACGAAACAACGTGATGAATGAATCGCTTCAAGAACTTGCAATGAGGAAAGACAAATCAGGTTTGAGCTTACCTGACAGAAGCGGATGCCCCTTATGCTGTTCCCCACCTTGTCCACAGGGGGTGACCAACACATGACCCCCATCACGTTGGGCACTACTAGCAAAACTGCCCCGGACACTCCCGATTTTGCAGGTAATCCAACCTGGAACATAAGAAGGCACACAAAATTTGTCAATATGCTTAATAATGTTTTTCTACAAAGCATGTCAAATAAATATCAGACCGTTTAAGCCCCTAAAATGTGCAATTATAGCGATTTAACAACTGTGTTTCAATTTTACATTAACTAGGTGATTGACACAAGGAGAAAAATAATAATTTTACATTTTTGCCATGGTTGTTTCTGAAGAAAAAAAAAAATGCAAACTGAATGTGAATGTATTTCCTTATGTATCTAGATATGTAACAAATGACAGTTATTAACAGTGTACTAACTAAACCAAACCTTGACACTAACCACTGAATTTGAACAAATCTCGGTCCATAACATCCACAAATATTCATCAAAATCCAGCTTAACCAAAACTAAAGGTGGCTCACGAGAACATGACTTACGTGGAAAGCGAACTGGCCAGAGTAGTCGTACATGCCACATGAGTGCATGAGGCTCAAGGTGTTCCTCACAGCTTCAGCGCTCAGCACTCGCTCCCCCGTGATGGGACAGATGCCTCCATTAGCCAGCGTTGACGCCATCACGCTGCCCGACTCACAGGTCACTTCTATGGAGCACAGCTGGGAGGTGCATGGGAAAAAGTTGTTTGCGCAAATAACCTCTTGGAAGGTTAATATAATAATAACTTTAATTTCATTTATTAGAAATTAAATAATTTAATTCATTCATTAAAATATGCAGAAAATCTTCACAAAAACATCACGTAAAGGGTTCTGTATTCAGCAAAACAACAAATAAAAACACTTAAAATACTAATAAAAAAATACTAAATAAACATTTAAGCTTAACTGCTTGAAAGCAACATATACAACATAGTTATTACCAACAATTCCTAAACCATGAAACAAAAGATAACTATTTGTGAAGGTGTGATCTATTTCTCACACGGAAGGGATACAAATATGAATAAAAGAAATGCAACGCACCCTTTTTTTTCCAATATTTCAGCATATTGAAAAATGACCACAAAAACACAGCGATAAAACATCCTCATAAAACGCTAAGATTACTGCTACTCACCTGAAAGTAAAAGTCTAGAGCATCAATCATGTCTGCCCCACGAGGAAAACACTGCAAACACATTTAGATCTGTAAGCAATGCTTGTTACCCTGCAAAACAAAGGCTTCAAAGGCAAGTCAAGCACAACACGAACCTTTTTCTCTTTGAGGTAGTAGCCCATTGCAAAGTTTCGGTCACCCGTCTCTTTTTCTGACTGGAACCTGTAAATAAAATAATAAATAATATTACTCATCGACGGTAACAGCACTGAACTCAAAACCACTTTTAACTAAGCAAAGGCAAAGACTCACGTGGCATTACTGAACCCTACATATTCCATGCCTGTCATTTTCTTCACAAAGTCCATCACCTGGAGAAGATCACCAAAATGAATGTGTCGAAAATTTGTTTTGGCAATAAATATCAAGTATTCCAATCAGTGCTGATTTACTTACATAGTCAAATTTCTCTGCTTTGTTGGCCCCAGGCTAAACAGGAGAGGCAATTACACACGGATGATTAAAAACACTCTTCAGTGACGCCGAATGATATAAAGTGATATGGCTAAACACAGATGACTTTAAAAAGCACACACAGTGGCACATATAGCTGTTTGCCAAAGTCTGAGGGTGTCAAAAGAGGGGAAAAATATGTACTGTGAAACTTTTGATTTCTGCAATACGCTAATATGAAATGTATTTAAAAACAGCATCATTAGTCCTGTTTAACGGCACTGGTATGATACACTGAACAGAAGTCATTGTATCCAGAGCGTCTCGAAAATGATGTGGAGTATTTAGAAAGAAAAAAAAAAAATTCCATATGGTCCACCACAGCAGCTCAAATCTCCTTCTAAATGAAAGCTACTGCATAGAAGCAATGAATCGGAAGCGCTGTTATTTGTCCCTTTTCAATCGCGTCCTCTGAGACCCCAAGACCGTCCATTCCAACTAAAGGAACACTGGATGTTAATAGCTACATTCTATAACTGATCATTACCAAGCCTAGCTACTCATTTCTCAGGTCACATTACCCAGATCTGTTTGCTAAACTAAATGTAGCCCATAGCAGAGAGGAGGACAGATGAATGAACCCACACTGTGAACGAAATACGCATATCTGCTGGAAAACATTTTAGCAGAAGCCCGTATTTCTTTCTATACAAAATTAATGGTGAGTAGAACATGAGAAGTTGTGCAGATGCATATTAATCACAGCCTCTGGGAGTAATTGTGGGTCTGCATTAATGAGGACTTGAAACGAGTAACTACAGAACCAACATGTCGAGTCAAGTCAGTTTTATTTATAAAGCGCTTTTTACGACTGTTGTTGTTCACTAAGCAGCTTTACGGCAACCGGGTCCGAGCGCCGAGTGGGTAATCCGAGATCGACAGAAGCTAAACTCCCTAAAACTGGGGGAAGAAATCTTGGGAGGAACCAAGACTTAAAATGTGAACCCGTCAACACAAGAAACACAGAAGCAAAAGAAAGAGAAAGTGCATTTCATAAATTAATCGATTTCCGGTAAAAGTACATTTGAATCAAAACAAATTTTTTTTTCATGAACATTTCACCCTTTTTCAGCACTCAGATTCTCTTCTTTTTGGCTTAATGATCAGCAAGAACTAAAACCAATAAAAGGCTCTGCATGTCATGACTGAATTTTGAAGAAAATATCAACTTTGTTTCGGGAGAAACTTGGATAAGTAGGTGTCTGCAATTAACATAAAGAGTAGGTTAAAGCAGTAAGTGTTTCTAATGAAGTGCAATGTGATTTTATAACGTCATTAAAATTTTTAAGCAATTAAATAGATCACTTGTATGCTTTAAGGAAAGAGCTGACTTCGTGCACTAATCGGTAAGGGTTTCATACTTTATGCTGAGATTGAATGCAAATATTTTAGATCATGTTTTGAAGTGGAATGGAAAATGCAGGAAATCTAGAAGCATCAAGCCCGAATTTCTGCCCAGAATGTCAGATTTGCCCTAGATTTCAATCTTGGCTGCTGTCTGTTTGTGTGGGTGTTTGGGGGGGCAGTCCCTATGTGCACACATCTCTCCGTAAGAGGCTGTGTGTGGGGTGTGTGTAGAAGGGTGTCTGTCCAGCCAATAAACATTACGTTAGGCAGGTTTGTGCTCCAATAGAAAGACGGCCATGAACACCGGGCTATCTGAATTTCTCAATCTCTGACCAAATTAAATATGCAGCTTCTGGAATTAGCCAACATTATTAAGAATTTCATTCATTCATTCATTCATTCATTTACAGCATTTAACAGACACTCTTATACAGAGCGACTTCCATGTCCTAATTACAGGGACAGTCCCCCTGGAGCAACTCGGGGTTAAGGGTCTTGCTCAGGGACCCAGTGGTGGTAGTGCCAGAGGTGGGATTTGAACCTGGGACCTTGAGCCATAGGTCCAAAGGCAAGTATCCTACCACTAGACCACCACCACCCTTCAAAAAATCAATTTAATATGCAGTCCTCATATAGAGGACGTATCAGATATTAAACTGATAAGAACAGATACTACACTTGATCTTAGCCAAAAGGCCGAGAAGCGAATTTGATTAAGATTATGAAGATTTTGATTAAGAGTTTGTATTAAATGTAAATTAATGTAAATTAATAATTAGTATTGTTACATTTACATTTATATCTACATTTAGACGTATTTATCATTTATTTATTCATAATTTATTATTATTTACTATTATTATTATTACTATTATATGCTCTCTGTGTAAGGTTATCTTTCTGTTTTCATATTCTTTCTTTTTTGTTAACTGCCCTGTAAATATGTATGTGTGTATATATATATATATAGCTCTGTATATGGGTATGTACATGGATATTTTTATATTTTTTTTAGACTTGTTTTTATATATTCCCTCTTTCTTTCTGTTCTTCTTGTTATTATCACATTCGTGGGATAATAAAGGATTATTCTACTCTATTCTATTCTATTCTAAAATGAAATCTCAACAGCAAACTGGTGAAATACTTATAAAGATAATAAGATAATTGTACCCTAATGGGTCACATAATCAGTAGCTTGTGGGTTCAGGTCCCAGATGAGTAGGTGGCCCTTAGGTACCCTCCAGCAAGGTACCATCCCCAACACAGCCCCCCGGGTATTGGATATAGCTGCCCATTAAATGCATCAAGCTGGTTTACTGCGTGCCGTGCCATTTGCTTGCGATGACAAATAGTCACTTTCACTTACAATAACTTTATTAGAAACCAAACCCTTGTACTTGCCATCTTGTACTGTCCACTATATGAGCTCCACTAACTTTTGGATCCAGTATACTGGAGTATTAGACACTGGTGACAGTATATACCACATTTGCAGGAAAAAAATAAATACATAAAAATTAAACCTGTGCCACGGATGGAGCAAGTGAAGAAAAGCTACGATTATGACATCGGTGCTGGGATCGACTGTAGCGTCAGTGATTTGGCAGTGACATACAACAACCAGCATCAAAGGCTGCATGGCACGTCTGTTTACCTTGATAAGAGAGCTGATGACGATTGCTCCAGCATTCACCATTGGATTGTGAGGTTTATCTGAGAATAGAAAACCCACATGTCAATGGAGATAGCAAACCTCTTTTCCCAAAGCAGAGCAATTATTAAGGACAAACACCTATGATGTGACAATACGGATTCATGAAAAGCTGTATCTTTCATGCGTGAAAGAGTTTGTTTGGGTTGGTTATGACTTTTGACCGTACACTTGTTTAAATATAAATTTCCTAATGTTTATTTATTCAGAGCAGGTCACAGAGCAAGCACTGCCTTTTTTCAAGGACGCCACGCAGTCCCCCCATATTCAAACAGGGCCAAGCATTGACAAACGTCCTTTCATTATCTGAGCCGCTTATCCTAACCAGGGCCGCAGGGGAGCTGGAGCCTATCCCAGAAGCTCATGGTGCAAACGCCAGAAAATCTAGACTGGGTGCTGGTTAGTTTTCTTTTCCCCAATATCTTCACTTTATGGACACATATCTTCATATCTTGGCCTTCAGCAAGCAGTAAATGGTCAACATGTCCCACGTTAGCTTTTACTCATCGTTAGGGACGTGTATCAATCTTGGCGGATGAATTATATACTGTGTGTGTGATTATTAATAACAATCTTCTCACCATCTTCGTCGAGGGACAGCACATTGAACTTTAGCCCACTGGGCTCCTTTCCCACGAAGCGGTGCACATGCTCAGATCCGTGCTCGTGTACAGCGATGGCATATTCCAGTGGCTTCATACATGACTGCAGGCAAAATGGCACCTTGGTGTCTCCGACCGAGTGCCTTTAAAACAAATCCATGTTTCTCAGGATCGCAATTGACTTCGAGTATGTGATATATATACTACAGGCCAGAGGTTCATAAATATAAATCTAGGTCAAACGACTCAGAGGTCTTCTCACCTT
This sequence comes from Hepsetus odoe, assembly GCA_017165825.1. Classification (NCBI taxonomy): domain Eukaryota; kingdom Metazoa; phylum Chordata; class Actinopteri; order Characiformes; family Hepsetidae; genus Hepsetus; species Hepsetus odoe. Next base: position 9,134,539 of record CM029393.1, read on the forward strand.
TAAATTTTCTAACCCTTTCATGTTGAGGCATCTGCATATGAGTTTACTATAATCTTTCCATAACTTCACGTTTCAGTGCCTTTGTCCTGCTTGTTTGGACACGGAAACACGGCCCAACAATCCGAGATTTTCTCACACACTACACTTTGGAGCAAGCAAGCATGCATAGCAACGTATTTCACACTTCAGTCACTTTTTAAGCCGTAGAAATAACCAAACGCACCGATAAGAATTTCAGTAGTGAAGTAAATTAGACTCAGAAGGTTCACTTCAGTTAGGGTTTTAGAAGGAGTCCGTTTTTTACCTCTGACCATCCACTGTGCATAGTGCCATGCCCCAAAGAGTAGGACTAAACTTGGCAAGATGTGGAATGTAGTCTGCTACCTGATGCACAAAAACACATTTTTAACTTAATTTAGTTCATTTAGTTTAGTAAATGAAAACAGTACAAATGCTTCCCCATATGACTCACCTGTCCATCCTCCTCCTCCTTAGCTCTGTTGTAGACATGGTTTATGATGGAAATAAATTCCTCAAACTCAGGAATGATGAATTTCTTTCTAAAAGCTTGGGACAACAGGACAATGTTTCCACCTACGCATCTGAAATTAAGGCGAAAGTAAGAGTAAAAGTTAATAAGCTTAACTACTCATGTTTCAGTATATAGTAATTCAACAATATAGTTTCCGTAACTGACAGTATTCGGGAAATGTACTTGTCAGAAAAGATGTTCATTCTTAGCACTAGAAATTTCATGCAAACCGCAATCATCATCATCTTTCGGCTGCTCCCCTTTAGAGGTCGCCACAGCAAATCATCAGTTTCCATTTCTTCCTGTCCTCTGCATCTTCCTGCTTCAATCCGACTATGTCCATAAACCTCCTCTTTGGTCTTCCTCTTCTCCTCTTTCCTGTAAGCTCCATCGTCAACATCCTCCTTCCAATATAATCCTCATCTCTCCTCTGCACATGTCCAAACCAATGCAACCTTGCTTCTCTAACTTTGTCTCCAAAACGTCCAACCTGATCTGTTCCTCTAACATACTAATTTCTAATCCTGTCCATCCTCGTCACACCCAACGAACATCTCAGCATCTTTAACTCTGACACCTCCAGCTCCGCCTCCTGTCTTTAATACACAGTAAATGTGTCATTATTTATGTTATTTATAAATGTGTCATTATTTAGTGAATGTACCCTCTAAAAGCCGATTTCATGGCCGGCCATAATGTGCTAAAAGGTACTGGTATCTGGTTTAATTCTACTATAGCAAAAAGAACAACAAAAACAGCCATAATGCCCACACGCAAATGGAGTGCGTGTCAGAAAATGGGAGGCTGGCTTGCCCATCCTTAAAAACAGCTTTCGAAAAACCGGCATGGACATGGAAGTTGGCTAGAGCCAACAATGTTAAAAATCTAAACACCAGCCTGGATGCATCTTTGCTGTGTTTATGTAGTAATGAGTCTCACATACCTCCATTTGAAGTCTTAAATGATTTAAACTTCTAAAAGGAAGTGATGCTATTCCAGATCTCAAAGAAGCTCAAAACAAAATCAGAACAGAACAGCTGAAAGAAGGTGCAGCTCAGTATGCAAGAAGGAAAACGGCATAAAATTAAAAAAATTTAAAAAAAACACAGACGAATGTCTGAACCTCCAGTTACAGCCACCAGTGGACTCTTTTACTTTTACTGTAACTCATGCTTACTGGAAATTATCACTATACAGGGTTTTTCTCCTTCTTTCCTTCCTTTTTATTTCCGGTGTTGACCAAAGGACAGGTTCCCCTTTTGGGTCTTGGGTTTCCCCCAAGGGTTCTTCCTCATGTTTGGGGGAGTGTTTCATTGCCTCCATCGCCCTCGGCTTACCCTTACCCTTACCTTTACAGCTGCTTTATGACAACAGTTGAGTTGAAGTTGACTAATAAGCTTTTAAAATCATATTTAATCATATGAATAAATTAATAAAATTAATAAAATTCCTGGTCAACACTGTTCCACATTCCAGTGAAAACAATTCTAGTGATGAATAAAGTTGTTATTTTAACTCTGTTCATATGTGTCTCTTTTCTGGCTTGACACATTCAGGCCACAAGGCTGTTTTCCAACATGATAATACACCAGGCCACCCCAGAAAGGGGGAGAGAGAGAGAGAGAGAGAGTGTGAGTGTGTGCGTGAGTGTGAGTGTGTGCACGCGTGTGAGTGTGCCTAGCAGCTGTCATCTCAGCTCAGTGACAAATATATAAATAGTTCCCATCAAGCCCGTGTGAAGAGTACACAAGGATGACACAATAAAAGAAAAGGGTTTTGTGGCACTCACTTACGGAAGAGCTCCCGGTCCATCATGACTTCACCGGTGGACTCTCGGACTGCTTGCCGCAGCTTCTCCATGCAGTCCCGAAGACGAGGGTCCGAGGTGAGCAGGCCTGTGCTTTTAAGGGCCTGAGTGAGACAGAAGGGTTAGAAAAACTCGAAAACAAAACCAGCTGAAATACCAGCTTTACAGAAATAGTCTGGCAAAACAAAACACACAGTTTACCTTTTTTCCCCCCAAAATGCAAGGAAGCAATTCCAAGCAAGATGACAGGTTTCCAAGGTTCTTCACATTTTTTTCTCTGAACTGATCACACAATACACTGCCTGACGTATGGATATATCCTTGGCCACTTGTAATATGTTTGGAGTAGGGAGATAATCACGCAAATGAAACTTCTGGGTAATTTGTCGTATTATAGCTTATCTCAAGGCTCTCTAAAACACTAAAGCTGCATGATGGCCACTAAAAAAAAAATTTTATTTTATGTTCTTGTGCTTGAGAAGGGCCTGGCCATATACAAAAGATGGCTTTATTGCTGATCGGCAGCACCAAACACCTCTGAACATGAAAGTCTATTTTTCATAAGGTGAGTCGCCACTGAAAATTATTCTTTAGTTTATCACATCTGAAAAATATGAAGCTAAAAAAAGTTAATCCCTTAAATGTTACTTGATTGATCTGAGCATTTCAGTTCAGTTCATTTTCATCGTATGTTATGAACATGTTATCATAGGTTACAAAAAAAAGCACCAAAGCACACAAAAGAATGAAATGTACAACTACTACTTCTTCTTCTTCTTTTGGCTGCTCCCATTTAGGGTAGCTCTACCTTCAAAGCATCCGTCACTGCTACTGATCTCACCACTGTCACATTGCCCACATACATATCCATGTAATCCCTTGCACACACAAAATATCAACCTTCCTTCTCACCATCAAATCATTAAATTCTCAAACCTTAGCTGCCAACATTCAAAGTTCCTACTCTCACTTCCACTCTCCTCCACTTCCTCTTCTCCTCCCTCCAGAAATGCCTTCCTCCTCTTCTTCTTCTCCTCTGGCCAACAGTAGTCCAGTTTCCACCAGCATCCTGTAGGCTAACAGGACTGGTGGCAGTCGTTGTTGACCCGGGCTTCACCGATCTAGTATGGAAGTCTGTTTCGTTCCGCATATTGATTTTGCAAAATACACTGGCTTGTGCATCCCTTGTGGCTGGGTTAATTAAATTTACAACACTGTAAAATGCAGCATAATGTTAAAATATAAATAACAAGCTGTACCTTTAAACGCCAACTGTGTTAAATAAATCCTTTGACTGCTAATGGAAGTTCGCTGGACCCGAAAAAAAAAAGTGTAAACGTGAAATTAATTAGACGCTGAATCACAACTCACCGAGATGAAGTGAGAGATAGGGACTCTTTCCTCTCCCTCTGTGATCGTATAGAAAAGCAGATCCTCCAGTCCTGAGAACAGGCCTTCCCCTCTTCTGCTACTGCATATTGAAAAATAAAACATTGTACTATTAGCTAGTTTTACACATTGCAAAATCCTATAGCTCTACTTGTTAAGTTAGCTCCCAGAGTAATATGAGAAGTAATATGAGAGTAACATAAGTCTCATCAATCGCTTTTTTCATTGGATTGAATTTGTACCTATTATATTTGCAACACATCCTGATTACTTCAGTGGTGGCCTAGTGTTTAGGGACGAGGCCCCAGGATCGGAAGGTCTTGGGTTCAAATGCCAGACCAGAAGGTTGCCCTGAGGTACCCTGTCCCCTGCTGCACGGTGTGCGAAAAGCAGGGGTTTAATTTCGTTGGGTCTCACTGTGTGCTGTGCTGTGTTTCACAATGACAAGAATCTAATTTTTCCTGAAAACATTGCCAGCAAACTAAAATAAAACGAAAAGGATCTTTGTGTTTATTCAGTGAACTATAGGGCTGCAGCAACGGATCAGTATGACCCATTATACTCGATTACTGAAAGAGTTGCCAAATAATTGACTTATTTACTTTATTATGTAAACACACACACACAGTCGTCTCCCACAGAAAACAAACTGTCGAGGTATTCCTCACTCCTCTCTAGGCTTTACAATCTTTAAACATCATTAGAAACCTCCTGAATGTATGTTGCTTAAAAAAATAAATAAATAAATTTAAAATATAAATGAAAGTCTTTATTTATTTTTTTTATTATTATGCATTATTTTTATTTATCCATTTTATCTATTTTTTATGAAACACCTATTCTAGTTTTCTTATTGTCTGAAAGGTCTGATTTATTATTATTATTTACTTTTGTATTATTATTATTATTATTATAAGGATTTATCAATGGTGTATTTTTCAGTTAAAAAAAAAAAAACAGCATGACATTATCAAACTTCTTCATGAAAGCCTGAGCTGCAGCTTTATTTCATGAATAAATATGTAATGCATGTGCTTTTGTCTGTCGCGAAAATAGCAACTAATCGATTAATCGAAATGTAGGCTGATTAATCGACTACCAGATAGTTGTGGTTGCACTCTTAGTGGATTAAACCTATTAATTTTGGAAATGTATTGCAGTGAGAGAGGAGTGAGTGTTTTGCTCCGTCCAAGCAGGGTGAAAAAGTGTGAGAAGATGCGATTAATCGACTTTTTCCCGGTTTTGCGGCGACCTGCTGGTTCAGGAGAGGGTCCGTGGATACGCGGCTCTCTGGTCTCCTCCAGAGGCTCGTGAGGAGATTTAGCTCCGCAAACGGAGTCCAAAAGTGATCTTAAAGCGGAAATGTAAGTGCTGACAGGTGGGTTACCCTTGTGATGGCAGCAGTTCCCCGCCGGAAGTGCGCTCTCCGCCGGAGTGAAGTCGCGCAGAGGAGCCGCTCTTCTGCCTCCACACACCGGCTCGACCGACGAGGGGCGGTTTAATCACGTCCCTCCCGAAAAAATCACCGACCCCGAGACTCACCGACCGCGCTAGAGTCCTCAGACGGTTCATTGTGCCGTATTTCCTACACGAAAACTCACGGGAAAAGCGCTGAAGCCAGTCGCCACGCGCTGCGTAACGGACAACAGGTGCGCGTGAGGGACGCGCGCGCGCGCACTGTTTCATTAAAGGGCCCGTCCGCATCCATTTCCCTGTTTCCATTCACATGCCCGAAAAATGGTGCGAATGTAAATCAAATCACTTAGGATGGGCCCCTTGGCATAACAAAGCACAACCGCTGCATGAAAATAGGGATAAAGTGCTTTGGACCGAACTGGGAAGATAAGATGGGGAAGATGGTTGTGACGACACCAAACGCGATGCTTTTCGTATAACACTGAGGGGAGGGCATTGTGTGTCGCGCTTAATCATAAAGGCACTAACACCTCTGCAGAGCTGGGATTAAAGTGCCTTGGACGGAATGGGAGGCTGCGTTGCTGTTGTGACGTCACAACGATGCGTCCTCAACGGGCTTTTTTTTGCAGCTTATTTTCCAAACAAGACTGAGGAGAGAAGACTGTGCTTACAGAATGACCAGTATTTTATTTGTCTTTTTTAAAGGACTTGTCTACTTTTAATATTTTCTAATCCATAACCCAGGTCTCATTTTATGAGCCTCTTGCCAGAAATGTGAAGTTTGGCCTGCTTAAATAAAGGTTAAATAAAAATGTTAATAAAAGACACTGTCTGTGTTGGGCTTTTCTGGCTGCTCTGGGTTTTACTGCCAGCTGAGAATTTTAAGGATAGACGAGACAGTTTCGTTGATGTTTATTGAATCATGCAGCAGTATAAATTCAGTTTTTTCAATCATTTACAGAACTGTTGTTTTCTTAACTGCTGTTCTTAACCAACACAGAAATGAACATGCAGCTTCTCAGGCAGTTGAACGAGTGGAAAGAAGACACACGGCATTTGCTCAAGCATTAGTGAATAAATATGCAACAAGGGGGATTGCTGGATCTTGAAGAAGAACATATGAATCATCTCTCAGATGAACCCAACAAGACGTGGTGGGTCATTTAGGATGAGGGGTTAAATGTGCTGGACACACTAGGGACACGTCCCCACCGCTTATTACAAGGAAAGTGCAGTCTGTCAAAAAATCTTTTAAATAGCAGCCCAGGACAGATACGCTTTCTGAAAAATCCTGCCTCCCAATACATCTAATACCCCCTCATAACTAAAATGCATTATACTTAATACCCTACTATATTTAATACCCCATTATATCTAATACCCCCTCATAACTAAAATGCATTATACTTAATACCCTACTATATTTAATACCCCATTATTTCTAATATCCCTATATTACCCCACCATACCTTATAACCAGTTAAACCTAATACCCTCTATATTAATGATCCCCTTATACCTAATACCCCATCATAACTAAAATGCCATTATACTTAATACCACACTATAATTAATACCCCATCATAACTAAAATGCATTTTACTTTATACATTTATGGCATTTAGCAGACACTCTTATCCAGAGCGACTTACATGTCCTAATTACAGGGACAGTCCCCCTGGAGACACTCAGGGTTCAGGGTCTTGCTCAGGGACCCAGTGGTGGTAGTGCCAGAGGTGGGATTTGAACCTGGATTTGAACCTCTTGAGCCATAGGTCCGCAGGCAAGTATCCTACCACTGGACCACCACCACAAGGGTGGAGGTGGTCCAGTGGTAGGATACTTGCCTGCGGACCCCACTATACTTAATACCCCATTATATCTAATACCCCATCATAACTAAAATGCATTATACTTTATACTTCATACTTAATTAAAGTATTATATGCATTATATGCATATGCATTATACTTAATACTGATACTTAAGTGCTGGTGGTCTAGTGGTGGTACTTGCCTACGGACCTCTGGATCAAGAGGTCCCCGGTTCGATTCCCACCTCTAGCACTACCACCACTGGGTCCCTGAGCAAGACCCTTAACCCTGAGTGTCTCCAGGGGGACTGTCCCTGTAATTAGGACATGGAAGTCGCTCTGGATAAGAGCATCTGCTAAATGCCGTAAATGTAAATGTAAATACCCCACTATACTTAATACTCCATTATATCTAATACCCCAAATTACTTGATACCCCACTATACCTTATACCAAACTATACCTAATACCCTCTGTATTAATACCCCATTATATCTAATACCCCTATATTACTTAATACCCCAATATATCTTATACCCCTATATCACTTAATACCCCACTTTACTTAATACCCCACCATCACTTGATACCCCACTATACTTAATAAGCCAATATATCTAATACCCCATTACTTAATACCCCACAATACTTAATACCCCATATCATTTGATGCCCCTATATTACTTGATGCCCAACTATACTTAATACCCCAAAATATCTAATACCCCTATATTACTTCATACCGCACTATACTTACACTATACTTACACTTTACTTACACTACACTTACACTATACGTACACCTACACTTACACTATACCAATACATCTAATACCTCTTAATTGCTTGATACCCCAAGATACCTTAAAATCCTTTTAATCCTAAAACCAGTTACCGCTGTTATTACTGTTAACCGCTAGAGGGCGCCGGTGAGTCAGTCTACAACGAATGGTGTTGACTGAAGTTTGGAATTGGAAACAAACAAAAAGCAGTTTCTATCCATGCAAGATGGAGCATATTTTTAAAACATTGGAATAAAAACTATATAAAATTAACCCGTATTTTTAAGTTGTTTTTTTCTCCAGTAAACAGGTTTTGCTCATGAATGTAAAAAGGTAACATTACAAAGTCCTGTTGAACTGGAGTTCAAACATGTTGGATTTTTAGAAACCTGTCAATTTATAATTGACCATCAGCACAAAATCTAATTGGAATCCGTTCATCTTGGACTCAGCAGCGCCCTCTAGTGCCTGACCTGAAAATCATCACTGAGCGGCAGTTTTAGTGTCCAAGGATTCTCAGTATTCTCAGATGGGACAAAGGGCAGCACGTTGATAATACATAGTGGAGATATGGAGAGGTTGGCAAAAGTTTTCCAATTTTGTTTAAACGCATGGCTTTGCACTGCCCATGTAAAAACATGCAATAGTTTTTTTCTGCATTTTATTTTTATTTGGACGTGGTCGAGCCCTGTGATGTTCTCATCATTAAGCTCTTTCTCCAGGCCTGCCTGTACATCTAAATGACCTTAACTACACTGTAACCAGGCCAGTGTAGCCCTTTAAACACTAAACACTCTTTGCTGGCCGGGGCAACACCAGTTTCAGGCCAATGTCAACCACACAAGCAGGCATGTAAGAGAGGGGGATCCAGAGCAGCTTGGCGTCCCAGCCGGCGCTGTAGCGGGTCCTGGGGTGAGTGGCCGACAGGGCGTGCTCCATGCAGTTGGTCACTTTGCTCAAATCTGTGTCACAAACAGCATTCATAATCAACCTCTGGATCTTGATATCTGGGTAGAGAGCAGGTGTGGAGAGGAGAACAGGTGAAAAAAGAAACACTGGTTAATTTCTAATAATAATAATAATAATAATAATAATAATGATAAACACTCTATGTTTCAACATCTGGTTTGAGGAGCACTGCTGTAGAGGATGTCACAGTCACCTATTTTTATTCAAACCGACCAAAAAACATATTCAAATTTAGCACTGCAAATCCATATTCATTATTAAAATTTATTGTTGATCTGTGCAGTTATTTTCCCCCTGTTGTCCTTTTTTTCTGTCTATCCTCATCACGAAAATCTCAGCATCTTTATATCTGACACCTCCAGCTCCGCCTCCTGTCTTTTCATCAGCACCATCTTCTCCGGTAGCTCTTCAACACCTCCCAGTGCCCGTGTTAACTCCTGCCTGAATGCCACCTTGCAGTCCTCCTCCTTCAGCTTCCACCACTTGATCCTCGACTCTGCCCTCACTTTCCTCCTCTTCTTCACCTCCAAGGTCATCCTACAGACCACCATCCTATGCTGTTTAGCTACACTCTCCCCTCTCACTACTTTACAGTCTCCAATCTCTTTCAAACTGACCCTCCTGCAAAGAATATAATCCACCTGTGAGCATCTTCCTCCACTCTTATACGTCACCCTGTGCTCCTCCCTCTTCTTCAAATAAGTATTAACTACAGCCATTTCCATCCTTTTCACAAAATCTACAACCATCTGACCTTCAGCATTCCTCTCCTTGACACCATGCCTACCCATCACCTCCTCATCACCTCTGTTCCCTTCACCAACATGACCATTAAAATCTGCACCAATCATCACTCTCTCTCCCCTGGGTACACTCTCTATCACTTCATCTAACTCACTCCAGAATTCTTCTTTCTCTTCCATCTCACAACCAACTTGTGGAGCATAAGCACTAACAACATTCATTATCACACCTTCAACTTCCAGCTTCAAACTCATCACCCTCCCTGACACCCTCTTCACTTCCAAAACACTCTCCACATACTCTTCCTTCAGGATAACACCTACTCCATTCCTCCTTCTATCCACACCATGGTAGAACAGTTTAAACCCCCCTCCAATAAACCTGGCCTTACTACCCTTCCATCTAGTCTCTCACACAGAAGATCAACCTTCCTTCTCTCCATCATATCAGCTCATTCTCTGCCTTTACCAGTCATGCTGCCAACATTCAAAGTCCCTACCCTCACTTCCACTCTCCTCTCCTTCTTTCTCTCCTTCTCCCTCTGGACATGCCTTCCTCCTCTTCTTCTTCTTCTTTGGCCAACAGTAGTCCAGTTTCCACCAGCACCCTGTAGGCTAACAGCACTGGTGGCGGTCATTGTTAACCCGGGCCTCGACCGATCCAGTATGGAATTCTGTATCGTTATCCCCATATTGATTTGGTAACAGTTGTACACCGGATGCCCTTCCTGACGTAACCCTCCCCATTTATCCGCGCATGGGACCGGCCCGGAGAAATACACTGGCTTGTGCGCCCCTAGTGGCTGGGTTAAGAGTTTAAACACGCTGGTAAAAAAAACTCAAAATAAAACTCAAAACAACTAAATTATACACATGGAATCACAATTTTGTGCACAGTCCCTATTTACTTGCAAAGCATAGAATAAATCAAATAAATCAATCAAGGCTCTTAACATATAGTGTGCCATATCTTTCCAGGAACATCATTCCAGGAGCAGTCCACACTTTTTGTCTGAGTAGTTGAGGTTGAGTTGGAGAGAAAATGTGAACAAACTGATTTTAGAAGCAAAGCAAACATCATTTGACCTGATCTGGGAAGCTATGAGTGAGAAAGGGAGCACATTCAGGGACGACAGGACAGATTTGTATATAATGAATCCTGAGCTGCCTTAAAAATGCGGAAATCACATCAGGGTTCCACTTACAGTTGTCCAGGTATTTTTCTCCATAGCTCTCTTTCACTTCAGGCGTCAGCTGGTTCCACAGGCGATGAAGTTCCCTTTCTATCGGTTCTAGGCTGGTGATTTGGGTCTTGAAAAATCCGGGTTCAATGATGCACACTTTGATTCCAAAATATTGAATATCCCTCCTGAAAAGAAGATTACTGATCATTATTCCTTCTGATGGTGAAATGAACTGTTTGCTGTAAAGGCCTATAATTGATGTTCTTGTGGTTTTCCCAACACTCTTTATACCTCAGAGTAAAACAGGCTGGTTTGGTGCATTGAATAATAAAAGTTTTGCTGATTTATATCAGTTTAGTGATCGACTGGCCTTTTGCTTCATTTTAAAAAGCAGCCCTGGCTGGTGTATAAATCCAGTATTAATACAGAATGAAATCTTGAAATCCTCTGAAGGTGTCTGAATTGAGAGGTACCTGAGACAATCAGAGAAGGATTCCACTGCAAACTTGGAGATGCAGTAGCCGCCTCCATTTGCAGCCACCCTGCCGAGCACCGACGCCACGTTGACAATCCGGCCGCGGGCTTTTTTGACCAGTGGCAGGAATTTCATGGTCATCTCAATCATGCCGGTCATGTTGACCTTCAGCGTGTTGTTGAAGTCCTCCATCCTCATCCACTCAGAGGGACCCATGGGTAAAGAACAGCCAGCGTTGTTCACGATCCCCCACAGGCCTGTCACGGTCAAAAGACAGAAAAGTTCATATTCATGGTTAGAACTGATTCAAAAATAGCAAAATTAGGCATAAACAGTTTCTATTTCGATCGAGCAATCTGTCCAAAAAGGCCAAAATGCCCCACATTCCTGAGGCTGAACTCAGAAATCTTTTTTCCTGCTAGTATTCCATAATATACTACTGGAGAATTACTTTTGGAAACGTTTTATTTAAAAGAAATCACAATATTTTTACATTGTGTTTGGTTTTAGGCTTAAAATCCAGCCCAGTGCTTAATACTCAGTTGAGTTTAAATTGCACTATACATGCTTTCATAGCAACTGTTGCTAAGGACCAACTTCACAAACTCCTAACCTTCACCTTAATGAAGAGGCAGGACATTATCTATGAAAGCACCTTACTTTAGGCAACTTTCTGACAATATTGGTCCTGATCTGTCTTGATTACATTCATTGGTTTGATTACATTCAAATGAGGATTAGGGGCGAATAATAATTAGAATGCATTATCACTCTGGAAGATTATGGCAAACAGTACATGCGTAGTAGTATTTGTGAGACTGACCCTTCCATAAAGTTTCCCAAATCAGGGATATCACTTTACAGCCAGTCAGCTTCCTTAGTGGATTTCAGAATGTCAGCCTGTTTTTTATCAAAATTAAAAAAAAAAAACTCGGATCAGTACAGAGAAACTTGCTCTTTTGCTTCATTACAGTCAGCAATCCTGTCTTCTTCCATGCTTTTAGAAGCCTTAGTGTTTAAAACATGTTTTATTGTGAAGTTTAAGGATGGCAAACTCCAAATTCTATGCTTTGAGGGTCATGGATTCCTCGCGCATGGGGTTGAGACCTGCTGTACCGTCTACTGTTAAGATATTTTATATGATTTGAAAATATTTGACATTTTATGTAAGATTTTGAATGTGAGTGTGGTTAGCTACTGAACGCTTATGTAGTTCACATTCTCTGCCAGCAGTGTGTTAACTTGCAGACAGTAGGGGTCCAGATGAAGTCGTTTGTAATTATGACATTAAATAGAATTTGCTTATGAATGGAAGGTTTTGCAGTTTCTTTTCAGGTTAATTTCCTGTAAAGCTGGTCCAGCCTCACCACAGTAACACAAGAAAGCATGCGGGCAAAGTATGGAAGGGTCAGCTGAGGTCAAGTGAGCAAACAAAGCTGCAGGAGTGAATGTAAGAATGGATCAGTGTAGTACTGACCTCTGTCTCCAACTTCCTTCTGTGTCCATTCAAACGCTTTCTGAATGCTAGGAGTGCTGGTCACATTCACTATGCACGTCTTCAGTTTGGGACCCGTCACTCTCCTTAGGTCATCTGCCCCCTTTTCTGTCAAACAGCCAGCCAGCACGTGGAAACCACGCTTGTCCAGCCGTCTACACAGCAGATTCCCGAAGCCGGAATCACAGCCGGTGACAAACACATACTTCTCGTTAATCTTGTCAATTTCTAGGCTGTCCCGGTACAGCCATACCAAAGCCCACAACAGCACGAACGCACCAACGGCATACGTGGTCAAGTTGTCTCTGCTGTGATGAGAGGATAAAAGAGTTATAACACTCAGTTTGAAAGGGTATTTTCAGTGCAACATAGTGACCCTTCCACCTGAATCACTGTCAAACTAAAAGGAGGTGAAGAAACGCTAATCCAATGAAACCAATCAATCAAAACTCCCCTTTAACAAATAAGGTTAGTCATTAAAGATGTTACCTGTGCTTTGGGTTTGCATGGGTTGGTAGAAGAGGAATGATTTTATTATATTTTTTAATTAAAATCATGGTTTTTACAAAATCCTTGCATAGAATGTCAAGTGAAATGAAGTGAAAGTGACTATTTGTCATCAAGAAGACAGCACACAGGAAACCGCAACCAAATGCAGCCTCTGCTTTTCACCCACACATCACCATCCAGCGGGGGCCATATCCAGCACCCGGGGAGCAGTGATGAGGACGGTACCTTGCTCAAGGGTATTTCAGGGCAACCGACTGGTCTGGGATTCAAACCCACGACCTCCTGATTCTAGGGCCTAGTCCCCAAACCCCAGACCATAAATGTAAATGTTATTATGTAATAACTTTTAGGTAATTATACAGCATATACTGAATTAATAGTAAAGTTACCAAAATTCTAGACCACTGCTGCACATGGGGTGCCTCATGGGCCAAAGCTGGAGAGTCTGATAATTTGACCAGAAAGTTCTCCACACTCAAGAAACAATGTACATAACCTCAAAAGTTCAAATGAGTTTAAGGCCCAGCTGTGTACCTGGAACGATTGTGCTTCGCTGCTCTAGAATGTAGGAAATATTCATCTCCAAAAATTAACGACCGTATTTTTCTGTGTTCATTTGTTCAGAGTGATGTAACTAATAAATGTTTAATCAAGCATGGCAGCGGGGTATTACTGATTTGGCCAGTTGTGTCAGTTCACACGTTCTTACCCTATGTACTCATATATTTGTTCCATGTCCATGGCTGGTCCTGATTGAAAACTGAAAAAGACTGGAAAAGGAAAGACATTGAGCAAATGGCTGATCTATTTCATTACTGTCCTAAAACTCCTCGATGCTTTAATGATGAAAATATTCAATTAAAATGAGCAAAATAGCTCCTGATTGGCTCAAGCCTCAGAAAAGGCATGATTAACTGAAATTTTCCAGAAGTCGTTGTACCTTAAACATTTACAATGTTGCATTCATACACGTCATCTACTCCTCTAGACCACGTAGTCACAGGAGCCTTAAATTCATTAGTCTTTTTTAGAGCGGCGATCTCGAGTTAAGGCTCTTAGGAAACAAAGAGGCATTGATATCAGGCAGAAGTTGAAGGAATGTTGATCATTTTCCCCACAGAAAGTAATCCACCACAGACAAGGCCTCGGTAAGCCTCTCAACACTCAAACACCATTAGCTTCACGGCTCAAGACGAGGATTCAAAGCAGGAGGCTGATCTGCTTACTTTTGCCTTAAGGGCTTGTCTCTTTTGTATTTTATGGGGTTTTTTTTACACTTACAACATTTTGTCGTTCATTTCTATATGCCTGTTCTCCAACTCCAATTCTTCACCACATCGACTCCGTTTCTTCCCGTCCTCTGCATCTTCCTCTTTCAAACCAACTGCCTGCATGTCCTCCCTCACCACGTTTGCCCCTCACATCTTTACTGGATGCTCCATCTGCAACATCCTCCTTCCAATATCCTCGTCTCTCCTCTGGACATGCCCAAACCAACGCAACCTTGCTTCTCTAACTTTGTCTCCAAACCATCCAACCTGAGCTGTCCATCTAAAATATTCTTTTCTGATCCTGGCCATCCTCGTCACACCCAGTGAAAGATCTCAGCATCTTTAACTGTGAAACCTCCAGCTCTGCTTTTTGTCAGTACTACTGCATCCAACTCATATAGAATTGCTGGTCTCACTACCTTCCCTTCCACTCTTGATGGTCCCTGTCTGTCACAGATCACTCCAGCCACTCTTCTCCACCCTTTCCAACCTACCTGCACTCTCTTCTTCACCTCTCTTCCACACTCGCCGTTATTCTGAACTGTTGATCCCAAGTATTTAAATTCCTGATTCTTAATGTAATCCCAACTTTTATTAAAAATTAAATAAAAAATTACTTTAAACATTAAAATAAATGTTGTTTCCCATTATATGGACCCCAAAAAGACACAACCAACAGGGACCTAATTAAAAGTAGTCCTCAAAGTAGTCCTAGCTGAAACAGTTGTGGGGTGAAAGTGAAAGTGACTATTTTATCATTGTGATCGCACAGTACAGCACAGCACACAGCAACAAAATACTTTTTTACATTAAACCTTTAGGCACAATGTAGCAGTGGGCAGCTACATCCAGCCCCTGGTGAGCAGTGTTGGGGACGATGCCTTGCTCAAGGGGACCTACTGGTTTGGGATTCAAACCCATGACTTTCAGATCCTGGGGCCCGGTCCTTAACACTAGGCCACCACTGCCTTACACGACCATACATGGATGAACGAGGCAGAACTCCTGTAGCCTGAAAAGGTGCACGTGTAAAAATGTTGTCTTTTTATGAGATCACAAAAACAGCAAACTTAGTCCCTTAAAATTGCACATTTTGCAAATTTAAGTGATTACATTCTACTTTAAGATTTTAATGTAAAATATGCCAGAAAAATTCATTATATTTCCATCAATGAAAGTGAAAATTCATGTAACTGTGAAACATGGCACCGCACTAAAAATGAACACCTCTTTCCATCTTGAAGACAAAACTACACCTCTGCATTTCACCCACACACACTGTGCAGCGAGGGGCAACTATTGAAAGCACCCGGGGAGCAGTGATGGGGACGGTACCTTGCTCAAGGGTACCTCAGGGCAACATACTGGTCTGGGATTCTATCCTACAAACTTCAGACCCTGGGGCATGGTCCCTAAACACTAGGCCACCACTGCCCCGGTAGGTGTATTTATCCATTGCCTAATGACAGGGAGCTAATTGTGGTCGCTCAGAGGCTCAAACCATGCGGGAGATCAGATACAGCCAGGCTCGAACCCACAAGCTAGGTTTGCAGAGGAGTTTCCTAACCCTCCGTTATATCCTACTTGAACACATTCCCCTCTCAGGACTATACGTGCAGACGTCAGCAGGAGGGATGTCCTGGATGCCGTTAAGAATGCGTGGACGATTTAGGAATGGTTCACAAAGAAAAAGAGTTATTCATTAGAAAACGGAGACAGAGGAGAACCTCACTCGAGATTAAAGACCCGTTCCGTTGCTAGAACGGGTTCGGCACATGAATCTAAAGTCCCGAAATGTGTCTTACCAGTTCCCTTCTAAGCGGAAGTGCTGTGGCTCCTCAGGGTCCTGTCCTGTGTGTGACGCCTCAGGGCTGAATGTGAAAGTCTCCTGGAGAGATTTATGCCTTCAGTTTATCCCTTAAGACCAGGTCCACTATTTGTAATCTCTAAGTTGTGTATAATGCCCCTTATTTATGGGAGAGAGAGCGAGAGAGAGAGCGAGAGAGAGAGCGAGAGAAAGGGGGGATTGTGAATGGTAGAAGGAGTTACAGCATCAAAACTGCAGCTGCTCATGTAATACCCTTCCCTCAATCTACTTAGCAAACTAACTAACACACCATCAGACCTGCCTGACCTGCTCCGACAGGTCTTACCATACCCATTGGGTGGAACCTGGAGATGAATCTCGCACCCTCTTCTGATGCTGCAGCGAAATATGTCAAATATGTTAAAAACAGTCTCATGCTTAGAAACTGGCAAACATTTTAAACCTTGTATTTTTAGCCACCATCTCCATTCAGTGACCCCTTATCGTGTACCATAAAAGCCTAGTGGTTTGGGCGTTGGTCGTATCATCGGGGGTTCGAACCCCTTCCCAATAGGTTGCCCTGAGGTACCCTTGCCTGAGGTGCCGTCCCCACCATGCTCCTCCCTGTGATGGGCTGGTGACCTGTCCAGGGTGTGTCCCCTGTCCTTCACCCTGTGTGAGCTGGGATGGACTCCAGCACTCCCCCGTGACCCCACTTGGGACAAGTGGCAGGAAATGACTGACTGACTGGTTGTTGCAAATTATTGGCCTCACTATAGTTTGTGGGGCAGTGGTGGCCTAGTGGTTCGGGCGTCGGCCACATGATCTGAGGATCGGGGATTCGAACCCCTTCCCAATGGGTTGCCCTGAGGTGCCGTCCCCGTCCCGCTCCTCCCTGCGATGGGCTGGCGACCTGTCCAGGGTGCGTCCCGTGTCCTCGCCCTGTGTGCTGGGTTGGACACCAGCGCGACCCCGTTTGGGACAAGCTATAGTTTGTTATACTGATACATTTTCTATTTGTTTTAACGACTTGTTTCTGTCATGACTTGTACTTGTACTTGCACTGTCCAACGGTGTACATTATAGCACTATATTCCTCTTCCATTTATGTCACCCTGCTTTGTATTATACTACTCTTCCTTCTTGCATGTTGATGTTTGTCATACATTGATGTACTTGGTTTTTATTTGCTCACTTTATGTAGTACTTTTTTGTACGTTGCACTTTGTCATGTCTCTGCATTTGTCCTACGTTGCTGTATTTTTTTTCCTAGGCGGTTGTCTAATGCAGTTCTTGCCTGTTCTCACCTCTTGGGTAGATCTTCCCATCCCACAGTCCTAACAAGCTGAAGGATGGAAAGAAAAGGCTTCCTTTAGGATGGAAATATCTTTTTTCTGCTGGGAGAAAACAATGCATGAGCTTGGAGAAAACTAAAAGCCAATTCTAGGGCAGTGGTGGCCTAGTGGTTAGGGAGTTGGCCCCAGGATTGAAAGATTGTGGATTTGATTCCCAGACCAGTAGGTTGCCCCAAGGTACCCTTGAGCAAGGTACCGTCCCCATCACCGCTCCCTGGGCGCTTTCAATAGCAGCCTCCTTCTGCAGAGGCTGCATTACATTGGAGTTCAGTGTTGCACTGTGTACTGACAATGAGAAAATAGTCGCTTTCACTTCTGTAAACACCATGGACAGTCACAATGTCCCCTCGTCACAAATGCAGGTTTCATATGCTAGTTCTAAATTCAAACTCAGTATCAAGGAATCTGAGACGGAGCGTGGTTCCTGACCCTTAATGACACACTGTAATTTAAGCAAACTTACTCATCACTGGCAAGGGTGATGGGCTTTCATGTCAGCCAATCAAGCAACATCAATAACAATAAAGATTACGAGGGAGGCATGATTAAAACAGGATTTATTATAGTCAACAAAGAAAATTTGCAAACCATTAATGCTTAGTGCTAAAAAAAAAAAAAAACCTGTTCTTATAAAGTAGTTTAAATGTACAAATCAAATATAACGACGATTGATGACCCACCATCATTTCTGGGCGAAATAAATAATGCCAAACCAAAAATAAGGCCTTTTTTTCTTTTTCGTCACAATCAGGGAGCAAGCAGTCCGCCGTGCGCCGATTTTCTGGACAACGTGTTAAACTTAGATAATCTGTGACTATCCATTAAAATTCCTTCTTTAGAATCCGCCGTATTCTGGGTTTGGGAAACACCCCTGAATGACAGAGGTCTACCAATGCAGTAGACATGGTCTGCACCGATACAGACTAGTCAGATGCAATTGGCTCGTGTTCACATCATTAACCACATCCATTCCGCTTCTCAAGTGAGGGTCACTCTATGACGAAGCAGCCTGAAGATGGCCTTTGTGCACATACTCCAAAGCCGTGGCAATAGTCCTCATATCCATCTCAATGCTGCGTGCCCAGTTCTCCACATCCCCAATTTCCTGGTGAAAACAAAGAGGATTTTATATGCAGGTTGATATGCATCACAGCTGCAAGGCAACAACACTGCTTGGCCAAAACGGCCATGTGCTCTCCCTTAAGGGCAGAGAGGAGAATATTAAAAAAAGAATTTTTTTAAAGTCAACTATTTTTTTCCAACAAATTAGATCAGCAGAGTGGCATGACCCCCTAAAAAACAGAAAACAGACAATGAAGCATTTAATTCCAGAGATGGCATGATATCACCCTTTCTTCTCCAACACTGATTATTTAGGACGTCGCAATATTTTAACTTGTGTGACAAATGTGTGCAGACTTAAAATAAAAATATTGGCCTTCCTTAAAAAAGACCATGCAGTGCACCTCATGTTTTTCAGCCTTCCAAATAATGCAATGTGTACCTCCCTCTAAGTCACAGACAGCACACCTGACCCATGGTAACAAATAAAATGTACCTTTAAGGCCTGGTTGAAGCCTTCCACCATGCTGATCCACTGAGCGGTCTGCTTAGCAAACTGTCCGGCCTGAACCTGCAAGGTCTTCACCTCGTGGTCCAGCTTGCGTTGATTGACATAAGCCTGGGCAACTCTGTCAGAAGAGACGGGCTACGTTTCAGTACACAATGACCTGTGTTCATGAGCTGGATTTCAACTGATCACACACGGTTTCACAACCCCGTGAACCGATGCTGGATAAGCTGTTTTTAAAATGAATGAAGGATTTCACAACACAAAGGTTTTCCATTATTAGGACACCTTCAAAATGTCAAGTCAAGTCAGTTTCATTTATAAAGCGCCTTTTATAACTGTTGTTGTCACAAAGCAGCTTTACAGAATCCGGGTCCGAGCCCCAATTGGGTAAGCCGAGGGCGACGGAGGCAAGGAAACACTCCCCAAAACAGGAGGAAGAACCCTTGGGAGGAACCCATCCTCCTCATAAAGAAGGAAAAGAAACAGAAAGTGCATTTTAGTGCAAAATGCTGCCTTCTAATGTAAATTAGATACATCATCAGCAGACATCATCGTCCACAGGGACTCCTGTCTGTCCTCGTCTGTCAACCTGTCCATTACTATTGCAATCAAGAATAGGCTCAGTGCTGATCCATGATGTAATCCAATCTCTAATCCAATGAAATGCATCCATCACTCCTACTGCAGCTCTCATACATATCCTGTACTACTCTGACATACTTCTCCACCAAACCTGCCACATCTTCTGTATACACTCCTGAACTTCTGGGTTCCACCACCAGGTTTTCTTTATCTTCCTTCTTCTGTCCAGATGTCACACCAAGTACGTTTCTAGCTGCCTTATCACTTCTGCAGTACTCGCCCTGCAATCTTGGCAACTCTTCACTACCTCCAGTGTCCGTCTTAACTCCTGCCTGAATTCCACCTTGCAGTCCTCCTCCTTCAGCTTCCACCACTTGATCCTCAACTCTGCCCTCACTTTCCTCCTCTTCTTCACCTCCAAGGTCATCCTACAGACCACCATCCTATGCTGTTTAGCTACACTCTCCCCTGTCACTACTTTGCAGTCTCTGATCTCTTTCAAACTGACCCTCCTGCAAAGGAATATAATCCACCTGTGAGCATCTTCCTCCACTCTTATACGTCACCCTGTGCTCCTCCCTCTTCTTCAAATAAGTATTAACTACAGCCATTTCCATCCTTTTCACAAAATCTACAACCATCTGACCTTCAGCATTCCTCTCCTTGACACCATGCCTACCCATCACCTCCTCATCACCTCTGTTCCCTTCACCAACCTGACCGTTAAAATCTGCACCAATCACCACTCTCTCTCCCCTGGGTACACTCTCTATCACTTCATCTAACTCACTCCAGAATTTTTCTTTCTCTTCCATCTCACAACCAACTTGTGGAGCAGAAGCACTAACAACATTCATTATCACACCTTCAACTTCCAGCTTCACACACCCCATAGATGACTCTCAATAAAAAGGTCTGACCGTTACAAAGAGATAAACACATCACACTTTAAACAAAATTCCCAGAATTCAGTGCCTGACTAATCAGAAACACTCGGCAAAAAATATCTCACCATAGAAAAAAAAAAATCAAATCCTGTAACAAGCACGACGCACCACATCCTGTACTTTTTAAGCAGATTTCATACATTGTTAATTCACAACAATCCCAGATTATAGCTACTGTGAATTCATGTCACATGTGCAGACTTTATTTCCAGGTTTCCCACTTCTATTTCAGTACACTCATCTATAAATAGAACAAACTGCCATTAGAGCCATGTAAGGGAAAGATTCAACAGATTCTTACCCCACATTGAGGTGGTCCACCAGGGCCTCTGTTAAACAAGTGGCTGCAGCTATTGCTTCACGTCGACGTCTCTCTGTGAAAGAACAAAGGACGTTACGACAGCAGAGTAAACATGAGACTTAGTGTGTGACCCTTTCAAATACCGCTGATGCCCCTTGCTCCTAATGTTCTTCCTAAATTATAGTGCTTCTTTCACTAATACGTTAATATTGTGGACCAAAAACCAGTCCATTTCAGCACCTTTTAGTATTAAAGCCGTTCTGCCACTTAAGTAAATTAAAAACTGACACTGCGTCATTAAGGCTGATCAGTTAATCTGTACAGTGACATCTATACATTTGTTTTTAAACTCTTAACATTGACAAAATCCTAAAACACCACAACATTAGAATAAACAAATAAATATATATTCAGGAAAAAGTAATAAGAATGCCTTTGGGCAGTTAGGGACTAGGCCCCAGGATTAGAAGGTCATAGGTTCAAATCCCAGACCAATAGGTTGCCCTGAGGTACTCCTGAGCAAGGTACCGTCCCCATCCCTGCTCCCCAGGCACTTTAAATAGCTGTCCCCTGCTGCACGGTGTGTGTGAGTCTAATTTCGTTGTGTCTCACTGTGTGCTGTGCTATGATTCGCAATGATGAAACAGCCACGTTCACTTCACTTTTTAAAGTAGAAAGATATCTTATGAGCCAGAAAACAAAAGGTTCAGTTCCAGTTTTTCTCCTCGATGCTCCGTCACAGAGCAAACTGTTCACTTCCAGCAGCAGCTCTTGATTGAACTTAATGAAGAATCAATTCACCAAACCAGCTATTTGGTGAAACAAAAACTAATGGTTACACTGCCATGCATGCATGCATGCATATATACACACACACACACACACACACACACACACACACACACACACACACACACACACACACACACACACAGTGCTGTGCAAAAGTTTTAGGCAGGTGTGGAAAAAATGCTGTAAACAGAACGCTTTCAGAAATGGAAGTTTTAATCATTTATTTTCATCAATCAACAAAATGCAGTGAATGAACAAAAGAGAATCTAAATCAGATCAATATTTGGTGTGACCACCCTTTGCCTTCAAAACAGCATCAGTTCTTCTAGGTACACTCGCACACAGTTTTTGAAGGAACTCAGCTGGTCGGTCGTTCCAAACATGACTGTGTTTCTCCTCCGTGTGACATTGATGATCACCAGTACCTGTTTGGTAAAACTGGTTGATCATACACCGACTATAATCCTACAGAATCCCTGACTGTGTGCAAGTGTACCTAGAAGAACTGATGCTGGTCTGACGGCGAAAGGTAGTAACACCAAATATTGATCTGATTTAGATTTTGATCGATCTGATCAAAATAAACAATCATTATTGATATTTCTGAAAGCATTCTTTGCTTAGAGCATTTTTTCACACCTAAAACCCAAAACCTTTACACAGTACTGTGTGTATATATATATGAAATAACAACAAATGAGTTAATTAAGTCTTACTGCCCAAATAAAAGGCTTTTCAACTATTTTTCAGGTGCCCTAAAGATAAATACAGACAAACACACACGTTAGATAAATACAGTTTAACTTTAAAGGGCTATGTATTATACTGACATCCCAAAAACAGGTGATATAAAGCTGTGTGAGCTGGGAATTGTACTGACACTGTTGCCGTGCTGTAGGTGAAGCTTTGGGGGCACTTGATGTGCAGGTTTTGTTTTCACTGCTCTGTTTATTGAAGGGGGATGAATTTATGGGCTAATTTTTATGCCATGCCAGGAAAAGGCTCTTTAATGACACCTAAACGTTACCTTGAAGCTCCTTCCGCTCGTTTTGTTTTGCTTGATGTTCCTTTAAGAGCCGGGAGAGCATCTTAGCTCGTAAATTTAAATCCAAATTTGTACAAAAAAACCCCCAAAAAAGGCAGTCTTTTAGTGAAAAACACAAAAACGTATTTCTGTGTTGTCGCTCACTGATTCACGTGACACCAGACACGAGCAGTCACCGCTTCAAAATAAAAGTCCTTTTATTCGGAGACCGGAGTTTATTATGGGAATGAGAATGAATAGAGATATCAGTGAATTAATTTCAAATGAAGAACTAATTAATTTTTAATGAACTAAAAAATACATATCTATCTATCTATCTATATTTTTTTTCATTGCTTGAAATTGAGGCATGTAACACATTATTTGGTTTTTCTGTTTATTATTATTTTTATTAGTATTTACAAGAAAATCATCAAATGTGAATAACACTAAACATCATAGACTGCTGAATCAGTAAGTCTGCTTTTTGAAATTAAATGCACCATTGTTGAGATATTCTGAATTTTTCTTTTTCATTCATGATAGAGCGACACTGAGGACATTCTCACAAATATCCATCCATCCATTATCTGCCTCTTGTCCCAAACGGGGGAGGGCTGGTGTCCAACCCAGCGCACACAGGGCGAGGACAGGGGACACACCCTGGCCAGGTCGCCAGCCCATCGCATGGAGGCCCGGGACGGGGACAGCACCTTGCGCAAGGGTACCTCAGGGAAACCCATTGGGAAGGGGTTCGAACCCCCGATCCGCTGATCATGTGGCTGACACCCTAACCACTAGGCCACCGCTGCCCCATGCTCACAAATATGTGCACACAAAATGTTGACTAGTCTGACACCCTGCCAACAGTATTTTACTTCTTTTATTTCAAAGGTCCATCCAAACCCTAACAAGATATAAGCCTAGGTATCTGTGTGCACAGTCTTTACAGATATGTTGTTGAGCATTAATGTTGAGCTACTGCTAGGTTTAGGTACGATTATTTGATTATCGATTACATTATTTGATTACTGATTGCATTATTTGATTACCATTATTCACTACAAAAATGGATTTTCTCCAACAGCTGACTTATGTGGTTGCATTTCGACTAAAAAAAATACTGCCTACCTAGAGTAGAGTAATCTTTTATTATCCCACGAATGGGAAATTTGGGTGTTACAGGGCTCTTATAAAAGTGACAGATGTACAGAAAAGGAATATGAAAAAAAGATACATTAAAAAATAGAGACATAAGGAAAGAGGAAAGAGAAACAAGTACAGGAGAAGTACAGGAAGGTCAAGACAAAATATTCAAATTGATTATTTAATCCCTTTAAAATGTTCCTCATTGCCTAGTGTCATTTCTGAATAGTTTTGGTGTGCTTGCATGCTTTTCTAAGTAAGTATCTCTACAAAGAAACAATTTGTTTCAGACTTTTCTGAATACGTCTACACTACAGGCCCATCACCAGAGCTTTTTAAAAGCATAAACAACACACGGATTTATCAAAGTTCCATCCATCCGCCCGCCTGCCTGCCCCAAACGGGGTCGTGCTGGTGTCCAACCCAGCGCACAAGGGTACCTCTGAGCAACCCATTGGGAAGGGGTTCGAACCCCCGACCCTCTGATCATGTGGCTGACACCCTTACCACTAGGCCACCACTGGCCCTTCAAAATTTCATGACAATCAAATTTTATAAATCGCTATAACAAACAACAGTGTGACTGGATTTTAATTTTATAGCTTGTACAATCGCAGTATTTAGCCAAAAGGATTCAAACTATAGGAAGACCTGGAGTCTTAGTGCAAATCAAAGAGAGAAAAAAAAATAAAATTCACTCAATTCTTCAACATCACAGGTTTCCATGTCATTGGACTAAATGTCAGGATTTATGAAGATAATGGTGATGATGATGATCCCTAGAAAATAATATTCAAAATTGCCCCAAAATGATTATATCCAATCTAAAGAAAAGTTTTGAGAGTCTTGTCCTTCCCAGTCTCCAGATCTTTCTCCCATTGAGCTTCATGGGACGAGCTGGACTGTTAAGTTTGACATGAGCATCGAGCAAAGCACCATCTTCTTGAAAAGAGGTTCAAAGTGAAAGCGAAAGTGACTATTCATGTCATTGCGAGGTCGCAGCACAGTGAACCACAATGAAATTGGACCTCTGCATTTAACCCGTGCAGCAGTGGGCAGCTATTGAAAGCGCCCGGGGAGCAGTGACAGGGACGGTACCTTGCTCAAGGGTACCTCAGGGCAACCTACTGCTAAGGGGTTTGAGCCCACAATCTTCCGATGCGGGGGCAAAATTGGGCAATTGCCCAATGGACCCAACTGGACCCAATTTCCAATTTCCAAGAAACCGCTGGAAAGAATACAGTCAGTCTGTGCTGCTGTGGTTATTATATGGTGTATATTTTATGTTCTGTTATACTATATTATAATATACTGTAGAGCACCTCACAGAAAACTATTAAACACAGGTAGCCTGATAATTTCGTTTTTCTAAAAATTCGCCTGTTTATTTCAGAATCGCTGCAAAGAAACACTGAATATTTCGTGAGGACTTTTATTGTGTCCAGTCGCTTTTGTAAACGTAGGCCACTATTGTAAAAATGTTTCTAGAATAAAAGTCTGACCCTCAACCCATAGAAGATGCTGCTGGTGCCGCTGAGACATCGCTCTTTTTCTCATGTACGCACAAAAATGTGTGTGAAGTAGTGGATTTGTGTGTTTTTCTACACCCAGGGAGCCTCGGTTTTACAGTTTGACTTGCTGAAGTCAGCCCTGAGTGAGTAAAGCCGTGATGTGGCCTTTCTGAAAGCTGCAGCTAGCGGTTTTGCTAGCATAACAAACAGCCTTTTACAACCTTTATGAAGGTGGCTGAGGATAAACGGATGGCAGGTCTGTATTTTTGTGCTCCTTTTTACAAACCGAAGCAATAAAAAGCAAGAAAAGACACTTCGCGGAGGGGTTTCTAGCTATGTCCACAATATGAACCTGAAGAAATCCAGAAGTGTTGGAGCTTCCACCCCTTTGAATGGGATTGGAAAGCAAGGTAAATATAGTTTCAATAAAGTGATCCTAGTAGTTATTATTTTTACATTTCCTGCATCTTTCCTTTGCGAGTTGAATAAATGACCAGAGATGTGTGTGGATGTTACAGACTACTGTTCTAGCCTGCTGTGGTTACATGCATTCCCTTATTTTGATCTTATATTAATAATCATTATTCAACTGTAAATCACTTTTTCCAGAATAACTTTGTGTAGTCTGGTTTGTTGGTTTCCCTTTCTTGCAGTTCTTCAGCATGTTTCTTAAGTCAGCTGACTGACAGGCTTTGTATTGTTGACCAAAGTCTTATGAGTATATATTGGACATGACAGTTGAGAGGTTTTGCATTTTAAACCACACACGAAGGGTTTTTTTTTTCTCAGATTCTTCACCAGATGTTCCAGCTTAAACTCCCACAGGAAATGTTTATCTTTCATGAAACCAAGACCAGATTGAGGGAAAAGGTTAAGAATTAGTCTGTTTCACAATGACTGTTTGGACCAACAAATCCTGTTGAAAGTGCTGGTGTGCTGCTGAACACCACAACTAGGTTCACGTTCCAGTTTGGGTTCCGTGTGTGTGTGTGTGTGTGTTAGGATTTCTGTCAGGAGCACCAGTTTGCTCCCACAGTCCAAAGACCCTTTAGAAGCATTATGCATTTCTTAAACTTGCTTTTTAAGATAAATTCTCAAAAAAATATTATTTTTATACAAATAAGACAAGTTTTCAGGATATCAAAAATGTCTAATGGTCAAGTTTCAGAGGAGAATGTCTCCAGGTGACAATATTTCCACTTGTGTTGAAGAGTCTGGCTGAAGTGGATGGGATTCACATTTACTTCTTTGCCTGTTTGGAGAGCCTTTGGCAGAACAGCCAATGTCTTTCTCCACCTATGAGAGCTCAGAGAGGTCGCAGGTTAGGATAAACAGCTCATATAACGGATGAATCGTCCAGCATTAAGAATTGACTTAAGTTTTTGTGGGCGAGGGCCATCTGAACCTTTTTTCAAAAAAATTTCAAAAGCAGTTTTCAGAAATGTGTTGCAAAGCCTCTGGATATGCTGTCACATAAAACATTTTTTTCAGTAGAAATACTGCAATCTTTGATATACCAGCTGTCTGGGCTGTTGGGCCCTATTGTTTGCAAATGCTGTCGGCTCCCCTTGACCATCTGAAATACACCGGCAGATCCTGAGTCAAGGAGGAAAAGGAAGATGGCTGAGATCACGCAGGCTCTCAATACGACTCCTGTTGATGTGGGTGCTCTGAGAAGGATGGCCATCAGTGAAGGAGGGCTGCTGACTGACGAGATAAGATGCAAAGTGTGGCCTCGGCTCCTAAATGTACCCGAAGACAGCATACCTGAAAAACTTGGTAGGTTCAACATGACATGTTTGTGGTCGGCTTCTGAATAGCCAACAGAATGGTAAATTCTCGTTGCTTTTCTTCTTCAGACGAGGTGCAGAGAGAGAACGATAAAGATTACAACCAAGTGCTCTTGGATGTGAGAAGATCCCTGAGGCGCTTTCCTCCAGGTTAGCTTTGGATCCATCATCAGTTACCAATACCCAGCCTAACACAAACGGTTAAATGTCAGTTCATCTCCTAGTAAAACAAGCCTGTTGATGCTGAACATTTGCAGGGATGCCTGATGAGCAGAGAGAAGGTCTGCAGGAGGAGCTGATTGACATCATTCTGCGGGTGCTGCAGAAAAACCCTCAGCTGCACTACTACCAGGGCTACCACGACATCGTGGTCACTTTTCTACTGGTCCTAGGGGAGCGCCTTGCCACTGCCCTGGTGGAGAAGCTCTCCACACATCATCTCAGGTGGCATAGTTTTTCACAGGTCTAAGTATATGTGGTTGATTAAAGTGGACACTGTTGTAGTAAATATTCAGTCAATGAACTAAAAATGGTACTTTTTTCATTGCAGGGACTTCATGGACCCTACAATGGACAACACAAAACACATACTGAACTACCTTATGCCGATTATCGAGCGAGTCAACCCAGAGGTGTATGACTTCATGCAGCAGTGAGTTTAGCACTTGGATTGCATTGATGTTATTGAACTGTTCTTCATTAGATTTGTGTTTATTAAGTTTAGGATCATGATGTGTCATAATTTCACATGGATGGAATTTAGTCTTGTTTTCTGGAAGCTCAGAAAACTAGGAAAGTTTTATGGAGTTTTGCCAGGCAGGAAAAACCCCAGCTTTAATCATTATTATGTAAAATTCTCACGGAAGCCTATTATTTATTTAAACCCAATAATGCACCCAGCTTTATGTGCCGTTTAACAAGGCCACTCTTGTTTCTCTTTAGAGCGGAAGTTGGCACCATCTTCGCCCTAAGTTGGCTCATCACCTGGTTTGGACACGTGTTATCAGATTTTAGGCACGTGGTTCGGTTGTATGACTTCTTCCTAGCCTGCCATCCTTTGATGCCAATTTATTTTGCTGCTGTGGTGAGTTCTGTCATTTCCCATATGTTACTCAAACACAAACAAAGTGTTTCTATAATTACACATAAATAGTTTGCTCTTGGGCAGATAAGGGATCCTTGCACGCTTTGATTAACAAGACTCAAATTAAGAGATAAGTAACAGAACAAATGTGTGCAGCCAACTGCTCTTTACAGGCTTCAAAATGAAGAGATTGTGCAGCATCCCTCACTTTAAGGCTTTGGTTTGAGGAGTTTTATTTAAAAACCAAAATAAACAATGACTTGTTTGCCTCACTGCTTGCCTTGTTTGTGCTTAGATTGTTCTGTATCGGGAGGAGGAGGTGTTGGAGTGCGAGTGTGATATGGCCATGTTGCACCATCTGCTGTCTCAGATCCCTCAGGACCTGCCCTATGAAACGCTCATCAGCCGAGCCGGAGACCTCTTTGTCCAGTTCCCCCCGTCCGAGCTGGCCAAGGAAGCAGCTCAGCAACGCAGTCAGCAGTGAGTTACCTCTGCTACAACTGATACACTCTCACTTTTTACTCCCGTGCCCTCTATCTATCTTTTTTTCTTAAATCTGTGTTCAACTTTTTATCTCCTTTATATTCATCTGTGCTTTGGCTCGTTTTCATGTTTGCTAGTGTTGGCATTCTGGCCATAGAAAAGCTTTGAATTCTAGAGCGTTTCAGTACAAGCTTAGTAGTTTGTTCCACTTCTCAGCCGGCATTAAGCATGAGGCCCAGTAAAGGGTAGCCAATTGGTACATTTGCATATAACGGTATTAAAGTAACAAAAACGGCCTTTTTAATTTCAAGGGATAAAGAGAGGTTGGTAAGTGGACATGTTTGAATAAAAAAATAAATACATTTCAGGATATATATCTGCATAATGGAGGGAAAAAATAAAAAATATGTGCATGTTCATGCATGCTAGACTGGCCTTTTTAGAGTAGAGTATTCTTTTATTCCACGAATGGGAAATTTGGGTGTTACAGGGCTCTTATAAAAGTGACAGATGTAAAAGATATATTAAAAAATAGACATAAGGAAAGAGGAACAAGTACAGGAGCTATAAAAAAAAAAAAGTACCAGTGAAGGAAAAATGTTGCCTTTGTCTCATTCTAGAATGTTGTTCCCAAAAATAAAAGTGCGTTTTGCCCTCCAGAACTGCTGCCTCTACCTTCAAAGACTTTGAGTTGGCCTCGACCCAGCAGCGGCCCGATGCAGTGCTTCGACGGAGGAGAAAAGAGCAACAGCAGCCTCCAGTGGAGGCTAGTAGCGGCCCCATGGCTGTGGTCCAGCCCACCGCCCGCCGCTTCGTCAGACTGGCTGTCATGGGCCTGACCGTGGCCTTGGGAGCCGCTGCTTTGGCTGTAGTAAACTCTGCTCTGGAGTGGGCTCCTAAACTGGACCTTCTGTTCCCTTAAGTGAAGGAGCTGGCTGAGCGACCCCCTCTCTGTGAGAACTTTTTGGGGGGCCGTTTGCTGTTTTCTGTGTCTTGTTTTTATTTATACGTGTTAAGCCAATGGGACTAATGATTAAGTCATGCTAAGAGAGATTAAAACTACTCCTTTTAAGTTTAACCTGAAGGTCAGAAGAACACGACTCCTGAGCCCTGAGTATGTAGGAATTAAAGAGGGTGGTGTTCGGGTAAACGTCCAATGATTCCTTAATGGGTGTCGTTTATTCCTGCATCCATTGCGGATAGGAAACATAATCCCTTTTACCTTTTCATAATCTTGAGACCAAAATCCCCCTCCCCTTTCTATGGTTGCCATTTAATTTTAGCTTTTTGTAAGTGTAGTCAGGTATCTCTCTTGATATTTCCCATTGGTTTCTATATGTGCTCCCAAATTCCCGAGAGAAAAGCAAAGATTCTTTTTAAAGAATAATCATAATTTGTATGTTCTTTTGGAAAAAAGAGGGTGATTTTGATGTATTTTATGGAAAATAGATGTATTCACCCTCGGTGTCCACTGATGATCTTCAGATTGCACAGTACAGTCTACCATGGTCTTGATATTTTAGCACAGTATTTTATGCAAAGACCTTCATTTCCTTCAACGAGCACGCTAGGAAACTAGTAAAGGCTAATCATCGAGGCCTTGATTAATCAAATGTTGTTGTCAAGTGTGTTGACAAAGTGAGATGGAATTAGATCCTTAATGGCATGGCTGCATAAACCATGTAAAATAATGTACAATGGTGCATACAAATGTTTTGTTTTTTTATTTTGGATATCGGCTCAGAATAGATTATTTTCACTATTCACTTTGTAACTGAACTCTTAACGACATCAGCTATTTTGCATAATGTTTATGTTGAAAATGTAACAGTGCTTGCTTGTACGCATTCACTCTCCATATGTAATTTATACCTTAAGCAACACACTGGCATCCATAGTGGATAAGTTAATAATTTTCGTTAATCTTTTATTTGCACTGTTTCTCTGGTTGCACTTTGAGCGAAGTTGTGCTAAGTTGTCAGTTCACCACATTTCTGCAAAAAGGTTCAAAAACAAATAAATCAAAGTAACCATTTTTGACTGTAGTATTAATAATGACCTTAATATGCTGTCAGATTATGTCTGCTTCAAGTCTAGAATAAGAGTTTTAATTGAAAAAAGGGCCTTGAAGAAAGTGAAAGTGACAAACACGGCACAACGAAATTACACCTCTGCATTTTATCCACATTAAAAGTGCCCGGGAAGCATTGATGGGGATGGTACCTTGCTTAAAGGTACCTCAGGACAACATAATGGTCTGGGACTAATGATTTGAACCCATGACCTTCTGATCCTGGGGTCTAGTCCTTAGACCACCGCTGCCCTCAGCATCTATTCAAAGCACCTGGAGAGCAGTGAAGGAGATGGTACCATGCTCAAGGGCAACCTACTGGTCTGAGATTCAAACCCATGACCTATAGACCCTCAGGCCTAGTCCCCAAAAACTAGACCACCACTGCCCCCGATTGCAATAAAATTGCAATTAAAATATTTTGCGATTAGATATTTTCCCCCAAATTGTTCAGTGCTAGTGTACAGAGGTTGTCTTCCTCACTCCTTTTAGAAAAGTGAATCACTCAATCGAGTTGTGACGTTACTGTGAGCGTGACTCACTTGCGTCACCCACACTGCCACCTCAGCAGCTGAGAACTTGTTACCCAGATAGTGACGGGTGGGAAAGAGTGATGGATGAGAAGCACAGCTGACAGATGGGCTACAGTTTGAAAATGTACTCAGGTTAATAATAAAAGTGGAGGGAGTGAATATAAAAAGCAACTCATGAATGGTACACTTTGGCACAATGAAGCCAGTTTAGGCCTTTATTACACCATTCAAACATCAGCATTTTAAGCATTTGGTGATCATTTTTCCTCGTCTCTTGATAGTTAGACATTTTCTCACTCATATATACAAACATCTGTATTAAAAAAAAAAACAGCTAATGCTTATCACTTTAATTGGCTTTATCACATCTAAGATCACTGCATAGTGAGTTTATTCCTTTAACCTGAGCTAGTAATTGTTAATTAGTCCTTCTAATTAACAAGTCAGGAGTGTTGAAGCATGGAAACTTCAAAAAATGCAGCAGTTGAGGTGGAAAACATCTGTTTCCTGATTTGTTTCACATCTGGTTTATTCACCTAAAGCTCCCTGTCTTTTTTCTGAATTCTGGAGTGTTGGGGCTTCAGAGCTCATTGGTCAATTACAACTGAAAACAATCTGAGCCTTTAGCATTGAGAACATCAGAAACTGCCTGGTTTCCTACAAGCTTTTGCTGATCATCAGCCATGTTAGTTATTTTAGGTATCACTTTAACAGGTTCTGATCACAAGGTTGAAATTTATAAACCCAGTTTAGTTGCAGATAAATGTGTAAATGGACTCTCATAAGCACCTGCTCGCAGATTGAAGCTAGAAGAGCTTCTGAACATGATGAACAGAGCTCTACAGGCTATTCTAATGTGACTGAGAAAGCTGAATAAGAGCCACCATCATCTGAAAGTCTAATCCTAACCAGGATGGAAAGGGTGCTGGAGTCTATCCCAGAGTTCTTTGGCTGAAAGGTGGAGAAACACCCTGACTGGGTCAGAAGTTTATAAATTCCCAACAATTTAGCATCTCCAATACACCTGAAGTGCCTTTGGAAGGAAACACAGAAGCGGGGAGAACCCAGACTGGGAATCAATCCCACAACCTTCCAGCTGTGAGGCAACAGTGCTGACCAAAAATGCAAGAGAGGCCAATAACTTACGAAATATTACAATGTATGTAGCTCATATCATACCCTTCCTTCTTACGATAGATCCATTAATGTTTGTAGTGCAAGATCAGAGAACTTCGGCCAGCAGGTTGATCATATCCAAGCGAAAAATATCAATAAATTCATTCTCATCATGTAAACTATATCATGAAGGCTGTAAATGAAGCACTTCGCTCTGCTGAACTGGTTAACATCTCCCTCCTTCATCAGGATGATAATAGCTGCATAAACAGCACGGTGGCAGGCGAGAACATCAGTGACAGTTTTGGCACTTTGGGTGACAAAGAACACCATTGACGCGACATCTGCAGCCGCCTGATATGTCTCCATGACCCTGGCAAGAAGGAAGAGGATGGAAGATGAAGAATAGTGCTCATGTGACAACAGAAAGATCACATTAATTTAAAAAAAGCCATAAATTGTTAATTAAATAATGAGTTTTTTTTAATATGTTACCCCAAGACCATTCCTTAATTAGATGAGAAGTAGGCATGGCATCACTAGATGACGTCAGAATCATTGGTATCGGCAACCATAGGTGTCGATTTGATTGATTTTTCAAACTGATATTTAATGGTGAATTTATGGCACTATTGAGAGCAGAATGTTTCGAAAGGTCAGTTTTGTCATCTTCATTTTTAAGCTTGAAATAAATATAATGTATAAATTCTAATTTTATATGATACCTTCAGATCCAGGTAGATTTAGTCCCAGTTTCTACATTTTTAAAGTTTTGTTCGTCTTGATTTTGATATTGGCTTAATGAGAAGTGATGTATTTTTACCTGCAGCCCCCATCGAGCCTGTTTGGTCACCCAGCAGATCTCAGTCTTGCACATCAAGCAGGAAATCCAGTCGCAGCCATCTTTCTTCTGCACAACCACTTTGCATTTAGGGCAGTTCATGGCCTCTCCATTCTGCAGCAGCATCTGGAACAGAAAGCACGTGTTCTTGGTTAAATGGTCCCCCTTTGGGAACATGTTCATGACTGCTGCCTGAACCAGGGTCAGCCACACTAAATCATGGATTTCAAATTTCATTCAAAAAGGCAAAATGCTCTGCTTCTTTTTTGCTTAGTAATAAATAATCGAAGTACCAACTTTCTAGAAAGGCAGTGGTGGTGTAGCCCCAGGACTGGAAGGACATGTTTGAATCCCAGACCAGAAGGTTGCCCTGAGGTGCGCTGTGCTTTTTCACAACGGCAGTCACTTTCGCTTTGATTATAACTGAATGGCTGGGAAATGAACATTCGAGAATAGGGTGGCGGTGGTGTAGTGGTAGGGTACCTGCCTACGGACCTCTGGATCAAAAGGTCCCCGGTTCGAGTCCCACCTCTAGCACTACCACCACTGGGTCCCTGAGCAAGACCCTTAACCCTGAGGTGCTCCAGGGGGACTGTCCCTGTAATTAGGACTTGTAAGTCGCTCTGGAAAAGAGCGTCTGCTAAAATGCCGTAAATGTAATGTAAATGAGAACCATCTGGAGGGAATGATTTTAACAAAGGGAACACTCTAGAACTTGGTGAGAGGGAGGGGGACGCTCTAGAGCTCCATGGATGTTCCAGATTCTCTTCCAGGAATCAAACTCCCCAGACATTACTGCTGGACGCTGTTTGTACTCCACCCTTCCAAAAGTCGTTTTCTTCAGAAACAATCTGTCTGACCACATATTTATCAGGGGAACAATTCTCCAAGCGAGGGGTGGAGGCACTCCGCCTATTAGTGTAGAGGTTAGAGGCCCATGTAGAGTAAATGTCTTGGCTTGCTTACCTCAAGCATCTCTGTGGTCTTCCTGGCTGCAGTGTCGTTCTGTGCTCTGATGCGAAGGTCATCTTGGTACTCTTTACAGTTCATGTCTTTGTGAATGGCCTTGAGGAAAAACAAAGAAACATAACATGAATCTTCACACATGGACAAAGGTTTATTGCACAGCTAAGGCTGCTACCTGTCCTGATTCCCAAGGATGATCCTTCTTAATGTTGAATGTTCAACTTTAGGTTTAACTCACTTTTTAGATATCGTCTGCATGTCCATCCTTGTGAAATATGCATTGTTTTCGTTATGGGCTCATGTTACATGATAGACAGAGAACCTTAAACTCATTGGTTACTTGTGGCATTCCTCAGGGATCAGTTCTAGGTCCACTCCTCTTCACTATCTATATGCTACCCTTAGGACAAATCATCCACCAATATGGTCTTAATTTTCACCGTTATGCCAACGACACCCAAGCCCCCTACTACCATCCCTCCACCTTCCCTCTTTACTTGCATTAAAGACCTTAAGTCTTGGATCAATGCCAACTTCCTAAAGCTTAATAGAACAAAAACCCATCTCATACTAATTGGATCAAAGTCAATAATCTCATTTCATAGAAACTTTAACCTGCTTATCGACAGCACTGTTATTTTTGATTCCGCTCTGACCTTTGAAGACCACAGTAACTTTTTTTCATTTTTTCACCTCCGTAATATTGCAGCTCTCTGTCCTGCCCTCAGTGAAATGGATGCAGAAATGTTCATCCATGCATTTATTTCTTCAAGGCTTGATCAATGCAATGCTTTATTCATTGGTCTCCCATCTATATGTATAACTCGTCTTCAGTGCTTCCAAAATTCAGCTGCTAGAGTTCTCACCCCCACTGAACGGTCAGCACACAACACTCCTGTCCTCCATAATCTTCACTGGCTCCCTATTAAATATTGCTTTCCATTTAAAATACTCTTTACATTTAAAGGCCTTCATGACCCCGCTTCGAACTCTCTCTCAGAACTACTCCAGCCATATTCTCCCACCCGCAACCTCAGATCTTCATCTTCCAACCTGTTGTCCGTCCCTAAATTCAGACTGTCCACTATGGTCTCCAGAGCTTTTAGGGCTGCTGCTCCCAAGCTGTGGAACACAAAACCTTAGAGAAATTAAAACCAAAATAAAAATGTATCTATTCTCTCTCTGCAATTTCTCCCCATTAGTTACCTGATTTTTTTTTCTCCTTAATTTCCCTAATTGTGAAGCGTCCTTGTATTTGTGAAAGTTGCTCTAAAAATAAAACTTCTTGTTGCTGTTGGGGTTTCATGCTCACCTTGCAAAGGAGGCAGTTTTTCTCGCCACAGATGTCGCAGCTAAACTCATTCACGTCGTCCTCAAAAATGCACCAGCCAGCGCAGTCTGGGGTCTTACAGTGGTAGCTGTTCTCGCTGCGAGACTCTGCAATGCTCAGTCTTAATTCCAGAAATTTCTGGTACTCCTCTGGTGACAGAAGCTGTGGTTTGTGGTTAAAAGTAGGAGATATTTTATAATGATCTGATTTTAATCTTTGCAGGAAAAAGGTGCATTTATAGTTCGGTGCAAAATATTTGAGCCACCTCTCATTTCTTTATATTTTGCCAGGAATCATCTAGTTGGTGCAACAGTACTTTCTATTATGCCTGCCATATTGTCTTATTGAATATTGAGTAGATTAAATAAAAGAAACAGGAATTAATGTTTTAGTGCTCCAGGCTGCAAAGTGACTAAAGATGCAAGGTTCTAGATAAAGGGGATCCAACCACTCAGTGTTCAGCATCAGCAGTAAACTAATCACCTTAACATCTGGAATCATCTGCACCTGTTTCTTCACTGCTTCATGTCTTAAGTTAGACTTTGTTCTGCTTGAAGGTTCAGACGTAGATCACTGTGTGGATTAACCAACACAGAACTATCAAACTGCTCAGGTACAGAGACTGGACTGAACATGAGAGACAACAACACTGTCCTTCAGGAAGATCTGGAGAACTGCTCAGGTACAGAGACTGGACTGAAAATGAGAGACAACAACACTGTCCTTCAGGAAGATCTGGAGAACTGTTCCTCAACAAGACATTAAAATACAAGAATGTCTGGTCCTTTGTAACCAAATTTAAAGAAATGAGGGATGGCTTTTGTATGGTGCTATATGTTGGTAATGTTTTCGCATGTTTTACAGCGAAGCAAACCAAAAAAATAATAATAATAACATTTTAAATCAAATCTAAACATTAAAGTGAAATAACAGTAATAATTCACTTTTGAGGTTTAATAGCACTGAGGGCCATAAAGAGTTTTAGTATCAGCGCAGGAGCTCATCGCTTTATTTTGGTTAAATGTCTTTGTGTGTGTTCACTGTGTGTTTGGGCACATTGGCTTACAGTTTTTATCTCTCTGTCTTGGAGCGCGCTGGCACAGGAATACGCATCGTCGGCATAAGGACACAGAACTTCTGCATCCGTACAGTTCAGTATGGTTTGTTTCAGACATTCTCTGAATGGAAACAACAGAAGAACTCATATTGGGCTTTATGGGTTGAATCACCTTTACCAGTTCATTTAAAGAGCAGCAAAATAACTTTTTAAAGTACCTGCAGAAGCTGTGGAGACATTCTCGTAGTGTGGCGCCCTCTCCTGGCATGACTAGGCAAAAGCAGATGGTGCATTCCAGCTCCTCACTGTTGCTCACAAGGTGATGAGAATCAGTCTCTAGCAGGCTGATTAAGTTCTTCTGCCGTTCCTCATAAATGGACTGAATCATAACATGTAAAGAAGAACAAGAAACTTACAGAAATGTTCCACTGAACATCATGTGTATTAGTACACACAAACAGGCATTCTTCAGAAAGCTCTGTTAGAAACACCACACTGCTTGTAGGACCACCTTGTTGGCCTGGAGTTAAACCCTTGTTCTTTGTCTTTGCAAGATGTTCTCCAAAAAGTGTCAGACTCAGGTCTGAAGTGCTTAAGGACGGTGTTTCTGATTGGATCATTCTGATTCCATTTAGGTAGAATGCTAATTGGGGTCAATGCCAAGGTCGTGATAATGGTTCTAATACTAAGTAGAATTAATAATTTGACAAAGTTTACATTTTACAGTTTGACACCGGCCAAATGCAGCCCTTTAAAAACGCAGCAGGCAAAAGTGCAGACTGGCTCACTTTATTGCAGGTTCAGAAAAGGATGGCTGCACCTCACCTGGCTCAGGTGTTTCTAACACACAATTACGTTATTAGAGTTTTCAGCTTACCTGTTCATACTGCAGTTTGGCAAGCTCCTCTTGCTTAAGTCTCTGAACCTCTGCTTCATCAGGCTGGTACATGTCTGGTATTTTATAGTTTGCTGGTCTATCGGCGCTGCACATTTCACACCCCGGCCGAGTCGGTCTGTTCAGAAAGGTGCACTGCAGGCATGACCAGCCAACCTGCAGCACAAATCCCATCAGATTATTGCACGACTATACAAACACAGTTACTACAAACCAAGGCTCCCAGTGAGTTAGTGGCAATAAATAGGTATTAACATATTTTTCTGTTTTGTACAGTTTTTTTTATTTACACCAATGACCATTGAGATATATTGCAACCATATTTCCTAGGTGTAACAATCCATACTGGCTTAGGTTGAACCGGAGGTTTTTTTTTATTTGGAGGTAACAGAGGTCTTTCTTCTGACTCTACCGAACCTCTGCTTCGCAGGCTGAATGTCTCAATATCCTTGATGATACCTGGAGGCAGAAATAAAAGCAGGACGGATAAATATTTAGTTTAAATTGCCAGAGCAACTGAGCAAAATATGGGGATGACCTTTTGATATGTTCAGATTAAGCCTTAAACATTTGTTCCCATATCTTACATTTAATCTACTCAAAATGCCAAAGATGGGGCAGTAGGGCAGACACCATCAAGGTGATGTTTTCCAAACGAGGGGTTGTTTTTGTGCATTTTATTTATTTATTTATTTAACATGAGGTGCAGGAGTTTGCTACCTCCTATTCGCCTGCTTTCATCATCTTGCTTTTGCTGTTCCCGGCTGAGATTGGCAGCCTGGGCGGATCGGATGAAGAGGTAGGCCTGGTTGTTGTCCTCTGTCACGTTGTGACTGAACAGAGTGTCTGTGTCCCGAGCGAGCCTTTTTCCAATAACCCAAGACTGCAGGGATGGATGGAAGTCATAGTCATGGTAGATCTGTAAAATGATGAAATGTGGGTTCATATCATACAGTTCAATCTCCACATGTCAAACTTCAGTGCTGTTAGGCCACATCACTGTTAAACCCATCTGACTCAACTATCTTATTTAATAAGCTGTGTTCCAGGCAGGAGGAATGCAGCCTGACTTGAACGAAAGAATCCCAGTAAAGTTACCGCTCCACTACTGAGAGTCTCATTCACGGCCATACTTAGCCACCACGACTGATGTGGAAATGTGTTCATCTGTACCAGCGTGCACTTATAAAAATTTTCAGTGACCATTAAATCTGATTCTTTGTTCACTATATAACCATCAGAGATTGGAAGTAACAAAGTTTTGAATCAAACATCACAAACATCATCGTTTCTATTTTTTCCCCCATTATCAAGACCCATTTCAGCATAAATGCTTGCTCAAGGGAACCTCAGGGAAACCTACTGCTCTACTGGAGTATCACTGGATATGGACACTGCTGCTGTGTGGGGGTTTGGTGTGGTTCTCGCTGTGGTTCTCGCTGTGCTATGCTGTGCGCTCACAACAAAAAAGCTTTACTTTCACTTTCGTGTCCTCAGGAAAGTGTACCAGGGAGTAATTAAAGTCATTTTGTCATATGGAGACACACTTACCCTTTCCTTCAGGTCTGAGATTGTCGTGCCTGGGTTAACCAGCATTATGATAGGAATGCTAAAGGCAGACAGAGCATCCTCAACCCCAACTTTCAACCTGCATTCAGTCACCAGATTAGGTCAGTCAGGTGTTTATTATGGAGGGAAGAGTAGATGATTGCTGGTTTCATCATCATACCTGATGGATTCTTTAGAATAGGCCTCTCGGGAGAGCTGCACACGCACAGGCACATTTAGCAGAAGAAGTTCCTCCAGACATCTCGTTGCCTCGGCTTTATTCCCAGTGTTGAGAGCCTCGGTTAGCAACTGGGTTGTTTCCTCCGCTAGAAGACACAAAAGATTACCCCTCACTTTCATAGCAAATTGTCCTAATTAGGGTCGCAGGGTTTCTGGAGCCTATCCCAGCTCTCACAGGTGGAGGAAACACCCTGGACAGGTTGCCAGTCTGGCACAGACAAACACACTCACACCTACAGCCAATTTAGTATCTCCAATCCACCTGACCCGCAGGTCTTTTGACATTGGGAGGAAATCCACACAGACATGGGGAAAACATGTTCACTCCACACAGAAAGGATCCTGACCATCCCGCCTAAGAATCGAACCCAGGACCTTCTCGCTTTGATTCAACAATGCTACCCACAGATTATCAGCTCTTATCAACTGCAGATGCTTTATTAAATTAGAGAGTCTATAGGACTGTGGAATGTGAAAGCTGTTGTTGATCGGGTTTCTTATTTTTATATGAATTTTTAAAAATATTATTAATTATAGTTGTTATTGTTGTGTATGAAAACTCCCGAAAGTTGTCTGGAACAAGTCCTTCTCGTCCTGTTTCACAATGACAAAAAAGTCACTTTCACTTCACTTTCAAACAGAGAAGGTTTTTCATTGGTGGTGAATGGAACCAGACGTCTCCCTCTTAGAGCTGCCTTACAGGAAGTGTTGATGAAGTGGTTATGGGACTCTTCCTGATGGGAAATTTGCCTGTAGTGTGAGCGCATGTCAAAATTCACGTGTAAAAATAAAGCTGAAAGAAAGGGCTCTTGGTGTGATGTCACAGATTAAACGTGCAAAATGAGAAAAGAAGGTTCTATTTCATACCTTTTTTTAAATCGTCCGCATCGTAAGGCGTCGCCATTTCTTAACCTCAGTATAAAAAAAATCAAAGGAAGAAGTTAATGTCATGGTCTTCATTTTCCCCCACCTTTTTTTTTTTTTTTCTTTAATCTTACTGGAGGTGCATAATATGGCAAAAACGTACTTCCAGAAATATTCACAATTAAAAATATGATTTAAGTCTTTTAGGTTTTAGATCCTTGATTTAAAAGGAGAAGAGGGAATCAGAAGATGAAATTTATCACGATGACAAAAAACATCTTGATATTGCCCAGAGCAGAAACACAAACTGTCCAAAGGTTTGTAGACACTCATCATTTCTGCTGAAGGGGCTTTAATGTGGAGTTTGTCCCTTTTGCTTGGGGAAGGCTAGACGTTGGAACATTGCTTTGAGGATCTGATTGCATTCCTGAAGCCCAACAACTAATCTGAACACTGTCTATTCTCTGCAACCAAACACAGCAGATCCGGATGGATCTGGATGTTCTTTGTTAACTTTTACTATTTGTTATGTGAGAAATGTCGCTCAATCCCACTTTGTCATTCCTGTCTTGCTCCATATTTGTGTCTGTCTCTCGCTTTAGAGCTTTAGTCTTTTAATTTAGACCCCAATCTCAGAAACTGCACCCAAGCCCAGACTCATTCAGGCTGTTTTTGGGCTGCTTTTACTTCCAGCTGAGTCTTTTTCCTGCATCAAGAAGACCGACTGGTGTTCACCTGCACACTGTCCTGTGATCCTGTCCACCTGCTCAAAACTCAGCTCTGCTGAGACCTGGCTGCATTTTGCATTTTCCTCTTCGAGCTTTCAGTTCACCTTAAGGACACAGATGTCAGACTGACAGCTGCGACATTTAAGGTAGAACAAACAGTTCAGGAAGAAAAGTCCAGACAGCCTGATCCTGTACAGAGGCTGAAATAAAGAAGAAACAGAGAAGCAGTAAACTTACCCTCTCTTTCAGCTCCACCATTAAAGTTCTCTCTCTGTGTGTGTGTGTGTGTTACTGACGGAACGAAAAGTGAAAGAAAAGAGGAGGAAGTGGGAACTCTGGAGATTCCTGATTGCTTTTGAAAGTGAGCAGCTTCTCTTAAAAACTCCTCTTTAAAAAGTCTAATTCACCTTAAAAAACACTTTAACAAACACTTTCACTTTAAAAAACTGGACTGTCATCTGTTTCTAATCTCTCTCTCACTCACTCACACACACACACACACACACACACACACACACACACACACACACACACACACACACACACACACACACACACACACACACACACACACACACACACCGCTTGATCTTACTTATCATTCTTACATAAGAGCTTATGTAGTTGCCATTAGAGACTAAGTATTTAAGTATTTATTCTATTTATTTAAGCCAAACAGTATATTATATTAACACAAAATAAATGTTTAATTTAATGTATATACTATATATTTTATTTAGATATATTTATAATTTTAGGCATAATGTAATGTTTCTCTTTTTATATAGACTGAATAAAGATACTGATCAGCTTAAACATGAAACCAGATCAGAGAGGATTTCTAAATTTCCCAACTTATTTTTGTATCTGACGATCAAACCGCATACGCTAGGAAGAGTTTTCAAAATAAAAGTCTCACTCGTGTTAATGGATAACGTGAGATCGATATATGTATATCTTAAAATAGCGTTTTCAAAACCAGACAGCTTGTGTAGGTGATAATGCATGATATTATTTGATAAACTGGTCAATTTGAATAAAATAAACTGTTTAACATTACTTTTTTTGTCGTTTTTAAAGTGCGCATTCGACAACAGCCTTGCGCAGACTTGTGTTTATAGGTCACGCCTGCGTAAATAGAACGCACATATGAAGCTCCATGCTACGCAGCTCTGTGTTGAAAGAAGCCACATGGCGACCGTGTTCTCTGCAGGTACCTGCTAGGAATTCTGTTTTCTTGTGTCTTGACCTCCCTGCTCACCAGTGTTGAGTCGTGCACTAGGTTTGAGTGATTTCTTCTGTTGATGTTGTTTCGCTCTATATTCACATAAAGTTTTCTGATCCTGTGTTAATAAAGAGTCTCAGTTTATTCTAGGTCAGTGCAGAACAGGGTGGTTTCGCAGTAACTGCTGATAAAGTATATTTCTGGTGCAGGTGGTGTATGAGCTTAAGAGGTTGTGGTCCAGAGATGAACTCTGAATCTTTTTATGATCTGTTTTTCTTTTATGTTAGGTTTTGCTGATTAAACACAATCATACACAAGTTCATGTGAATTAATGCAAAAAAACTGCCTCAAAGGACAATGTTAATGTTAATTTTCACATGTGTGAGCAAGAAAACATGTTAATCACAGGGATTTATGCATGAACTTCATTGCAGCTGATCTTTCTCATAAACCTGATCAGGCTTCATTTGAGGGAAATGTTTGTTGTCTTTCTCTTAAAGGTATAATTGCCCCAAAAGTCCTGATGTCAATCAGCCAAGGGTCCAAATCCTTCCTCTGGTTTAGATCTAGAGCTAAGAGGCTTATGTTGAAGGGTGAACTCCAGGATGGAGGAGGACTGATCTCAAATCAGCTTCCTCCATATTTGTGACAGCAGTTACATTAAAAAAAACTGATTCTGGATCAGTGCTCTTGCTCTTTAGGCAGACCCTGTTGTGTAAAATGCCTGCATTCAAGCATGAGTTCTTCTTTAGAGCTAAAGTCATACATCCAGAAACATCAGAGAGTGGTTGGAGAGTTGTTGCAGAAATTATTTGGGAGATCATCAACTTCTAATGTTGGCAAGGCTGCCCTTTTAGCTTCAGTCTTGAATTAAAGAAGCAAAATTTGGAATCTAGGCATGTCTTGGTAGGTTGACTGCATCAGGGATCATTTGAAAGTTATATGTGATTAAAAAAAAAATCCCCCAAACAAGTCATTTTAAAAGGGGTCGCAGTGTTGTAAACCAGGAAGAAAGCAATGATCGGTTAGACAAAGGTTAGACATTTTAACCTGCTCTTTCAGAACAGTCAGAAGAACTTCAGTGAGAATGAAAGAGAATTTAAAAGCCGAAGACGAGATATGTGTGATCTAGTAAAATAGTGCTGAAAATATTTCTTAAAGCAACAGTTTCTAACCTCCTTTAAATCTTTTTTCTTTTCTAACAGGGTTCAGACGATATGGAGGAGAAACCTGCATCTTATGAGCGCGTTGTGTATAAAAACGCCTCGGTGTACCACTATATGAAGGTCAAGCTGTGCGTAAACTTCTTGGTATCTTTGTAACGTGTGTCTTCCTGGGATTCCTGGGACACTAACATCCTGAATCCTACTTGAAAGAGGAATTGCAGCCATTTTTAGTAACTGCACATTTCAGTGGTTGAGATCTCAACTCCTCCATAGTATGTTTAGTGTGTTCAGTTTTCTTGACGGTGGAGGAACCCAGTGGTCTGCACGCATCTAATCATTTTGTTGTCTTCTGAGTGTCTATATGGGATCGGGGTGATAAAATAGTGAAGCTGTACCAGTTTGGGGACTATTGTGCCTCACAATTCTCTCCATGAAAGGCGTTAGTTTTAGTCCTAATCGTCACCAAAACGATGTCTGGCAGCGTCTGGAAACCATTTCATGTCTGCAAGGAAGCTTCAGACGTCTGTTTTCATTCACAACTCCGACTCATTGACACCAGAAACAAAGCATTTCACACCAAACTGCATGAATGTTCTCCGCTTTGTTTGTTTGTTTATTAATAAGTAAATCACATTTTATATTTTTTTAAAAGTTGGTGGAATTTTCCTTGGTGGTCTATTGTTTAGGGAATAGATCCCATAATTGGAAGGTCGTGGGTTCTAATCCCAGACCACTCTGAGATACCCGTGAGCAAGGTACCGTCCCCATCACTGCTCCCTGGGTGCTGGATATGGCTGCATTAAATACAGAGGATGTATTTCATTGCAGTTCACTGTGTGTTCAGAATCGCAACAGTTCACTTCCACTCATCATGGAGT
The DNA here is from genome assembly GCA_017165825.1 of Hepsetus odoe. Lineage (NCBI taxonomy): Eukaryota > Metazoa > Chordata > Actinopteri > Characiformes > Hepsetidae > Hepsetus > Hepsetus odoe. The sequence continues at coordinate 9,178,778 of CM029393.1, forward strand.
AAATGTAAATACAGGACATCAAAACGAATCCCTCTGTGTGTTCATGACCACGCAAAGCCTGCTGTGTAAATTATGATCTTCAGCCTAATTTTATTGACTAATTGTTCTTTTTACGTGAGCAGAGTTCTGGAAAATGGAAGCAAAAGCCTCAGTGCGGAACAGTTCAAGCAGTTTATCATTTCTGGATTAAAAGACCTGTATGGAGAGGTGGGGACTTGTGTATTTGGGTTTTATTTTGTATTATAGAGATCATTTGGTCCGGGTCACCTTAAATATAAATCAGTAGCAGGCTTGAAGGTGTTCCTGATCAGGACGGGTCGTGATGTATTGCAGATCGGAGCCGCGTTCCCTTTTGACCTGCTGACGTTCGACCAGTCTGCGCTGTCGGGCATCCTGCGCGTCTACAGCAGGTAAGCTGTAATAACTTCACACCATAAACACAACTGACGGTGATAAGAGAGATGAGCGATGGCCTAGTGCACCTCCACCTAGTGGTTAGGGAGTTGGCCACACATTCTGAAGATTTTGGGTTCAAACCCCTTGCCAGTAGGTTGTCCTGAGGTACCTTTGAGCAAGGTACCGTCCCCGCCACTGCTCCCTGGGTGCTTTCATAGCTGCCCCCTGCTGCACAGTGTTTGAGTGCATGGGTTAAATGCAGAAGTCCAATTTCGTTGTGGTTCACTGTGTGCTGTGCTGCGTGTTCTCACAATGGCAAATAGTCGCTTTCACTTAGTTCCATCAAGATTCCTTAAGGAATCAAAGGGTCTCGCTTTTGCAGCAGAGCAGCCTCTGCTCTTCTGAAGGACTACATCTTGAAACATTGCTGTGAGGATTTGATTGCATTCAGCCAGTTGAACATTAGTGAGGATTTGAGAGTTGAATGATTAGTTCTGTATTACAAACTCATCCCGAAGGAACTGGATGCACCTATGAGCCCAGTACTGGGACCTGATGATGATGTCGATGTTGTTGTTGTTTCAGGGGTCTGGTGAAGTTGTGGAGCGCGATAACTTTGATTGGATGGTATGAGAATGAGCCCTGTGCTTTCAGAGTCACCCAGGTATGTTTCCAAAATTGGATATGGTCTAATTTTTGCATTTAGATAAAGTGGATTTACGTTTGCAAACTGGTTATTGTGTTTTTAATTTTTTTATTTATTTTTTTTTATCTTTTTATTTTTTTAAAGGAGGTCATGCAGTGGTTATCATTAGATGGCACTTATGGCGGGGTGGTTTTTTTTTTTCCCCCTTTCCCTTCCCCCCCCCCCCCCTTGCTGCCAAAGATGACTTGTCACTTTTTTTTTTTTTTTTTGGATATGTTTTCTCAATGTCAACAACTTTCTGAGTGCTCTGCATTAAGAACTTTTTTCCCCCGTTCAGTCTAAAGTCGTTGGGATCCTTTGGGTTGTGTTTTGGAAGGTAGTTTTCTCCTGGATCTTATTTTCGAGGGCTTTTTGTTTTTTGTTTTTTTCCAGGTCTCTCCTTTCTTATTAGCTTTGTCTGGAAATAGTCGTGAGATGGAGCTCCAGTAGCTTCATCGTTGGGAAGAAGCTCTCTGTAGTTTACGTGTCAGAATGGCTCTTGTTTTGAGGAGAAGCCTGCGCCGTGTGGTTGGCGTGGCCGCTGGAGTCGTGAAGATTAACCTCCCCCAGATAAGCAGACGGCTGCACGTCGGACAACGGGCCTCGCTCACCAAGGCCTTCAGCACCAAAGACGTGGAGCTTTTCGCCGAGCTGACCGGGGACACAAACCCGCTTCATCTGGACCCGGAGTACGCCAGGACCACTTCCTTCGAAACTCCCATCGTTCACGGCGTGCTGATTAACGGACTCATCTCTGCGGTTTTGGGCACCCAAATGCCCGGCACAGGCTGCATCTTTCTCAGTCAGAAGATCCGCTTCCTGGCACCTCTGTACATCGGGGAGGAGGTGGTGGCGGAGGCTGAGGTGCAGAAGATCAAAAAGTCTGTAGCTTTTATTTCCGTTTCCTGCTCGGTCAAAGACAAAGTGGTCATGCAGGGGGACGTGATGGTCATGATGCCCGAGCTTTCCCAACAGCTCGAGGACTGAAGGACATGTGACGGGACTCATCCGAGACGAATGTCTTCACTTTAAGACCAAATCAGTCTATATTGGTATTTTTATTTCTTATCTGAGATGCTCTTTTTCATCTGATAGATTGAATCGAGGAAGATCATTTCTAAGGACATTACAGTCTAATAAAACTGGCTGAACCTTCTAACTGGGTCACGGTCCTTCCCAGGAATCACGGATTAAAGGTGTGTTTTGTTGGAAATCAAAGTGAATTAAAGATAATGTTACCCACCGGATCATGTTGGGTTATTTGGCCGTGCTCGAACTCTCCAGGGGACGTTTCACAGGCGCGGTGTTGGTGAAAGCGTGTCCGCGCTGAACACTGATGTCTGATCTTTTTGACGGGACGGAGTGTGATGGTCCATGAGACCTTCTGTGTGATGTCCTGATAAATACGGCCTTTTATGTTTGTGTATTTGTGTCATAAATATATAAAATAAATATACAGATTGATCTATATATGGTGTATGTGTATTTTTTATATATATAATATAAAAAAATCCATATTTCATTTATATTTTCTTTTTAAGATTTAATATATTCACATTTAAGAGCTTTGCTGTGCAGGTTCAGGGATTTTATGATGTAAATTAATTTTATTTGAAATGAATCAGCAGACATGGAGTCTGGAGGGGTTTTTCTGTCAGGCTGCTCTGAATGTGTTTGAAACGGATCCTCAGATGTTTGGAGCAGTTCTGGAGCTCAGTGTCGGGAGAATCATTCGGCTTTAGCTCTGTTCCACGGAATAAACCACTTTCGTTTCGGAGGAAAAACGCCTGCGCTGGTTTCAGGTTCTGCTGCCTGGAATTTTCCGCTCCACCTTAAACGGCGCAGCGCCGAATCCTCGGTCAGTGAAGCCGTGTGAGTCATTTTCGTGAAATGATTCGAATCTTTGAATCAGTAAAGTGAATCAGTAAAACTGGTGCTGTAGGGAAAAAAGTGATCCTGTACAGAGATTAAGATTATTGTTATACACTGTTATTATATGTTTTATCGTTCACTTTATCTATAAAAGAAGTCAAGAGACAAAGTTTTCTGGACAAAAGCAGATTTGAACCGTATATATTATTGTGGCCCATGGGTGTGGAAAATAGGATTTTCACAAATATATCTTAAAGCTGTTAAAAGGAGGCATGCCTGTTTGATACCGTTTTATTGTTTTTATTTATATAAAAATCTTTATGAGAGAAATAATTTGTGATTAACAAAGAGTAATAAACTTGTGTGTTTATTACTGAAATTCTTATTTTCTGATTTTTTTTTTTATTCAAGACAAACAGGTACGTTGTCGTTATACAGCTATAAAATATTTCTATTTAGTTTCTTCCTTTTTGACTGGGAGCATTTAAAAGTCACAGGAATTTTTCTCGGGATGAATAAAGTTCTTCTTAAATAGAAACAAGCGTTGACAAGGCGAGTCGACTCAGCGAGCTTCACTAATTTGACAGGTTGAATCAAATCAGCGCGCTTCATTCTACTGCCACAAGCTTCGATACAATGAGTCGAGTCCGTGTGTTTGATTCAATTGACACGTTGAGTCGAATCAGCACGCTTTATTAAATTGACATAGTGAATCGACTCGGCGCACATCATTAAGATGATTCAATGAGTCGAATCAGTGTGCCCCATAGACGCAAGCTTCGACACAGCGAGCCGACTCAGCGTGCTTCAATACTGTACATATTTATATTTTCACCTCAGCTTATTTATTTATATTTCTATCTTATATTCCGTAGCTGCACTTTATACCGATATTTCTAACTTTATGTATTTTATTATTTTCGAGTCACAGGAATTTCTCGGGATGAATAAAGTCCTTTATCATACACAGGCTTCGACAAGGTGAGTCGATTCAGCATGGATTCATTCAAATGACAGGGTGAATCGAATCAGCGTGTTTCGTACGATTTACACAAGCTTTGATACAGTGAGTCGACTCAGCGTGCATCATTCTACTGATAAAGTGAGTGGCGCTTCAATCCATTACCATAGTGAGTCGACTCTGCGCGATTCGGTTCCTCAGTGTCGCGGCCCGCCCCTGGCTGCGCCGCTCGTTAAGGCGGAACGGAGCAGTCAGCGCGCCGTGGGCGGGGTTAGAGCGGCGCCGCTGATGAGGTGAGGAAGAGGATCACCACGATGACAAACAAACAGCTTTCTGGCTGAAGGATTTCCTCGCCACGTCGTTTCGGTACGATATTTGGAGGAAAATGGCCTTCATGGAGAAACCGTCCGCCGGGAAACTCCTGCTGGACGACTCGGTTCCTCTGACGGCGATGATCGAAACCAGCCAGAACCTGCAGTCCCACACGGTAAAGGGGCTTTTTCAGTCTTTAACACCGACCTGAGACAGAAAACATCGCGTAGAAGTCATGTTTAACATCTTAACATCTTTATTCCGCGGCCAAACCGTCTCAAAACACGAGCAATGTCCTCACCAGACCCTGTAAACAAACTAAGCAGCTGAATCATGAAGCTTCAAAACAATCACACGTAGCTTCAGTCCGTAAAACACCCGAATGTTCTCCAATATCCGGGTTCTTCAGCAGCTGTTTATCAAGAACATTCAGCTTTACAGCCTTTAAAGCTAACACATGTCAGTCCTGCTGCTGTTAAAGCCCAAATAATCCCATTTTAAAGGCCTGGTTCCCTCATTTGGGCTGAAAATGGTCACCATCATCATCATCGTCATCATCATCATCATCATCATCATCTCCTCTTCTGGAGGCAGCTGTCAACGTGACCTGCATTTTTCCACAGCTTTTATTTTTCCTCCCTCCAAGCATTTCCACAGCTCTTCTCTCAGCTGCTGTAAAACCAAAGCCACAGTTCAGATTCCTCCAAAGATCCAGACCTTCTTGTGTCTTGTTGAGGAGCAGTTCTCCAGATCTTCCTGAAGGACAGTGTTGTTGTCTCTCATGTTCAGTCCAGTCTCTGTACCTGAGCAGTTCTCCAGATCTTCCTGAAGGACAGTGTTGTTGTCTCTCATGTTCAGTCCAGTCTCTGTACCTGAGCAGTTCTCCAGATCTTCCTGAAGGACAGGGTTGTTGTCTCTCATTTTCAGTCCAGTCTCTGTACCTGAGCAGTTCTCCAGATCTTCCTGAAGGACAGTGTTGTTGTCTCTCATCTTCAGTCCAGTCTCTGTACCTGAGCAGTTCTCCAGATCTTCCTGAAGGACAGTGTTGTTGTCTCTCATGTTCAGTCCAGTCTCTGTACCTGAGCAGTTTGATAGTTCTGTGTTGTTTAATCCACACAGTGATCATCCACGTCTCTACTAGTTCTCCCGTCACGGACACACACTCAACACACCCTGAACTCCACCGTCCACTCTCCCTGTCCTCTCTCTCACTCTCCTTCACTCTGTCCTGCACCGATGGACACTCAGAGGGACGTCTCTTTTGCGTGTTTGTGTCCATTTAGTCTGAAACGGGTCTGGATGTTGGGAAGGTGATGGAGAATAAAAATTTTGGAGGATAAATTCAGATAGTTAGCAGTCTGTTCTGAAAAGGAAAATTGTTCAAATGTATAGCGTTAAAGGAAGATTTCCCAGAAAAGACTCCAAGGAAGTATTTATATTTGTACTCCATCCCTGCCAGATGGTTACCAATGTTGTTGTGCACTTTTACAAAGTAAAAAAGCTCCGCCAGCAGCATTAACGGGTCAAGGCTGTGAATTATAGACTGAGCTTTGGCCTGACAGACTGGGTATCATTACGGCTGGACTTTGAACCTGATTTTTTTTTATTTATTTTTTTTTGCTGTATTTATTCTTCTGTGACTCTAACCCCAGTGTGAACGTGCCAAGTGCGTCAGCATGGAGCGTAAACCAGTAGGAGTCTCGGGGATCGTTGAGGGGCTTGGTTTGGGTTCACAATATGTGAAGAAGCAGATATTTGGCTCAGTGTTGGGTTACATATTTATTGTCCCTTACACGTGTTACTTGTTCACAGGGGTTTTAATTTAATCTTTTTTTTTTTTTTTTAATCCCCAGGAATACATCATTCGTGTCCAGAGGGGAGTTTCAACAGAAAACAGCTGGACAGTAAGTCATTATTGTGTATCAGCTGATTGAAGACCAATCTACATCACTGTGCAAAAGTCTAGAACCGCCCTCATTTCTTCATATTTCAAACAGACTCATTGTTGTGGGACAATCCTCCAGATCTTCCTGAAGGACAGTGTTGTTGTCTCTCATGTTCAGTCCAGTCTCTGTACCTGAGCAGTTTGATAGTTTTGTGTTGGTTAATCCACACAGTGATCTACGTTTGAACCTTCAAGCAGAACAAAGTCTAACTTGTGCAGATGATTCCAGATGATCAGGGGATTAGTTTACTGCTGATGATGAACGCTGAGTGGTTGAAACCCATTTATCTAGAACCTTACCTTTCAACACTTTGCAGCCTGGAGCACTAAAACATTAGTTCCCATTTCTTTCATTTACTCAGTTCAGTTTAAAAATAATAAAGCTTGACGGGCATAAAATAGTATTTTTGCACCAACAAGGTGGTCTCCTGCAAAATATAAAGAAAGGAGGTGCCCAAGACTTCTGCCCAGTACTGTATGTCATACACGCTTCTCTTTTTGAACTCTGCAGCTGGAGGCTCATTGAAATGGAGATCCTGTGGAGCTCTTCTGGTTCAGGATGCACATGTTAAACATCACTAATCCTCATTCACTTTTTTAGCGAACGACAGTCTATTAATAGCGTGGCGCTGATGTGCGATTTCATTTCGGTGTTGAGCAGGGAAGTTATGCAGGTTACGGCCCAAAAATGAGCCCCATACAGAGCTTGAAATCTTAAATGTGTTTAGTCGCGTCGTTCATAATCAGAGGCTCCGATAGACGTTTGTTTTGGCTGAACACATAAGCAGACCCTTATTTTCATCAAGATTTTTTCCAGCTGCAGAGCTCAAAGGAAGGATGCCGAAGTGGCTCACGCATGGCCCACAAAACAGTCCACACCAAAGTCTTCACTCTTACTGACTTTTTCACAGATCCTTCTTTTCTTTTTGCTCATTGTTACTCATTAAAATCTCCCTAGAAGGCCAGACATGAATGAAACACTTTCAGGTTCTGCTCACCACCAAGAGTTCCCAGCAATGATTAGGAATCTCAGAAGCTTGCAGGATTTCTTGGAGACTAACCTGAATTTAGATCTAAACTGGCACTGCAGACAACAACCGGGCACTTGCTATGCTGGCGGTGTGTATCTGCGCTGAAAGGGGGGGGATAGTTATCCTCCCTCTATAGTCCATCTATCTCTTGATTTATCTGAGATGATCTTATTCCACCACATTTCATTCAGCTCGTCTCTCACTGGCTGAAGGTTTCATGCAACGTTGCAGATCCCGCCAGAGAACCGTGACCACCCCACAGGATCCAGAGTCATAAAAATGAAATGTGTAATATTTGTGCAGTTTTGAGATACAGAAAACCTTCACCCCCTGGCACTCGGTGAAGATCATGGAGATCCCTCTGGTGTTGGGAGACCTGTTGTTCTATATCAAACATTATTCGGCTGCAAATTATTTATTGTATTATTATTATTTTTTTTTTTCTTTTCAAGCACTTAAACTATTTTTTTCATGTTTGTGTTGGAGGAAAAAAAATCAAAACTGCTAAATAACTCTAAATAACAGCATGGTCCATTTTTGCTCTGTACTTTTTGCAGGTCATTAGAAGATACAGCGACTTCGACATGCTGAACAATAGCTTGTTGGTGAGTAAAATGTGTGAAATCTTGCCCCATAATACCGAAGCATGACTGGAATTTCCACTGAAATGACCTGAGCTGCATTTTCAGCACAAATGAGGATACGTGTTGCTGACTCTTAACAAAGACGTTTCCCACTCGATCCTGGAACTCGGCTTTCCAGTAAAAGTGATTACAGGCACATTGTCTCTTTCTTTTCCTCTGTTTCTCTGTCCCGCCCACTCACTGCTTCTCTGCTGGTCTTCTTGCGTCAGATCTCTGGCCTCAACCTGCCCCTTCCCCCCAAGAAGCTAATCGGGAACATGGACAGAGAATTCATCGCAGAGCGGCAGAAGGGTCTGCAGGCCTATCTGAACTTCCTCACTCAGCACCACATCCTCTCCAGCTGCGAACTAGTCAAAAAGTTCCTTGACACTAACAACTATTCTGCAAACTACACAGGTATGAGGGATGGGAGGTGGAGGGGGGCAGTTGTATTCTATCTTGGGAATAATTTCAGGAAAAGAGCAGGACGTGAAGGAAACCGGTGGCAATAAAACATGCAAAACTTTCAGATTTTTTTTTAAAATCAAGTTGTACTTTTCCAGATGCTGAGTAGTCAGAAAGCTGAATGAACATAGAGTCAACCTGAAACTAAAAGTGTTCGTTCATGTCTCTGGTGCAATTCATCACATGTTGACATATTAAGACCATATTGGATATTTTCCACCAAAAAGTGACTTTTAACCCACTGGAACAGTGAGTGGGTGCCAGTACTATCATGCTTTAATCCACCCCTCCCACGTTTATCACTGAGGGGGAATTCAAAGCTCAGAGACCCCTGCTCGACACCGTTTCACTCCGAAATACATCACAGCGTGGTAGGAAACGGCTCGAGTTCCCACGCTTCGTAACAGAACCACGGTGCTTTTGTACTGAATCATTTTGGATTGGAAGCAGGTGTTTTCTAGAGCTTTAAAAAAAAATCAAGAAATGTAAATCTGACAAACACAGGCAGTAGTTTTGCAAAAAAAAAAAAAAATTCTTAAAACTGAGTATAAATAAGGCCGTTTTACTCAATGCATCACACCAAATGACTCCCTGAGCTCTCCACAAAGAGTTTTTGGTGTTTAAAGTCTTAGAAAGCTTAGAAAGACATCGGGATCTCCATCTCAATCTCAGCCGTTATCCTGCTGTGGTTTTTGCATCGAATGCATTTTCCTGAATGTGCCGTAAAGCAAAAGTCATAAACGTTTTCTTAAGCAATGCCGTGAAAGAATCATTGACCATTTTGTTCACCGATTAAATGTGAGCGTGAAAAGCTTTTTCAGTCAATCCGAACCTTGGAAATGGGAAAAGTTTCGTTTTTGAACCTTAATCAGTTCCTCCAAGACCATTTACACAACATGAAGGCTTTTTTTTAATGCCTCTTTTACAAATCATCCAATAAACAATCCTTTAGAGCAGCTGCCTTTTTTGCAGCACGGACCGGTTTCATCCATCCATCCATTTTCTGCCGCTTGTCCCAAATGGGGTCGCGGGGTGCTGGTGTCCAACCCAGCGCACACAGGGCGAGGACAGGGGACAGGTCGCCAGCCCATCGCAGGGAGGAGCGGGACGGGGATGGCACCTTGCTCAAGGGTACCTCAGGGCAACCCATTGGGAAGGGGATCGAACCCCCGATCCTCCGACCATGTGGCCAACGCCCGAACCACTAGGCCACCGCTGCCTCCAGACCGGTTTCATGTAAAACATTATTTTCACTCATGTAGAAACAGATTAAAACAAAGTGCATAAAAATACGTCTGTTTCTTTACTCATTTTTGCGAGCTTGTGGGTTTTCTTTGTGCTTTTTTAAAAAAAAAATTTTATAAAAAAAAGTCTTTTAGCCTCTGATCACCAAAAGAAAAATTGTCATTTTGGCCTGGAACCAAATGACCCACGGAGCAGTGGTTGGGGACCACTGCTTTAGGGAACCCATTATGGTTCTATGGCATCATGCAAACTCTTCCTGGCACCTTCTACCAGTGCTGGTGTTAATTCCCAATTCTAATGTAAGAACTGTTACTTTTATCAAGGGTTTATTTGGCATAAGTCATGAATGTCACAGTCGTTTGATCTTTTTGAGACCTTTTTTAAAAACGCATCACGATACATGATGGTGAATAAAAGTAAAATTTTTTAAAAACTAAATCTGTACATTTCTATAGGTTATAGTAGGCTTAGCAAGCTCATTTTTCTTCTTTTTATTCCTCCAGAAATTGCCCTGCAGCAAGTGTCCATGTTCTTTAGATCTGATCCAAAGTGGGAGGTGGTGGAGCCTTTAAAAGACATAGGTGAGTAAAAGTAGATGATCCACAAAGGATGTTTATGGACCATTTAAATGGTTAAGCCCAGATAAAAATAAATTCTTGAACAGCCCCAGGGCACTTGAAGTGCAGGCATGATGTATCTGACACGACATTGTGTTCCTGGAAAGTCTTTAGGAAAAAGGTAGATGGTGTGGTATTACTGGTAGCACTGGTGTGGCAACCTTTGGTTTGCTTCGGCTTTGTTTTTGGTGTTTTTGTGGCCATAACTAAAGGTCGTGTGCATGAAGCTTTCACATGTAGTTCACATTAAAACTGCATCCACATGAACATTCTTCACACACACAAATATTGAAGCCCAGGCCCGTTTACCGGAGCGTAGAGATTTGGAGAAACTCCACCTCTCGAGGTCAGAAGCAGGTGATGATAGAAGCTGAAAACGGCTCCAATCTGAAACTGAACCTATGAAGCTGACCTAAAGGTCCGTGATTCTAATAAAGTGGCTGGTGAGCGCGAACTATAGGTGTTTCTGATAAAGCGGCCAGCTGCTGCACACGCTGGGTAGGGGTTTCTGATAAAGCGGCCAGCTGCTGCACACGCTGGGTAGGGGTTTCTGATAAAGTGGCATACCAGTTTTATAAGTTTTGCAGTTGATCCGGAGCAGCTGTTTGATCGGGGAAAGGTTTGACTGCTCTGTAACACCCTGTCCGCATCTCCAACACTTTTTTAAAATTTTATTTAGTTATTATTTTTTTTTTTTACAAGCTACAATTTTTAGACACTTCCGAATGAAGACACAGTCATGTGCCTAAAAAGAATCTTTTTTAAAATGAGTCTGAAATGTGTGGAATACTTCAAAAGCTCTGAGTGCTGTTCATCTGCATCATATTGAGAAAGCTTTACATATTGAATAGTAAAACAGGATAAATGGAAATTAAAGTGTCCGTTCTTCTTGCAGGCTGGAGGTTACGAAAGCGGTACTTCTTGGTCAAAAACAAAGAACAGCCAAAAGACCGACAAGTCCTGAGTTGGGTGAGTTGTGCTTTAACCTCACATACACTCTTGCAAATTTGGTGCCAAACTTTCTGTGAGCTGAGTGTAATCCTGCACTGTGGCCCACGTATTGCTTAATTCTTCCCGTTGCGTAACCTTGATTTCACACAAACCCATTGAAGATGTTTGGACAAACCAGCGCATTGTTTGGCTTTCCTTCAGAAGTAGTTGATTAACATTTAATTCCACTTAATTCTTCTGAAGTGCACTATATATAGCAGCTTTTAGGGAACCTGATTAAGTGTGATCTAAAGGGTTCTGTTTTCTTCTCTGATTCCAGGTTGACTTGGGTCCTGATAAGTTCTTGTCAGATAAAGATCTTCAGTCTATAGTGAAACTGCTTCCTTCTTTGTGTGTAAGTCTTATGTTAAGCTTTTCAGTTTTCATGATGTTTCCTCATTTCAAGGCCCAAATGTGAAACTGTCTGAAATGGTGTATATATTAAGCAGGGGTGTGTGACGTATTTGATAAAAATAGTCCTGATTGTGATTAAAATGAATCACTTCTGACTGAATAGGCTCATTTTATTTTGCTTTTTCAACTGAAATCTTAAGAAAAAGATATGTCGATAAAGAGACAAAGAAGGATAAAATGTATAAATATATAGAAAGAGACTGACAGGCAGACAGAGAGAAACTGATTGATGCGTTAATCCTTTGCAGAACTAATTGCTTGGTAAAAATGTTTCCATGTAAAATACTGAAAGTTTTTTCTCGTTTAAAAGATTTTACTCCAGCAGCTTGGATATTTTTCATCTCTAAAAGGTTCTGTATGGTGAGGGTTTGTGAACCATGATAGTGGCTAATACCGCATCCTCAGTCGCAACCTGAGAACTTTTACAGTCTTGAAGCTGCATCTGTGTACGTGTGACTTTTGGAATAGCTGAGCGAAATGATCTCCATATGGGACACACAGTGGAAGTCTCCCGGAGGGAATTGCACGCATACTGTGCGTGTAATTTGATCCCGTCGTTGTAGTTTTACAAAGGGATCATTACAGAAACTTGCATCTCGTTAACAATAGAAATGTGATTTTGTTTAGTATCGAGCTTTCCCTTAAAGACCCGGTGGTTTTTCCAATCACTGTGGCTCACACTGCATGTGCACTTTGAGGTCAACATCAAGAAGAACTGGACCTGAAGATTTCCCCCAGTATCTCCCTTTGAACCTCTAGATCAGGGGTGGGGAGCTGCAGGCCTGATGGGATGGTGGCCTCCTCCAAACACGCTCACTAAACCTGACAACTGAAGTGAAAGTGACTTCCTGTCACGGTGAACCACAACAAAATGCAACCTCTGCTTTTAACCCCACACAGACCGTGCAGCAGGGGGCAGCTGTTTTAAAGTGCCTGGGGAGCAGTGAAGGGAATGGTACCTTGCTCAAAGGTACAGTACCGTGCAAAAGTTTTAGGCAGGTGTGGAAAAAATGCTGTCAAGAAAGAACGCTTTCAGAAATGGAAGTGTTCGTCATTTATTTTCATCAATCAACAAAATGCAATGAATGAACAAGAGAATCTAAATCAAATCAATATTTGGTGTGACCACCCTTTGCCTTCAAAACAGCATCAGTTCTTCTAGGTACACTTGCACACAGTTTTTGAAGGAACTCTGCTGGTCGGTCGTTCCTAACATGACTGTGTTTCTCCTCCGTGTGACATTGATGATCATCAGCACCTCTTTGGTAAAATTGGTTGATCAGACACCGACTATAATCCTGCAGAATCCCTGACTTTGTGCAAGTGTACCTAGAAGAACTGATGCTGCTCTGAAGGCAAAAGGTATTAACACCGAATATTGATCTGATTTAGATTTTTCTTTTGTTCGCCCACTTTGCATTTTGTAAATTGATAAAAATAAACAATCAGGATTTATATTTCTGAAAGCGTTCTTTGTTTACAGCATTTTTTCACACCTGCCTAACTTTTGCACAGTAGATCTTCTGATCCTGGAGCCTAGTCCCTAAACACCAGACCACCGTTGCCTCGGTTGTTGTGTTGTCAAGTGATTGCGTTAAGGAAACTGTGAAACATGTATTAAGCTAACGAGCGCACAACGACGAACTAATTTGGGCGTCAGGATGGCTGCTTCTGTTTTTTGTTGACTTGAGTTGTAGAAAATGGTGTGTCACGGTGTCAGAAACCACATGAGGTCGATTAGAGAGCAACACACGTGGTCGGATGGTGTGATTTGTGCGCGGTGCTAAATGGTGGGGTAGGGTTTCATTATCAATCGTGTCTTCTTTGCAAAACTAACAAAGCAGACTTCTGACTGGTTGATTGAATGCATTTGCGTCACCAAATTATCGACTTCGTTTTTCAAGTCATGTTCGCACATCTGACCGGATCGGTTTGATTACATATTTGAGTACTATAAAATTAAACCACCAACCTTTTAACATGTTTCGTTAAGGTAGGTCATTGTTCCTTTTTCCTGCTCAAGAATCTTCAAGATGAGCGTGCAAAGCCTCCATTTTCTCTGTTAAGTCTCCCTGCACAGCTGCTAATGATGCGAGAGAAAAAAACCAAGACCACATGACGGTGTGATAATCAAGCAGATGCAGAGCATTCAGCCATGTCCTTCACACAAAGAGGAGGATTATGTGAAACCTTGATTTGTTTTCCTCACTGCAGACAGACCTGCCCTTACGTTGCCTTTACCTCACATGTCCATGTCTGTATCATTTATGCAAGGGTTTCCCTCTTTCTCCTCCCTGCTACTGTCGTCTACTTCTTCACATTCATCAGAAACAAGTTCATGTGTGAACTGTGCTCTCTGACTGGATAACTAGAGGTGTTTCATCTCTTTTCTGCCTTCTTCTTCTTTTCCAACAGCATTCATACATTTGTCCAGTGACGTTTGCTTCCACCAGTGAGTCCTCAGCTTTAATGATCAGAACGTTCAACGAGAAAGGCACACTTAGGGATCACATTTGCAAGGTATGTGTCATTTTTCTATCTAAAATTTTGACTTTTTATAAAATCTGTTTTTTTCCATTCGTTTATCCCCTAATCCAGCCATCCTCTCACACATCCATCCATCTATCTAAAACCAGCACCCCCATATATCCATAAATCCTTCCACCATTCCATCCATCCATCCATCATGCTTCTAAAACCAACACCCCATAAATCTTTCCATCATTCCATCCATTTGTCTCTTCATTCATCCTCTCATACTCCCATCCATCCATCCATCCATCTTAAACCTACACCCCCATATATCTATAAATCTTTCCACCACTTCATCCATCCTTCCATCTAAAAGCAACACCCCCATTCATCCATCCATCCATTCATCCATCCATTAATCTATGCAAAACTCACTCATCAACCCATCCAACTATCCACCCGTCCACTAATCCATGCCTGGTACTCTAGGTCAAGCCAAAGGAGCCATTCCTGAAGAAGTACTGTAACCCAAAAAAGATCCAAGGGCTGGAACTCCAGCAAATCCGGACTTATGGGAGACAAATTTTGGAGGTCTGGAAAAAGGACTTTTTGATTTTGTCATACAATATTCTGTCCATGATGTTCTTTAATTCATTTGGGATTAGTATAATATTTTAATGTCTTATTTATTTATTTATTTTTTCTGTATTGATTTAGGCTCTGAAATTCCTTCATGATAAGGGATTTCCATATGGGCATCTCCATGCATCCAATATCCTTATTGAAGACAACATGTGCAAACTCCTGGACATCGAGAACTCTCTCCTGGGACTTCCTTCTTATTACCGGCCATACGTAACACAGTTTAGGAAAATAAATGTACGTTTTTAAAAAATATTTTTTTATTTCTGCATTCAGTATCATTATCTTTTGTACCAACATCTTTCAAATAGGATTGCAATCTGGTCTTTATTTCCAACGCACTTTTTGATTAAGTAAGGTAAATATCTGCATACCTATAAATATATACTCAAATCCTTTCTCTGTTTTTAGCTTCAATCCATCATATATTCATGTTTCTTTCTTGGAAAGTAGAGCAGCGTTTGAATAAATAAAATCATTATTTTCCAAACTGTTAAGATGCAAAGAAGACAGTCTTGCACCATCTTGTGGACAGAAGCAATGTTTTTAGGAAGTCTGATTCATTTGGCAAGTTTTACGCCGGATGTCCTTCCTGACGTAACTATCCCCATTTATCTGGCTTGGGACCGGCACAAAGAAATACACTGCTTCCCTAGTGGCTGGGTTTAAAAGTACATTGAATAAACTTTTATAGACAAAATATAATAATAATACTTGGCACCAATGCATCAAAATACTACGGTGCGATTAAAGCCTTATGTGCATTATTTTGTTCTTGTTCTTCTCAGGCAACAGAGAGCATTGATGTCTACTCTTTTGGACACTTGCTGTATGAAATGACGTATGGGAGGCCTCCAGATGCTGTAC
This sequence comes from Hepsetus odoe, assembly GCA_017165825.1. Taxonomy (NCBI): domain Eukaryota; kingdom Metazoa; phylum Chordata; class Actinopteri; order Characiformes; family Hepsetidae; genus Hepsetus; species Hepsetus odoe. Next base: position 9,194,315 of record CM029393.1, read on the forward strand.
CTGTGGACCAGTATCCCTCTGCTCCCTGCATGTCAGTTGGTGGGTAGATTAAACCATTCACTCATATTATTTTAAGGGAACAGTAGATGAAAATGGTCTACTTTTGGTGTAGCAATTGAAGTTCCACATTTCTCCCAGTCTCAGTTCTGCAGTCCATCCTGTCTACTGAAGCTTGTAAAACAGGAATGCCCACTGTTTCTCAACTCCTGCAAACGCCGTGAGTTTTAATGCCGGTGACCTTCAGCTTTTTTGTTGTGTAATGATGCCCTGCGTTTAGTGTTGCATGTGGTTGGATTGTTTTTTGCAGACTATTCAGCGATGTGCTACTGTTCAACTCAGAAAAGCCCCTGTTCAAGGTACTTCCACACCCTTTCGTTCAGTTCTATTGGAAGCTACTTAATTATGCTAATTAACTCCCCTAACACTTAATTAAGGTGTGATCAGTTGAACCGAGTGTTGGATCATTAGTGATACTGGATGGGAAATGCACCATACTGTGGGAATACATCTGCCAGCCATCACGTGATCGTATATTGCTTTCTTCACAGATTAACTCCAGATTGAAGGAAGCCTTGAAATCGTCCAAAGAGTGCTTGGAAAAACGTCTCCTAGAAGAACAGAGAGCGGTTAGCGCCTTTTATCTTCGTTCAGCAAAATATAGTTACAGGGTTTTGTCATCTGGACCTTTTATGGCCGACACTGTGTTTCCTCTTTATAGATTCACCAACACAGGAGGCTGACCAGGGCCCAGTCGCACCATGGCTCCGAAGAGGAGAAAAAGAGAAGGAAGATCCTAGCTAGAAAGGTAAACCAGCAGCTATATAGCTACTCGGCAGAGATACAAAATATAAATGATCAGCTAATATGAACAAAATGAACAAAATAAAGACTGGAAAGTCAGATCTGTGGTCTTGTTGTTGCCCTCAGAAATCCAGGCAGTCTACTTGTGAAAATGAGGAAGATTTTTCAGTGAAATATAACAACAACTCTGGTAGGTTGACTGCATTATTCTGTTTTTTTAGGTGTAAAAAAATAAAAATAAATAAATAATAATAAAAATTAAAAACCCTGGGTAGTTGGCCTAAAGCAAATGGCAGTAGTAATAAGGAATTCACTTTAAGGATTATTTTTCTATTCTATTATTCTATTTTTTCAGGTTCCGGAGCAAGTTCTCCACCTACCTGCCCTTCTTCTCCCACTCCTCCACCTGCACCAGGTATTTTATCTTTTTTTTTTATTTGAAATCACATTTTATTCCTAACAAACATACAACGGTAGGCAGCAATGCAAAAGTTATCATACTTTTCACCATGAACATGTCACAATACATTTTTTTTTCTATATTTGGAACGGACAAAACTAGATCATCAGGGCGCATAATATTTGCGCTCTCTGTCTGTAAAGTCAATTGTCAGTGAATTTATAACGTCCCCCTGCTGGTGAAAGGTAAAACTGTAAGTCATTTTTTGCCTGTTTTAACATTAAATTTGATCCCCATTTGAAAAATCATTCACTAATTCCTTAAGTGATGCTTTGACGCTCAGTGTTATTCACTTTGTTTTTTATTGAAAAGATCATAATGAGTCTTGAATGTGCTCTAAAATCATTTATAATCATCTGAGTTTAACACTCCATGTACCATGTCCAACAATATGTGTATTTTGATTCCAAGATGATCAGTAATGTGTATCTGCCTCTCTTTCCCCTCCTATGCTGTCTGCAAAGTAGAGCATGCACCATTTTGAACATGTGTGGGGTAAAGTAATTCAATACCAATTTCTTACTGTTGTAAAGTTGCAGGAATCTTCCTCAGTAGCAAGCTGCCTCGCTGTTCCCATAAAAATAAGTGCATCAGAGCAGAGCTGGGTGGTGCCGATAAACTTCAGCATCATGATGCTGTCCAGATCAATCAGGATATTTAAATATCTAAGCGTTCTTCTTCTTCTTTCGGTTGCTCCTGTTTAGGAGTCACCACAGTGGATCATCAGTTCCCATGTCGTCTTCTGTATCTTCCTCCTTCACACCGACCACCTGCGTGTCCTCTCTCACCACGTCCATAAACCTTCTCTTTCTTGTTCTTCTTCTCCTCTTTTCTGGCAGCTCCATCTTCAACATCCTCCTCCGAGTATAATCTCGTCTCTCCTCTGGACATGTCCAAACCAACGCAGCCTTGCTTCTCTAACTTTGTCTCCAAAACATCCAACCTGAGCATACATATCTAAGAATTATGAATGTTAAATAAAAAAAATTATTCCTGGTTGTTGCTACTGTATTTGTATACACATAAATGCTGGTGTGGTTAGGGCGTTGGCCACATGATCGGAGGATCGGGGGTTTGAACCCCTTCCCAATAGGTTACCCTGAGGTACCCTTGAGCAAGGTGCCGTTCCCGTCTCGCTCCTCCCTGCGATGGGCTGGCGACCTGTCCAGGGTGTGTCCCCCGTCCTTCGCCCTGTGTGCGCTGGGTTGGACTCCAGCACTCCCCCGCGACCCCGTTTGGGACTAGCGGCAGAATATGGATGGATAAAAGCTGGTTTTGTTCTAAAAATGACACAAAAGAGAAATTTACACATTGTTCTGAAAGTTGGATTGACAGAAAACAAGATCCTACACCTTTTTTGTAGGTTTAAGACTTTCATGTCTTAAATGATCTTTACAGTAGGGCTGCACGATAACGGGAGAGTGACAGAAGTGTGGAAGAGCGTGCAGGCAGGTTGGAATGGGTGGAGATGTATGGCAGAAGAGATCTGTAACAGACGGGTACTAGCCAGAGTGAAAAGAGAGGTTTACAGGATGGTAGTGAGACAAGCTATGCTTTACAGGTTGGAGATGGTGGTGTTGACAAAAAGGCCTGAGACAGAGCTGGCGGTGTCGGAGTTAAAGATGCTGAGATGTTCGTTGGGTGTGATGAGGATGGACAGGATTAGAAATGAGTATATTAGAGGGACAGCTCAGGTTGGACGTCTTGGAGACAAAATTAGAGAAGCAAGGTTGCGTTGTTTTGGACATGTCCAGAGGAGAGACGAGAGACTGGGAGGAGGATGTTGAAGATGGAGCTGCCAGGAAAGAGAAGAGAAGAGGAAGACCTAAGAGGAGGTTTGTGGACGTGGTGAGAGAGGACACGCATGTAGGTTTGAAGAAGGAAGATATGTGACCCCTAACGGGAGCAGCCAGGAGAAGAAGACAACGACAGTAGGGCTGCACAACATCAACAAAGTATCAACGTTATGACTAAACCGCTACAAAACTGTCTAAAAATGGGAAAAGCTTCACTCTCAACCGTAGTTTTTGTGACGTCACAAAACTACACTTTTGCCTGTTATATTTTAGCTCCTCCATTCACACCGAAGAGGAGTGTTTAAGCCTCGCGCTTAAAAACGAGGAGAGCACAAATATGAAAAGATATTATTTGCATACATCAGTTCTGGATCTGTAACAGAAAACCGCCTGGGATCAGCAGAATTGTGACCTTGATGATTATTGGAGGATGTTTTGCGCAGCACTACTGTGCAGAAGCAGATGCTTGTGTATTGTGTGTAATACCAAAAATATTATCGAACATATCGCTTAAAGTGAAAAGTAGCGTAACGGTACCGCCCAGCACTGCATCAGCATAAAAAATTTTTTTTAATTGTTTAGTCATCCAAGTAAAGTTGCGTTTCTCTTTGGGAATTCTTTGAGCACTTTTCTGTTTCGAAACCTGAGCTACTGAGAAGACTTAATGCAACTTTAAACTTCACAATCTGCAATGGCCTGCTCACCCGTCCTTGAATATTCATCTTTTTTTTTTTCTCTCTCCCTCTCTCTTCCACATTTATTTTAGCAAAGTCCTTCTTAATTTTCAGGAATCGACAGCATGTTTCAGTTTGGGTTTCTTGTGGATTGTGATTCCATTAGTTGTGATTGCTCTGGGCTTTTTTTTTTTTTGTTCTTTAAATAGTATTTAACGATAAGGAAGATGAAGTATCTGCTTTAATGTAGCATGTATAAATCATGGCGAGAAAACATAATCTGATATTTTACTCTTCAGGTCACGTTAAAGAATTAATTCCTAAATTTTGTATGCCCGTTTTGAATAGTATACCAAGTCAGAAGACTTGGTTTTTGGTCTTTTTTTTTTTTATTTTTATAAAGGCAGGACTTTATAAAAGAAACAGATGTCACAGCACTGTGGACACTTTTCTTTAAATGTATGTATGTATGTTATTTTCGCTGCTTAAATGTACCCTGTTGAGCTGGACACATACTACAGGATTTTTCATCCGGTTCTAGGCCGAATATGGTTCTCCAGGATATTTTAAAGGTAGAAACTTCTCAGGGGAAGTTCAAGTAGGGAGAAATTGCTTGTGTAGGAAAAGATGTAATTACACAAGTAATAAAAAAATCGAATAAAAATCCTGTAATGTGTGCATCCTTATGGTAAGTTCACCACTCTGCTTATCATAGCTGTGGCACATGGCTGCATTTAGTCCACGAGTGTAACATACCAGTCAAAAATATGGACACACCTGATGATTATATTTAGGACTTTGTAAAATAATTATCCTTATATATAAGCTGTTCTGATTGTCCGCTTACAATAACGAGGACAGGGTGTAGTCATTTTAGCTCAACGAGCACCAAGACATTTGTGTGTAAATACCACTGCTGAGGGGGCGAAAGGATTAAGTGGGCATCGTTCTCGTTGAGTAGGGCACCGCATCGGACAGAGAATCTTATCTTAAATCAAGTTTAATTTTTTAGAGGGAAATGAACCAAGTCTTTTTTCAGTCTTTCTCGCTGGTACAATGACCGATCTCCTTGAAAGCTTTTATTGTACACCTGTCCTTGTTTTCACATCTTCCATCTTCCTATTAGATATAAGAAAATGTAAATAATATAAATAACCATGTGAATGTAGCTTTACAGGAAATTTGAAAAATATCAAAAAAGTTAAAAGCAAGTCAAAAATAACACATTTTAGTAATGAATAAATGCTTGTAAACAACACAATATAAACTTAATGCCAGGATAAACCAGAAGCATGTTTTTAAAGTTTTTAAAAAAAGAGAGAAGAAAGGAGACAGAATGCATAACAAAGAAAAAAGTAAAGGTAAAAAGTGCATTTTAAGCTGCTTTTTAAAAAAAAAGGTCTAATGAATATCCGAGTAAGAAAATGTTGCCAAATAAGTTCTCTGAACGGGAGTGTCCAGACTTTTGACTAGTACGGTAGTTGTCCTGTGTAAGTTTATTTATATGGGTACGGTTGCCTTTGCTCATGCTGATGTTTGTATGGTCAACGCAGGTGTGACTCCTCCGCCGCCTCCTCCACCTCCACCATCTTCAGGGAGCGAACACGGCGCTCCCTCCCTCCTCCCGCCCTCCGTAAATGGCCAAGGCCGAAGCGCCCTCTTAGGCTCCATCAAGACCTTCAGCAAAGGCAGGCTCAAAAAAGCCGAGACCAACGATCGCAGCAACCCGCACATCTGAGAGACGGCCTGTTTAACATATGACTTTTCTCTTGTGCAATCCGTCCCCACTGTCTTAGGCGTCCAGATTTTGTCTTTGTTCACATGACGAACCGTGACTTTTTTTTTTTTTTTTTTTTTTTTCTCTTTTTTCTTTAAAACTTGATTGCAGAGGAAAGCTTGCTGTTTTTCATTTCACTACCAAATCGCCTGCAGATGGGAGATCGTGGAATAAGTCGGGGGTCTCATGACTCAAAATGCTGCTATGTAGAATCCAACTCTAAAGACCCCCCCCCCCCAGGACTTTCAGATTTAAAAAAATTAAAGCAATTTGTGTTAATCACACTTCTATTAGAAATTCAGCTGTAATACACATCTTTCTTTCCAGCAGTTTAAAAGGGTTTTGCTGTTTTCAAGTTCTGTTTGAGGTTCACTTTGACAGTTTTACCCAAGTATCATGCAAATCTTTTGTCTTTTTAATTGATTGCATTATGTTATTTAGGGGAGGGCTTTGTTTTAAAAGAAAAGTGGAGAAAATGCTTTTGGTTTTGTGCCACATTTAACCATTGTGCCTATATAAGACGAGTGGTATGATCCTTATTCCTGGCATTAGGAGCTGTACATAGATCATTCTCCCACTTGCAGCAGTTTGAATTTAATGCAAGGTTACAATCATGCCTGTGTTCTACAAATAATTATATTACCAATAATCCTGTCCCTGTAGGCTCATATAAAACTTCTGGTGTGTTTTAGGATTATGTACCATCATGCGTGTTAAATACTTTCACCTTCACACTTCCATCAACAGTGGATTTGTAAAGGACTTGGAGTTAATGGATCAGTCTGTGCTTCGCCCACAAATGCATTTTTTTGTAAAACCTGTTGTTTTGTCTAAAGCTTTCCCAACTAATGACCATTTGTTCACATAACAATTGCTGAAATGTATTCAGACAGGGCTGCTAAATTACTGTGCATGAGATAATTGTTGCTTGGAAATACTGATACAGATTTTTTCCATCAAGCAAGCAATGCTGTTTGCACAGTAAGCAGGCAAAAAAATTCAACACTATTCTATAAAGTGCAAAAGTCTTGAGCTCCTCATCTCTTTATATTTTGCTTCCAAAGCGCTTTTCTTGTACATTTAATGTCCTGTTGAGGAACAGTTCTCCAGATCTTCCTGAAGATCTTCCTTTAAGAACCCGGGAGAACTATTCCTGAAGCCAACGTAAAGGGATGACAAGAAAGCTCGTCTAAGAGAGTTCAGGCTGTGCTGAAGATTAACGATGTTCATAATATTAACTTTGAAGCCGGTTAGAATTCTACAAACTCCTTGTGTTTAGACTGGATTCGCATGCGTGTTTGCAAAGAACCGCTGTATCTGATGTATCTTTCTTTTATTTCATTTTTTCTTCTTTCTGTCTTTTCCTCTAGAAAAAACAAAGAAATGAGGGAGGGCTCAGTACTTTTGTATGGTACCGTACATAATTAAGTTTTCTGAGGTTTTCTAAGTTTTAATCAGCTGAATCAGGAAAAAAAAACTCCAAAAACAACCTCCATCAACATGTGACAAATGTTCTTTAATTACTGATGTTATTTACATGAACCATATGGCATGAAAATGATCACAAATGTAAACAATGAATGTGCTGTCGTTTCATTAGATTGAATCCGAGGTTTTGTAACCGTGAAATAATGCATTTGTGGGCAGAGCCTTTGGAAAGCATCGTCCAACGAGAGCATTGACTGCAAACTAGCCTATTTTTGCACAGGTGCAGGTAGTGATAATCTGAAGAGCTCATATAATCACTTTCATTATCATTAAACCTGCTGTCCTGGAATAATTTACATCATGTTCCACTTTTTCATGTAGCCATCAGCCCATCTGTGTATATACGTCCATACGTTTTGCACTGTAGACGGAGGAAACCCTCGGTGGAACCTGTAGGCTACGTGTTCAGAAAGAAATATGTCTTTCTCTGCAGCACTTTACCACTGTTTGTTTAAAAGTTGAAAAAGAGGTATGAAGTTTACATGTGATTTAATTCTGTATACTGTAGTGGACATGGTCTGATTATGGGTGATGCTGGGTTGCCGTAACCGCTGTTGTAAGCACTGGATGCGCGCATCTCTGAGGAGTTTTGAACGAGTGGAAACATGCTCATGGTTTTTTCCTGTTTAAAACAACACCTGTGTTGACACTTTTAACAGACTGGTGTTCTTGTGCTTTCGATTGTAATAATTCAAGTAAAAAAAAAAAAAAAAAGTTCCTCATGCTGTTTTCTGCTTCGTTGAGTCAAAGAGTCTGAATGATTTCTACTGTAGAGTCTGAAACATCATCAGGTTTTGGATCTCTTTCATTAGTGTGATGCCAGTAATTAGCATAAGGGTCATTCTGCACCAGGCAGGTCTCAGTGTTGGAAGAAATTTAAGTTACATTTATTTAAGAGTAGTTTTTCTCATCTATGTACTATTCATGTTTGCATGCTGGGAGCTACATCATGACTGCAGGTTATTTCCCATCTCTGCACAAATTTGCAAAGCTATTCCAAATCATTTTTAGTTTGAGTCTGAACTGTGAAATTCCTCTTCAGTGTAGGGGAGGGGGAGGGCATTTACAGATGAGAAAAATTGTTACATTATGATAAAAGTCCCTTTACCCTTTTTCAGATTCATGAATGATTCAGTTGACAGTGCAGTGGGTGGCGCTGTCACCTCACAGTGAGAAGGTCTTGGTTTGATTCCCAGGCGGGACGGTCTGGGTCACTTCTGTGTGGAGTGGACATGTTTGCCCCTTGTCCGTTTCCTCCAGGTTCTCCGGTTTCTTCCCACCGTCCAAAGACCTGCATGTCCGGTGGACTGGAGAGGCTAAATAGTCTAAAACTAGTGTGTGTAAGTGAATTTGTCCTTGGATGGACTGGCAACCTGTACAGGGTGTGTCCTTGCCTTTCACACTGTTAGAGCTGGGATAGACTCCAGCACTGCCTGTGACGCTAATCAAGACAAGTGGTTCTGAAAGTGAGCAAATGATTCAATTGTCTGCAGATACACCTTGAGTGCAAAAACTAAAACAAAAACTTCAAGGTGCTTCTTTGGCCTCTGCCAAAGCCCAGTACTAAAGGTCTTCACACCCCTCTACCCAGTGATGGACATTAGGTATGGTGACCTTAGGCTGTTTAACAGCATCCCACACTACTAAGCAATGCTTCTAATGGAGGTAATTCCTCTGTGTGTGTGGCTGAGTGTCTGTGTCCGCAAAAAACTGATGAATTCACTTAATTAAAGGGTCGTCTGAATACTTTTGGACAGTTAGCTTACACTCAACTTACTGAATGGAAAACCAAATATGGAAAGCTGCAGACAATTTTGAATGAACTGTTTCAGTGAAATCTAAATTAAATGAATTACCACTGAGCATAAAGAGTGTAGGTTAAGCAAAATAATGTTTTTGTTGTTTTTATTTGATATTTTCGGTTCATTTCAGACCAACCTAGCCTGCCCACCATGCCCTTGGATTTTTGTGTTCAGGTCGTGACGCACATACGCCAGATCGCCTCTGATTGGTTGGCGCTGTGTGACTCTCCTCCTGATTGGACGAAAAAGTCACATGATATCACTACAGCAACGCCTCCAAATAGAGGACAGGAGGGACAGAGCCAACATGGCGTCGCTGAGGTACTTTCTCTGTTCTGGGAAGGTAAATACAAGCTCGTTCACCGCTTTTGCCTTTACGTTTAGCAAGTTAGTGTTTTTAAACGAGCATTTCTTTCTGCCCTGCCTTTCAGAAAGCCGTTTCGCTCGTCCTAAGGAGGGAGTTTCATAAGTCTTCGCCGGCAGCCGTGCAGGTTTGATGTGATGCTCAACTATAAGCAGCACGAGGGCCTTATTTTACTCTTTATATTAACTTTATATCGGCGAATAAAATGATAAAGAGGGTATTTACTTTGTCACACAGTCTGCTGTTCTATTAGCTTATCATTCCTTAGGATTTCAGCACCGTTTTCAGAGCTGTCAGTGATTTTTGGTGCAGTAGAGCTGCTCGATTCTGGCACAAATCATAATCACGATTATTTTGGTCGGTATTGAAATCACGGTTATTGAACACGATTACTCACATTAGAAAAAAATTGAGCGTTTATTGATTTTTTAAAATCTTACAGTTTCAGCACCTTTTACGTTACAGCGTGTCTTTCAACCCTTCAGTTGAAATCCATTATTAAAATCATGATTCATGACCTTTATTTGTCAAATACACGTTTATTATGTACAGCATGCAATGAAATGTATCTTAAAATCACTAAAACGGATTCTAGGCGCAGAGTAGAGAAAATAAATCTGTAATTTCATATAATAAAGGCTTTAATATATAATACACTGTATGATGAACTGTAAGTCTGAAAAGGAATATAAAAATAAATATGCCTTTATTTCAATAAAATGTCAATAATCTGCATAACTGTGCAGCAAAAGAAATCAGATGGATTGTGCACACTGTCACAGGCTGCTGAAAATTTCTAAAGCAATCTATTAAAGGCTTTTTAGAAACACCAGCCTCTTGACGTCTGGTCTGGGTTTGAGTTTGGCTGCTCAGTTAATTCATATTTGATCATGATTTTAATTTTGACACTCGGGTATTATAAAAATAGAATAATTGGCATAAAATGAAGGAGTTAGCAGGCCTGAACCGTAACGGGTCTGTTTTGAAGGAATTTCTTTTAATTGTTGTTATTATTTAGTTTGTTATGTTTTTTGAAAAGTAAAATGGACAAATTAGTTCAGTGAATGCAGGATTTTTCCAACGTCAATGCATAATCATTTTAAATAATCATGAATTCAGTACCAAAATGGGATTCTGATCATCGAGCAGCCCTGGTTTCGAGCATATGTAATTGACAGTATTCACATATCTGTTGAAGAGCCTTATTAGAGCTCCTGAGATTTCTCCATGGTCATGATTGTAATTCATATTCGATCTATGGAGCTGCCTCGTATTCTATCATGAACATTAAAAAAAAAAATAAAAATTATATGACTGATCACGATGTAATGAAGTAAACATCTGTTAACAGAGTCAGAGTTTGGTGAGATGTTTTACAGTGGTGGTGAATGGAACCAGACGTTCCCAACCATCACCAAACCCACCAGTGAAACTACATGTTTGATATGGAATTGGTGGTGGTTGTAAAATTGTGGGGAAAACATTCATGGGTGGTCTTTGATTGGTGTAAAGTGCATTTTAGACTTTTTGCAGTTTAAAGGTATGTTTATAACTCTTTGAACTAAATTTTGGATTTACTTTAAGGGCTTGAATTATTCAACATTAGTTGAGTCAGGCTGGTGGATTCATTCTGGATCATAAATGCCACTCCAACTAAAGGTATTCCACAGAACGCAGTTCCACAGCCTCAGAGCTCCAGGACCTCATACCCCCTCAAGCCAACACTTGGCATTGCACATAGTGGTCTTACCCTTATGTGTGATTGGTTCACACAAGATTATTCTGTTGGCAGTGTTATTGTACAGATTATACAGAAGCTGTGTGTGCAAATGAACACTTGTCGGGTGCCCCGTTAAGAAGCTGATTAAAAGCTCACTTTAGGACGTATAGTGTACTTACTGGAAACTTTACAAGGTACAGCTCAAACCGCTACCAGATGCCACATGTTCGTGATCGGATTGTAAACAAGCCTTTTAAAGGGTCACGTCATGTTCTGTAGTCTGATCTAATCTGACGGCGCAGGTTTAAATCGAATCAAATCCAGTTAATTATTGATCGTCACAAATCGATGAGCAATACTGTATTCAAATCATGTGGGCAGCTTGTGCTTGCTTAAATGTGTGGCAATAAGTTGATTAAAAAGTCAACCCGCAATCACAATACACTTTTCTTTTTTTGTTTTAAACCTTGGTCTTGGTCTGATTCCAAATCATGTCAGTTCTAAGACATAATTCTTGTTTTTCTGTGTGTCGTGGTACAGGAGGAGAATGTGTAACAATTTCTGATTATTTCTTCACTATAATTCACTGTTTTTGTCTTGTGAGCATCCCCCCCCCCCCCCCCCACGCTGTTCCATTTATCACTGCTGTTGGTGTTTCCATGAATGTTGACTCTTCTCAGATGGCGTTAAAGATTGTTTTGTTATAGGTAACCGTCAGAGATGCTCTCAACCAGGCCATGGATGAGGAGCTGGAGAGGGACGACCGGGTTTTCCTCCTCGGTGAAGAAGTCGCACAGTATGATGGTGCCTACAAGGTCAGTGAGAGGTGGTGTTGTGTCATCTTGCTGTACTTTTATGCCCAGCAAACTGTGTCAACATTGTACTGTGCCATCTTTTCCAATCAGGTGAGCAGAGGACTTTGGAAGAAGTATGGAGATAAACGCATCATTGACACTCCCATTACAGAGGTGGGCAAAGTTTTAGTTCAAGACTCAAATGAAAACCGCTCTGTGATCAGTACTACACACAATCTGGCTAATCGGTGATGACCACTAGTTCAATTAATAAAATGTACAAAACAGAAACCTAAATCTTTTTTTTTTTTTCCTGCACAGATGGGCTTTGCAGGTATTGCTGTAGGTGCTGCCATGGTGAGTTTGTGTTTGAAAAAATAAAATAAAACATGTCTGTAAAGAGAGTAAATATTTAAAAAAATCAGTTTGTTTCCATTTCCAGGCTGGTCTCAGGCCCATCTGCGAGTTTATGACCTTCAATTTCTCCATGCAAGCCATTGACCAGGTCATCAACTCTGCTGCAAAGACATACTACATGTCTGCCGGTCTGCAGCCTGTCCCAATCGTGTTCCGTGGGCCCAACGGTGCTTCTGCTGGAGTGGCCGCCCAGCACTCCCAGTGCTTTGCAGCCTGGTATGGACATTGCCCTGGTCTGAAGGTTGTGAGCCCCTGGAACTCAGAGGATGCCAAGGGTCTCCTGAAATCAGCCATTCGAGATGACAACCCTGGTATTTTTCTTTCTAGGCTTTCTTGCAAATAGCCATGGCCTTTTATGAAAGCACCCGAGTGTAGAAATAAATCCACTCCCAATAACTAGTGCTTTGGATATAAATACCCTCCCAGTCCATTGATTTGAGTTAAAATTTTAAATTCCCTGAAAGTTCATGGTTGCAAAAGATTTTAAATTGGGTCCAATGAGGTTAGACTGCTACCCATAGCCAATGATCTACACATCTACACTGAGGTTTTAGTTCTTCTTCAGTCTGTTGACTTCAGACCAAGTTTTGAGTGAGCTCAAACTCTTGGGATCTGAAATAAGGGCTAACTAGAAGCTTACCTTTTGACTAAGGAGTTAAAGGCTTTGACCTAATTGGCCATTGATCTGATTGTGGCTCTGTTCGATGTTCTGCCTTTACTTTTTAAGTAGTAAGATTTGAACCTCATTTACAGTCTGCCGTTTGGCATTTGGTTTTTGGTTTTGCTGTTTGGTTGTTGGACTTAAATAGGCTTGTGTGTCGTTTCATCTTCAGTGTTTTTGGGCTTTATAAGGTAGCACTTAGAATGCTAGGTAACCTTAAACATTTCGGATATTGCTGTTAAATTGATTCTGGAACATTTTAAATCATCACTTTATCAGTGAGTGTAAAGGTTCACAGCTTTCTTACTGATTTTTGTTCAAAATCAAGAAATGTGTAATTGGATGTAGATTTTTATTTGTGAACGTTTTGGGGCACAATTTAACAATTTTTTTTAAATCCTCTGATTTTTAACAGTGGTGGTGTTGGAAAATGAACTGATGTATGGAGTGGCCTTTGAGGTGTCTGAGGAAGCCCAGTCAAAAGACTTTACCATCCCCATTGGAAAGGCAAAGGTCGAAAGACAAGGTGCGTGATGACTGTCAGCAGAGAAATTTTGGTATTTAAATTCATAACTTTAATAATTACCTAAAGTAATCAATTAAAAGTTATTAATTACTTCTGTCAATGTGTGATGGGATTACTTTACTGGTGGCTGCATGGACAAAGTAATCTCTACCTTTTCCACCAATAGTGATTTGAGCTTTTCAACATTGAATTGGTGCTGATGCAGAAGAACATGAGGTTCGGCACTGAAATCAAAAAATGGTGCACTAGTTGGCGTGTCTTTTGTCCTTGTTTATTTCTGTTTTGTATTCCCTCCTCAATTGATGACAGTTTCTCCTCCAGACGCGTCAATATGGGGGCAAGTTTGTCAGACAGCTTCCTAGAATCCTGAAAGGAACTGGTTCAAAAACCGGTTCCCATTTAGTGGAAAAGGCCCATCAGGGCTCCTTTCTGTGTTGCTCTTCAATAAAAAAGTTTACTCTTGAAGGGGAAAAAACTTTTTTGTTCTTTTCGTTTAGGAAGAAAAAAACGTGTAAGTAAACATCAATTAAAAGGCATGTCATTCTGCTCGCCTTTGACTGAGACAGTTACACGATAGGAACCTATAGAAATGGCTCTATAAATACATCTTTTTGAATAAAAGGTAAAGCTTGCAGCTAACGTTTACAGTCACACATTCAGGGAGCAATGATTTTCAAGGACAGGATGTGTCAAAGAAATGCGTCACACACCGTTTCTTTTTTTTAACACAACAGGAAATTCGGTCTGAAGCTGTGATTAAATCACTCAAACCGTATTACTGGAATTTCAGACGCTCCTATTCAGAGTCGTGCGTGTTGCCTAAAGACCAAATCTCATTGGCGCTAACCTGGAGTGAAGGGTCTTGCTCAAACGGTGCTCGGTCAAAGCCACAACCTCTTTGCAGCAAGTTATCGTATCCATGGGCCATCACTGTCCTGCATTACCCCCAAAGCTGTTCAACCTTTTCTCAAAAAAAGATTTTTTTTTTCTTTTCCCTGCTTCCCCACAGGAAATCACATCACGCTCGTCTCGCATTCCCGAATGGTCGGCCATTGTCTCGATGCAGCTGCTGTCTTGGCCAAAGAGGGTGTTGAATGTGAGGTGAGCCATAGATAGAGCACTTTTTAAACTTTCAGCCAAGGTGCCTTTATATCTTTTTCAAGACTCATTTACATCTGATTTTTAGGTCATCAATCTACGTACCATCAGACCTCTTGACATAGAAACGATTGAAGCCAGTGTGATGAAGACCAACCACCTGATAACCGTTGAGGGAGGTTGGCCCCAGTTCGGTGTCGGAGCAGAGATTTGTGCCAGAATTATGGAGGGTAAGCATTTATCCTGAGTTTTGCTTTGTTAAATCTGAAAACAAACTATTTTAGCCGGACACTCGTTCCATTCAACAGTTTGTGAAGGTACGTCTACGTACGTGACCCGTCCTGTATGCTTTCTCTCCGTAGGTCAAGCTTTCAACTACCTAGACGCTCCCGCTATCAGAGTCACTGGAGTGGACATCCCAATGCCATATGCCAAGATCCTGGAAGATAACAGCGTACCACAGATCAAAGATATCATCTTTTCAGTTAAAAAGACATTGAACGTGTAACATCACTCCGAGCAAAACGTTATTTTTCCACTTCCCCCGTCTGGAAACGTGGCCCACAAACACCTAATGTTCCTCGTCCACCGAGTCGTACTCCGAAAATGGTTTGGAATCTCAAACAAGTGTGCAGTGCTCTTTCTGTTACAAGCTGGATCTGAACCGATCAACAATGATGGCGGCACACTGTGTATTTGCATAATTCTTATGTCTCAATAATTGGATTGTTGATGAGATGTATTTATTAAGGATGGGTGAAAAACAGCTATTGTGTATTTTGTTCTAAATACTAATACAGCCAAACCTTTTATCCCTGTGTAAGTGCAGTTTTTTGGGGGTGAAAAAATATCCGGGGTGTTGGAATATCACACTTCAGAAGAATCTAAAAAACTACTTCTGAGAATAGGAAAATGTTACAGTTGGCTTATCGTGCATAATTAGCCAATTACTGGTTAGAAGTGTGAAAATGGACCAGCGCAGCAAGAAGGGTTCTGGTTTGGTTCCAAGTCTGGGTTCTTCCTATGTGGAGTGTGCATGTTCTCACATGTCCGTGTGGATTTTCTCCAGGAGATCAGGTTTCCTCCAACAATCCAAGGACGGGTCACGTGCTAAATATATGCCCTGTGATCCTCCATAATGAGCGCTGAGAAGCTCCAGTCCTGGTCAGTATGTTTGAAGATGATGGATAATTGGCAAGGTTCATAATTCAGCTCCTGAAGAGCACGAATGAATTAAAAAAAAAAACATTTCTGTAAAAATTATTAAAAACAACATGGAAGAAACTTCTATAATCAAGGAATATTGAGAGTGTTTATGTGGTCAGATTCTCTGAGGCTTGGTGAGAGAGGGCAAGCTCCAGGATCAGAAGGTTGTAAAGTGAAAGTGACAACTTGACATTGTGAAACATGGCGCAGCACACAGTGAACCGCAACAAAATGCAACCTCTGCATTTAATCCACACATGTCCAGCAGGGGGCAGCTATTGAACGTGCCCAGGGAGCAGTGATAGGGACGATACCTTGCTCAAAGGTACCTCAATAGGGTAGGGTAGGGTAACCTACTGGTTCGGGATATGAACCCACAAACTTCTCATCCTGAGGCCTAGACCCTAAACACAAGGCCACTGCTGCCCCCAAGCTCTGCATTTTACCCATGCACACACATGCAGCTATTGAAAGTGCCTGGGGAGCAGTGATGGGGATGGTACCTTGCTCAAGGGTATCTCAGGGCAACCTACTGTTAAGGGATTTGAACCCACAGTTTTCTGATCCTGGGGCCGACTCCCTAAATACTAGGTCACCGCTGCCCCTACATCAGCTGTTCGAATCCCAGACCAGTAGGCTGCTCTGAGGTACCCTTGAGGAAGGTACTGTCCCCATCACTGCTCCTGGACGATGTATGGCTGCACAGATGTGGGTTAGATACAAAACAGCGTTTGAGTTGTATGTTGACGATGAGAAGCAGCAAATACAGACATTAAACTGTGCGATTATTAAGCGCAAGTCAACATCTCTCCTTTCCAGACGAGTCTGAGGTGTAACTTGACTTTCTTTATAAGATAAATGTTTTTTGGGGGACGCCATGAACCCTTGGTTACCCGAAGAGCCTTCAGTTGATTTGTTTAACAGTATTGTCCAGCATTTTCCAATCTTAACGTCTTAACGTTGTATCTACAGTGGACAGAAGTTGCAGCAGGAACGTGGCTGAAAGAGGAAGCTTTCCTTCAGCGCTCCTCGGGGAACTCCAGATGGTGCACTGTTTAGCTGAATCCCCAGGTGCTGCCGATGTTCTTGGAAGAAAAAAATGTCTCTGAAGACCATCTGTTCAGTGGTTCTTCATCCTGTTCCCAGTATAAAGGTGTACGGAAGATTCCCCTTTTGGTTTCGTGAAGAATGGCTAGGGGTTCTGGAAGGCCCCATAAATTGCTAATAAACCGTTGCATGTAAACACAACCCTCTGCAGGTAAGTCTGAGTTTCAGTGGTTCTCCACAGTATCACAGACAGAACAGGCGTTTCTTAAAAAACAGCCCAATTTTGACTGCTATACAGATAGATTCCTGCTGTTAATGAGACTTTTTTTCATTTTTATGAAATCATTTGGTTATGGCCATAATTCTATTGATTTAAATATAATTGTGTAACTAATATATACTTTTAATTAATATATCATTTGATTGATTGAAAAATCGTGCTTGATTTTATTTTGGTTGTTTTTATTGATTGATTTGGTGGGTTGATTTATTAATTGATTGATTTGGTGGGTTGATTTATTAATTGATTGATTTGGTGGGTTGATTGATTAATTTATTGATTTGGTGGGTTGATTGATTATTTATTTGGTGGGTTGATTGATTAATTGATTGATTTGGTGGGTTGGTGCGCTGGGTAGTTTATAAACGCAACCAGTCAATATGATGATTAAACCACCAATAATGTTTTTATTGATTGGTTTGGTTGACTGGTGGGGCCGTTGACATTATTGAATGGTTTTGTTGATTTTATTATTTGGGTTGGTTGGTGGGGTGGTTGATTTTATTGATTGGTTGATTTTATTGATTGGTTTGGTTGATTTCATTGATTGGTTTGGTTGATTTCATTGATTGGTTTGGTTGATTTGGTTGATTTTATTGATTGGTTTGGTTGATTTTATTGATCGGTTTGGTTGATTTTATTGATCAGTTTGGTTGATTTCATTGATTGGTTTGGTTGATTTTATTGATTGGTTTGGTTGATTTGGTTGATTTCATTGATTGGTTTGGTTGATTTTATTGATCGGTTTGGTTGATTTGGTTGATTTTATTGATGGGTTTGGTTGATTTCATTGATTGGTTTGGTTGATTTTATTGATTGGTTTGGTTGATTTCATTGATTGGTTTGGTTGATTTTATTGATCGGTTTGGTTGATTTGGTTGATTTTATTGATCGGTTTGGTTGATGTTGATACAGATGTGAAGGTACAGCAAAGAGGCGTGCCTTTATCCGTTTGAAGCATCAGAAATGGATAAAAGAGGGAAACACAGAAGGATGGAAGATGATTGATGGTGAGGAAGCAGGCTGGTCTCTGGACTCTGGTCATCACCACACCGGGTGTCCGGACGAGCTGTTTGCACTCGGAGCTCCAGCGGTTCTGGGCTCGGATTGGTTCTGCTGGTACGGCCGATGCGGCGTGGGCGGAGCTTCAGCGCGACCCAGGAGAACCGCAGATCCCGGTCCCGGAGAGGAATCAGGGGTCCGGGACGAGACCGCCATCCCAGCAGGACCCGGACAGGTCAGCATTTCGGTCAGTTTATCCTAAACAGGGCGCGGGCGGGTGTGAAGGTTAAATATAAAGACGGACGATGGGTTTGGTTCTGGTCCAGCTCGGCTGAACTCGGAACCAGCGCTGAGAAAGAGCTTCACCCCTCCATCCTTTCAGACCAGCCTCCATGATCATCAGCATGGGTGGATCCCTGCTCTAATTCTCCCGTTCCACCTTAAGAGCACACTCCAGAATGGAGCTGCTGCGCCATTTAAGGTGGACCGGGAGAGTTGGAGCAAGAGGTCTGTACTGGAGGAGCACTGGCTCAGATGGGATCAAATACAGCCTGATCAGATGGAGCTTCTAACAGATACTGTATTTAAATAAAGTATCAGGTGTCTGTACGTCTCTGGACTATTTCTCTGATGGCTTTTCTATTTTTCTCATCACTAAAGAAATGGATTATAAAAAAGGAGTACAAAGAACAGATATTTGAGTTGAAATGTGTGAAAAAAAGGTGGGAAAAGTCATCAGTAGCAAGATCCAGATCTACAAAATCATCATTAAAAAAAACCTACAGCCATTTAAAAAGTGGAACCTTGATCAAAGACATCTCAGACCTACTGGTCTGGGGTTCACACCCATGACCTTCCAGTCCTGGGACCTAGTCCCTAAACACTGGGCCTCTACAAATTTTTTTTAGGTTTTTTAACCTTTTATGTCTCTTAAACCTCTCAATGAAAGGTTCGACCCTAGTTGATAGGTTCTAAAGGAAGACATAAGTGGTTCTTCTGTGGCATTGTGCAGAGAACACGATCAGGAACCATTGTTTTGCAACAATGACAAGTCAGGTGTTATTGATTTTGCAGATAGTTTTCATAAAGCAGCTTTCCAGAACCCTGGATTAAGGCTGTAGTGATTAGGCTGAGGGCAACTGAGGCAAAACCTCCTAAAACTGGAGGAAGAACCCAAGAGGAACCCAGATTCAGAAGGAAAGTCCATTCTTCTCTGGTTAACACCAAAATAAAGATTTTCCAAAACCGGAAATATAACAAACTGTAAACTTCAAAGAATTAAGAGTATCTCAACTCTTGCTACAATATTAATGAATTCTGGGTAATTACATTTTTAAAGAATTCTGCTTTTTCTTTGATATTAAAACCTGGTAATTGTTTTCTCCCCCTCCGTGACTCTGGTGGGAAAAGCGGCTCAGATGATGGATGAATGTGGAAATCGGTTGAGCAATAATTTCAGTGGAGCCTAATTTTGGATCTATTGGATGTTTTGATTTTTTTAAGTGTTCTAAGTGCTTAACTTGTTATTATTGACTATACAGGAGGCCTTGAGCCTCCTCTCATTTCTTTATATTTCACTTGGGAACCACCTTGTTGGTGAAAAAATATTCTTTTATTTCTGTCAAACTTCATGGTCTTTGTCAAACTGGATTAAATGAAAAAAAAAAACAGGAACAAATGTTTTTTAGCTCCAGGCTGCAAAGTGTCTAAAGATACAAGGTTCTAGATAAAGGGGTTCCACCTACTCAGCGTTCAGCATCAGCAGTAAACTACATCTGTACTTTACTGAAAATGAGAGACAACAACACTGTCCTTCAGGAAGATCTGGAGAACTGCTCAGGTACAGAGACTGGACTGAAAATGAGAGACAACAACACTGTCCTTCAGGAAGATCTGGAGAACTGTAGACTTTTGCACAATTAAAAGTCATTTTGTTCACTTATGAGAACTGGGTGTCAGATCTTCATTAAAAGGGGCCTAAGAAAGTGTTTTCATTAGAATAAACATTGGAATAAGAGAATAAAAGTGGGTTAAAACCTTGTGAGAGGTGAAAAACAAATCAGTATGGATTTCACTTTCATTTTCGTCTTTCTAGATCATGTCAGTTCCGTATTTATGTGTTGTTTGTTTTGCTTTTACAGATGTTTATCGCGTCTCCAGGCAAGTCTAAACAGAGTTCCTTCTCGACTGCTCTTTTGGAGAGCAGCAAAGAAACCCTCCCAATGGAGAATGGAGACTGGGGATACATGGTTGGTCTTGAAGACATCAGTTTAATTTTTTGATCCTATCTTAATTATTTAAGGTCCATTTTTCATTTTATGCCGCTTGTCCCAAACGGGGTCGCGGGGGAGTGCTGGGGCCCAAACCAGCGTGGGTGTGACCACTACAAAAATTCAACCTAATCTCAATTTGCTAGATCTGTACAGCACCATGGATTATCAGCAATAAACCATGACAGTTACACCTATTCCTTCATTTTCAAACACCTAAATATCAAAAGAAGCTAAAAAGGTTGTATAAACATTCTTTGGCCAAACTACATTAAACACATCTGAAGCTTGTAAAAGGTATTCCATACAACGCTGTATTCACATGTCTTGAGCCCCTCATTTCTTCATTTTGTGCTTCCAAAGATCCAGACTTTCTTGTTTTTTTAAGATATTGTTGAGGAACAGTTCTCCAGATCTTCCTGAAGGACAGTGTTGTTGTCTCTCATGTTCAGTCCAGTCTCTGTCCCTGAGCAGTTTGATAGTTCTGTGTTGGTTAATCCACACAGTGATCTACGTCTGAACCTTCAAGCAGAACAAAGCGTCTAACTTAAGACATGAAGCAGAGAAGAACCAGGAGCAGATGATTCCAGATGATCAAGTGATTAGTTTACTGCTGATGCTGAACGCTGAGTGAATGGAATCCCTTCATCTAGAACCTTAAGGCACCTGGAGCACTAAAACAGTTGTCCCATTTCTTTCATTTGATCCTCAATAGGCCAAAGAGAAGAGAGTCTGACAGAGAGAAAACAGAATATCTGCACCAACAAACTGATGCAATACAAAATATAAGGAAAGGAGGAGCTCCGTAGTGGACTGGATGTTTGTGTGCAGCATGTCTAGTTGGAGTTGTTAGGAAAGAATCCATCTTGTCACCATCTAACCCAACCCCACTGATTAGACTGCAGCTTGTATTTTCACAGATTTTTTGGTTGTATCCGTTGCATTATTCAGTTTAAATAACGATCCAAACCTCAACTGGACTCGGTGTCCTTCAAAAACACTCACACAAACACTCTGCTTAGACTCTGCAATCCACGACAAAC
The DNA here is from genome assembly GCA_017165825.1 of Hepsetus odoe. Classification (NCBI taxonomy): domain Eukaryota; kingdom Metazoa; phylum Chordata; class Actinopteri; order Characiformes; family Hepsetidae; genus Hepsetus; species Hepsetus odoe. Next base: position 9,215,541 of record CM029393.1, read on the forward strand.
TTATTCCAAACCATCTGCACGGTGCACTGTAACCCTTCCGCACTGTGCATCGTCATCATACATATTCTAGTATGTTAGTGAAGTTAAAGTGATCATTTCTCATTGTGTAACACAGCACACAGTGAACCATCCTCTGCTTTTAACCCACACACATCGTGCAGCAGAAGGCAGCCATTGAAAGTGCCCGGGGAGCAGTGATGGGGATGGTACCTTGCTGATGGGTACCTCAGGGCAACCTACTGGTCCGGGATTCGAACCGATGACTTTCTGATTCTGAGGTCTAGTCCCTAAGCACTAGACCGCCCCTGCTCCAAGTGACAAAATGAAAAGCTCATTTTATTTAGATTAGTAAATTAATTCGTCGAAATACTAGCCGACGACTGAAGTCAACCTGTTCACCCCATGTCTGTTCCCCTTTAAAAGAATCCCTTTCTTCTTTTTGTAGATGACAGATCCGGTCACCCTAAATGTTGGTGGCCATATATACACCACCTCTTTGTCCACTCTGCAACGTTACCCGGACTCCATGCTGGGTGCCATGTTCCGAGGGGACTTCCCCACGGCGAGAGATGCTCAGGGAAACTACTTCATCGACCGCGATGGGCCACTGTTCCGCTACATCTTGAATTTCTTAAGGACGTCGGAACTGACTTTGCCGTATGATTTCAAAGAGACAGAGCTGCTGCGTAAAGAGGCTGACTTCTATCAGATCGAGCCCCTCCTCCAGTGCTTGAGCGACACCAAACCCCTCTATCCAGTGGACACCTTCGAGCAGGTAGTGGAGCTCTCGAGCACTCGGAAGCTCTCCAAATACTCCAACCCTGTGGCTGTCATTATTACCCAACTCACCATCACCACCAAGGTGCACACTTTGCTTGAAGGCATCTCCAACAGCTTCACGCGCTGGAATAAACACATGATGGACACCAGAGATTTCCAGGTTTCTTTTACCTTCGGACCTTGCGACTATCATCAAGAAGTGTCGCTCAGGGTCCACCTCGTGGAGTACATCTCCAAGCAAGGGTTCACCATCAGGAACACCCGCGTGCATCACATGAGCGAGAGGGCCAACGAGAACACGGTGGAGCACCACTGGACGTTCTGCAGGCTGGCAAGGAAGGTTGAAGATTGAAGTTCATGTTTGTCCTTAAAAAAGAGACCAGGGCAACTTAAAGTGATGTTCCCAGTTTTGCATGACTTTATTTTTCCACATATAGAGGTTTAAGCAGCACCTGGTCAGATTTTAATGCACAATTAATATTCACCCATCAAATGCAACCTGTGTAGATGTTATGGCACATTTTATATTTCACGTTTTGCTTTTTTCCAATACGTTAAATTGTTATACCTTGTGCTGTCACCTCACAGGGTCCTTTCTGTGTGGACATGACCGTGGTTTCCATGTCCAAAGACTTGCATATCAGGAGGACTCTTGGGTATGACCGTGTGTGTGTGTGCTGGGATGGACTAACAACCTGTCCAGGGTGTTTCTCCACCTGTCGCCCTCTGTGGAGAGTAATAGTAAAGGATCAGCAGCTAAGACGGTGGATGGACAGCAAAATAACAGAAATTATGCTGTAGCATTGGAAGGGTGTTCCCTGTAAAGGATGTGTATGTATTTTTGCTCAGAACAGGAACAGAGGGTGTAATAATATGGCCAGTATTTATCAATTAATATGCAACACACTGACAAAGTGAAGGTGGATGAATACAGAGAGCACTGATGCATTTATACTTAAAAGCAAATCTCTGTATAGAGGTATTTTCATTTTTATGGCTCTGATGATAGTGCTTTAATCCCTGGTTCTTTATGTAAATTACATTTTAATGCAACATGAAATATTTATCCATGTATTTATGCATTTAATTAGTCGGTTAATTAGTTATTTCAGGTACTGTGCAAAACTCGTGAGCCCCTCGGTTATTCATATTTTGCCTCCAAAGAGCCAAAAGTTCTTGTATTTTTAATGTATAGTTGAGAAATGGTTGTAGTGAGGCAGCAGTGGCCTAGTGTTTAGGGAGTTGGCCCCAGGATCAGAATGTCATGGGTTCGAATCCCAGACCAGTAGGTTTCCCTGAGGTACCCTTGAGCAAGGGACCGTCCCCGTTACTGCTCGCCGGGCGCTTTCAATAGCCTCCCCCTGCTGCACATGTGTGAGTGTTTGGGTGAAACGCAGAGGTGTCCTTTCGTTGTGTCTCACTGTGTGCTGTGTGCCTCAACATGACAAGAATAGTCACTTTCACTTTCACTTAGTCCTGGACGACAATGTTTTTAGTTCTCATTTTCAGTGCAGTCTCTGCACCTGATCAGTTTCAGAAGCAGTGTGGGATCTTCTCCAGAGTGAACAGAACAAAAAGGCAGCCGACGTCCAAAGAAGAGCTTTAGGACGTCCTTCAAGAAGCCTGGAGAAGTGCTCCTGAAGACTGTTTAAAGAAAAGGGCTGGTCTAAGAGAGCTGAGGCTGTGCTGAAGAATAACGGTGGTCAAACAGAGCATTGACTTTAAAGCTGGTTAGAATTCTACAAACTCTCTTTGTGTTATTTACTTTATTTACATGTATTTGTTGCAATAAATCACTTTGTCTATTTTCTCATTCCCCTACAAAATATAAAGGAATGAGGGGCTCAAGACTTTTAACCAATCAAAACCCAGCCTGAAAAAGTCAAAGTGGCTTTGTTGTGAAACCCTCTGTTTCAGCAAAACTTACTAAGTTTATTTTATAAAATAACCTGAGCTTATTTTAGTGACGCTCTTGGCCTAAAGATCACAAATTTGACTTACTGGAGTAAGACTAGCCACTCCCCCATGATCACATATTCATATCATTTTTTTCGTATCCGTATTTTTTTTTCATCTGCATTGACATATTAGATCAGTCTTAAATGTCCTCTCCCATTATTTCTGTCCTGGAAATGAAGTTTTCTGCACAAAAAAGTCCAAATGTACTTTCTTTTTTCACGTCCAAATATAAAGTAAAATTAGAGGACCAGATTAAGCTGAGTTTAAATGTTTCATGTATTATGTCTGAAAGTCTAATAGCCATTATCAAACTGGTACTAAATGCACCAATAAGAAGCAGAAAGGCTGCCACTCCAGAAGAGTTCCAGGACTTGCATGTCATTTTTAGTTGGAAACAAATCATTCTTAATGCTGTAAGAGAAACAGAAACGCAGGATAAATTTAGCTGCAGACCACACTTTGTTTTGTGAGAACGTTCCTCATAAACACTGGTTGTGTAATTAGATTAGACTCTGATTAGACACTGAGAATGCCTCTGGTTTTACACGGCATGTGTCCAATCAGGTTCTGCTGGAAAGTTCTTCAGAACACTGTCCTTATTTTCAGAATAACCTGGGTTATTTTAAAAAGAAAGCAAAATGACACATTTTAGCCCTGTTTTCAGGAATCAACAAAACTGATTAAATATATTTATTGGCAAGAGCTAATATACCTCAATTATAAATGCATTATTACAGTGACATTTAGTATAGATTTGTGCTTCATCTTGTTTCATGTGTTAGTTTATATTAGTCCTAAATGTAAATTAACAGTTAGTTTCATTTATCTGCAGTTTCGTAGGTATTTTGTCCTGTTTTGTACAAATCACTTAGAAAAGATCAATGTACTTTCTCATGCACATCTGCCAGTACCGATATGTAAACATGAATTCATGTAAAAACTATAACTGGATCTATCTCTATCAGCACTTAAGAGTTGTATTTGAAATAAGCCATAAGCCCAGTCAATGCCATTTTTAAAGCAATTATCTGCTGATTCTAGAACAGTGCATCCCTGTTGAACTATATTATCCTTGGTACTTGCGGATGTCAGTAATTGTCTATACTCTCTACACCTTTTATTCTCTATAACCTTTTTACATGTCAAAATGTAACCCTATATAACCTAATCTTTGTAAAAAGAAAAACATATACTCCTGCATAAGCCTTTGAACTTCCTGTTTTCTGTGTGAAATAAATCAAACTTCAAAAGTGAGTTTAGCACTCTTTGAAAGCCAGTCTGTTATTTTAAAAATAATTTATTTAAGTTTTTTATTCCATTTGAATGCATTTAATCAAAGGTCAGTGTATGATGGAGTTTGATGTCTTGATATGGATTCAATAAAGGTGCCGGAACGATGGCCTTATTCTGGTGATTGTTGTGATTTCTGTCTATGAAGTAACAGACATCACATTTCTCCTACTTTACAGCAAAAATGTGGATACACTCCGGATGTAGTGCTGGGGTTTGTTTCACTAGAAATCTAGAAGTAACTTTTCAATGCAGCTAACTAGAAAAACTTAGTAACCACCTGAAACACTACAGTAACAACATACTAAGAACAAAGTATTCACTTCTAAGGTCATAGCCGCACTTTAGCAACCCTACAGTTACCACCTTCTAGCCACCTGATGTCCATCTCTAATGCAAAAGCAACATCTTAGCAACCACCCGGAACACTGTTCTTGCTACCTCCTAACAACCAAGCCTTTTCTTCCAGTGCCATAGCAACATCCTAGCAACCACAATGAAACTAGTTTCAGCTTCATCTAGCATTCAACTCTAATGCCATAGCAACACCTTAGCATCCACCTGAAACTAGTTCATCTCCACCCAGCATTACCATAGCAACACCTTAGCAACAACATGAAATCCTACAGTTACTACCTCCTAGCAATCTGATGTCCATCTCTAAAGCTAAACTGAATGAAACAATACTCTTGCTACCTCCTAATAACCAAGATTTTCTTCCAGTGTCATTGCAACACCTTAGCAACCACCTGAAGCTAGAGTTTCAACATCACCTAGCGTTCATCTCTACTGCCAAAGCAAACTGTTGTGCTGTGTAAGGGTTCAAGGTGTAAATTCATCATAAACTCTTCATGAAGGATGGGTGGGATAATTGAAAGATAAAGTATTTTTTTAATTAATTCCCCATAAATCTGCATATCTTTGTGTAGCTTTTGCTTCTGCAAAGTTTGATATGCACTTGTAATATAAATGAAGCCATCCCTTAAAGCTTCTTCAGAGTGTTTTTTACAAGTGCTTGTTTGTTTCCACTTCCTTAAATCTAAAATCAAGAACTGAGGTTGCACAAATTGGAAAATTCCCACTTTCCAGATGGAAGGCTCCCAGTCATGACGAAATGGCATAGGCAGTATTCAGTTGAAAGATTATGAAGATATGAGGTTTTTTACACAAACTTGCATTGCGATATCCCCCCATTCTACAATAATAATCCCCTCACACACACCGCTGAACAAATCCATACTGTTCCTTAAATCCCAGGATGAAGCTTTATTGGAATTTCCGGATTGCTAAGTAGTTTCCCACCTACTTCCCGAAGAAGAGAATCCTTCTTGATGAATGGCGTAACAAGCCATTACGTGAAGCTAAGGGTTGTTATCAATAACATGTTTTTGGTTGCGGAATCCATGTGGGTCATCCGTTAAAGAAAAAAGCTCTTTTAGGCAAAAGGCCAATTTGGGGTCAATGGGGTCACTTTGTTCATTCGTCTGATTCCAGGTGTGTTTTTGTGCTACTCATAAAAGGAGCATTGTCTCCAGTCATTCTTATCTAATGATCCCAAGGTGCACACCCTTATCTCCTCAGGTGCCTCCATATAACACTGCAAGTACAATGTAATTCATACAGGTTTAGAGTTACAGACTGTACCCCTCCTGTTGCTGCACAGTTTGCTAGTCTCTGCTTTTTAGGTGTATTCCTGCATTGCGCAACATTTCCATACCACTCATTAGACCGCTCTCATAAACAGAGTGAAAATATTCACATAACATTAGCGTTACCTTGGCTGTCCAACAACAAACCTTTATATTTATCAAAGATGCTATTCAGTTAAACACTGCCTGCAGTCAGCATAGTGGTTGGCCAGCGTAGTGGATAACATGCTAAAAAATAGGGGTGGTCTAGTGGTAGTGGTAAAAATGGTGGTGGTCTAGTTGTAGGGCACTTGCCTATGGACCTATGGCTCAAGAGGTCCCAGGTTCGAATCCCACCTCTGGCACTACCACCACTGGGTCCCTGAGCAAGACCCTTAACCCTGAATTGCTCCAGGGGGGGAAATTTCCTCTGGATAAGAGCGTCTGCTAAATGTCTTAAATGTAAATGTAAAAAAAAAGTGGGAGATCAGAGCTTTAAGGTTCAAGGTGTATCATTGGTCACTATGGCCTAGAACAGGGGTGGGACACCAGTCCTGAAGGACCTGCGCCCTGGACAGTTGGGTCTTTGCCTCCTCAAACACACTCACTAAACCTGTGAGTTATTATCAGGTGAGCTCATTCAGGTGTGATCTAGAATGTATTATTGACAAAAATTGAAAAATTGAAATGTGCTGAGACAGAGCGTTTGATCTGAAGACGGGCTTTTAGGGATGGTTTTAAAAGTTGGCAAAAGCCCACCCGTTTTTCTACAGAAGTAGATGTAAAAATCTTGCTCTTCTTCTTTCAGCTGCTGCTGTTAAGGGGTCACTGCAGCAGATCATCTGTCTCCACATCTTCCTGTCCTCTTCCGAATCCCTGCATGTCCGCTCACAACATCCATAAACCTCCTCTTTGTCCTTCCTCTTCTCCTCTTCCCTGGCAGCTCCATCCTCAACATCCTTCTCCTGATATACTCCTCGTCTCTCCTCTTGACATGTTCAACCCAACGCAATCTTGTTTCTCTGACTTTGTCTCCAAGACATGACTGTAAAAAATGACTGGCAAGTGATGAATGATGAATGAATGATGGCAAAAACTGATTTCTGATTTTATGCAGCAAAAGGTTTTGGAGGAGACCAGTGAAGTCCTTCACAATTACCAATGCCATAAACATACAAAAGACACTGTAAGAAAACCCTGTAAAAGCAATATGACTCAACAAATATAGAACTTGATATACTTTTTACTTTTCTGTGTGAAAATGATTCACCTTTTACAAATGAATCACAAAAACACTACTACAGCCAATATTTTAGGACATTAGAACTGTGTATTTCATTCTTTCCTTACATTATAGTTTTGTTCAAACTAGGCTGCCAGACAGGTCACTGCACAGCCAAGTTTTATGCCAAAAATGTGTAAATTATCATATAAGTGGTACCTTAAGGGAGGATAATGATTACTAAAAATGATGCAGCAAGGTGTCCACATGACCGTCTAAGTCTTTACACTAAATCTGGTGCTACACTTGTCTTGTTCTTGACATGTGAGCACAGTTGTGTCCACAGTTTCTCTTCAAAGAACCATACTGTCCTCTTCAGGACACCTAGGAGTGTCTCCTTCTGTTTTATTTTTATTTCCTGATCCCAAAATCATCAGCTTCACACACTGCACTTCAGTAAAAATAAAACTTGACCGTCCTCCTGAAGATGCATGAACTTGGACGTCAGCGATGATTTGTTGGATTCGAGGCGGGTCCTAACTCAGGGACTTCAAGGGATGTGGTCTACGTAGCATGTCCACCAGAGGCTGCGAAGGACAGACTGGGACACAAACCCGTGTTGCTTAGCAACCATGACAGCTGCCACGACTTTTAGCAACAAACCAGCTACTAACGCCTACCAAACTGAAAAAAGGAGACAGATTTTTAAACATTGTTAACTGATAAAAACAACCATTTCTGTCATTTAATGAATCTTGGCAGGCTATACGGGATACATCCTGTGGATCCTGTTTCCATGGAAACGAAGGCTGCATTCCTCAGCCACGTTTGAAGGAGCCTTTAGAACGAGACGGCCCGGTCGCGGCTCTGTGATGTAATCAACCTTCAAATGCAGCCATCGAAGGACGCGGGCTCACAATCAGGACACACCTTTTGTGTGATCTGATCCCAGCGAGTTACTTGCATGTCAGCCTGTTTTATAGAGGATGACATAAAGTCCAGTCCAGTTACAGAGAATTTCTCGAGCAGCTCCCTCTGTTAACTCAGAATAAGGACGAGCCACTTTTAGGTAAAAAGGTAAAGCAGGATTGTATAGCTCACCTAGATAGATAAGACTAAAGTCTTAAAATAACAAATTAAAATGACTAACTAAGAAACCGAGGCGTTTACAGAGCATCCTGAACTTTGGATAAATTAAGATGCAGTTCGTCCTGCATAGTGAAATGTCCAACAGAATGAAATCACTTAAAGCCAGCGAAGATCCAATATAAAACCAACTTGTCCGGCTGCAAAGAGTGAGTCTGTGCAGCTACAGGTGAATAATAATCACTTCCATTAGCCAGTAATGCCACTCATGTAAATGCGAGGCTGGGTGCCGGCATTTCTGCACAATTTGCCAATGTTCCACCGTCTGTCCAGCCTGACCACATTTAAGTGAAAGTGACTATTTCTGTCATTGTGAGTACACACAGCACAGCGAAATTGGATCTCTGCATTTAACCCATGCACAAACACACACCGTGCAGCAGGGGGCAGCTATGAAAGCACCCGGGGAGCAGTGACAGGAACGGTACCTTGCTCAAGGGTACCTCAGTACCTCCTGGTAAAGAGTTTGAATCCACAATCTTCCGATTCTGTGGCCGACTCCTTAAACACTAGGCCACCGCTGAACCTGGAGGAATCAGCCTCCAGCAAGTAAGCTGCCAGGAAGGGCATGAAAACGAAGAAATTTTAAATGAAAAAATGATTCGTTAAACTAGTAGAAATGGTTCACGAATTCGTGTAATATCCAGAACGAAAGCTCCCAGCAAGTCTAGCTACAGATTACGTTAGCCGACGCGAAACACGCCATCAACACCAAACTTTTAAGTTATGATACGACGATTTGATACGCTGTGTTTTTACATCATTAATGCACACCAGGAACGAGCGATCTGGGCCGAATACAGACTTACGACTTTTTGCCAGCAGTTTATTGCAAACAGTTAGCAAACAGCTCCAGCTTGGCCACTTCAATCAGTTTTAACCCATTCCACCACTAGTTTTATATCAATAATTAGAAATGTGTGTGTGTTTGTGTGTACACAACACTGCGTGTATATTGTGACTGTGGAGATGCTTTTAGCTACCTAGCTATTTCAGTGGGCTTGCCTACGTCACCGCTGGCCCCGCCCCCTCAGCCGCTCAGCCACTCCAGAGCCTCGCCTCTGCTGAGCCGAGGAGCCATTTTTGTTTCATGTCGGAAAAGCTCCAGTGAGCGCAGTTGATGCAGCCCGGACTCTGTGGAGGTAAGACTCGGCTGGTCACTTTTAAACGCTCACTTCTTTCTTTCAGGGCGAATTTCGCCGCGCCGCGAGGCCCGGCGGCGCCCAGCGGTCGGAGAGAAGCAGCGCCGCGGTGTCCGAGAGCCCGTCTGAGGGGCCGAGATCAACAAAGACCCCCCCGCCGCCGCCGCCGCGCCGCCGAACACACCGAGAACGGCGTGGCGAGTTGAGCGAATACTCGTCGAATCCGCTCCGCTCTTCACGGGCTGCTAAACCGTCCGAGCTGCGGCTCAGGAAAGGTTTCCGACGTCGTTTTTAAAGCGGCTCCCTCGCGGATCCCGGTTCCTCTATTGTGTCTTTTAACGGCGAAGATCCAGCCGAGCTTTACTGCTCGATAAACTGCCTTTTCCTCGAAAAATCCCCTCGAGCCTGACGGACGAACTCTGCTGGCTGTTAACTGAGACCCCTCTCTGTGGTGTGTCTGTCTGGAGCACTTTATTTCCATTTCAGCCAGCGTGGCTCAAAAAATGCAAAAACCAGACGCTGCCATAGAAACAGAATCCACAAAATAGATCGGATAACACAAGATCTGGCAACCCTAATTAGACACCCAACCCCCCCCCCCCCCCAAAATTCATCAACGTCATAAATAAACAGAAACACAGCTTTGACTGTAGATTTGAACTCCAAAGCTTTTGGGGACTTTTAAAAGTTAGTCCTTAAGCAGATTAATGTCATTACAGTGTATAGGAAGGGTATAAATCGCACGTGAGGTTGTTAAGGTGCAGAATTCAGGATATTTAATGATTATAACTGAAGATTAGTTTAACGTTATGATGTTTTTCGCTTTGTTCCAGGATTCAGTGTAACATCCAACAAGCGCGGTCACCAAATCTAGCTACCAGCTATGTTAGTCCCAACTTTCTCGTTATGTTCCGACAGTACGATCCGTCACAAATTCACATCATTAATAAGCATTAGGGCTGAGCGATTTAAGGAAAAACTACTTACGATTTTAAAAAGCAGCAGTTATTTTCAATTCGTCTTGATTATTTGCTAAAAAAAAAAAAAAGCAGATTCTTCTGATTCGGCCCTTTTTTAGCCAGACAGTCATGTTTTTCCTGTTTTCGACATGAGTTTTTACGAGGTAATATGCCAGACTGCCAATTTACAAGTTTTGTGTCATTTGCATAATTGCATTATTTAAATCCCCTTTAAAACTCGTCAAAGCACAGCACACGGTGAACTACAACGAAATTACACCTCTACATAGTACATAGCCATATTCACCGTGCAGCACCCAGGGAGCAGTGATGGGGATGGTACCTCGCTCAAGGGTACCTCAGGGCAGCCAACTGGGGGTGGATTTTGAACCCACAACCTTCTGATCCTGGGGCCGATCCCCTAACCCCTAATCCTCCGCTGGGCCGTAGATGCTAGCTAGCTATGTTAGTTTCCCATTTTTTATCATCATCAGGTTTTTAGTCTTTTAGGTTTAGCTACATGTTGGAGATGATTCCCTGGGCTTTTCATGCCTTCATAGTAACCCCTGTTTGTAGATTTTGTAAGTGAAATTTTCAGCATCTTTCTAAGAGCATCGTAGATTGTGGTGTCCAAAGTAAGTGTGTTTCAATCCTTCCCTTGATTGTTCCCACTCAGTCATGTTGGTTTGTAGATGCAAAGCAGCTGGTTGAACTGGCGTCTTAACTCGCTCACGTTTAGCAGGTTAAAGATTGTCCACAAGGGGGAGCAGTTAGATCCTTTATGGTCCATTACGGTAGTAGCTATGCTGGAGTTGTTACATGCAGTCCTGTCTCAATGTATCGACTCTGTTTTTGCTATGCATTGAAGACATTTGAGTTCAAATTGATATAGATTCCTGTTCTGTTTAAATTTCACAGATCATGCCACGTCTTGTATCTGAACACCCAGTTTCTCAAGTGAACAGATGTATTGGAATATGAGTCAAAGGTTTTTGTTTTTAAGCGTGTCCTTAAACTGTAAATGCTATTGATTTGCTCTCTAGAGGGCTAGCTATGGGGGGGAATGGCTATTTTGAAGCTGCGAAAACGGGAAATGCAATTAGAAGCATTTCAGAAACTTTGGGCATAGTGCACCTATTGAAAAAGATGGAAACCACTGGTCAGACATTGGTTTAGGAAAACAACAAAAGCTGATGACAAATTGTGAGAGCAGCGAATCAGAACCCAAGTGCAGAAAAACATGACCCTACCACCAATCAGCAGCAGCAATAATCCGCAAAATCATAAATAAACATGCACGGATGAGTCACGAAGTTTCTGATACTGATGAGACAAAGACAAAGATTCATTTCTATCGGTATGACTTGAAACGTGTGGAGAAAGAAAGGACATGCTCATGGTTCAAGATGTCTATCATCTGCGAAGCATGGTGGAGGTAGTGTCATGACTCGGTCTCGCATGGCTGCTTCTGGAACAAGCTGAGAATTAGGTAATGATGACGAAGCGCACAATGGCAGCAGAAGAACGAGGTCTGCAGCGGCCAGACTGACCAAGAGAAACTTTAAAATGATAATGAAAAGGATGATCTGAAACTCACTGCCAAAGTGACCAAAGACTTCATCGGGTGGTAGGAGAAGAGTTTTGGACTGGCCAAGTCAATAACCTCAATCTGTCGTGCATCCTGTAGAGAGAAACCCCCCAAAACAAACAACTGAACGATACTACAGGAAAGACCTGGAAAACCAGAACCACAGAAGACACCAATGGTGTTGATGTCAGAGGGTTGCAAGACTGATGCAAATAAGTAAGCAAGATGCACGCAAACAAATATTAAGTATCATTTCCTTTATTTACATTTAAACTTTCCAGTTTTTTTGTTTACTTGAAAAACTGGGTGGTCAGAAACAAACAGTGGTTTGCGCTTTTTAATTTAATACCGGGAAATCTCTTCTTTGTCCTTTGATCTCGAACCCAGATGTCTTCAGTGCAGAGCAAAAACACATAAATCCGACTTGTTGTTCCAGTACTTTTGGAGGCGACTGAGTGCTTATCCCTTTTTAGAGCTGTTTACCCTAACCAGGTTTGCAGGGATTGTTGGTGCCTATCCCAGCGCTCATAGTGCGAAAAGAGGAGGAACATCCTGGCAGACACACACACACACACACACACACACACCTACCCAGGGGGAAATTTAGAAGCTCCAGTCCACCTGACGTGTGTTTGGACTGTGGGAGGAAACCGGAGCTCCCGGAGGAAACACAGACACAGGAAGGACGTGTCCACTCTACAGAGAAAAAACCCAGAATCAAACCCAGAACCTTCCTGCTATGAGGCGACAGCCCCTTCCATTGTGTCGTCCTAACATTAGACGTATCCTTCTGGTTTTTCATGGCAATTTGTAGATTTGGTTGGTAGATAACAAGACATCACAAGGAATTTGAACCATCTTATGGGTGTGAACCATAAAAACCTGGGTGTGTTTTGTGCCCGAGCCAAATTATTCAGTGAAATCTAGCCCACATCATTTAACAGGTGCATGTACTCGGCTGTAAAAATCTGAATAAATGGCTTCTAGAGTAGCAAGAGAAAAGGGAGACAGGAAAGAACACAGTGTACCGAAAAGGAAACGCGATTATTATCATAATTTGTCTTTTTATTTACCTCAAGTGCAACCGTTTTTACTGCGGAACAGTTCAGACGTTTGCCTGCTTAGGTTTTACTCGTGAAATGGGGTGAGCGAAAGTAATTATCCATTCGCTCAGGCTGAAATATCGACAGTTGTTAAGGCTGTAAAATGCTGTTTGGGCAGTTCTTGCACAAATCGGTCTGATATCGTCATGGATATCACTCAGATTCTTTTAAAAAGTATTTCAGTTTTTTAGGAAATTCTGGAAAGATATACATAAAGCTCATTTTAAGTATACCATATTGTGCAAAAGTATTAAAACACCCCTCATTTCATTTGATTTCTCCGATTTTGCTGGGCATTATTAAATGAAAGAAATGGGAGCAAATGTTTCAGTGCTCCAGGCTACAAAGTGTCTAAAGATACAAGGTTCTAGATAAAGGGGTTTCAACCACTCAGAATTCAGCAGTAAACTAATCACCTGATCATCTGGAATCATCTGCTCCTGTTTCTTCACTGCTTCGTGTCTTGTTAGACGCTTTGTTCTGCTTGAAGGTTCAGACGTAGATCACTGTGTGGATTAACCAACACAGAACTATCAAACTGCTCAGGTACAGAGACTGGACTGAAAATGAGAGACAACAACACTGTCCTTCAGGAAGATCTGGAGAACTGTCCTTCAACAGGACATTAACAATACAAGAAAGTCTCCTTGGAAGCAAAATATGAAGAAATAAAGGCACAGCGTTCTGCACAGCGTTCTGCACAGCGTTCTGCACAGCGTTCTGCACAGCGTTGTACTTAAAACTGCTTTTAGTTGTGTAGTTGTTTGAAGTGCACTGCTGTGCGATGGCGACTCCCACTCAGCCGTCATCACTTTTGTTTATATTTAGCTAGCATGGGTGCTGTTTGTGAATTCGGTGGGCTGCCAAACTTTATTGGTTGGAAAGTTCAAGGCGCACATTCAGCCACAGAAACAGAATTAGAGGGTGCTTTCAGAAAATTGTTTAACACTGTAATAATGGGAGCTCAGCCTCCCATGATGTCTAGACTTGGCTGATATTTCTAGCCGATATTGGATCGTCTCTGGTCCTGTCTTTTTAGTACTTTCAGTGTACAGCGATAAACACTGTAATTCTAATCCAGATATATAAACATCCTGTTCACACTTGGCATTATTTGCGTCTTGGGTCAAAAGTGCCTAGTACAGATGTGATCGTGTCCAAGACATACTGTGGACGCGATGAGATCTGATTGCTGGGATCGCTTTCTGGGTGCAGCTTATTTCCTGAGCCACATTAAAGGACTGCCTATTCAGCTGACGTCCCCTGTGGAAGCACTCCGCTGGTGAATTTTCTCATAGTCAATATTTGCCTCAAACATACCAAGGAATCGATCAAGGCTGCATCTGAACAGTCAAATTATTCTTCTCCTATTTACTAACGCTGATTTCAACTGATCTGGAGCCAGTGGGTTATTGGTGGAGCTACCGTGTAGGTTCGTCATTGTCTGGACATCAAGTTTGGACATTAGTCTTTTGTATTTCTGACTTTAAGTTCTGGAAGGTTCGTTCACAGCTGCATCACACTGATAAAAATAATTTGGTTTCTGCAAATGGAAATTATGCCTGTGCGTTTTTGCATGTAGAGCAGGGAAGTGAGATCTGATCACAAGCACTCCCTCGATTCCCATGTGGAGACACTTTGTAAAGCCAGCCAGCAACTTTGTGCACTTGAGATTAAATCACTCAAAATTCACGTTAATGCCTGCAAAACTGCCCATTTTCACTTTCAGAAATGTTAATGAGTTGACAATGGCTTTAGAATTGGCTCCCTAATCCCACATCATATCATTAGGACCTTACACTTCAATGCCGTGGTAGCACATGAGTGACTAGGGTTTTCTTTTTTTATCTTGCGGTTCTTTTTAAGAATTGGGAGAAAGCAATTTGTAGTCTGCATGAATTTAGAGCATACTGAGAGAGCAACATGACTCAACATACCAGATTTTGTAGTTTTTGCAGTGGAGAGAGACGTGAACTATGCCTCGTGCCACACAGCATTAAGACACTTAGCAGGCTAACGAGTTAGACTGCCACCAGACTGATTGAGCTACATAGCTGTAAAATATGATTTTTTTTGGTTATTGAGTGAATGTGACTATTAGAAGTCTCATTTTCTAATATATATATATATATATATATATAACCTGCTTTGTGCTGAAAGGTCTCTCAGCAAAAGGTTTTTTTATACAGCCAGGACATTTATAGATAATCTTTCATGTTTTCCACATTTTGCTGTGTGTTTTTCTCTCATCTATCAACACCGTGCTCCCCAGTGACAAAGCATTGTTTTTGGTTTAGTTTATTTTTGTTTTAGTTTATTTTTACTAAGCTCGACCTGATTTGATGGCAAGAATCAAAGGATAACATCCCCATAGCATAAAACTGCCGCCACCATGTTTGACTGTAGGGATGGTGGTTCTTAGGGCCTGGTTTCCTGGCTTTGTGGCCAAATAGTTCTGACTTTTATCAAAACAGATTTTTTCTTCTCATGGTCTTGGAGCTGTTCAAGTGCTTTTGGCAAACTCCCAGTAGTCTGTCATGTGGAACAGTGAGGAATGGCTTCTGTCTGGCCTCTCTGCCATAAAGGCCCAATTGATTGATTGCTGCACTGATCGTTGTCCTTCAGTACATTTCACCCAGCTCCACAAAATTACTCTGCCGCTCAGCCTTAGTGACCATTGCTTTTTTGGTTTCCTCTCTGACCAAAGCCTTCCTTCCTTGATTAGTGAGTTTGTGTAGGTGCCAGATTGAGAAAGACTACTGGTTCTAAATCTCCTTTATTTAGGCATGATGGAGGCCACCATGGGCCTTTTGTCTTCATATTGATTTGTCAAAAGTTTTACACCGGGTGCCCTTTCTGGCGTAACCCTGACCGTTTATCTTGGGACCGGCACGAAGAAATACGCTGGGAGAAGAACTGGGAGGATGGAGCTGCCTGGCAACAGGAGAAGAAGGACAAACAGGAAATTTATGGATGTGGTGAGAGAGGACATGCAGGCGGTCGGGGTGAAAGAGGAAGATTCAGGGAAACGGAAGACACGGAAAGGATGTTCTGCTGAATGAGAGCTGTTAGGGATTTCCACAGCATTGGAATTTGTTGTTTTTTGGCCAGGCAGTGTAACAACGCAATCGTTTAACTGTGCATAGATTTTTAAAATGGGAAGAAGACAACACCAGGGCTTTTTTGTTTAGCAGTAAGTGACTGGGATGGTGTTTATTTCCCAGCATGGACATGTCTGTGACAGTTGACTCCTTTTGCTTTCCATAGGTCTTGACAACCAGTGACCACCATGTTGCTCTAGAATCCTTCATAAAGAAAAAGGAGACTTTTCTGACTGCACTCATGGCTCAGCTTTTCTAGTCCAGTTAGGTTACTATAGTTTCTTGCTTATTGTTAGTTTTTTTTCTCCATATTTATTATTTCTCCTCTAAAAGCCATTTAGATTGCTGCTCATCTGGTCCACCAACCTTCTGCTCCGTCTCCTAGTGGTTCTCCCTTGCGAGTTTTTTACTTCTTCACCACAAGAATCAGATACAAAGTTTGGCTTCACATTCCACAGAGCCACACCATCTCTGTACCTTCCTTCGCTGCCCAATGTTGAGGTTCTTGGCATCTCCTTCATTATAAGAGCTTTTGTACTGTTCCTGCTTCAGTGTCCTTGCTCCTCAGTTTTATAAAGAACCTCCCCTTGAACAACAAACGTTCCAGTCTCTGTTCTTTCTGCCGTGGTCTAAAGGCGTATTTCGATGAGGCAGTCAAGCGGTATGGCAGGGCAGAGTCACCATGGCAACATGATGTGATCACGTTAAAAGTGTGGATGCAAACACTGATCTCAAATTTTCCGCCAGTTGAACAAAGATTGGGCATATACGCTGCCCGTCCAAAAAAAAAAAAAAAAAAAGTCACACACTCTTAATATTTGGTTGCACCGTCTTTAACTTTGATTGGACACATTTGCTGTGCCATCGTTTTGATAAGCTCCAGAACGAGGAACAAGGATTCAAGATCTTGGTGAGGTGATGGGAGAGTTGGTCCGCTCCGTGAAAATGTTTCTCCAGTACAACCCAAAGATTCTCAATGTGGGGTTCAGGTCTGGACTCTGTGGTGACCAATCCATGTGTAACGATGATGTCTCAGCTCCCTGAAGCACTCTTTCACAATTTGAGCTGATGAATCCTGACGTTGTCATATTGCAATATGCCCATGCCATCAGGGAAGAAGAACTTCACTGATGGACTCACCTGCTCATTCAGTATATTCAGGTGGTCAGCTGACCTCATTCTTTGGGCTCTTAACGTTGCTGAACCAAGACCTGACCAACTGCAGCAACCGCATCAGAGCATCCACAGGCTTGTACAGTAGGCACTAGGCATGATGGGTGCATCACTTCATGCGCCGCTCTTCTTCCCCTGATGACCCATCACTCTGGAACAGGGTAACTCTGGACTCATCAGACCACATGACCTTCTTCCATTGCCTTTTTTTTTTTTCCATTGCCTTTCCCTTGAGTTCCTTCACATTGTGCGTGTGGAAATGCTCTTACCTTCACTATTGAACACAGCTGTGAATTCTGCTGTTTTTTTTTTTTTTACGATTAGATTTCACCAAACATTTAAGTGATCTACTATCACGGTCATTCAAGATTTTTTTCCGACCACATTTCTTCCGTGAAGATGATGGTTCCCCACTATCCTTCCAGTTTTTAATAATGTGTTGGACAGTTCTTAACCCAGTTTTAGTCATTTCCGCTTCTCCCTAGATGTTTTCTTTGCTTGATGCCAATAATTTGACCTTCTGAAACAGATGAACATCTTTTCCACGACCACAGGATGGTTGTTTAAGTAATGAGAAGCTACTCACTGCATCAGTTAGGGTTAGATCACTTGTTGCAGCTGAAGCATAATCATCCATGCAGTAATTATCCAATGGGAGGCTCTTACCTATTTGCTGTTTTTTTTGTTATTTTGATGATGAGAAATCCAGTTTGAACATCTTGGGCTGGAGATTGTGTCACGGTTGTTAAAGCATACTTTGTGGTCTTTGGGGGGGGGGATGCAAAACATTTCAATAATGCTCGTGGGGACAGCTGCCTGGGCCAGTGACAAAGACAACGTCAAGACCACTGCACAGGCTCACAAGCACATGGTCAGGTTCCTTTTGGGTCAACTGCCTTTCAAATGCTCACCTTGCTCAAGGTGGTGCAAACATCAGAGGTGGAAAGTGAGAGAGGCAGTTCACCAGGTAGAAGATCCATCTTGAAAGTAACCGCCTTGTTTCTCCAATCAGAGCAAACATAGGAGTTGTTGAGCAGGCCAGGTGGGCGGACCTAGATGGACACAGTGCTGGGTTGAAGTCTTTGATTGTCTTAAAGCCTTCCCACATGCCCAGAGGATCAGAGGAGTTTGAGTGTTTTTTAACCCTCTGTTTGTGTATTTGGTGAAATTCCCCTTCTCAGTTTGGATCTGACTCCTCTAAGCCTGCGAGTCACCAGACCTTAAAGGCTGTGTCTCTGGCTTTGAACAAGAGACGAATCTCTGTGTTCTTCTAGAGGTTCTGATTAGAGAACGCTTTGACTTGTTTGTCCACACTTTTGTTGATGTGATCTAGGACAGAGTTTGTATATGAGTCCATGCTAATCTCAGCATACACATTGCAATCTGTGTGCTGGGGTGCTGAAGAGCCCTCCAAACAGATCTTGATGGTCTTCATTGTGGATCATACATGTTTGATTACTGGGAGGAAGCAGGAATAATGAAAGATAATCAGACTGTCCCAGGTGGCTGGATGGCAGTGACTTGGTTGGCTTCAGTCACATGTGATCCGCGGTCTTGCGTCTCCTTGTGGTGTGGACATTTTGATGTTCCTGAGAGCAACAAATGTCAGCCATTGTTGGGTAGATGCACCATGAAGATCGTGCACCCTTGAGGCACCATCTGAAGATCATACACCCTTCCAGTTCCATCTGGCTTTTTCAGGTCTTTCTTTTCTGAAAATTTCAGGATATCTCTCCTTTTAAGTTTGACAAAATACTGATTAGGTTACAAGCTTTGGTTTGGATACATCCAGAGGAGAGACAATGAGAACTTCTGGAGAAGGGTGTTGAGGATGGAGCTACCATGCAAGAGGATGGACAAAGAGTAGGTTTATGGATGTGGTGAGAGCGGACATGCGGGGGGGATAGTGTGAAAGAGGAAGCCACGGAAGACAAGAGAGCATGGAGACGGATGATCTGCTCGGGTGACACCTCAGGGGAGCAGCTGAGAGGAGAAGACTGATTAGAGTACATTTTAGGCAGAGGTCAAACTGGATTAGTGCTTTCTTTTTAGGACATCGGTTAAGATATTAACCTACACCCACATATCTTGCCGTAAGGTCTTAAATTCGGAAACGCAGTTGCATCATTGATCAAGCTCTTCTTGATTCGCTTAGATTTCTTCATTTCTCTCCATATCACTCAGCTAGACCGTGTAATTAACAAAGGATCTGCTCATTTAGTACCGAAAAAAGAGTCTGCAATGTTAAATTGGGTCAGATTTCTTCCAGTTTTGTCCAGTAAGAACGAATAACTGGTTAGAACAAGAACAAAGGAAGATGAAGCCAGAGGGAAGGAACATTAATTTATTCGTTCATATGCTGCTGATTCTGACTAGGGTCACAGGTGGTCCTGGAGCCCTTCCCAGCGCTCATAGCGAGAAAGGCAAAGAAACACCCTGGACCGGTTGCCAGTTCATCCCAGGAGGAATGAACGCTCCTCAAAACAAATGGTTCATCTTTCAGTCTGAGGCTCTCGCCACATGTTTCCCTGCTGTCTGTCTGAAGGAATGAAAACAACCTCCCACAGTTTCAGCCTGCTGCTTGCTTGAAAGCTTGGGTCTTTTTGTTCCATCTGCCTTCCTTGAGCTTCTGATATCGAGGTGCTGCCTCCTACCTTCCTCCACAATCGGTCTGATTTCTGCTGTCGGCAAAAAGAACACTTTTTAATGACCCGGGTCGAGCTTGAGACAACCGATAATTAATTGTGGGGATCACGAAGACAGTATATCCCATGTGATGGCAACCATGTTGGATGATTAAATACAAGAAAATCGGACTCTTTAGAAGCTAAATTGTTGTACGGTAGTTACAAGACCTGTTTTGCTCTGGCATTTTACAGCATTTAATGTCCTGTTTTGGAACAGTTCTCCAGATCTTCCTGAAGGACAGTGTTGTTGTCTCTCATTTCCAGTCCAGTCTGTGTACCTGAGCAGTTCTCCAGATCTTCCTGAAGGACAGTGTTGGTGTCTCTCATGTTCAGTCCAGTCTCTGTACCTGAGCAGTTCTCCAGATCTTCCTGAAGGACAGTGTTGTTGTCTCTCATGTTCAGTCCAGTCTCTGTACCTGAGCAGTTCTTCAGATCTTCCTGAAGGACAGTGTTGTTGTCTCTCATGTTCAGTCCAGCCTCTGTACCTGAGCAGTTCTCCAGATCTTCCTGAAGGACAGTGTTGTTGTCTCTCATGTTCAGTCCAGCCTCTGTACCTGAGCAGTTTGATAGTTCTGTGTTGGTTAATCCACACAGTGATCTACGTCTGAACCTTCAAGCAGAACAAGGCATCTAACTTAAGACATGAAGCGGTGAAGAACCAGGTGCAGATAATTCCAGATGATCAGGACTAAGTAGTTTGAACCACATTATCTACCTTGCATCTTTGCAGCCTGTCCTAAAACATTTCTTCCTGTTTCTTTTATTTCATCTACTCATTTTGACCAAGAATAAGACAGTACGACAGGTATATAATGATATTTTTGCACGAACAGGCGATTCCCTGGAGATGAGGAGTAGTGCAAGACTCTTGCTCAGTGCTGTATGCCTAAGCAAGTAAAATGTTCTCCCTCTGTTCACAGCTCTGTTGACACCAAATGCTTGCTTTTGACTGGGCCAGGAATTCCCAGCACCCCCACACACACCTGGAAAGGCCTATTGATTAGCTGATTAGTTGCTCAGGAAGCCTCGGAACTGGACCTACTGGTCAGTTCACTCGTATTTTTAGTCTCAGAAGAAGCCTTGGAGGAGCAACAAACCTCAGTCTGGCAAATGTGGGATTTTAAATAAAGGGGTGTCTTTTGCAAAATGGCGATCCGTAATCCCTCTTCACTTAAGGATGATTAGAAATGCACGTTAAAATTCCCGAATGATTTATGACGGCCCGTGAGGTCGTCCCATACCGTCCTTATGTTTCTAAAACTCAACCTGAAATCAATATCCTTCTTTTTCCACGTTAGTTCATGTGGCTGGTTGAAACATATGGGGAATTGTGATTTTAAAAAAAATAAATAAAAAAATATTTATTTATTTTTAAATAGAGTTGCAATTTAAATGTGATTTATTATTATTTTTTTTATTGTTTTTTGACTTTTTTCTAAACCACTTTTGGACACTTCTGTTTGATCTTGCCCTTTTAACATTAAAACTGTGATTTCACGTTGCAGTTTTAATATCATTCTTTCTTCACCCCTAGTGGCGGGACATTTCAAGCTCATCACGTGATACCAAATTCTTGCTCTCCAAGGATATAAAGTGTTGAGACTTGCCCACAACTAAAATTAATTTGGAGTTTTAGTTAAATCCCTCCCCTTTTACCACTCAGACACGCCCAAATACTGTTAAATTCAGAGAAATTTCAGGGTAAAGTAGGAAAATACTAATGTTTCTGATAAATTTGGACTTAACAGGTCTAACTCACATTTTCATTTTCCACTTAAGGGCCAAAATCAGCAGTGAATAAAAGAGTACATTCAAGGAAACTCTTAAAGAGTTGGTTGGATTTATTTTTATAGTCCTCTACCTGCAGGACCTTACTGTAACCTTTCAGTTAAAGCCCAGCGTTGGTTGTTTTGCGTGAGATTCTCATAATTTGCTTGCTGAATTTTAAGAGGGTGCGACTAATTTGGGAATCTGGTTTAGACGTCGCTATAGTTTTGTCTTTGTGTACCATAGCTGGCGATCATTCTCTCCACACGATATCCTGTGAGCGTGACGCGATCGCTGTAACGAGTGGCTTTAACTAATCCGTACCTCAAGAACGATTGCGCGAGTTGAACCGAGAGCAGTTAATTAATCGAGCGGTTACTTCCGTCTGTGACTGAATGTCCGACACTGTCAGAGCGCAGAAGTAAAATAAGATCTTCATGCATTATCTATTAGCAACTCGCCTTTAGCTTACAATTGTGGTGGAGAATTGGAGCGTGAGCCTAACTTCAGAACTTTTTCTAAGTCAGAAATTTAACAAATTCAAAGAAACGTGGCAGACCACTTTAATGATGAGCTCCAGTCATCATTGTCCGGTGGGAGCACCTCCAATTTGCTCATCCCAACCTTGGGCTCCCAAGCTCGGAAAGCTCTAAAATGTAATTTTTCGTGATTGAAGCGCAGCAGGAATAAATTGTAACCTCGGTGGTGATTTGACATTGGAAAGCCTTAGGCTTAAGATTTAGGAATAAGGATTGGTGGGTCAAAATGGCCATGATGACATTGCAGTGTGTGTTTAATAGTGTGTCTCATTCATAGGATGTGAGGTTCTTGCTGGTGTTCTCAGCTATTTTTGGTTCAGATGTCTTCGGCTTTGCATTCTGAGGAGAGCAGTTTATGTTGGCAGAACTTTCGCAGCTTCCTTCTGCTATTTTGAGGGACCTCAAACTCCATTCATGTGTAAAAATATTTACTTGGGCTGCTACGAGGGTGACTTGAGGATATGGCTTTCAGTGCGTGAACTGGGAAACCCGTACTTGCATATTCTTTTATCCAGTTAAGCGTTGGATGGCCAGGTATTTTATCCTGTAGGTGCTGCTGTTCACATTATGCTGTAGAAGAAATTCACAGCGGTCGATTCTGCTTTTCAACCATCACTTATCTGGGATGCACCAATGGTTGGTGGAGGAATTAATTGGTTTTAATTGAGCTCTTGTGTTTCTTGTCTGGATGGTATTGGGATATACTTTGGCTGGTATCCATTCACACTGCGATATTGCTTTCTCACTTATTCTGACTTATTCTAAGGCGCTGCTGCAACGCGGCTAAAGGCAAAGGTACACCTTGGACAGGTCGACAGTCCGTTACTGACGACCTTTACTGGACTTTAGCGTTTCTAACCCAACTGACATGCTCGTCTTTGGACAGCGGGAGAAAAACCGACCTCCCAGTGACTTGGGAAGAACATCCGAACTCCAAATAGAACCCCTCGCTTACAAATCAAATCCAGGATCTTCTAGCTGCGAGGAGACGGCACTACTGACGGCACCTTTGTAGCATTTACATTAAAATATGTACCTGTTCTAAACACACGAGGTTATTTTTTACGTTCCCACATAAAACACACACCATAATTTACCATCAGCATCCATTACTGTCTTTGTCGCCTTACCTGTTTCTGCACCTGTTGGGATGATGATATTTCCAGCCTCGTTGTCGTCCATCTTACTTTTATTTTTCATCACCATTCTGGCGACACATTTCAGCGTAGGTCATTGTTTACTAATATACATGTTTTAGTTTACACGTCAGTAGGGTAAATTTCCCTTTCTGTCCACCGACCTCCAATCTGATTGTGTTTACACCTGGCTTCTGGTGAAATCAACACAACAGCTGGTTCCAGGAAAGTCTTTGGTGACCAAATCATTCAGGTTTCACTTGAAGTGCACCAGGATCACACCAAACAGGATGCCCCCATGTTGCTTACACCACATTTTTATCACGAATTCTCCTGTCCAGGTCCAGGCTCCTGTGATCAGTCAGGATGTTTACTGAGAAAAGACAAATTTTAAAATGGATGATGTAGGAATAATCTATCAGGGTTTAAAGTTGATTGTCAAATTCAGAAACATGTTTTTACTACCTCCACTAGAGCAGGAAGTACAGAAAAGCTCAATTGTTCATTACCCATGAAGATCTTGGACCATTCAAAGGTATCATGACCACTTTCCAATTTTGGATCATGGCTTTTATTTGTCCACGGGTTCGGGTCAGAGCACCATCCAGGCCGATCGAGGCAACTTACGGTTGGCACAATGTATACGGGTAGTTTTGCTGGCAGTGCGAGGTTTATCCTCCAGGCTACCAAGCATGATTTGTCTCTCCAGATAACAAGCTTCCACCGCTCTAAAGTCTACTGCCAGCATGTTTTCGACTGCACCAGACGATCTGGCATTAAACGTGGTAATCTCAGGCTCGTTTGTGGCTCTTCGGCCACTGTGGTTGCCATGGAAACCCCGTCCCCCAAGCCCCCAACGAACAGTTCTCGTGCTGACACGCTTCCAGAGGCGGTTTGGAAAAATGATGGTTGCCACTAAAGACAAGACGATTTTTCCTGTGCTACACACTCCAGACCTTGGCTGATCCCATTGTGTGAGCTTCTGCTGCTGCTTCGCAGCTGAGCTGTTACTGCATCTGGACGTGTGAAGTGCAGCTTGCATCGCCTACAGAATACTAGGCAAACCGAACTGCTCGGAATTTGCCCTTTTAATTCAGTTTTTTTGGTTATTGGCAAAGATCGATATTTGCAATTTTATGCTTATTTTCAGTTGGTGGTACCCATCTGAGGAAACGGACAGAACTTAACACATGGTTCTCACGTCAGCTGCTGCATTTGGCGGATCGACCGTGATTTGCATCAGTATAAAGAGTTTTAAGGGGGATGAGAGGAAGAGGATGCAAAGGAAGTTGACTTGATTTGAAAGAACGTTGCAGAGCCAGTAGAAGAATGAGGTTCCATGCAGTGCTTGACAAGTGGCATAAAACAACCAAAAATCTTAAGTTTGAACCGGTTCAGTAAGTCACTGGCTTTGGACTTTGAAAGTTGGACTTTCTAAGAAGTGGCAGTGTGTCAACATAGTATCGGCCAATGCAATAACTTTTGCGGTTTAGCAGTAGAGTAGAATAAGCCTTGCTTCCACGTACTCTGATGCTAAAATTGCAACAATCGATATGAAACAAAGTCAGCAGCATGTTTTAATTCTCAGACCGTTTCATTCTTGGTTAAAGATTTTTTCATTTTTATATTTGTATGTTAGCCGGACCACACTTTTTTTTTTTTTTTTTTTTAAGTACCTGAGAGTTTAATTTAGACTAATCGCTTTGTAAAATGTATCTTGTGCTCCATCACGTAGGATATTTACTATCTGTGGGAGGATTGTTGAACACTTCTAAGAATAATGAGTGTTCAGTCTTTGTATTTTTCATGTACATGTGTCGTTCAGCTTGGATTTCCAAAAGATAACCCGATATCTTTCATGTTCACAGACACCTGAAGCCTTTATGCATCCCATCTTTGGATGGGTACCATGAATTGTGAAGAGCCGGGTATGGAGAGGGCGATTCTCGCCTGGTCAAGATTTGGTTCCGCTGGCCAGGTTGCCCTCAAGGAGGCCCTGAAGGTCTTCAATCCCATATCCAAGGATCTTTTGGAGACAGAGAGGCAAATGGTGTCCTTTCTTCAGGAGCTAAAAGATGAAGGCCATAAGCCTGTAGTGCTAAGAAGCAAAGATGTATACGGATACAGGTCTTGCACAACGCGGCCTCTCACGTCGGAGATTGGCAGCAGGATTCAGAGAGTGCAGAAACCTTGTAAAAAGCGAGGACGGAAGCCACCAACGAGGAACAAAGAGGTCGGATATGCGTTTCTCAGCACAGCAGCCAAGGCCATCCTACAGAACCAACCCAAGATTTTACTCACCAATCTCTCGGTGGACGCTCTCAAGCAGACTGTTCTATCAAAACCAACGGTGCCGACTGAAACTTCTGTCCAAGCACAGCAGTGCCTAAAATTAACAAACATAAAGGGCCTGACTGGAGGCCACACGGCAAGGTTGCAAATTCACTTTGACATGGACTCGCAAGGCACAGTCAGTCCCAGCATTCAGTGCCCACCAGCCCTCTCTGGGATCCCCCACTCCCCTTCAGAGAACAGCGGTCGAGCGCTGAACGTAGTAGCTTTGGACCATAAGAGAGGCATATCCTGTCCCGTCAAAGTGGACGACGCCCTCATCGGAGACTCTGCCCCGTTTGTTTGTCAGAATGGTATAAGCCTAAAAGATGGTCGCGAAAAGGTACCAGCAATGTCAGGTGAGCCTGATGTGATGAGCAATGGCTTCGACTGCACGGACAGTGACTCTGTGAGGAGGCTAAACGCCCAGGGTTTAGGGTGGTCTCAGCCTGCGCTCGTCACAAACGGCCAAGATCTGTCTAGACTGAACACAAATGGTCTTCAGTGGAAGGTCATCAAAGTGAACGAGTCTGTCACTGATGAGGAGGTGAGGAAAGAGGCCCAGAAAATCTTGAGAGTTAATTTATCACCTGTGATACAGATTCAGCCGCTGGTACACTCGGCATAGGATAGAGATCAAAAGGGACTTTTGTATCAGTGTATACGTTTAGGTTTTATGTTGAGGCTTTACTTGGATTGAATCGAAATTATTTGTGTCCGGACGGAAGTCTTATGCCCAGTTATGCATTATTCACGAGTGTGACGGACATCGGCGATCCAAAGAGGGAAGTTAGGCTTTTTTGTTTTTTGTTTGTTTATTTTTGGTTTCCATTTCCATTGAGGTTTCCTGCTTTCTTTTATTCATTGAATTTTTTGCCTTGAATTGAAGGATAGAGCATATTTTCTCACTATGCAGTGTTCCCACAACTTTTCTTTTTCATTCTATTTTCTTTTTCCGGGAACAGACTGCCTACCTGATTTTAGGGTTAAACCAGTTTCCAGAACGACTAACATTTTAGAGAGACTACTTTAGGTTATTCTAATTGATTATTTTCTACATCGGGACGCTGTTTTGTTGGTTCAAATAGCCACCTTCCGATGAGTCTGTAGGTGTAGACTGCATGGCATTTACATGTTTTGAAAGATTATAAAGGTGCAGGGGGTGCCTTTTTGTTTGGAGGTACAGGTAGATAACTGTCAAGATGATTAAATATCCTGCCCCGATCAAAGACCTCATGAGGATGACGGTGTCTAATTGGTCAGGGAGACTAGTGGAATGGGCGTAAACTTGAAATATGTCTATATTTCTAATAAATATATAGGTTTGAAACAAGTACCCATGGGTCAGAGTAGCAGAGATGCCTAAAAACGTGCAGAAATAATCCAACAATTGCGAACCCCCTGCTCCTTTAGAGTCTGTAAGCTGGGATCACTTAGAAAAATTCAACATTGACAAAATGGCCTTATTCCTTAGCATGAAGAAGACCTGTATCGTTCATTCTTTCTCTTTCCAGCATTTTGGGGAGGGCTGCTGTTGGTGTGCAGTGTTTTTTTGTTTTATAAATGTACCAACACTGGTATTTTGGTGCTTAACAATTACAAATTTTGCCACAAGCATTCCCACACGTGTGTTTCAAGTTGGGCGTGATGTCCTGGGGTGATCAACCAACAGTTTAAAAGTTCTCAAGCTGACGAACAAACGCGATAGTAGCCTTTTCCATCTCTGTTTCGTCTGACGACTGACTTGGGTTTGTTTGTTTGCTCTTTTTTGTTTTGTTTTGCTTGTTTGTTGTTTTTGAGATCGCTCCTTCTTGGTTCCTCACCGGAAACTGCTGCCGAGAACGTCGCACAGCCAAAACGTTTCATGCTGGGAGTTACAAAGTATACGTTTGCCAGCACTTCTGTTTGCCTGGATCTCTCTAACATTTAACGTTTCATTTTGTTTGTTTGTTTCCTCCCCAATGTTGTCATGGTGACAGACCTGCTGGATTTCTTAACACGTTTTCAAATGCGATCCGTTCCTAAAAATGGCTGAAAGTGCTTTTTTTTTTTGTTTGTTTTATGTTTTTTTTCCAGTTATAAATACATATGTTTTTTTTGTTGTTGTTGAATGACTCTCTACAGTGTACGTAGGGTAGACGGGCGTCGACATGGATGTATTTTTTTTATTGCAGCATAAATGTCGGCAAACACCTTTTTCATCTTTTACAAAATTTAAGTGTGACTTCTTACATCGTGCACTTAAGAAAAAGAGAGAAAAACAAAATCACTTCACGCATGCACGACCGAGCGTTCGGTTTCACGCGAGCGTTTGGCACTTCCTCGTGGCCTCGGATCTTTGTCGGACTGGTAGTTTCGGGAGGGGTACGTTACATCTGAAGCTACCAACCAGCTGTTGTAAAACCATCTTTTTTGTTTTCTTATAGCCCTCTTTCAGTCTGCTGCAGTAACGATTCAACTTCAGCTTGATATCGGCCTCCTCCGACCTTCAGAACGGACTCCATCTTTTGTTACCGACCGGTCATTCTCATGCAGTCGAATCTGTGACCTTGAAAGCTGTAAATGTCAGTGTTGTATCTTTAGTTAATATTAAGAAGTTGTGAATTAAAGTATTTAAAAACAGCCTGTCGTCGTTTCTTCCTCTTTTCCTGGGCTGGTCGGAGGTTTTCCCGCACAGGAGACCTGCAGCCCAGCTTCTCTTCAGCTTTTAACACGTTCGTGGTGTTTCTGAAGCTGCCGCAGGGGTTTGAGGTATGAATGTCCTGCCCATGTAACCTGCGTTTCACAGGTCATGGAGCTAAAATGGAATTTTAAGCACGAAAAATTCAAAATGTAATTAATTTTTGTACAATGTGTAGAAAGTCAGGGCAACGTCTCTCTAAAATGCACTTCAGCATCGTTCTTTCTGGGTTACCTTTGTGGTTGTTAGGCATTTCAGTTTCAGTTTCATTTTAGTTCAGTTTCCCAAAAATGTGATAGAACTGAAAGTAAAACACCACTGTCACGTATGGCTGCACTGATAAGCATTTTATATCGAAATCGCAATTTTCAAACAACAGCTGCGATTTCAATTTCAGCCAGCTTTCTCCAAAAGGAAACATTTGTAAATTGTAAGGTAATAAAATGTAACACTGCATAGCTCACAGGGCAGTGTTCGGTAGCGTGGTGGTCTCGTCTAAACCTAAACATTTTATTGATGAAAATGCACAACGTCAATCAGCCCTGTCGTCGGAACCTCTTTCTGAACAGATTTCTTTGAAAGTGAAAGTGACAACCCTTGTCATTGCGAGGTCACGGCACAGCACACATGAACCACAACGAAATTGGACCTCTGCATTTAACCCATGCACACTCAAACACCGTGCAGCAGTGGGCAGCTATTGAAAGTGCCCGGGGAGCAGTGATGGGGACGGTACCTTGCTCAAGGGTACCTCAGGGCAACCTATTGGGAAGGGGTTTGAACCCCCGATCCTCCAATCATGCGGCTAACGCCCTAACCGCTAGGCCACCGCTGCCCGCTTTACCCCAAGGTAAAGCCTGGTCTGTGACGTGTTTAAATCATGAATCTGTTTTGCTCTTGGCTAACGTTATATTTGAAACTCAGACAAACAGTTTTGTGAACAGAAGGTAAATATAGCAGTAAAGTAGTTTTTTTTTCTTTTTTTTTTTTCTTTTGTATCCATTGTCGGATAATGAGTTACACAGACCCCAAAATTGAGTAAACCAAATAACTGAATATAAAATCCATTTTCCATCCATTTTCTCCCGCTTATCCGAGGTCGGGTCGCGGGGGCAGCAGCTCCAGCAGGGATGCCCAGACTTCCCTCTCTCCGGCCACTTCTTCCAGCTCCTCCGGGCGGATCCCAAGGCGTTCCCAGGCCAGCTGAGAGACATAGTCTCTCCAGCGTGTCCTGGGTCTTCCCCGGGGTCTCTTTCCGGTGGGACGTGCCCGGAACACCTCACCAGGGAGGCGTCCAGGGGGCATCCTAATCAGATGCCCGAGCCACCTCATCTGGCTCCTCTCGGTGCGGAGGAGCAGCGGCTCTACTTTGAGCCCCTCCCGGATGGCTGAGCTTCTCACCCTATCTCTAAGGGAGAGTCCAGACACCCTGCGGAGGAAACTCATTTCGGCCGCTTGTATTCGCGATCTCGTTCTTTTGGTCACTACCCACAGCTCGTGACCATAGGTGAGGGTGGGAACGTAGATCGACTGGTAAATTGAGAGCTTTGCCTTCTGGCTCAGCTCCTTCTTCACCATGACGGACCGATGCAGAGCCCGCATTACTGCAGAAGCTGCCCTGATCCGCCTGTCGATCTCCCGCTCCATTTTACCCTCACTCGTGAACAAGATCCCAAGATACTTAAACTCCTCCACTTGGGGCAAGGTCTCACTCCCAATCCTGAGAGGGCATTCCACCCTTTTCCGACTGAGGACCATGGCCTCAGATTTAGAGGTGCTGATTCTCATCCCAGCCGCTTCACACTCGGCTGCGAACCGATCCAGAGAGTGCTGAAGGTCACGGCATGATGAGGCCAACAGGACAACGTCATCTGCAAAAAGCAGAGACCCAATCCTGAGCCCACCAAACCGGACCCCCTCAACGCCCTGGCTGCGCCTAGAAATCCTGTCCATAAAAGTTATGAACAGGATCGGTGACAAAGGGCAGCCCTGGCGGAGTCCAACCCTCACCGGGAACAGGTCCGACTTACTGCCGGCAATGCGGACCAAGCTCTGACACCGGTTGTACAGGGACCGGACAGCCCTTAACAGGGAATCCGATACCCCATACTCCCGGAGTACCCCCCACAGGAGCCCCCGAGGGACACGGTCGAATGCCTTCTCCAAGTCCACAAAGCACATGTAAACTGGTTGGGCAAACTCCCATGCACCCTCCAGGACCCTGCTAAGGGTGTAGAGCTGGTCCACTGTTCCGCGACCTGGACGAAAACCACATTGCTCCTCCTGGATCTGAGGTTCGACTATCCGACGGACCCTCCTTTCCAGGACCCCTGAATAGACTTTCCCCGGGAGGCTGAGAAGTGTGATCCCTCGATAATTGGAACACACCCTCCGGTCCCCTTTCTTAAAGAGGGGGACCACCACCCCGGTTTGCCAATCCAGAGGCACCGTCCCCGATGTCCATGCGATGTTGCAGAGGCGTGTCAGCCATGACAGTCCTACAACATCCAGAGCCTTGAGGAACTCTGGGCGGATCTCATCCACTCCCGGAGCCCTGCCACCAAGGAGCTTTTTGACCACCTTGGCAACCTCGACCCCAGAGATGGAAGAGCAACGTCCCGAGTCGAGGTCAGCAGCGCACCATCCCCACTATACACTGCGTTGACCGTGCACTGCTTTCCCCTCCTGAGACGCCGGATGGTGGACCAGAATTTCCTCGAAGCCGTCTGGAAGTCCTTCTCCATGGCCTCTCCAAACTCCTCCCATGCCCGAGTTTTTGCCTCAGCAACCACCAGAGCCGCATTCCGCTTGGCCTGTCGGTACCTATCAGCTGCCTCCGGAGCCCCACTGGTCAAAAAGGTCCGGTAGGACTCCTTCTTCAGCTTGATGGCATCCCTCACCGCTGGTGTCCACCAACGGGTTCTAGGGTTGCCACCGCGACAGGCACCGACCACCTCCCGGCCACAGCTCCGGTCAGCCGCCTTGACAATGGAGGTGCGGAACAAGGTCCATTCAGACTCAATATCCCCCACCTCCCCCGGGACGTGGTTAAAGCTTTGACGGAGGTGGGAGTTGAAGCTTGTCCTGACAGGGGACTCTGCCAGACGTTCCCAGCAGACCCTCACGATACGTTTGGGCCTACCAGGTCTGACCGGCATCCTCCCCCACCAACGAAGCCAACTCACCACCAGGTGATGGTCGGTTGACAGCTCCGCCCCTCTCTTTACCCGAGTGTCCAAGACATGGGGCCGCAAGTCCGATGACACGACCACAAAGTCGATCATTGAACTGCGGCCTAGGGTGTCCTGGTGCCAGGTGCACATGTGGACATCCTTATGCCTGAACATGGTGTTCGTTATGGACAATCCGTGACGAGCACAAAAGTCCAATAACCAAACACCGCTCTGGTTCAGATCGGGGGGGCCATTCCTCCCAATTACGCCCTTCCAGGTGTCACTGTCATTACCCACGTGAGCATTGAAGTCCCCCAGCAGAACGATAGAGTCACCAGGAGGGACGCTCTCTAGCGCCCCCTCCAGAGACCCCAGAAAGGGTGGGTAGTCCAGAATGCTGTTTGGCGCATAAGCGCAGACAACACTAAGGACCCGTCCCCCGACCCGAAGGCGGAGGGCCGCCACCCTCTCATCTACAGGGGTAAACCCCAATGTACTGGCGCCAAGCCGTGGGGCAATAAGTATGCCCACACCTGCTCGGCGCCTCTCACCGGTGGCAACTCCAGAGTGGAAAAGAGTCCAGCCCCTCTCAAGGAGACTGGTTCCAGAGTCCAAGCTGTGCGTCGAGGTGAGTCCAACTATATCTAGCTGGAACTGCTCAACCTCGCGCACTAGCTCAGGCTCCTTCCCCACCAGAGAGGTGACATTCCACGTCCCTAGAGCCAGCTTCTGCAGCCGAGGATCAGACCGCCAAGGCCCCCGTTTTCGGCCACCGCCCAGCTCACAATGCACCCGACCTCTTTGGCCCCTCCCACAAGTGGTGAGCCCATGGGAAGGGGGACCCACGTTGCCTCTTCGGGCTAAGCCCGGCCGGGCCCCATGGGTGAAGGCCCGACCACCAGGCGCTCGCCAGCGGGCCCCACCTCCAGGCCTGGCTCCAGAGGGAGGCCCCGGTGACCCACGTCCGGGCGAGGGAGAACGTCTTCCAAGGTTTTTATGCATCATCAGAGGTCCTCTGAACCGCTCTTTGTCTCTTCCCTCACCTAGGACCTGTTTGCCTTGGGTGCCCCTACCAGGGGCATAAAGCCCCGGACAACATAGCTCCCAGGATCATTGGGACACGCAAACCCCTCCACCACGATAAGGTGGCGGTTCAAGGAGGGGAAAATCTAATAATCTAAAATCTACTAATATAAAGATAATATAGAGATAATCTAAACTGTTTTCATTAAATTTCTTCTCCAAGTTGTTTGGAGGCTTTAATGATCGAGGGCTTGGTTTCACGCGGGTGATTTGGTGATGTTTGTTAATAAAGACAATTTTAGCAAAACTTTAATTGCTCATCCAAAGCATCAGAGTAACGCTGCATAAATTAATTCACTTTCCATTTAAAAGCTTTTTTCTTTTTTTTTCTTTTCAGTTTGTAAATAAAGCAGTTTAGGGGGTTAAAAATCATGCGGTTTGTCTGCTCAGTATGAAGGCAGCCAGTTTTCCCACATTATTGGAAATTCTGGGAAAAGGCAATTTGATATTTGGTAGTGGGGAGCCTGATTAAAACTTAAGCCAATGACGTCGCACTGTTCAGAAAGCCAAGGTTGCCCACAAATCACCCAAAAAAACATCTCCAGTTTAACTTGCCTTCCTCATGAGCGCATCTTACTTTGAGAAGGCCGTGGAGGGATCATTACTTGACTGATTCCAAAAGCTGGTTTGTAGGCTGGAAGTGAATTCTTTTCCAAAGGAAAACGAAACTTCTGCATCTGGACGTGAAGCAGTTGCTTTATTATTTTTGGGAAAGGGGAGCGGAACATCGGAATAGCGGCGCCGTTCAAAACCAATTTATATTGTACGCTGAAGCTTTGGTCTTTATCCACGTTTTCTCTAAAGACTTTGAAGAACGGTGTGGAAACCATTCTGTGGTTCAGTGCGTTAATAAGGGACGGTTCTATACACCATTATTCTTTTCTGATATTCCTCCAAGTTGGGCCATTTTATTGAAAAGTGGACTTTTTTACACCTCTGAGTTTGGAGACTGATGCACTATCAGGCCACAGCAGAGCGTCTGTTCTTCATTGGGATAAGAAAGTGACCCCTGGTGTAATTATCGTTCCACATTGATGAGGTCAGCTGAGGAACACCGCTGTGGTTTTGGACAAATGTGAGGAACCCTAGAAGAACTGTCACTGAAGAGGATGGATGGGGTTTACTCAGCAACAGCATATCCAATATTCTCCCCGCATTGAGAATAAACTAAACTGGAAAGATCTGCTTGTGATGTTTCTCCATTAACAGTGTCAGAACAGACACAAACACACAGTAAAGACGTCCCTCTGAGTGTCCATCGGTGCAGGACAGAGTGAAGGAGAGTGAGAGAGAGGACAGGGAGAGTGGACGGTGGAGTTCAGGGTGTGTTGAGTGTGTGTCCGTGATGGAGAACTAGTAGAGACGGTGATGAAAGTGAAGCGGTGAAGTTCATGTGGATTATTTTCAGTAGATTGTTTTTATTGGAGTTGAAGTTCGAGGCTTTAATAGTCTTTAATTCTATTAATATGGAGTGAGATTCAGTTCACTTTCAGCACAGACAGACGCTCCAGACGTCCTTCAGAGGAGACACGTCTCACTCTACACTCTCAGTACACTCCTGTACTTTTACTTTACACTCTCAGTACATTCCTGTACTTTTACTTTACACTCTCAGTACATTCCTGTACTTTTACTGTACACTCTCAGTACATTCCTGTACTTTTACTTTACACTCAGTACATTCCTGTACTTTTTACTTTTCTACTCTGAGTCTGACTTGTTTGACTGAATAAAGTAGTTGAATCAGAAAATTTACCAGAGTCGTCTTTTTTACATGAGTATCTACTTCTGCTTCAGTAAATAATGTGCCACATCTGTTTGCAGCCTCAAGAGCATTAGTGAGGTGAGGTGCTGATGTTGGAGGATTATTACTGGATCACAAACATCACTCTGAATCCCAGTGTACTGAAAGCTGCTCCATTTCTCAGAGAGTTCTCACTGATGCTATATTGAGCACATATGGCTTGTTCTATTGGTCAGTAATTCACTTTATTCATAAAGGGTGTGATATTCATAAAGGGTGTGATGACATTAAAGCTACATTAGTGGCTAAGGTCACTTATTTGTGAACTATTGATACTTTTGTCCATACATAGTATCTGTAAATACCAGATCACTTTAATCCAACATGCTTGAGTCTGCGAGTAAGACTTCCAGAATCAGGATTTAGAGCCACTGCTTTGTTTGGCTTGTTTTCTTGGGAATTTCTACCTTGTCAATAATTCATGTCAATAGTTCAAGATAGTTAATTATTATTAACTGGGCCCTGAAATGGGTGATTACGGTCAAGCTTGTCTAAACCATAAGGGTTTTTTTCCATTGCTGTCTAGACGGCTCAGCAAAACTCGTTCGGTTGGTCTTTTCAGTTCTTTGTGAAAGAAAGAGATTGGGGGATGGGGGGGAAGTGCGGGTGTGAACTGGGGAGGAAAGACAAACAGAATTTATTGGCTTGTAGTTCGACTCTGGGTCCTAAAGCCTGAGGAGTCACTTCCAGTTACCTTTATTCCAGAAATGTTTTGTCTTAATAAAAATCAAAAATACTAATTTTGTTAATATTTCTATGTGTTTTAGATTCGTGTATTCAGATGTCAGGAATGGGGGAGGTGTTATCCTGAAGGAAGAGTGTGTGGAGAGTGTTTTGGAGGTGAAGAGGGTGTCAGGGAGGGTGATGAGTGTGAAGCAGGAAGTTGAAGGTGTGATAATGAATGTTGTTAGTGCTTATGCCCCACAAGTTGGTTGTGAGATGGAAGAGAAAGAAGAATTCTGGAGTGAGTTAGATGAAGTGATAGAGAGTGTACCCAGGGGAGAGAGAGTGATGATTGGTGCAGATTTTAACGGTCATGTTGGTGAAGGGAACAGAGGTGATGAGGAAGTGATGGGTAGATATGGTATCAAGGAGAGGAATGCTGAAGGTCAGATGGTTGTAGATTTTGCAAAAAGGATGGAAATGGCTGTAGATAATTTATGGAAATGGCTGTTGTTACATTTTGTAGTTTAGAAGAGGGAGGAGCACAGGGTGACGTATAAGAGTGGAGGAAGATGCTCACAGGTGGATTATATCCTCTGCAGGAGGGTCAGTCTGAAGGAGATCAGAGACTGCAAAGTAGTGACAGGGGAGAGTGTAGCTAAACAGCATAGGATGGTGGTCTGTAGGATGACCTTGGAGGTCAAGAAGAGGAGGAAAGTGAGAGCAGAGTCGAGGATCAAGTGGTGGAAGCTGAAGGAGGAGGACTGCAAGGTGGAATTCAGGCAGGAGTTAACACGGGCACTGGGAGGTGTTGAAGAGCTACCGGATTGCTGGGAAACAACTGCAGAAGTGATCAGGCAGACGGCTAGAAACATGCTTGGTGTGACATCTGGAAGGAAGAAGGAGGATAAGGAAACCTGGTGGTGGAACCCAGAAGTCCAGGAGTGTATTCAAAAGAAGAGGCAAGCCTGAGAGGAGTGAGAGGATTTACCGATTTTCAAGAATAAGGGTGATGCACAGCTGTAGTAACTACAGAGTAACTATAACGTTGATCACCCTTACATCCAGCATCCAGAGAGCGGTATCAGGGGCGGTATCTTGTGAAAGATTTATATTAGCAGACTCCGTCTTACCAGTATGATTGTAGGTTTGTCTTCATACAACTGATTTGTGATATTAGAGCTCCTGCTGAGTTACAACACCTGCAGCCACACCACTTCTTAGTGGGTGAAAAAAATGGATGAATCTTGCGTTAGATAAAAACTGCACCAACTTTTACATTTCCACATAATACACAAAATGTTAAGCATATTATAGACTGCAGAGAGCTCCCAGATTGCAATGACTGGTGCAAAATGTAAACAGCAAATAATGGCCTTTTATGTGATATTAGACAGATGATAAGATGGAAAAAGGGGTAACAGACTAAAGACAGTAATATCTACACATACTGGAGAGGTTAGCTGACTAAGGGATCAAATCTGTCTTGCCAGTAATGTCTTTGTATAAGTGGGCTGAGATCCCACCCTATATTCACAGACAGCAGGGAAAACTCTGTCCTAGGATGCGATACAAAGACACAGAATCTGGTTGGGATTTCCCTTTAATCAATGGAAGGCTGAAGGTGAAGAGAAGGTTAATACAAAGGTCATGTACTAAACATGTCTGAATAAAAAGCTTGTAATTTTGCCTAAAAATGGCCCAGTGTTTCTTTGTTCAGTCACATGTGGCATTCGGCTGCTAGTCGAGCAAGTTTGGCATGTCTTCTGCACCCGTGGCCGGTGATTCAGCTTGTTCTGGCTCCTGAAACAGAGAATGCATTATTTTGGTTAGACTGTACACACAGATAAGCGCAAAGAATGAGTGTAATAACAATAATATTCCTTTCGGTTTCTAAAAAGACCCCAGATACGCCAGAATTTGTAAGTGTCTTCATGTCAGGATTTTACAGGATGCTCTTTATGCTCACACATTTATAAACTCCAGAGAAATGCACAATAGGCTGTGGAGTCGCCTCACAGCCTGAGGTCAAGTCAAGTCAAGTCAAGTAGGATTTTATTGTCATTTCAGCCATATACACAGTACACAGTGAAACGAAATAACATTCCTCCAGGACCCTGGTGCTACACACAAGACAAGACACAAGACAACATGGTCACCATGGCCATTGCAGAGAGAAGGGCATAAAGTCCTCAAACTCCAGACTGTGGAACTCCAACCGCTTCCTTTTGATTAAGCTGGAGTGGCGTTAGTGATCCAGAACTAATCCAACATCAGTATCTGACATCATGCATGCTCTCCAGGCTGAAAGCAATCAAATCCTCACTGCAATGCTCCAACACTGTCTGGCCTTCACAGAAGCATAAAGGCTGTTGCTGCAGCAAATGGGGACGAACTCCCCTATTAATACCCCGATTTGAGAAGAGGTGCTGGATAAGCAGGGGTCTATTTTTGGCTGATCTGCATACTACATGACCAAAGCGGCTGGATTTTAGTCTGCCAAACCAGAGATGTGTTCCAGCACAGCTCAAACGATGGGTTCTTGGTCAAATCACATACTTTTCTAAGTGTAAATAAGTACAAAATCTCCATAGAGACATTTAATATATGAATATCATCTGAAATTGAACACATGAAAACAAACACATATTTTGGTCCGTGAAAAGTTACAGCAAAATTACTACTTTATATTTCTGGTCACACTTTGTACAGATGATAGACAGATCCTCACACTCTCTTACTCGTTTTCATAGCCACTTGTCCTAATTAGAGTCATGAGGGTTGCTCAAAGGGTGAAAGTCAGGGGAACACCCTGGACAGATTGCCAGTTCATCACAGGGCAGAGACACACACACTCACACCTATGGCCAATTTAACATCTCCAATCCACCTGCATGTCTTTGGACGGTGGGAGGAACCCCAACTCCCGGAGGAAACACAGACATGGGGAGAACATGGACATGGACAGAACATGCCCACTCCACACAGAAAGGACCCGGACTGAATCAAACCCAGGACCTTCTCACTGTGAAGCAACAGTACCACCGTGCTGCCCTACAGATCCTTTCATTAGCAAAGAGTTTAATAGTAAACAGCATTAACGGGTAGGTTTAGGATTAGTTTTAAGTTTGGGGTTAAGATTAGGTTTAATAGAATCTTTCATATTTAACTTAATAAAACTTGTCAAAAGTGCAAGGAAAGGAATTTACCCCGAAAGGCTCAGCGAATGCCCTGTAGCCGCTGTACAAAGGGTTAGGTATTGATACTATAGCAGGGTTCCCACCCGCCTTTGATGAAGAACCGTCTTCGTCATCGTTCTGTAAAAGATCAGAGAAAATGTTCAAATGATTTGCTCCTACTTTGTTTCACACTTTTTGCTAAATGACATAAAAAGAGGAATACATCAAATTTGAATGGAGAAACACCTCTAATTAAATTTGAGAAGATGCATTGAGAAGAAAAGTTTGCATCTACAAGCTTGAGACCAAGCAGAAAAGTTCAGCGATGAAGAGATACAGATGTTGATAAATGAAGTCCTTTCCCACCAGAACATCCCCCAGGACAGTCTCTGCCCTCCGTCGAGGAAAACAGGGTTTATGTGTGAATATCGCAGCCAGACAGAGTCCGTAAACTGCTTAAAATCACATAATACGGCTTATAGGCTGCGTCCGATTCACGCCTGAAACTGAGACTAAAGGCTCAGAGTGTCCGGGACAAGTTGTTTACTCCTACCAGCGCTGTTTACTGCTTATTTGCTGATAAAACTCAAGGTCACCCTGTCCTGCATGTCTTTAAGCCTCTTCTTGTGTGATACTCCTAATGGGGGCTTAGAAGGGATATGGACAAACTGCTGTATTAAGAGTGAAATGCTATAGAAGTGTGTCTTACTCAAATTAATTCCATTATTACATTTTCTGATCATACGGATGCCTTGATTTGAAAAACGTACGTGACGGTTCACCTGGTGCCGTTGTCATTTGTTTTAATGTTGTGGCTGATTGTTCTGTTTCTTCATCTATTCATCCTACGCAGGGACATGCTGGAGTCTATCCCAGCCCTCAAAGGGCCAAAAGGACACCCTAGGCAGGTTGCCCGTCCACTGGAAATAAAGCATCTCCAGTCCATCTGGTGTCCATGACTTTGGACCGTGGGTGGAAACCCAGGCAGACATACAGAGCACACTCTACACGGAAGAACCTAGGCCTTTCTCCAACCCTGACCCTTCTCACTGTCAGGTGGCACTACCAATCAATATATAATCATATCACTACATCCATGTTTTAGGAAGGATCTTGCAGTATTAACTTTCTCATGGTGAGAGTTCTGAGACATACTTGCCTTGAAATACTGGAAGCGAAAGGCATCGTTCTTGTGTTTGAGGAAATAATACGCCACACCAGCAACTACACCACCGATACAAATGATGATTAATACAGCGATCATCGCTGGGCTACTGGAGCTCGAATGGTCATCTGGTGAAGCTGGGGTCACCGCCTGATAATAAAAACACCCCTTTTACATTCGATTCACAACCTCAAACACAACATTCTCCTAAAGCAGTTCTAGTTTCATGCAAATGTATTTAAATATGTTCACCCAGTGCATGTAATTCTTCTAACCGGTTACCATTAAAGTGCTAGACATTATTTTAAATCCTTAAATTTAACAGGCTGAGAGATATGCACATGTATGTACAAAAGTTTAAAATAGAAGAAAGAATAGAAAATCAACAGAAAAGAGAATTGGACCGAATAGACTACAGCACAAACAAGACCAGAAAAGAATAGACTATAGCAGTGAAGAATAGAATATAACAGAACAAAAGGAAATAGAACAGAATGGAAAATAATATTGAGTAGAATAGAGTAGAACAGAATTCAGCAGAATAAATATGGACTGAATAGGATAAAGTCAAAAAGAATATAGAATTTTAACTAGTATAATAGAATAAAATGAAAAAGAAGAGAAAATAGAGAGGAAAACTAATGGAATATAGAATAGAACAGAATATCAAATGTCTATTACAGTGATCAGTATTGATAGTAACTCACAGGGAAAGCAGGGGCTCTCAGAGGCCCCTCGAGGACATGGATTAACCCGTTAGTGGCTGGAATATTCCATTCTAATATCATTTGTTTATTCACAAGCTTCACTGGAGGGGAATCCTATGGGAATAAGCCATGGGCATCAATAACAAATTGGCAGATGGGACTGTTAAAAAAATACTAATCCTAAACCTTTTCATATTATGGCACATGGTATGGTATGGTAGATTACATGGCACATAGTATTCCTAATAAGTAACTATTAAAATAAGTCATATAAAAGCCTTTACCAACCTATTAATCTGCAATTTACTGCTACAGTCATGTATGAAGTATATATATATATATATGTATATTTTTACTGACTTACATCAGTCTGAGTCTTGTCACTTGGCTGTATCACTATTACAAGGTTGTAGCCCAGTCTAGATCGGATGGTTGTGTTGTGCTTCAGGTCTTCGTAGAAGTGGAGGCTGTCATTAGTGGATATGTGGTACTCCATGTCCCTCCATGATAGAGTCTGGAAATGACATATAAGAACAAGCATGACGGTGTTAAAGCACAGAAATAACAACATGTGCACCAGACATGGAGTCAGATATGGAAGAACCATGCAGCTGAAGCTGTACTGCATAAAGACATGGAGCAGCTTGTCTAATTACACTCTGGTAACTGCATTCTTTCAGTGCTTTACATTCAGTTTGAGGAGAAACTGCATCCTGTACCTTAAGCAGAAGGCCTAGAGGGAAATTTCACATGGTATTTCTATTTTATGTGTTCGATCAGACTGGATAGAAAGTAAAAGGATAGTTTGTTGTCAGTTCAGCTACTCCAGCTGATCGTGTCACGGTCCAGGGAGAATCTTTTGCAAGAGTTTTGTTTTAGGTTAAAATACATGTTTGCCAATGTTTTGTGAAGCCTGTTCAGCCTAGCTATAAAACATGGCATTTCTGGGCAGAGCATAAATGTTCTAAATCATTTATACGCCCAAAAATTTCACCAGAGACCTAATTTGCTGTTGGTGCTCCAAGTGCTGCCAAAACAGCTGCAACCCATCGAGGTATGGACTTTACAAGACCTCTGAAAGTGTGCTGTGGTATCTGCCCCCAGACAATAGCAGCAGATACTTTGAGCCCTGACAGTTGTGCCTGACAGGGTCTTCATGGATTGAACTCCTTTGTTTCCCAGCAGAACATTGTCCAGAGTATCACACTGCCTCCACCGTCTTGCCCTCTTCCAGTGCATCTGGGGACCAACTTTGATGAAATGGTGTACAAGCTGATGGATAGCATTATTTATATGATGAAATACATGGCCACTTTCCATTGTCCCATTTGGTCACTTTGTCCCATTACATTTACATTTCGGCATTTAGCAGACGCTCTTATCCAGAGCAACTTCCATGTCCTAATTACAGGGACAGTGCCCCTGGAGCAACTCAGGGTTAAGGGTCTTTTTCAGGAACCCAAATGGTGGAGACCATTGCCAGTTCTGACACTCACGTGTCCATTTCAGGTGCTTTTGGCGGAAAAGGGGGGTTAGCATGGACACTCTGACCGTTCTGCAGCTGCTAAGCTCTTAGCCAGCACCAAAAACGTCTTTAGCATGGTCTCCAGCATAGTCCGTTTGGATCGGATGACCAGATGCCAGTAGACTGCATTTGGGCGTTGACCCGAGGTAGTCATTTGGTCATGATGATTTGACCCATTTCAGAGTCTGTTCTTTACATTTGCCCATGGCCTACCTCATTTCCAGAGAATCCTGCATTGTGTGGCACAAAGAGCGTTGTGTTTGAAGACGTGGTTGACAGGAGGCTCAAGAGCTTTTTCCCCTCCACAGCAGCTTCTGCATATTTCACCAACGTCTAATGACGTACCAAAAGAATGTTAATGACAAAACCTCCATCCACTGGCATGCAATGTGTATTTCCAGAACCAGAGATAAATCACTTACAGTGTAAAACACAGAGAAATTAGAATTAGTCGCAACAACAGATGCTAGATTGCCGTTACAAAATTCTCCACTGCCGACATATCCAGGTCCACATTCACAGGTTACCTCTGAAATGCAGCAGATTTGTTATTACACAATGATCAAACATTCACAGACCACTGAATACAGTGCTGTGCAAAACAGTCACCCCTCATTTCTTCATATTGTGCTTCCGAAGATCCAAACTTTCTTGTATTTGAATGTGTTGTTGAGGAACAGTTCTCCAGATCTTCCTGTAGGACAAAGTTTTTGTCTCTCAAAGATCAGATCATCTTTGGGACGTCCTTCCTAGAGAAATGTTCCTGAAGGAGACTTAAAGAAAGGAGCTGGTCTAAGAGAGTTGAGGCTGTGCTGAAGAATAACGGTGGTGGTAGTGAACATTGACTTTAAAGCCGGTTAGCGTGAAACTTTGTGTTTAGACCGGATTTACATGTATGCTTGTATTAAATCCCTCTTATTTTCCTACAAAATATAAAAAATGGAGGAGCGTCTCAAGGTTTTTTGTGTGTAAAATGGCTTTTAAAAGCTCATCTCTGATGACAGTACCTCTCAGACTGTAGCAGTAGGCATCGTAAGGGTTGCTTAAGTCAACAGGATCTTTGTACAGAACTACTCCGACATGATTGTCACCACATTTGACGGAAGGGAAGCGTATTGGATAGCCCACTTTTTTCCCATCGATCCATCCGGCGACACACAAGTGCATACCCAGCTAGGAGAAAAGAAGAAATCTCAGGACACATTGGACCAAATACTTTAAGAAAGCATTACCTTCATAAGAGCACTTTTGTCAACAACGTTAAAATAGAACACTGAGCACAGAAAGAACAACATGTTTTTGCAGGGAAACAAGATTAATTACTGTGAAAAGAACTTCTGACGGTCATTAGCAGGGTCATTAGGTCCCCAGAGTGTTCCGAGTTAGTTATGGAGAGATGCAGAACATACTCAGGCTCTCTTGTTTGTATCTCCTGCATCGTCTCACACTATTCCAGGAGCTCATTATAATCATCGGAGGAAACGTGCAAATTCAACCCATTCCACATAGTGTTTGTAAGCAGGTAATATTTTATGAACCGATGTGAATTAAATGTGAATTAAATGTATTGTTTGCTGGTCCAACCTAGAACATTATACAGCCAAACTCTGATTGGCTGAGCATGTTCTCTTTGGCTGGTCCATTTGAACATTACACTCTGATTGGCTGAGCCACGAGTGAATCTCTATATGTCATGCACTTTGATATGTTGCTTAGCAACAGTGGCGTTTCTGGTCATTCTCTGATGCTTTAGGTGAAAACTCATCATTTTGGTGGGCGGACATTTTTCCTACATAGCTACAGAAGCTGAAGGACACATTATATTTCCTTATTAAATAGGGATGCAGTAACGGAGATGTTTGAGCACTTTAAGGTAGAACTAAACATTTTAAAAAGCTACATTTAATGCAAACACTGGTCTTAAGTGAATGAAACCGGATGCTATGAAGAGATTTTTAACAGATGTGATAGAAGAACCATGTTGGAGTGACCTGCATCTGTACTGGGATATGGAAATGGCTGTTTGTCATAGTGGTGCTGGACTTTACCAACATATGTAATAGTTGTGAAAGTTTCATACAGTACTGTGCAAACATATTGAGCCATTTTAACTTTTATTATGTGTTTTTAATGTCCTGTTGAGGGACAGTTCTCCAGATCTTCCTGAAGGACAGTGTTGTTGTCTCTCATGTTCAGTCCAGTCTCTGTACCTGAGCAGTTTGATAGTTTTGTGTTGGTTAATCCACACAGTGATCTACGTCTGAACCTTCAAGCAGAACAAAGCGTCTAACTTAAGACATGAAGCAGTGAAGAAAAAGGTGCAGATGATTCCAGATGATCAGATTAGTTTACTTATACTGAGCAATGAGT
Source organism: Hepsetus odoe (assembly GCA_017165825.1). Taxonomy (NCBI): domain Eukaryota; kingdom Metazoa; phylum Chordata; class Actinopteri; order Characiformes; family Hepsetidae; genus Hepsetus; species Hepsetus odoe. Next base: position 9,259,441 of record CM029393.1, read on the forward strand.
GGTTGGAACCCCTTTATCTAGAACCTTCACAGCCTATCGTTCCCATTTTTTCCCCCTATTTCTTTCATTTAATATGCTCAATGCACCAAACAAGCATCAATTTATACTTTTGCACAACACAAGGTCATTATAAAGAAATGGGAGCGGCTCAAGACTTTTGCACAGCACTGTATGATATATATGAATATCAATGTCTCAATAACAGCTTTAGACTTTGGAAGGTTAATTATTAAAAAAGTTAAAGTCTTATGAATCTTTAACCTGTTGTGCATCAGAAAGCTGGGAGAGAGTAGCGAGGGTGGCATCTTCGGCTTTGCAGGCCGCCTCTGCTGCGGTGTAGTTCATCTTATACTTCCCTGCTGGTGACCTCAGATGGAAAACGCCTGCGGTTTTGGCTGAAAAAGAAAATAATCCCATTGAGAATGAGTGAAACTCATGCCAGCGTTGAGAAATAAGCTCACATCCGTCTGTCTAATGCATAATGTATGGGCTGGAGGAGTAGCTTTAACACTTTGCATGCTCCCTTCTAGGAGTTTTCCACCATCTAGCACAGATTCTGTTGCAGAGAAATGTGTTGCAGAGAATATGGGGCTGCCAAGACATTTAACCCAGCGTCCGAAATAGCCCAGCGTCCATAAGTACAAAGCAGTCGCGCATATAGACTGAGCCTGGTAGATACTGATTTGTCATGTTCATGTTATTTGCACCCAGTTGGATTTCTTCTTGGATAAAAAGAATAATGACAGATGCAAGATGAGCAGTTTCTGAAAGTGAAAGTGACTAATTTTTGTTCTAAATGGCATAGCATAGAGTGAAACAATGAAATGCAACCTCTGCAGCAGTGTGCAGCCATATCCAGGACCCAAGGAGACGGTAACTTGCTCATGGGAACCTACTGGTGTGGGATTCGAACCCAAGACCTTCCGATCCTGGGGCCAACTCCCTAACCACTAAACCACAGAGAGTTCTGTTCTTTCATAGAGGGAATCCAAGCAAGAGTATGCAAGTAATCAGGGCTCAGAGCAGTTCTCTTAGTGAATATCTAATGAAAGGTCTTATTAATGAGCTAATGAAGGTCTGAATTTATCTTCTTACTGTGGAAATGTAAGTCTTTGCAGGTGGCTTTGGCATCACAGCCTCCGTTTTCCTCCAGACAGCGGTCAACCGGTGGCACCACCTTCTCGAAGCACTGGACGCCATTTCCCATGTACCCTGGGAGGCATTCACACCGCCTCTCATTCTGAGAAGAATAAGACACTTCATGATCCCTGTTTTCCATTAACTGAGTATTAAATGGAGCCTTTTCCCCAGTTTTCCAAGCTAGATCATTTTCGTTATTGTGCCTTTAAGAGCACTATATGTTAATGAGCTAAGTTCTGATTAGCCTGGGGATGTCCAAAAGCAGTTCAGAACCATTTTTCACAACATCAGTGCAAACGGACAAGTTAAACTGTAGTCTAAAGAACATAAGTATCTTGTAATAAGTATCCAAGAAAGTATCTTGGTTTTCTTAACCAAAAGGACAAAATCAGGTTTTATTGGCGTGATAGATCAAGCAATTCCATGTTTGGCGCAACAAGATCAAGCAATTCCATATTTCTCAGAACGATCACCAGTATCCACGGAAACCAAGGAAGTGCTTATATACTGATATTGTACTTGTTGATTCAACTGTTAGGGCTGCTATAGATCTTTAGATTTAAGATCCTGTGATGCTGTTGGGAGTTTATAAGGAGTCTTCCTGATCTGTGAAAGCGGTCTGAACGATGCCTCTCCAAGATGCACTGAAACCTGTTCACACCTGGTCACCAGTGTGGAAATGTAATAACAGGTTTAAATGCGGCCACACATGAACTGTAACATGGTGGAGAGAAAATCTGAAAATTACTACATTTCCACACTTTGCCAGTAATGCGTTCATTATATTTTTTTGAAATGGTTAAGATGTAATAAAGTCATCCACTGTGGTCGCATGAGCAATGTTCTTTTTTAAGAGAACCCTACAAAATCAGAGTAATATTGGCCAACTCCCTCAACACTAGGCCACCGCTGCCCCACCGCTGTCCCAGACATAGAACCAAATATTTAAGGATATATAGTACTGTGCAAAAGTTTTAGACAGGTGTGGAAAAAATGCTGTAAACAAAGAACGCTTTCAGAAATAGAAATAATGATTGTTTATTTTGATCAATTTACAAAATGCAAAGTGAGCGAACAAAAGAAAAATCTAAATCTTTTGCCTTCAAAGCAGCATCAGTTCTTCTGGCCCCACAGAGCCCTGATCTCAACATCATCCAGTGTGTCTGGATCACATGAAGAGACAGAAGGATGTGAGGAAGCTACATCCACAGAAGATCTGTGCTCAGTTCTCCAAGACGTTTGGAACGACCTACCGGCCGAGTTCCTTCAAAAACTGTTTGCAAGTGTACCTAGAAGAACTGATGCTGTTTTGAAGGAAAAGGGTGGTCCCACCAAATATTGATCTGATTTAGATTCTCTTTTGTTCATTCACTGTATTTTGTTGATTGATGAAAAGAAATGATGAACACCTCCATTTCTGAAAGCGTTCTTTGTTTACAGCATTTTTTCCACACCTGCCTAAAACCTTTGCACAGTTCTGTACATTTCTCTAAAAGCTGCCTCCCAAAACCTATTTAGAATGATAATAACATCAGAACTGTCCTCTGACCCCAGGTGTTAAAGTGTGTGTGAATTTGGTTTGTATGTCTGTCTGCTATGCGATGATAGATAAAACATTTCATATATAAAAAGTGATGCTGATACATGTATATTTTATTAAAAATAAAATAGCGAGAAAATGATCGTTCTATGATATGGGTCCATATTTAAATTGTAAAATTACAAAGGTGGCGTACTTACAGGTCCAGTGACGATGCAGTTTGCAAAATCACTGCAGCCCCCATTGACTTCCTCCACGCAGCGGTTAATGGGGGAGCATGCAAAGCCATCTCCGGAGTGCCCGGCTTTACACGAGCAGGAGACGTTGACCCCCGTCTGTGTGCAGTTGGCCTCACTGTGACAACCTCCATTATACTGACTGCAGAGATCAGGAACTGCAGCAAACACAAGAGAGCAATGATGAAAAAAGTGCTTCTCACTTGTTGCTTAGTGAAAGCAATGAACAGATTCGAAAGTGTGGATTTATTCTGACTGAGAATGAAAGAAAACCCTTTCACAGTCCAGCCTGAAACCCGCCGATATAGAAATAAATATAAAAAAATAAATATAAAGGTCATGGTTGCATAATAAACTATATAATACTGCAAATATGATTATCTACCAATCAAACCGAACTGATATTTCATCCATCCATCCTTACTGTGAGCCACTCATCTTAACCAGGGTCTACGGGATGATTGATGGAGACAATAACAGGGTTCACACACCCTTGGACAGGTTGCCAGATCATCACAGGACAGACACAAGCTCACAAATACACACACACAGTCACACCTAGAGATCAATTTAGCATCTCCAATCTACCTCCCGGAGCTCCTGGAGGAAACCCACTCAGACACGGAACACGTCCACTGGGTATCAAACCCAGAACCTTCCTGATTTGGGGAGACGCTGGACTACTGTATTAAAATGTGTGCATTTTGTTCATTTTTCTGCATTCATACGCCTATAAAAATAAACTTAATACTCCTCTGAAATGTTCTTTTCCATTTTCCATTTATTTTCCATGACCTATTTTGTGGGCTTTAAACTCACCAATGATAAATATGATTTAAAAATCTATTTTAAATGAAACATTCACCTTTTTGTGAAATAGATGTGTTAATAGACTTTATAAGTCTCATAGATATTACATTAAATTGGCACAAATAATTGGAAAACTTTCCCAAATTGGTTTCTAACCCAAAGACTAAAATCATCCACTTCTATATAACGCAGCTTCAGTGTGTAATAATGTAAAGATCCCTACCTGTGCAGCTGTAGCCGTCTCCTTCATATGGAGGAACGCATTCGCACTGGTTCTCGGGGAGACACACGGCGTTGGGGTCACACTCAGGCGAACAAACTGGCTTGATTTCTAATAAATCACAATAATAAATGAACATTAGTGCCATCTAGACACACATTAGTTCGTGTGAAGTTATTTCAGTTGCGTGACTTTTTCCTTTTTACCGATTTTTGACTCGCACCACTTTCCTGTCCAGCCCTCCTGGCAGAAGCAGCTCCCGTCGCCATCCAAGCCTTCATCACACTTGCCGAAAGTGGTGCAGTTACAGGCTGAAAGCAGAGTGAAAGTAAAGAGAAAGTGACAACACACAGTGAACTACAACAAAATCCATCCTCTGTATTTAACACACACACTGTGCATTAGTGGGCAGCTATATCCAGCGCCCGGGGAGCAGTGATGGGGATGGTACCTTGCTCAAGGGTACCTCAGGGTGACCATGACCTTCTGATCCCTAGTCCCTAACCACTAGAACACGACTGACAATTTAAGGCTGGTTTAGGGCTGAAGGACATTTTGCTGAAAGAGGGTAAGGAGCCGCCTAATCAGGTCGTCGTATCTGTGGCTTAAAGCCTGAAACAGTTTGAGCAAACAAAGCATCTACTATATGTCCAGGCAGTGAAGATCTTCATCACGTTGCTGCTGACTATTTATATCCTGCTGCTATTCAGTGGAGATGACCACTGTGAGGTAATGTGAACGTATTTGAAAAAAATTTATAGAACTTTCTCCATTTTCTCCAATTTCTCCATTTGCAACCTGAAAATTAGGGGTTCAGTCCCCTGGTTGGGCAGGAAGACTGTGGACATTGGTCAGTTTATGCCACCTTTTATCCCCAGAATTCTGCAGTACATCCAACAATAAGGGCAGCACTATAGAAATTATTACTTAAAGGGGACAAAGACAGCATCTCTGAACGTGAGATTGTGCTTAAAAGTGTTCATTATGGTTTAAAGTGCAACTTACCTGTGCAGTTAGAGCCATAGTAGTTTGTGATGCAGAGCTCACAGGCTGTCCCGTGAAATCCAGGTTGACAATTACAAGTGCCTTTCCCAAATCGCCCATCATCACAGTTGCCATGTTCTCCACACGGTGCCTCCAAGCCACCGGGGCACACTAGTAGAAAATGCACAGAAGAAGACATGTAGAAGCCTGTAATCCTCCGTTCAGGGTTATTTGAAGGTAAACCGTTTCCGTTTAGAGACAAACACTGTCGAAGATGCTTTTGCAAATTCAAGGCTTTGGGACGGGGCATCAGGGCCCAGTTTATGATTTTACTACACGCTATAAACTCAGCAGAAAAGGCAACTACATGAGCTTTAACCTCAATATCTGGGCTCACTACACCACACAAACACCATACAAATTCACCAGTAACTACATTTCCCATAATGCCTCTTTTACAACACTGAGCTAGCAGTCAGGGCACGTTCAGAACCAAGACAACTGAACGTGCTTTGCATGGACGGCAAAGAAAATGAGCAAGTAGATAAATGTGTGCGTTTGTTCGAGAGAAAATGAACGAAAGAGAGAAATATATAGAAATTACAATCCATCTGAAAGACAAAGGTGAATGGCTATATTTTCAGCCTGTTTTTGAAAATGGTGATGCAAATATTTAACCACAAAGAAGGTGTGGTGAGTTTTCTGTGATGAAGTCCATCATAAAGCAGCACGAGCAGCTTTACAATTATATTAGATTAGGCTGCAGACACAAGCAATGCGTTTATTGTAAATGGACACCGATGTTGTGTTTCTTTTTTTTTAATAACTAGCCAGCACTAACTAATCCACACATGGAATGCTGTTTTTTTTTTTCATCTTTAAGAAATGATTACACTAGCACAGAGTGAGAAGAAGGGAGATGAAGAAACATGTCTAAAGCAAACAAGGCCGTCTCAGCATCTCAGTGTCTCATCAGCTCAAAAGCTGTTAAATGCATCTGTTTGGACTTTCTCTGGCTGGAGCATTCCATAAAAAGGTGCAGCTTTCATTCTTTCGTTCCTGTTGCAGATTGATCAGCTCCGCTCAGAGAGATTGAGATGTGCCCCCCTGTGGTTTAGAGTGTGCCCCAGCTCTAGAAATGCCCCTGCTCTGGGCTGTGGAGAGGAAATATAAAAATGAAATGCATGTGGAATAGAAGGACCAGGTCTTCTTCTCACCCTGGCAGTCTCTTCCGTAGTGGTTCTTACAGCACTTTGATGTCCAAATAGTTCTGTTGCATATTCGGCTACAGCTGGAAGAGTAAGGGTAGCCGTAATGACGCCGTGGCATGTCAAAAAAATAGTCATGTCTATACCTGTAGTGAAAGGGGTGTCTGCAGACGCTGGTTTTGCCCTTTGGAGAAAAAACACATTAGTTCAGTCATCAAAAAGTCTTAATTTGTGTAATTATGAATTTACTAAAGCATTACAATATCGTAATTGTTACACGCATTGGAGCCATGATGTGCTTTGCGGATTTTTTGGAGTGTGAGTTTAAGTACATCAGAACACACTTCTCTGTTTTAATGCAGAGTATATATATGAGGCCACCCCTCATTTCTTACATTTGATGATGAACAGACCTCCAGGCTTCCTGAAGAACAAAATTTTGGCCCTCTTTTTCAGTGCACTGCGATTCATAAAGGCAAAGGTGCCAAGAAGCAAAGGAAGTACAAGAAGAACTGCCTTTGGTTCACCAAAAGTACCCTTTTTTGCGAATGAGCATGAAGAACCCTTATTGAGGTTCCTCCATATCATGCTGAGATATCTTGCACAAATTTGATGGCGATCAGAAATAAGGTGACGCTGTTGGTCTGAATTTTCTACATGCTCCTCCACAATGGCAGCAAGAGCAGCAAAGCTTGATATTCTGAACAAGAGGTTGAAGAAACTGATGCTTACTGTGTCCACAGATCCATAAGGACAGGGGGGTAACAACAGGCAACTTCCACAGCGACCCTGTGAGCATATGCAGTTTAGATGCCGTCATTTTTACGCCCACAATATCATTTCTGTCACCTTTTAATTAGATAACCTCTTACTTTTATCTCAGCGCTTGCAAAGTCATCGCAGTGTGCTCCCATGTTAGGTGGCTCCAGGACTTTGTCGATCCCGTAGGCGATCCCCGACTCAAAGACGAGGTGCCGTTCTATGATTTTAGCATCATTATTGTTGACTAGAATATCACCCTAAAGAAAAATCACCCAAATTCAGCATTACGGTTTCAAAAAACAATCTGAAAGGTTAGACAAAACAGGATAAAACGCTGGAATGCTTTCATTTTTCTTAAACCTCTTATCAATTTTCTCCCCAATTAAGTCCTGTTCAGCTGCACATGATAGGTCTCGGCCTCCCACTGTCACCTGACATCACTATAGTAATATTATAATATAGCCACATAATAACACTATTCATATTTCAAGATTTAGAGTCGCTCATATTGTAATGTATGACTTTACTACCAAACTAACAAATCTAAAACTACACTGACCGGATCAGAATTTAAGAAAAAAAGGACCGCGATGCCTCCGAAAGAAACATCAAATACATTCACTCGTTTTGTTTCCAAAAATGGGTCTCCAAAGAGTCCAGAGTGAGTTCTGGTCTATGGCATCATGCAACAAAGCCTTACTTTAAGCATAATAATCAGGAACAAAGCTTTATTGTTCAGATCAACGTTGCAAAAGAACCCTGTTAGCTTATAAAGGTCTATATGCCACAGAAAGGCGGATTTCAATATATTTAAAAAGGAGGACTTTTGGGACGTTACTGTAGAGAAAGAGTGAGAAAAATATATGTAGAGGGACATATATCATATATGGATTCATTTTGGCCATACAAATACTCACAATTAAGTCTTTGTTGCAGCTGAAGGTCAGTTGTGCTCCGTACATCGTTCTGACGTACCTCTCGTACGGCAGCGCAGTGGCGACTGTCTGCACCGACACAAAGTATAAAGAACAAGAACATTAATTAACATTAATTTCAGAAAAACATTGGCTTGGCTGAAGGTTGGCTGTTTTTCTGTAACGCATGGTCATTTACGAGACAGAAAACAAAAAAAATATGACAAAACACAATTTTCAGCCAATAAAGTGAAAGTGACTGTCATGGTGAAACACTGCACGCAGTGAACCACAACAAAATGCATCCTCTGCAATTGACCGTCACACAGCAGTGTCCAGCAGGGGGCAGGCATATCCAGCGCCCATGGAAAAGTGATGGGGGCGGTACCTTGCTAAAGCGTACCTCAGGGCAACCTACTGATCCTGGATCATTTGAACCCACGACCTTCTGATCCTGGGGCCGAGTCCCTAAACTAGACCACCGCTGCCCCGCATGATATGCCTCAAATAACTGAAGACACTGAAGACAACACTGTTGCCAGGCAACCATGCATCAGCAAATGGTGACAGAAAAAAATCATTTTGTCACATAGTAATGAACACACCGCTATATAGTGTGTATATGCTGAAACACTGCCTTTAGAAATAGTTACCAAATCATCCCCTTGGTATCTTCAAACCCAATCTGATTCTCAGGAGGTTCCTGACTCTCTACACAGGCCGATTCTGGCTCTGACTCGACCAACTAGTGCACAACAGCTCTGCAAAAACTGCCATTTTTTGCAGCCACTTCATTAAAATCCTATTCTGGACAAATAGGACATGGTAGATGCCAGAATTTCAACACGTACAGGGTGTAGGAGACATTTAACCCGGGTTGAGTTCAGTTAATACTTCACTTTTATCTGTACTCTTATGCATTATTTTCATTACTTTTCTCAACTTAGAACAAACTTATATCATTCACATTACTGATTACCATTAAGCTTATCTCTGTAAAGCATACTGAATGACGTCTGTTCATGATAAGGCATTTTACAAACAGACTGATGGAGCCGAAAGATAAGGACACTTACACTTTCAGAACATTTAAATGATATTCTGTACTTATTTGCTGGAGAATCATAACATGAATTCAAAGTCTCAGATTAATGGATTATTATTTATGGAGCATCTTTTTAACCCAGTCTGAGCAGATCAGCCAGAAATCCGAATCCTAAATTGTGAGGTCTTGCATGTTTTACAATGGCTTTGAAGGCGGCTCAACCAATCGGATCAAAGGACAGTCCCAGATTTATAATGACTATTCAGTGGAATTATGAAACTGTTATACAAGCAAGAAAAGTCACAAATTAGATGAAATGTTCACTGATGACTAACATTTCAAAGTAGTCTAAAAATGTTCCTTACTCTCTGGTCGCGAACGATGTGAAATTTAATGTAGGCCTGCAGCTTGTCGAGATGGTCCTCACTGTACAGCCAGTTCTTTTGCTCATCTGGGAGGCTGTTGAAGGCATTATCAGTTGGCCAGAACATGGTGAACGGAAAAAGCTGCACATGCTGTACCATTCCAACCAAGTTGGCTTGCTGCAATTAAACACAAGCCCAAGAGAAGTGAATAAAACAAAGTCTGTGAGCAGTTCATACAGTATTATTACCCTTCATAGGCATGTAAAGTCAGCGGGAGACTTAAACCCTTTAAAAGCTTTAAAAATAGGACTTAATTGGTTTGGCAGGTTAACCCTTTTTGTGATAAGTAATATGGAGTTTAATAACAAAACCTATCAATGTTAATGTCAGAACAGCACATTCTTACCTCGAGCAACTTGCTGAACATGGTATATCCATAAGCTTTAGCTGCTTCAGTTACATTCAGCTAAAAATACATGCAAAAAAAAAAGACAATTAAATCTTATCCAGAGCGACTTCCATGTCCTAATTACAGGGACAGTCCCCCTGGAGACACTCAGGGTTAAGGGTCTCGCTCAGGAACCCAGTGGTGCTAGTGCTGGAGGTGGGATTCGAACCTGCGACTGTTTGGTCCATAGATCCCACGCTACCCCATCCCACGATGCATCACATCACAAGAACTACACTCAGCACATCTCCACAGATGCAAAGTTCCCAAAACGTGGACCACACATGCACATTGATGCAAAAAGCACCAAACTGAAATGCCCATCCATCATCTGAGCCAAACCTGCAGTTTCTTGATGGTGAGGGTTCATATCGTTGGTACAGATACATGCTAAGAGACTGGAAGCTGTAGTAGCAGGTAGGCGCTATCAATCAATTAATCAATCGCTCACTCACTGTCATTGCCGCCTGTCCTGATTAGGGTCGTGCGTGTTTTTTTGGATGTTTATCAGTGGCTTTTAATTGACCCCTGTATTTGTTTTGCATCGATTTGCACGCGTGGCTCAAATTTTGCAAATCCCTTCGTTTTGGAAATGCATTAAATGAAATTCTGGTCTGATACACACTCACCAGCAAGACTTACCTTTTGTTGAACGAGTTCAAGCTTGTCCTTCAGATCATACGGGAGGAGGATGTTGTCTATGAAATGGATGACTCCATTGTTACAGTCAAAGTCACTGCTGATGATTTTGGTCTTGTTGTTGATGTACACGCTGCCCTGGTAGGAACAGACGGGATGGAGGAAGGTCAGTTCCTGTCTTCCTGTTAAACAGCTGTAGTTAAATGTTCAAAACACCTCCAGTTTGGGTACCTCCAGACAAAAGGCATGTTTTGTAGATGGTCTAATAGTAAAGTTTACGTTCTCTACAGAGAATTGAATTGAAAGTTGAATTTTGCTAAATGCAGACTTTTGGAATATCAGAAAAAAAGCGCTTTTTGCTTTTCCATCTGAAACCCATCAAATAAACACAAATTGACCGAAAACTATAGAAAATGCCACATTTAAGTTTAGGAAATAAATTAAAAAGGCAATTTTATCAACTGTATGCAAACATTTGCAACTGACTCCATGTGTCACTGTCAAAAACACTGAAAAATATTTATGATAAATTAGGAAAAGTGGTCTACTGTGCAATTACTTCTCTCCTACTTTAATCTACAGGGTCCACAGAATTCATTTCCTCAATTTTTCTTTTGAATAAGAGTTTGGTGCAATTGAACACTGGAAAGTTTACACCTCCCAAATAATCCATATTTGAACACATATTTAAGAATTCTTTAATATGTCCCCATTTGAATTCTTGCTTTCATATTGTCTAAAGTTATAAGGAGTTTCAAATTGGACTTCTTTTTTAACAAGGCACTTAACAGGGCGATCAATCAGAACAAACCTCGCTTGCATTAAAGAGATATTTAAAAACTTTTTTTATTGTTTTTTAGGTTTTTTTTTTGTTGGAGATGAAATTTGATTCTGCTTTGAACACTTACGTCCTTGACGCTGAAGTTCAGTATATGCCCAGAGGCGGCAACCACCCGAGTGACTGATTTAAGCTCCAGTTCAGACAGCACTTCACATCCTATAAAGTGGTATCTCAGCATGTCCTGGATACGGCTTGTATTCTTCCATTCCTCGACCTGCATGAGAAGATGAGAAACCATTGGTCCAAACATGCAAATGAGAATTTTTTTTAGCACAACTGGTAAAGAAGGGTGTGAAAGTCTCAGTCTCTGATTGGTCAAATCCTAAAAATGGAGATGTTTAACCTTAAACTGAAAGCCATTCAGTTATGAGAAGCCTCTGAATTCGGTTCTTTGTGATCTTTTGCCAGCATAACATCAGTGAAAGTTCTCTAAAGTGCTGGATGAGACTGAAGAACACAGAGTGAGGAATCTGAGAACCCTCATCTCTACAGCATCTCTTCAGATCTTCCAAGGTCTGTTCTTTAGGAATCTCTTTAAACATACAGGTTTTCACTGGGATTTAGGTCAGGGGATTGGGGATGGCAGAAGCTTTATTCTGTGCGTGACGTGCATGGTGTCATGTATCTTATCAAGATTCCCAGAACCTTTGGAAGTAAAAGGCCCAAAATTTCATCCATCCATCCATTCATTTTTTGCCGCTTGTCCCAAACGGGGTCACGGGGGGGTGCTGGTGTCCAACCCAGCGCACACAGGGCGAGGACGGGGGACGCACCCTGGACAGGTCGCCAGCCCATCGCAGGGGGGAGCTGGACGGGGATGGCACTTTGCTCAAGGGTACCTCAGGGCGACCCATTGGGAAGGGGTTCGAACCCCCAATCCTCCGATCATGCGGGCAACGCCCGAACCACTAGGCCACCGCTGCCCATTCCAAAATTTCAAAGATCCTCAATCATATTTAAACATTTTCTTTGTTTGGGGCCAAAAAGCTCTATTTTTGTCATGTGACTCTGGAACTCAGTCTTTAATATGGGTCTAGTGAAGAGTTTAAGTAAAGGCTTCTTCTGGCACACACAGTTTGTCATGCAGCCAGACTCTAACTGTGGTTTTAAAGACACGGTGACCCTAAAATGCCACCATCTGCTGCACAGCCATGATTCCTCGAGAGATTTTCCTCTGTAACCAACTTCTTCAGTGTCCATGGGGACTAAATAAACGCACCTCCTCTTCCAGGCAGATTCACTACAGCTCTGGTTGTTTTAATGCCCTTGCAGTCAATCTTTCAGTTTCGATTTTTCCCCACTCATCTCTTCAGTGAGTGAATTAATCCCGAAGACACTTTCATGATGTTATTTTCCACTTATCGCTACAAGGGTGCCAATAGCTACAAAGCTGACTGGCATTACACACTTCGGGGATTTCCAGTCAAGCCTAATCCCTGAGATTATAATAGAAAGCATAGAAATAGAAATTTATTTCAGCAATCTGGAAAGCTGACGTCATTTTGGTTTGATTCAATCTTCAAATCATGAGATAATTAAACATGCTGTCTACAGTTTCACTGAAAATGATCAAACCGGACCATTTTGTGCAGTTCTCATTTTATACGTGAAATCCTACCGTGGAGTTTTCAACGTAGTCTGTGTGAGGAACAAATACGGTGTACGGCCCGTTCCCATACAAATCTCTGACCCTTGAAAGCTGGAATAAAGACATACGTCATGTGTCATTCCAATTTGCAGGTATTTGCGATGGGCAAAACTAAAACAAGCTGGACAGTTTATTAGAAACACCTCCCTCATAGCTCATGTGCAGTGTAGTCACATCTGATGATGAACGGAGTAGAAAGCTTTAGCCCAAAACTGTGATCCTATAAGGAAGGTGTTTTTAACTAAGTGTATTATTGTGCAGAGGTGTTTGAAACACACTTACGGAAAGCTGCTTTCGAAACCAATTAGCCTCTGATTTGTGAAGAAGCTCCTGCCACAACCCATCAAGGGGTTTATAGGAAATAGGACAAAAGCAAAAAAACGGTTACAGGGATATTACGCTGATGTTTTACACAAGGAAGTAGTTACTTGCAATAATTTAGTTTACTAAGTAAAATGTGAACTTTAGATGACTCATTCATCGGCACTTATTTCTGCCTTCAAATTTCCTTTTCTTTCTACCAAAGGATACTCACTCTAGTGACGCTCCCTGCACATTCAAAACCATCTCCCTTGTAGCCAAAACGACATGAGCAGTTCCTCTCCCCTGGCCCAATGTATCGACATATAGCATTGATGTTGCATTCTCCGTTGTCCTGCAACATAAACCCAGTTCAACAGTAAAGAAACCTGCAATCACCACCCAACATGCCGATGACCGTGGGCCGTGTGTTTTATTCATACTTTACAAAATGCAATAACAGAGGACCTAAAATCTGACTTTCTTGGGAATTAAAGCCACACATCTGCAATACAGCACTTCATCTCCTCTTACATTTTTGGAAACAGGTTCATGTCCAATCATGTCCAACAGAAAGCAGCCCAGATTGTTCCTACATGTGGTTCCTAGGTAGATACAAGCGAGCTCGTCTCCAGGTTAGGCCTTCAGATTTGCAAAGATTAAGCACCAAGGTGACTCAAGGTTGTGTGTAACAGTGATTTTATCATGATTAAGGGTTGCTGTCAGGCACAGGTAAATCCTAGAAGCTTAAATATGGGCAGTCTTTACTGTCAAATTAAGCATTTATAGCTGTTATCAAATTTATGAAAAATGCCATTATTTTTTGTTCTGTGAATTTAAATCCTTTTCTCTCGATTACAGAGATGCTACCAATCACACTCGCTTTGAGTTCAAATGCACTGATGTCCTACTTTCACAACATGTCCTACTACACTGTACTGCTACCCTGACTTTCCCCGACATTTTAACAGAATCAGATGGGTGCATTTTGAAGGTTCTTAAGTTTCTGACCTTCTACTTATCATCTCTATGCTCAGTTTGTCTCCCACACTCTACTCTGTCCATCAAAATCCAAGACTGAGTCCCTTCAAACTACCATCAAAGAACGTTCCATCATTTCAGATTATGGTCCAACGATGGTCCCTTTCCATTGATTGGTGGAGAAAGAGTTATATTTAGCAAATAGTGAAGTGAAAGAAGTGAAGTGAAAGTGACAACTTGTCATCGTGAACTCACAGCACACAGCGAACCACAACAAAACACATCCTCTGTATTCAAACCTACGACCTTCCGATCCTGGAGCCTCATCCCTAAATTCTAGACCACCGCTGCCCCAGCAACAGATGGAGAACAAAAGGAAAGTTGCACACAGAAGTGTACAAATAAAGTAGAGAGTTTGTTTTGCTCATTTAAACTTGTTTGCATACAACACTAGCCTTCATTTTTCCACTTCCTCAACTCACACGGACTTCCTGTAAGCCACTTTCTAGAACAAACAAGCAAAACAAGCAAGGCAAGAATCATTTTGTGTAAAATGTCCGTGTGTCCTGTGCTGTCACATACCTTAAGACATGGGTTTATTGCAGAACATGTATTTCCTTTTCCAGCAAAGCCAAATTTGCAAACGCATGCTGCCTGGAATGTAACAATTCATCCAAAGTTACACCTACAGCAATTGTTTAACCAAATTACTTTTAAAGTGATTATCAATAAAATAATCCTAATGTAGCTATTTGGGCCATTTCTTAAAACAAAGGACAATATTTTATTTTTTACTTTTAGTCTCATCCCCATTACTGTTACTACCATTTCAGCAACCTTTACTCGTTGATCAATTCTTTAAGATCATCAGAAAATCATAACATTTACTGTGTTTGGTCCCGTTTTGAAGCAGTCAGCATTCTCAGAGCATCCTCCATTTTTTACCAGGCAGGGGTCTAACTCTGTTAGAGGAAAAAATAAAAAAGTGACACATTTCCTATTTCTGTTTGTCTTTAGAACATTTAAATGGTGCAATTCGTAAATCAAAATGGTCTGAATATGGAGCCTTGGAGTACGCCTTCAGTGGATTACTAAGTAAAAAGGTTTATTGCATTCAGTTATCAATACATCTGATCTATTTACTAACCAAATATAGTTCGATTATTCTTCACACGCTACTTAATGTTCAACTTAATGAGCCTGACGAACTAAAGGAAGGGCAGATTAGTCAGTCTAGATACTGGAGAGTATTTGAAACATTCCTGATGGAGATGCTTAAAAATGTTTAAAGCTAACGTACGTACATAAAATCACAAAGTGTTGATTAGTTGTATTTCTTAGAATGTTACGTTGTCAGTGAACACAGATGAAAGGGTTTAAACGAGGTTTTCTAGTGAAACTTCAGAATAGTCACAGTCTCCAAACCGTGTACACTAAAAGTCCGTGGCATTTAAACGATCGTCGGTATCAGCCTCAATGCTGGACTAACAGCTGAATGTATGGTGTCATTAAAGTAACTGTCAGATCCTTTGAAGTGGATGGACTCCTTTCTCCCTACCTAGACACACGATTCCATCTCCCGTGTAATCACCATTACAGGTGCAACTCCGTTCCCCGGGTGAGGTTTTGGTGCAGGTTGCATGCTCAGAGCAGCCACCATTATTAATGCCACACAAGTCCACTTCTGTGAAAGCCAGATTTCCAAAAAATTAATTGAAACAAAAGCAATTTGTAGAATAATAAAAAAAAAGCTCTTAAAAATGTGAATATTTCTGTAAAAACCTTTGCAGAAGGTTCCGTTTCCTTGGTAACCCACCACACATACACACTCCGGTTTTGCTCTAGAATCTCCTGGAATACAGCTGCAAGGAATCATCAAACACTGGAGAAACAGCTTTTATCACTGTAGCATTGAGGGTTTGAATGTATGTGGAGGAGATTTAGTGTATTTTTTGCACTTACTTGGCATTTTCATCACAAATGCCTCCGCATTCATCATTGACGATGGCTGAAATGAAAAGAAAAGCACTTACAGGTAGCTTCTGAGGGCTGAAACAAACAGATGAAATATGGTGACCTGAGATTTGGTAGAAGATTTGTCCCACTAACCCACAGAACAGCTCGCTCCTTTCCAGCCCTTGTAGCAGATGCACTGACCATTACCATTCAGCCCATCCAAACATTTCCCATGTTCACAATGGCATTCTGCAAAACACGGCAACAAAAAACTTCAGCGAGAGTGCGCAGGTTTGGACATGTCCAGAAGAGAGACGAGGAGTAGATCAGGAGAAGGATGTTGAGGATGGAGCTGCAAGGAAAGAGGAGAAGAGGAAGGGCAAGGAGGAGGTTTATGGATGTGGAAAGAAAGGACATGCAGGCGGTCGGGGTGAAAGAGGAAGATGCAGAGGACAGGAAGAAACAGAAATGGATGATCTGCTGTGGAAACCCCTAATGGGAGATTAGGTTAGGGAGTTGGCCCCAGATCGGAAGATTGTGGGTTCGATTCCCTCACAAGTAGGTTGCCCTGAGGTACCCCTGAGCAAGGTACCCTCCCTGTCACTGCTCCCCAGGCGCTTTCAATAGCTGCCCACTGCTGCACGGTGTTTGTGTGCATGGGTTAAAAGCAGAGGTCCAATTTTGTTGTGGTTCACGCTTGCTGTGCTGTGACCTCGCAATGACGAGGGTTGTCACTTTCACTTTTTCACTTTTCATCTGAAGAGTTCTGATGTGAAAGTCAGATCAGTTCAGAGGCGAAAGGAACCAGATGTCTGAATCTCCCTCACGATTGTGAAGATGCTGCCTGATGCCTGCGGTATTGTTTTAACAGGGTTTGGAGAAGATTTTGGACAAAATCTAAACCCATTCATGTTGAAGGGATGCACGCAAGGTGTTAAAATACCAATTTGACCTGTTTTACCAACATCAGTCACATATCAGGCAAAGAGCAATTAAATAAAATAACTAAAGTGGCATAACAGACATTGTCATTTCAAGATCTTTTCACCAGTACAGTAAGAAATTAGTTCTCTGATGTGATATTTAACAACCATGAATGACTTTGTTCAACCGCTGAATTACTCAGACCAACATAAAGGCTTAATTCTGCTCTGGAAGGGTTTTTTAACAGAGTATTTACCACCTTAAAAAAAGTGGAAAAAAGCTAAAGTGATAACCCTCGTCATTGCGAGGTCACAGCACAGCACACAGTGAACCACAACGAAATTGGACCTCTGCGTTTTACCCATGCAAACACCGTGCAGCAGGGGGCAGCTATTGAAAGCGCCCGGGGAGCAGTGACGGGGATGGTACCTTGCTCAAGGGAACCTCAGGGCAACCTACTGGTGAGGGAATCGAACCCACAATCTTACGATGCGGGGGCAACTCCCTAACCACTGGGCCACCGCTGCCCATAAAAAGCACTGTAATCAGGAATACATTTAAGGGGGTCCGAGATAGAGGTGGGCGTTTTTCCCGTTGCAGACCGACACATGGTTAGGTTACATGTTTACACTCATCCTGCAGCCAAGAATGAAAAAACTGAAGAAAATGGATGTTACCAGACTTGCAGTCTTTGCCGTATCTTCCAGCTTCACACGTTTCACACGCTGTGCCGTGAAACCCCTCGTTACAGAGACACTCCCCGTTGCCGGTGAGGCCATCTTGGCACTTTCCGTTGTTTGAGCACCAGTTATCCACCGTCCCGGGGCATTTAAAGCAGTCGTGCCCAAAGTAACCTGGACAACAAGAGTGGTCCTACAAGCAACAGGAGAGTCCGATCAGACGATAGTAAAACAGTGTTAATTCTTTAACAGGAAACATGAAAGCAGAATATCTGACCTTTGTCGTCCTCAAGCAGTCTATCATGCAACCCTTCACAAGCTTTCGCAATTTTCCTGCTCGTTTACTGTATTTACAGTTGGGTTTCATATTCAAGGGGAATCTGGGCTTTACCTTAAACAACAAGAGAATACATTTAGTTCGAAACGCGTGCATTTACTGACTGTAGTTGCAATTTGATTCACTGATGTATTTTTGGATATATTTTATACTAAGCATATTTAATCCCACCAGTTGGGTATTTTATTTTGGATCTTATTGTGTGCTTGGAAAATCATGAACATTTCAAAGAAAAAAAGAAGAAATGCACGTATTTTGATGAAAAACAATACTGAGACACTCAGACAAAAAGGTCCCACAAGGCGTCCGATGCAGCGGTGTTCAATTTCAGTCCTCCGGGACCCTGAACACTGTGTTCGAACCCACCTGCTTCACACTAAGAAGGGTGTGATAATTAGCTGATGAATCAGGTGCGTTAGAGAAGAGGAAGCGCTGTGGATTACACAGGTCTCCCAGGAGCTGCGCTCAGAACAGCGCCCAGGTTTAATAATGAACAGAGGGAATGCAGTCTTACAGGCTTGCCGCTGAAGGTGCATTTGGGAGCTGAATCGCAAGGACCACACCTTCCCTGTGAGGATCAGACACAACAGACATAACAGACATTTTTTACAACGCTTGCTGCACAGCTGATTTCCACGGTCTTATATACTGACTCAGAACAGCGTCTGCTCACTGACTTCCATTAAAACTGTGCTTGCAATCAATGCTCTTTCTCTTTTCTAATTAGAGGGAAGTTTTCCACCATACGCTACAGGTGATGGATATACAGGTCAGAGTTTTTATTAAACTATTTCTCGTTAATATTAATGGGACTGCTCATCCTTTTAAGCAAATAATCACAAATAGTTAATTTGGAAGAAATCTTTAAAAATACGGAGTAGCGCTTAATACCCAAACCTGACCTCCAGATCATCACACTGGGATTAAACAGCCAAAATATTTATGTTAATTGATAAAAGGCAGGTTTATAGGATGGTAGTGAGACCTGTTGGTGACAACAACAGTTTTCAAATGATGATAAAGAGCAGTAGATGGACCGACGACCTGTCCAGGTAAATGGATGGACGGATGAAAAATGGCGGTGTGAGGCTTACTGAGACTTTCAGAATCACTTCTTTGCTGCAGTGGTTTTTGTGTATCTGTAAAACACTAGGGACGTGGAGGAGAGTGCCGCGTCGGACCTCCGTGAAGTTTCCATCCAAGGGTACATCGTTAACCATCGTCTAGAGAAGAGAGGAGAGAGAAGAGGATGCTGGTTAATCCTTTCTTATATTTCAGAAGGGAAATTCCCACACAGCTCAGTGAACCGCCATGAAATACTTTTCATTGCATTTAAAACATAAACACCGTCCAGCAGAGGGCAGCCATATCCCGGACCCATGGAGCAGCGTTGGGGGTGGTACCTTGTTCAAGGGTACCTTAGGGAGAACTGCTTTTCTGGGAATTGAACCCACAACCTTCCCATCACAGCACTTAGTCCCTAACCACTCGGTCACTGCTGCTTTACAGTATAAAACGAAGTCGCACAGCTCTAAAATTGTATTTGAAATTCCTGCACATACTGAAGAGTGAGGAGTGAACACACACCAGGAGCAGTAGGCTGGGTACTGTCCCCGAGGGGTAGTTGTGGGATTAGGAGCCTTTCCTGAGGGCACATTTGCTGTTGATCTGGGAGGAAGTGTTTGTCACCGACCTCTACATTTTTGTGTGAGAACCTTGAGAACAGGGAACGTTCCAGCTGCAAACACTCTTCTCCAACCATCAGAGCTACGCATTCGGCACTTTCCCGAAGGGCAGCATTCATAAGGCCACACTGACCTCAAAGCAGCCCTTTCACACCACCTGATGTAAATCTTTTCAGACATCTGTAAAGGCTGATTCCAGGAAGTGTCAGTTATTATTAAAGGTGCTTTTGCCTGATTTGAGAATTCAGAGAATTCAGTCCTATATTTGTGTCTTACTTTACACTGGTTACCTCATTTTTCTTGTTTAAATGGATCATGATTTGATAGCCATTGCCAAGGAGTGTAGATTTCAAGGTCCCGTCAGTCAAGTGTTCAGGAAAAAGTTGCTCTTTTGGAATGACGTGATACTTCATAACATCTTCTTCCTATTAGAACAGAGATCAATCACATTACTAAAAGACATACGGCCCTTTACAACAGACATTTTCTATGGCTGGCTTACCAGCACTGTGACATTCGCTTTCTCCAGATACGTCTGCACGGCGCTGTTAGGGGGAGCGAAGATGGTGAAGTCTCTTGACTTGATGGACGCGGACAGATTGTACAGCTAGAAAAGAAAGGAAACTGTGTCCTGATGATGAAAGAGCAGTAGGACACATTCCAGGAACCCCACCCTTAACCCCCCTGCTTTGCTCACCAAGAACCATCCAGGATCTGATAAAGAGATAAAGAGCTGAATCAGGACAGTTTGTAGGGTGGGTGAGGGGTGGTGGTAAATACACCCCCGAGAGATATTTTGCTAAAATTAAACTTTGCTGAGGTTTCAGGGAAAAAGCTGAAAGGAACAAAACACATTAAAACCATGAATGCAATGCTCTCCAAAAAAAGATCATCAGAAATCAGAGTGAGGGAGAGAGAGAAGGAATGAGAGAGGGAATGAGAGTGAGAAAGGGAGACAGAGACAGACCGAGAGAGAGCGACAGAGACAGAGACAGACAGAGACAGAGAGAGAGAGAAAACCCCCCAGACTGATTCAACTCATCGCCTAATTATCAAACCCCGCCTGGTGAGCCTGGTGTGTTCAGAACAGGAACAACAGTCTAAAACTCATAAAGCAGCAGCATTCAAATAAATCTTCATCTAGAGTTACCATCGCTGCTTCTCTGAACAGACTGAAGGAGGGGGTGTTATTCAGGACCTCCATCAGCTCGGGCGGTGGTGCTGGGAAGTCCGAAACAGGGGGTTTCAGAACCTGAAACAAAATACATTCATTTAGTGAAGCATCAAATCTTCTTGTTGAGGAGCAGTTCTCCAGACACCCTGAAGGATAATGTTTTTATTTCTCATTTTCAGTACAGTCCCTATACCTGAGCAGTTTGATTGTTTTGTGTTGCTTAAGCCAGTGATCTACATCTGAACCTTCACGCAGGACAGTTACCGTGTTGATGATGTGAATGTATCCATTCATCGTCTTAATATCTGGGATCAGTATGGCAGCATCTCCAATCATAAGCTCCTGAAAAGAAAGCAGATGCTTTTGATGATTTATGGAAAAGAAGGCGAAGCTGAGGTCTGTCCGTTTAATGTGTGGATTAGTTACCCCATTTTTGTCAGTGATTTCCCATTTTGTCTTCATTTTCGTCTGGACCGCTTTGTTGACCTGCTTCTTTAAGTCTTCGTAAGAATAAATCCCATCCAGAAAGTGAGCTCTGAAAACAACACACCAGACAGATGAATGATTTCTCCTTCATTTCAGATGCTTCACTTCTGTTTGACCAGTTGGAAGCTTACCGGAGGACGTGAGGAACCCGATAAACATCAAACCAAAACCCTCGATCAGCAGCACTCAGGTTTTTAAAGGCGTCCCTCGAGGGGACTAAAGCAGTCACGTTGCTGTCAGCGCTGATCACTGGATGGCTCTGCAGGATAAAGCAGTGCAGAACAAAGTGCAGACATGTTACTAACCTTGAAATGGGGCTGATTTCGCAGAATCCCAAGTCAAAATGAAAATGCATACTTGGAGATAGCGGGTAAAATCTTTAAAATCCGAGTTTCCATCCAGTTCCTGTGAAGGAAAATAAACACAACTAAAATTACAGCTTTTGGTTCAGGTTTTATCAGCTTAACATGAGGTTGACTGGCTCCATCTATAAAGAAGGTACTAGACTATCACTGGAGTAATATCTCCCACAGTGGTACACCTTCAGAACCTTTAGTTATAGAATATCATTCCTAAAATTCTTTTAACATATATATATATATATATATATATACAGTACTGTGCAAAAGTTTTAGGCAGGTGTGGAAAAAATGCTGTAAACAATGAACGCTTTTGAAACGGTGGCGGGGTACCGGAAGGACGCCAGTGCGGAGCCAGGAGTTCGGAACTTAGTTTTATTATTCACAAGCACACAAACAAGAAGCAAGGACTGCAGTTCTAAGCAGAAACCAAGAACGGAGGAACTGCAGTCTAAACCAAGGTGCTAGATTACCACATACAAAAACCAAAACCACCATTGCCTGTAGGCTTAGCCTAACTAATGAGCCGCGCTCTGTTCTGACTCATCGGGGCTTAAATAGTCAGCCCCAGCGATGCACACCTGTGCCTTCATGAGCTCAGGTGTGCTCAGTCAGAACAGAGTGCCCTCTAGCGTGCCCAAAACACCTCATGTGACAAACACCTCATACGTGACAGACATGTGACAAACACCTCATACGTGACAGAACCCCCCCCCCAAAAGGCGCGGCTCCCGAAGTGCCAAAGCACAGCCGAACCTCCGGGGGGAGGCCAAGAACTAAAAACATTTTACAAAAAGGTCCCCTTTTTGGGGCATATGGTCAGGTCCACAAAAAATACAAAAGGACCTCTGACCAGCCCTGTCCAGGCAGCTGGCGGTGGTGAGGGGAATCCTAGAGTTTCAGTCCATATTCTGATAACCGAGTCCCCTTGGTACTGGTGTTTAGCGGAGCATTCCCTCCGTGTCTTTCTGCTGTCCCGTGTTTCCTCTGTCTCTCGTCTCTGACTCCGTACTGGGACCTCTGGGGGACGCAGCTGATGGGCTTGGGAGCCTTGTCTGGTCATCACCTGAAATAGAGCTACATACAAGAGACTCTCTGTGGTTAGAAGGGGAAGAGTTCGTTACCCTGTGTGTGCTCCGCTTCCGGTCTCGGTCCTTCTCGCTTTCCATGACTTTCGTTTCGTAATCCAAGGTGGGGAGTTTTTCGTCTCTTTCATACAAATGTACAGGCCACAAGTTCTGAGGATACTGAGAGCAGGGACGGGTTATGGGTACGGTGTTGGGAAGCAGTGCAACTGGCAAGGCGTGTCTCTGCTCTGGAACTTTCAGGTGCTGATTGGTACCTAGTTGTAATGTTGTGCCAACTGGGATGATATTCACGCGGGCATGTAGCAGGAGGTTTGGAGGAAGAACAGCTGGTGCAAAGACTCTTTTGGGGGCACTGATAGCAATAAAGGATAGGTATCCTTCCACTGCTGCAGTGAACGCTGTTGCTCTCCTCTGGCACTGCTGGCTTCTGGGAGGCCGGGGTGACTGTGTGCTTTTATCTCTGAGAGGCATGGTAACTCGTGCTTTGTTTGTACTGACCTTACCCTTGGCAACCTGGGTTGCTCCTCTCCGCTGAGTAGGAGGGGGTTTGACTAATTCCGGAGCCTCTGATATCTGTGGATCTCCCACAGGCACATCAGGTTGGGCTGTAGGATTGTCGTCACCCTCAGTAGCCTCCACTAAGCCTCTGGAGCACTCCTCCTCTGGATCATTCTCTAAAAGGCCAAGGTCAAGGGAATGGAGTACCTCTGAGGAACTAGACTCAATTTCTGCAACTTTACTTCCGGAATGCACTGAAACAAGGGAAGAGATCCATGAAGGGCAGTCTGTTCCAGAGATGATTCCTGAGGTAATAGATGGACGTGGTTGATGATGAACCAGACTGGGAGTCAGATTTCTTGATGTGGTTGTCTGGTTCTGTAACTTTGACTGGGCAGAGGGAACATATACAGTTTCAGCAATATGTACGGGTATGTTCAGAACAGGTTCACTAAAAAGTCCCTGCCGAATAGGCCGATAGGTTTCAGTGGAGAGCAGGGGATTCTGAATAATCTTAGCTTTCTTCCTTGATACGGGGAATGTGGAGAGGACATAATCCCGAAGCTTAATTTCTGGGTCTTCTCTGTTGTGATACATGGTTATATTCATACCTGAAGTAACTGTGGACAGGATCTCCACCAGAGGCTTTCTCTGCCAGTGTTCCAAAGCAGAAATCAATGCGGGTGATTTCAGAAGAGACCTAACCGTTATGGGTACCTCGGTCAAGGAGCTGGCGGTAGGGAAACGCCCTGTCCTCCCTGACTCACGGAGTCCAGGTTCTCATAACCACAGGGCTTTCTTAGTTTCTTGTCCAAAATCAAATGTATAAAACTGTGGATTACCTGCCCTTCTTGACCGTACTCTCTGGGTGGGTCCTGCAGATCAGTGGGTTTTCTGGTTTCCCTCCTGGCTTTTTCCAGTTCTGTCTGCAGAGCGGCATTGTTGCCTTGCACCTACTTCAGCTCCTGCATGAGTCCACTGACCTCTACTCGAAGCTCACCATGGGCTTGAGCAAAAACCTCTCTCTCCCTTTCCATAGCTGCAAGGTCACTCTGGCAAAGAGACAAGAGTCCTTTGGTCTCCTCAAGCTGAGAACGCAGAGTGGTGAGCTCCTCCTCGTGTTTCAGTCTTTCATGGGTGGTTGAGCTGGTTATCTGCAGAACAGAGGTCTTGCTTTCTTCCAGCTGTTGGTTGAGCCTCGTCAGCAATTCCCTCTGTTGTTTGATCTGATCATCTTGTAGGTGAATGTCTGCGAGAAGTGCACTGTGCTTCAAGTTGGCCTGTCTGAGTCTGTCTGACTCAGCCCTGAAGTCCTCCTGGGTGCTGTTCAAGTTTTCGGTTAGCCAAAGTATCTGTTCCCTGAGATCCTTACAGACTTTCTCCTGTTCTAGGTACCAAGCCTGCTTTTCCTGAAGTTCCCCATTTACTGTAACTAGTTCCTCCTGAAGGGAATGTACTTGAAACTGGTGGCTCACCTGCAGCTGGTGTTTCACAGCCTGAAGAGAGGCGTTTTCATCCTCCC
Source organism: Hepsetus odoe (assembly GCA_017165825.1). Taxonomy (NCBI): domain Eukaryota; kingdom Metazoa; phylum Chordata; class Actinopteri; order Characiformes; family Hepsetidae; genus Hepsetus; species Hepsetus odoe. The sequence continues at coordinate 9,284,231 of CM029393.1, forward strand.
ATTTCTTACACTTTGTTTTCAGGGCGTCCAGATCCTGGTTCCGTGTACAGATTACTTGATCCCTAGAGAGGAGCTCAGCCTCCATTTCCTGGAGCTGCTCAACTAAAAGGTTTTTGTTCTGTCTCTCTGCACCCAGAACAGACAGCCAGACCTTCTGAGATTCCTGCAGTTCATGTTCTAATTTCTGAATTTTCGAGGTTAATTCTCTTACCTGAAACGGTTCCTCTGTTGCCCTCTGCTCAGCAGACGGGTTTGAGGATCTGGGGTTGTGTACTGTGCCAGGTGCGGGCCTCTTGCCCTTTTTTCTTTGTTTCCGCGGCGTATCCGCCATTTTTCGCCGCGTTTCACATAGGGCGGGGTCTCCGCGGACGGGCCGCTGTGTTTGCTGCACGGCGCTGTCTCTGCGGACGGACCGCTTTTGGCGGCTCATTTCTGTAACGGTGGCGGGGTACCGGAAGGACGCCAGTGTGGAGCCAGGAGTTCGGAACTTAGTTTTATTATTCACAAGCACACAAACAAGAAGCAAGGACTGCAGTTCTAAGCAGAAACCAAGAACGGAGGAACTGCAGTCTAAACCAAGGTGCTAGATTACCACATACAAAAACCAAAACCACCATTGCCTGTAGGCTTAGCCTAACTAATGAGCCGCGCTCTGTTCTGACTCATCGGGGCTTAAATAGTCAGCCCCAACGATGCACACCTGTGCCTTCATGAGCTCAGGTGTGCTCAGTCAGAACAGAGCGCCCTCTAGCGTGCCCAAAACACCTCATGTGACAAACACCTCATACGTGACAGACATGTGACAAACACCTCATACGTGACAGCTTTCTGAAACGGAAGTGTTAATCAATTATTTTCATCAATCAACAAAATGCAGTGAATGAACAAAAGAGAATCTAAATCAAATCAATATTTGGTGTGACCACTCTTTGCCTTCAAAACAGCATCAGTTCTTCTAGGTACACTTGCACACAGTATTTGAAGGAACTCGGGCCGGTAGGACGTTCCAAACATCTTGGAGAACTGAGCACAGATCTTCTGTGGCTGTAGCTTCCTCACATCCTTCTGTCTCTTCATGTGATCCAGACACACTGGATGATGTTGAGATCAGGGCTCTGTGGGGGCCTTACCATCACTTCCAGGACTTCTTGTTCTTCTTTTCGCTGAAGATAGTTCTTAATGACTTTGGCTGTATGTTTGGAGACGTTGTCCTGCAGCAGAATAAATTTGGGGCCAATCATACACCTCCCTGATGGTATTGCATGATGGAGAAGTATCTGCCTGTATTTCTCAGCAATGAGAACACCATTAATCCTGACCAAATCTTCAACTCCATTTGCAGAAATGCAGCCCCAAACGTTCAAGAAACCTCCTCCATGCTTCACTCTTGCCTCCAATTCATTATTGTACCGCTCTCCAGCCCTTCGACGAACAAACTGCCTTCTACTACAGCCAAATATTTCAACTCATCAGTCCAGAGCACCTGCTGCCATTTTTCTGCACCCCAGTTCCTGTTTTCATGCATACTTGAGTCGCTTGGCCTTGTTTCCAGGTCGGAGGTTTGGCTTTTTGGCTGCAACTCCATGAAGACCACTTCTGGCCAGACTTCTCCGGACATTAGATGGGTGTACCTGGGTCCCACTGGTTTCTGCCAGTTCTGAGCTGATGGCACTGCTGGACATCTTCCGATATCAAAGGGTAATAAGCTTGATGTGTCTTTCATCTGCTGCACTAAGTTTCCTCGGCCGACCACTGTGTCTACGATCCTCAACGTTGCCCGTTTCTTTGTGCTTCTTCAAAAGAGCTGGATCAGCACATCTTGAAACCCCAGTCTACTTTGAAATCTTTGTCTGGGAGAGACCTTGCTGATGCAGTAGAACTAACGTGTCTTGTTGCTGTGCTCAATCTTGCCATGACATGAAACTGTCTTCCACAACCTCACCTTGGTAGCAGTTTGGCTGTTCCTCACCCAGTCTTAAGCCTCCTACACAGCTGTTTCTGTTTCAGTTCATGACTATGTTTCTCCTCCGTGTGACGTTGATGATCATCAGCAACTGTTTGGTAAAATTGGTTGATCAGACACCGACTATAATCCTACAGAATCCCTGACGTTGTGCAAGTATACCTAGAAGAACTGATGCTGGTTTGAAGGCAAAAGGTAGAAACACCAAATATTGATTTGATTTAGATTTCTTTTTTGTTCGCTCACTTTACATTTTGTAAATTGATCAAAATAAACAATCGTTATTTATATTTCTGAATGCATTCTTTGTTTACAGCATTTTTTCACACCTGCCTAAAACTTTTGCACAGTACTCATATATATATATATATATATATACACACACACATTTACCTTTTATATAGATATATGACAATATGAACTGCAGAAAAGGAACTTTTTTAATATAAAATGAATTAATAAAATCTAACATTTTTATAGAATATATAAAAGTTACAGCATTAAACGCAGTGTAAGTTTTACCTTTTCCAGAAGGAGACTTACCATCAGCATGTTGCCATAGCAGCTCGTCCCATCACCTTCATAACCTTCTGGGCAAATACAGCTGTGTGTCCCATTACTTTTGAACGAACATGCTGCCTGTAGAAGAACAGTCATTACTAAAGTGTAGGCTCAACATCAGACTCAAGTAAAAAAAAGTTCAGATCAACAGTTTTATGTAAAGTTTGGGGGATTTATATGAAATTAAAGAGTTGATTTTAATGTTATGGTTGATCTCTGTCTTCTTCTTTCAGTTGCTCCCGTTTAGGCGTCGCCACATCGGATCATCCATCTCCATTTCTTCTGGTCCTCTGCACCTTCCTCATTCAAAGCGACCACCTGCATGTCTTCTCTCACCATGTCCATAAACCTCCTCTTTGGTCTTGCTCTTCTCCTCTTTCCTGGAAGCTCAATCTTCAACATCCTCCATCCAATATATTCCTCGTCTCTCCTCTCCACATGTCCAAACCAACGCAACCTTGCTTCTCTAACTTTGTCTCCAAAACGTCTAACCAGAGCTGTCCCTCTAATATACTCATTCCTAATCCTGTCCATCCTCATCACACCCAACGAACATCTCAGCATCTTTAACACCTCCAGCTCTGCCTCCTGTCTTTTCATCAACACCACCATGTCCAACCCATACAACATAGTTGGTCTCATTACCATCCTGCAAACCTTCCCTTTCACTTTTGCTGGTCCCCGTCTGTCACAGATCACTCCAGCACTCTTCTCCACTCATTCCAAATTGTTGATATCTGGATTTGGACAGATCAGATCATGTTGCTTTAATTTAGAAAGGATTTTTTCTGAAAACTTGCCGCATAAACACTCCAGCAGCGGAGTAAGCAAGGCCCTAAGAAAAAAATACTTTTTTTGAGTCTAAATAAATTACTTTTATAGCCTAAAGATAAAATTCAGTGCTGAATCAAATGAACAGCTTACAGACATCCATCATTCCGTCATCTTCTGACACTTACAGTTTGCATCAAGCCTGAAAAGTCATAAGAGGTCAGAAAATGGTCTGAGGTGGTTTGAGAAAAACAGAGGATAAAGCAATACTGCACCCCCCCCCCACCCCCCCGAATAAATCCAGTCTAACCACTGCCGGCTGTAGAACTGAGTCGCTTCATCCCGAGTGAGGAGTGAAACATAAACGGCCTGGTGATACACTACTTTACATGGATTGAATGTACAGAGCTTTATTAAAACAGTAACTTACCGGACAAACGGGTATAAATTAGTTACATTAAGTCATAAATCAGAAATATATCAATGCGTGATAAGAGTTTAATGGTTGTGCAACTTCATGTTTAACGATTTATAACTGATAACTGATCAGTTATTAATGTTTCATACCTGAAACCATTATTGAAAGAAAATAAATAAACAACATTACTGATTTATCCGAGAGAGAGAGAGAGAGAGATAGATAGATAGATAGATAGATAGATAGATAGATAGATAGATAGATAGATAGATAGACAGATAGACAGACAAACAGACAGATAGATGGATAGATGGATAGACAGACAGACAGACAGACAGATAGATAGATATCTAGATAGATAGGCAGATAGACAGAAAGACAGACAGATAGATGGATAGATGGACAGACAGACAGACAGACAGACAGACAGATAGATATCTAGATAGATAGACAGAAAGACAGACAGTTAGATAGATAGATAGATAGATAGATAGATAGATAGATAGATAGATAGACAGACAGACAGACAAATGGATAGATGGATAGATGGATGACAGATGGATGACAGATGGATGACAGATGGATGCACATTAATGAATACTCACCAGTACATGGCAGCCTCCATTGTCTGTCAAACAGGGGTTAACGATCTGACATATGAGTCCATCCCCCATGTAGCCCTTCTTGCAGTCGCATTCGTTCTGGAAGGACATGAAAAAGAAAGCAGAAGACAGCATTTCAAAAGGTCAAATCCATTTTTATTCCAAACACAGTGATCTGAAATCTGAAAGAGATGAAAAGTTTTCTTTTTCCCCAAATAACCAAAAAGGATGACCATTACCTGACCTGGCTGGGTGGGTATACAGTCGGCATGCTCATGGCAGCCACCACGACTCTCCAGCAAACAGTTATTGACCTCTACGCATAAGAACCCATCGCCCGTCCATCCCTCATTGCACACGCAGGACACGTTTCCTGGGCCTGCATACACACACTGGGCCTGTGAACACACACGAGATGCCCTCTGAAAATGCTGATCTGGGCAGATTTGCAAAGTGACATCTATAGCTATCTTGTGCAATCGACCTCAACTGACAGGACTTCACTGCACTGTAATAATTTCAATAACAGCAGGAGAACGTCACGTCCTTAAATAATTCAAGAGAAAGAGAACAGACAGAGTTTAATATCTCAGGGAGATCGCCGGCCTGATGATGAGCACTGACGCCACCAAACTGTCACCACTTGTCAGGTCAGACGTAGCAATTTTATAGAAAAGGATATTAAATATAATGCGTGTTATTGTCTTCCTTTTCTTCTTCTTCTTTCAGCTGCTCCTGTTAGGCGTCGCCACAGAGGATCATCCATTTCCATGTCCTTTCCGTGTCTTTCACACCATGTCCTCTCACTCCACCCCCGTCAATAGCAGCCCACTGCGGTACATGTGTGTATGGGTGAAATGCAGAGAGCGAATTTCCCATTCGTGGGATTATAAATAAAGGATTATTATTATTATTATTATTAAACCGCCTCTTTGTCCTTCCTCTTCCAGCTCCACCCTCAACATTCTCCTGATGTACTCCTCTTCTCCTCTGGACATGTCCAAACCAACTCAATTTTGCTTCTTTGACTTCGTCTCCAAACCGTCCAACCTGAACTGTACCTCTAATATACTCTTTTCTAATCCTGTCCATCCTCGTCCCTCCCGACACAAATCTCAGCATCTTTCACTCTGACACCTCCAGCTCCACCTCCTGTCTCTTCGTCGCTGTCTCCAACCTGTATAACATAGCTGGTCTTACAGGTACCGTCCTGTAAACCTTCCCACAGATCACTCAAATCATGTTGTCCTAGATGTCCACAACTTAGTGTCTTCTGGCCAGTGTTTCTATTTGCACAAAAGGCAAAGAAAATGGTAGTGAAAACAGATCTGAAAAAGAAAAGTTGTTCAGACTCACGTTTAGGTGGCACCCTCCCCTGTCGGGTTTCAGGCAGAGATTGGCTTCTGCGCAGGAGTATCCGTCCCCCTCGTACCCGGGATTACACACACACCTGCAGCACACCAACACTAAATACACAGCAGGGCAGGCAGACTCACGGAGTCCGTCAAAAAGATTCATTTTAACGGGTGAAATCACAGGCAGCCTTTAATCAAACAGACTTCAGGCCAGATGTACGGAAGCAGCTTCACAGATCCGCCCTCAGGTGTGTTCCTTTGAAGCAGCTCTTATCAGATTAGATAAACTGTACAGAAAACTGGTCAAATCCCATTTAACACAAGAGGGAACAGAGGTGTGCGGATGACCTTCACTACTCAACGTCCAGTTTAAAATGTTATGCTGACATGACTAGAATCACTGTGACAATTGACTGAACTGCAGATTGAACGACTGAACTATTGAACATTTGATTCCTCCCCTAATCCAAGTCAGCCAATAAAGAAATGATAAATTACAATAAAAGTAAACAGTCAGTGTGAACATGCAGGATTATTTACGTATATTTATAGAAACTCATATAGACTTTTACAGATTCATTTAAGCCCATAACTATCTATCTATCTATCTATCCATCCACCCACCCACCTACCTAGCTATCATCCATCCACCTATCTGTTCATCCATCTACCTATCTGTCTATCTATCCATCTACCTATCTATCTATCTATCCACCTATCTGTCTATCCATCCATCCATCTACCTATCCATCCACCTACCTATCCATCCATCCACCTATTTATCTATTCATCCATCCACCTATCTATCCATCCATCCATCCATCCACCTATCTATCTATCTATCTATCTATCTACCTATCTATCCATCTACTTATCTATCCCATCTATCTATCTATCTGTCTATCCATCCATCCATCTTCCTATCCATCCACCTATCTGTCTATCTATCCATCTACCTATCTATCTATCCACCTATCTGTCTATCCATCCATCCATCTACCTATCCATCCACCTATCTATCCATCCATCCATCCATCCACCTATTTATCTATTCATCCATCCACCGATCTATCCATCCATCCATCCACCTATCTACTTATCTATCCATCTACTTATCTATCCATCTGTCTATCCATCCATTCATCTACCTATCCATCCATCCATCTGTCCATCTATCCACCTATTTATCTATTCATCCATCCACCTATCTATCTATCTATCTATCTATCTATCTATCTATCTATCTATCTATCTATCTATCTATCTATCCATCCATCCACCTATCTGTCTATCTATCCATCTATCCATCTACCTGTCTATCTATTTATCCATCCATCCATCCATCCATCCATCTATATTGGATTTATATAGGGCTCTATGAATTTCTGTGATTCTATCCTTTTATATGGGCCTGTAGCAGTTCTAATGCTTTGATATTTAAAAAAATATAAATATAAATACTTTTTCAAACCCTGACATTTGTTCACCTTTAGCGTAACTGTTTTTAATTCTGTACTGCTGTTATAGTGCTGTACTCGAGCTCCAGTGTGTTTCCTCACACTCTCTGCAGATAACAGTCCATTACACTGAGCCACGTTTAATCCCACACACTGATTGAGCTGATAAACCCTAAAGGAGGGGGATCAGGTGGATCCGGTTACAGCTGCAATAAAAAGGGGAGCTAATGAAGGAAAAGTCATACGCTATTGCTGCAGACGTTCTTTAGTACCAGCTCTGCGTACTGTCTGCTCAGGCCCAGCGTCAGGGGCTCATTTAGTGCGGTCATGCTCCAGCACTCGATCACGTTCCCCAATAAACTCTTTTTACGGGCTTCTACGATGGTAAGCAGCAGAAAACAAAGCTCTACTGTGAATCAGGACGGTTTGTATGCATCGCTGCGTATTTGCTGGGTTTTGGGGTTTCAAACGAGTGCTAGATCTTTGTTGATTGGCTGTAAATTTGGCTCCGCTGTTGATTTACTCTTGGCTCTCTTGAACAGATGAGATATTTCGACCAGCATTTTTTAAAATGCAGAAAATAAGGTGCAAAGCTGCCCTTATGGGGGGGGGATTAATTTTAGCAATTATTTTTACCCTCTTTTTCCTTCAACATGGATGCAGTAACCTCCATCCCACCCCTTTTCCCCACTGCTTTCTTTTTCTATTTGCAGAAGCCCGGCTTGTGATTTAGTTTTAACCGCAGGCATGTGGGCCTCTCTTGTTTATTTTAATGCCTCCGAACATTAGAAGCCTGCCGTGTGTTTGAGACTGTGGTGCCATGAAGCCTCCAGTGTGAAAATCTTTAAGGGAGTGTGACTGACGTGGTGCGGCTGTTGATGATGGTGCAGTGGGCGTGGATGTGGCAGCGTTCAAAAGTCCCATCTGAATCGCAGGGGGTGGCTGTTTTATCACAGAGATCCCCGTAGTAGCCCTGCAAACACGACCCCCCGCGGCAGACCCCCAGGCTGCCGGGCCTGTTGTCACACACGCCATGGACACATCGGCAATCTGCAGGTACACACAACCACACGGTCTCTCACATAAAGAACACTGAACATCAGTGTAGTGAACATCACTCTATACCCTGACACTCATGACTGAATCGTTCCACACATCCTCATGTGTTGTTTCCATCATTTTGTATGAAAATGTATGACTCTATACAAACCAATATGACTCATATGAGTCAAAGTGAGTCTATATGAGCCTATAGGAGTCTATAGGAATCTGTATGAGTCAATATATGCCTATATGAATCTATATGAACCTTTTTGAATCATTATGAACCAATGAGTCAATATAAGCCTATGAGTCTATTTGAACGTTTTGACTCTATATGAACCTATATGAGTCACAATATGCCTATATGAATCTATATGAACCTTTTTGAATCAATTTGAATGTATATGAGTCAAAATATGCCTAGATGAGTCTATGTGAACCTTTTTGACTCTATATGAACCTATTTAAATCTACCTGAGTTGATATGAATCTTTTTGAGCCTATATGGGTCTATATCTATCTATTTAAATCTATGTGAGCCTACTGCGATGGACTGCGAGCACCACCCACGACCCTAATTATGACAAGCAGCTATGAAAATGAGCCTATGTGAGTCTATATCAATCTATATGTGTCACATGTGGGGTGTTTTGGGCACGCTAGAGGGCGCTCTCTGTCACGTATGAGGTGGTTTTGGCACGCTAGAGGGCGCTGTCTGTCACATTTGAGGGGTTTGTCACATGAGGTGTTTTGGGCACGCTAGAGGGCGCTCTGTTCTGACTGAGCACACCTGAGCCCATGCGGGCACAGGTGTGCATCATTGGGGCTGACTAAGCCCCGATGAGTCAGAACAGAGCGCGGCTCATTAGGTAGGCTAAGCCTATGTGTAAGGGTGGTTTTGGTTTTTGGGATAACTTGGTTTAGACTGCAGTTCCTTGAGTCTTGGGTTTAGATTAGAACTGCAGTCCTTGCTTCTTGTTTGTGTCACTGTGAACAATAAACCTCTGTTCCGAACTCCTGGCTCCGCACTGGCGTCCTTCCGGCACCCCGCCACCGTTACTATATGTCTCTATATGAGCTGATGCGAGTCTCTATGAGTTTTTGAATTTGGTCCATGTTTCATGTAAATATACAGATGAACCTTGGTCAAATGACAGGTTGATTTTGTGCACTTAAATTCAGGAAAGAGCACTTTGTAATGGTGCTCTGTGTTTGGATGTAAACGCCCCCTCACCTTCGTCACAGTTTTCCCCATGTTTTTCAGGGTCTGAGCAGATGTGGCAGCCGATGCCCTTGAAGCCCGGGTTACACTCGCATGTTCCATCCCCGTGAATCCCGTCCGAGCACTGTCGGTAAAATCACACACTAAGTGGCTTCTTTATTCTGCATGGCTTTCGTCTTAAACAGCAAGACGTCTGTACTCACCCTGCCTTTGTCGTAACACGGGCTTTGAAAACCTCCAATGCAGGGTTTACAGTCTGGACCATAGAAACCTCGACAGCACTCCTGCCTCTAAAAGGCCATTTTTACAACAAACAGGCTTGAACTCTTACAATTCACAGTATTACGAACAGTAACAACAGCAAGGCGCAGTTATTTTATTGATTTCCACTTTTGGGTCTGAAACTCAGGTTCTAAACTGGTTCCACATTCTGGTTTGTAAGTACATGAGGATTATTATGATGGGATGACATTTATTTGGCTGACTGTGGCCTTAATGGTGCGATAATATTTAAAAAGCACAACAAAAAAGCCATGTTTTTGATTTCACATACAGTACATCTTAGTATAGTATGTCTTATATAAAGAGACTTGAAATAATCAACCAAAATGACAATAATGGATTAGAGTTGACGGTTTGTTAAATGTTTTTTAAAATGTTAATACTTTACTGTAGGACATTAATAAAGGTGAAATTGGTCATGCTAATCTCAGAAAGTTTAATAATAGTGTAATAATATTGTAATAAAAGTATATTACCTGTGTAACAATAGTGTAATAACAACACGTGACTGATTTTTGAAATAAGCCTTTATAAAAGCCATTTTTCATAAATTAATTCTAATCAAACAGCATAAATAAGATTAATTTCACTGTTATTCCTTGCACAGAAAGTTTCCTACCGTCCGTGTAATGTTGCAGTATTTGGTACATCCTGACTCTGTCAGTAAATCACGTAATTGAGGGTCAGGGGGAAGCACACAGTCTTTAACTGGAAGAGGCTGAAACAAGAGAAATGACACTCACATCCACTGACCACTGCTCGGCAGTCCACAAAAACTGGATTATGTTGCTTATAGGATTATAGATTGCTGAGTTATTGAGAAATACAATAAGCTGGTTTGTTTCATCATTTTTCCCTCATGAAGTCAACATCTAACACTTGAGTAACTTTAGTTACCAAGAGTGGTCCTTTTCCAACCGATCTGTATCCCTCAGAAATAAACAGCCTGCTTTTTGGTTATAATATCTTAAAAACCGATTGAAAAATGTTAGATAAATGAGAAAAATGGATTTAAAAGGCTTTTTCATAATAATCAATAAAACAAAAAACATTTTAAATACAAACATCCCTGTAGTTTATATAAAACTTTACAATTAAAGTTTTAAGTTTGTTCTGATCGGCTGTTCAAATGCACAGAAGAGCTAAATAATCTGTTTGTGACATCAAAACCCTGATGAATTAAAAACAGGCTGCTTTCATAGTACTATTTACATTTTCTACCCATTTCGTTTCCTGTTATATGGCTTGAGAAGAACCTGGAGAGATGGAGATCTGCTCTAGACAGGAGAGGAATGAAAGTGAGGAGGACAAAGACAGAATATGGGAGGAAAGTGGAGTGGTTAGGATGGAGGGAGTAGAGGTGACAAAGGTGGAGGAGTTTAAATACTCGGGATCAGCAGTTCAGTGTTACAGCGTGTGTGGAGGAGAGGTGAAGAAGAGAGTGCAGGCAGGCTGGAATGGGTGGAGAAGAGTGGCTGGAGTGATTTGTGACAGACGGGTACCAGCATGAGTAAAAGGGAAGGTTTGCAGGATGGTAGTGAGACCAGCTATGCTACACAGGCTGGAGATGGTGGCACTGATGAAAAGACAGGAGACGGAGCTGAAGTTGTCAGAGTTAAAGATGCTGAGATGTTCGTTGGGTGTGAGGAGGATGGACAGAATTAGACATGAGTATATTAGAGGGACAGATCAGGTTGGACGTCTTGGAGACAAAGTTAGTGTTGCATTGGTTTGGACACGTCCCATACCAATTCTATGCTTCCTGGACAGTGTACATCAAAAATGTTAGCGCACGACACACAGGGAGTCTGCAAAAAACAAACAAAACAGTAAAAAAATTATCGGATTTAAAGATGGAGATGAAACACTTCCTGGAAATCTGAAATAGAGACCTGGATTATAGCTCAGTTACCTGTTTTTTCAACCCGTTTACACTCTTAATATGAATTTTTTTGATCTTTTTGTGCAAGCAGATCTGCAAATGTCATTGATGTGTGAGCCTAAGTCCGAAACATTTTCAGAAGTCAGAAATCAAAGAGTCAAAGAAGTGCAGCAAAACCACTTTAATGGTGGGATTCAGCACTGGTGGTCCAGTGGGAGCAGCTCCTAACGCTCATCCCAACCTTGGACTTTAAATACACATCAAACACCTTCCTCCTCCTTTGGAATTTACATAAATCCAACCCATTTATGCATTTCCACCAATAATTCCCAAGCCATCACGCTTAATCCCTTTGCTTAGCTGCCATCATGATTAACGCTTCTGGTTCCCTTCCTTTCTCATTTCAGCATCATACTTACCTTTCCTTTACCAGTTCTCCACCATAAACAAAGTCATAAAGCTGTCACCCTTGACTTTTTGTTTAGAAATGAGATTGTTTGCAGGCACGGCTATTTGCCATCTTCAGGGGGTCAACTTTAGGATCAGAAACTCTGCAAACTCAATAACGTGAGGCGTTGAACGACAAAGACAAAAGTAAAGGGATTTTCACTTCACAAAAGTCAACAAATGGCTGTTTTTTCCACACACTGAACCCACATAAATATATAAAGGCACCAAATAAATAAGAAGACCGTGCCATGTTTTTAGCGTTATTTGACAAGTTGCTTCATGAAGGTAAAGCTGTTTTCGTCAAAGGAAACCTGATTGCTGAAGGACTCGGCTGATTACTAAAGCGCCTGTAAACCTGCTTGACTGATTCGGCCTCTCTGCAGTCACCACACTCTGATCAGGTCTATTACGTACCATGACGATGATGCTCTCGTTAACGTCGCACCGATGTGGCATGATTGGAAGGATGGAAGGAGGCACAAGGACACCGTCGATCAAGTGAATGATCCCATTGGATGCGACGATGTCCTTTGATTCAAGAGGGATGCCTTTTTCACCCAGAAACACTCGTCCCTGAAGCAAAAGGAAGAGAAAGGTAATTCAGCAGCGCTTCTGATCACCCGTCTAGACCAAAAACAAACAGATGAAGTCTCTCACATCAGCAGTCACGTTCACTGTGACGACCTGATGGGCCGAGGTCTGAATCTCACTCATGCTGGCCAGCTGGTCCACAGTGACCTGAGAGAAAGACACACGTTTTAGCAGAAATATACGTGTTTTTAATGTCACTGCGCTATTTCTCCTTTTCCAGCTCCTACTATGTGAACATTCAGCGATGAGCGGAACGATAGAAATGAATCAAAATGTCCTAGATTAAATGATCGGGCCACAAAGTGAAGAACTGCTGTAGAATGTTCTATTGGTCCATTCAATATGGAATGTGTGTAAAAGGTGCAAAAAGAAAAGAAAATATCATATCATATCATATCTTTTTATGATTCATTTGTCAGGCCAAAAATGAATAAATAACATTAATGCAATTATATATGACATGAAAACAGATATTATACAATAGGAAATAGGAATATCATTTAAAATAATAATAATACAAAAAGAAATAAACCATCAAAATACAGTTAAGTAAAAAAAAATACATCCACATAAACAAGTAAAATAAGCCATTTTAAACAAGAAAAAGTTTCAGGCCTGTATCAGGATGGTCAGAGCTGATTACAGGCTAAAGTGAAGACACACTGTATGTTTTCCAGTTTTCCTTAAGCATATTTAGTGAATCTCTGCGGGGGGGGAATTGATGAGGCTGCATCTCCACGTTTCCTTTAATGTTCAATAAACCAACAGCAGATGATCTCTGTGCTCCTGAAAGCTGATAAATGAAACACAAAATGCAACTCACTGCTGCCTTGGAGAACATGTGGTGCTTCAGGAGCTCCTGGAGTTTGTGTCTGGCCTTTAGGAGACAGATATGTCAGTAAGGTTATATCACATGTTTGCTGCACTCAGTAAATGTCTGTTTTTGCTGATTTTCAGCACACCTCATCTACAGAGCAGAGGGTATTTTGTCTACCAAACACCTTTTTTATTAAAAAAGAGTGCTATAATTTTGACCACTGAATAATAATATATGATCCGTTCAAATGAATCCTTCAGAACAGTACACAGCTCTGAACTGAATGTGAAAAATACCTTCTGATACTTACACTGTTCAGCATGTATATCAGACTGCCGTCTCGGAACCTGTCCACCGCTGTATTGGTCGGGATAAACACTGTCAGAGGACCTGCACCCTTCAGTGGCATTGGAGCTCCACAGTTCTGTTAAAGAGAACGGGACGATACGTAATCAGAGATAAGTGTGCAGCGGCGAAACAGCAAAAAAAAAAGAGCCCTGATCTCCACATCATCCAGTGTGTCTGGATCACATGAAGAGACAGAAGGATGTGAGGAAGCTACATCCACAGAAGATCTGTGCTCAGTTCTCCAAGATGTTCGGAACGACCGACCGGCCGAGTTCCTTCAAAAACTGTGTGCAAGAGTACCTAGAAGAACTGATGCTGTGTTGAAGGAAGGGTGGTCACACCAAATATTGATCTGATTTAGATTCTCTTTTGTTAATTCACTGCATTTTGTTGATTGATGAAGATAAATGATCAACACTTCCATTTCTGAAAGCGTTCTTTGTTCACAGCATTTTTTCACACCTGCCTAAAACTTTTGCACAGTACTGTGTATACGTTTTTTTTTTTATGAATCTATTCAATCCAATCAGCTTCTCAGGCCTCTGTGGGGCTGCTGTGTCGAACGGTTAGAAAGGAGAACTTGCAACTGACAGGATACCGATTCAATCCCCTGGGCTTTCAAATCTAATTTCATTTCTAACCAGCACTTTTCTGATATTTTTAGTCCATTTGGGCTCTTCGTAGACATGTGCAAAAATGACAACAACAACAAAAACCTCTTTCTATTCAATTTTCTAAGAAATGAGGTAAAATGAGGTAAAAAAAAATCAAATGTAGGTCTGCCAGAGCGCAATAACTGTGATGGGGGCTTGAAATCACCCTATGAATGCTGGGATGGACAATGAATGAATTCTTCTTCTTCTTCTTTTGGCTGCTCCCATTAGGGGTCACCACAGTGGACCATCCATCTCCATGTCTTCCTGTCCTCTGCAGCTTTCTCTTTCACACCACTCGCCAAGTCCATAATTCTCCTCTTTGTCCTTCCTCTTCTCCTCTTTCCTGGCAGCTCCATCCTCAAAATCCTTCTCCTGATTTACTCTACATCTCTCGTTTGGACGTGTCCAAACCAACACTCACTTCTCTGACTTTGTCTCCAAAACGTCCAACATGAGCTGTTCCTCTAACAAACTCGTTCCTAATCCTGTCCATCCTCATCTATCCAATTGTTAGCGTCTTTAACTCTGACACCTTTCAGAATGGCCAAATCTTAAACAAAGCCATGATGCTCATATGATTCCGATATCATCACCATCTTCACTGAAAACACTGGAGTCCAAACATCCAACCAGAGCATAATGCTCAAGAGACATTTTAGATTCAGACACTGGTGCTGGACATAAAGTGCATTATTTCGATTTTTATTCTCTAAAGAGTTCTAACAGGGAGTAGGGAACTGTTGGGCTTAAGCCTTGGTAAGTCGAATGTTAAATTCAGACATATTTTGAGCCTGCATTTGGCCCTGAGTGCCAGATTTTATGTGAAAACTGGTTCCCTGGAGCACAGAGAGCTTCAAATGGACTTTGAGGCCGTATACCCCAGTCCTCAAAGCATTTAGAAAAAAGGCAAAAGACACTCACATCTATCAGAGACAGAAATCGATTGAATCTTCCATCCTTTGCGATGATCTCCCCGATGGTCTTTGAAGAAAACTACACAAGAGAGCAAAGTCGGAACATTAATACAAGATTGTTCATCATTCGCCTGTTTATTACATCAGCCTGTTTAACTCTTAGAAGACCCTTATCCCCTGCAAAAATGATCCATTTCTGTGAATTATTTCTGCCGTTTCAGGCACAACCAGCAGAAGTGAAAGTGAAAGTGACTACCCTTGTCATTGTGAAATGCAGCACAGCACAACACAACAAAATTCAACCTCTGCGTTTCACCCATACACACACGTGCAGCAGGGGGCAGCTATTGAAAGCGCCCAGGGAGCAGTGACAGGGATGGTACCTTGCTCAAGGGTAACTCAGGGCAACCTACTGGTGAGGGAATCGAACCCACAAGCTTCCGATCCGGGGCGACTCCCTAACCACTAGGGCACCACTGCCGTGTGAAAAGTGCACAGTTCTTTTTTAGCAGAGTAGAGTAGAGTAGAGTAGAGCAATCTTTTATTATCCAACGAATGGGAAATTTGGGCGTTACAGGGCTCTTATAAAGGTGAGAATATAGACAGGTAAGAAAAATATATAAAAATATAAAGAATGAGAAACAAGAAACAAGTACAGGAGCAAGTACAGGAGCCGGAGCTGTAAATAATAAATAATCTATCTCTCTCTCTCTCTCTCTCTCTATATATATATATACACATATACAAATATTTTAAGATATTCTGTTACTATTTTATTAGCAGAATCAGAAGTTACAGTCCAGTTCTGCTGGAAAACAAAAGCATCCAACACATTGCTGCATGTTTTTGTCATTAAAACAGTCCAAAGCAAATTCGTTTCTGTGAAAATGGCAAGTATAATGGGAAAAAGGGACGCAAACTTTAGTTATTATCGTGCAATGACATTTAAACAGTAGAACAAAACAACATATATTTAAACATCTTTAAAAAAAAGGTTTGAATCTTTTTTTTTTTTTTTACCTCTGCATTGCTTGAAATGTCTATGTTGGCAAAAGTAAACGCCCTGTCGATGATGTGTATAATCCCATTGGCTGCAGGGACGTCACTCTGGATAATGGTCAGCAGTGTGTCTGGGTCCTTCATTGAAATGAATTGCTGCGAAGCACAAGCACAAGCAGGATGTTAAAGCAGAAAAGGGCCAGTTTGGGAAATGAGGTTCCCCTAAATCTTTACGAGGCCTCTCGTAAATGAGACATGAGTGAATCTCTGTGGTTACAAAAAACAATGCCTTATATGGGCGTCGACCAGGGTCAAGGTTTCAGACGGCTCACTAGGCTTTGTTGTGGCGGCCCTAACTGGATTTGACGCTGTCAAAGAGGTGTGTGTGTGTGTGTGTGTGTGTGTCTGTGTGTGTTTACTTTTGATCAGTTATAATGGGTTAAAACGGAAGAACAATCAAAACATTTCCTTTTAGACTCTCTGTATAACTCTGTAATTTAAAAACAGTCAAAGTGCACTGTAACCTCTAAGGGTTAAGAAAAATGACTATTTAGTTTAGTTGTGCATGAACTCAGGATACAGATTAATGATGCAAAACCTACCCAGTTTGGGGAAATTAAAAAATGCATCCATTTTTTTGCAAAAAAAGAGAATCTTAAAATCCGTTATCTGGGGCAAGATGCCCCCTATCAAGGAAAATAAGCCCTCCTCATGAATCTTGCATCAGTTTGTCAAACAGAATGTACAGAGTACAGAGAAATTATACTTGGTTGTGCCATTTTTCAGAAACTGTGCCCCCCATCGTACGTTTGGATTTTATTTTTAATATGCCATTTAATATGTGAGATTATTTTTTCATATATTGCCTTTTTCTATGTCCCAAAAAGAGTCAGAATTCATTTAAAAGCGGATCTACTTCACTCCTCTTAAAGCTGAACTGCGCTGTGAGTATCTTTACTGTTTTTTAGTGTAGATTATTAGATCGGGTCAGATTAATCCTCTGTTTTTTGCTGATATCGCCCTCAGAGTGGTTGCCTTTTTCAGTGAATTTTAAGAGATTAAACTTTACCTTGTTTGCTTTAAACCTGATCACTTCTCCTCCGTAGCTCCACAGGTCTTGGCCCTCCAGGTCTTTGTAAAGGTGCTGGCCCAGGATAAGGTGATGTTTACACATGGCTTCAGCAGTGGCATGCTGTTGAAGCTTATCCACCGAAATCTACATCCAATTTCAACACATACAGGTCAGGAAACAGGAGTAAACGATACAACACGGTACCGTGTAAGTTGAGCCGCTCTTCATTTCTTTATATTCTGCCAGGAATCGCCTCGCTGGTGCAAAAATATTGTTTTATTCTTTTCAAACTGACTTATCTTCATCATGTTGAGTAGATGAAATGCAAAAGCGGGAAAAAATATTTCAGTGCTCCAGGCTGCAAAGTGCCTAGAGATACAAGGTTCTAGATAAAGGGGTTCCAACTACTCAGCATTCAGCAGTGAACTGATCACCTGATCATCTGGAATCATCTGCTCCTCTTTCTTCACTGCTTCATGTCTGCTTGAAGGTTCAGACGTAGATCACTGTGTGGATTAAACAACACAGAACTATCAAACTGCTCAGGTACAGAGACTGGACTGAACATGAGAGACAACAACACTGTCCTTCAGGAAGATCTGGAGAACTGCTCAGGTACAGAGACTGGACTGAAAATGAGAGACAATAACACTGTCCTTCAGGAAGATCTGGAGAACTGTCCCTCAAACACTGTCCTTCAGGAAGATCTGGAGAACTGTCCCTCAAAAACACTGTCCTTCAGGAAGATCTGGAGAACTGTTCTTCAACAAGACTGGATTTTGGAAGCAAAATATGAAGAAATGAGGGGCTCAAGACTTCTGCACAGTTGCACAGAACTGTTCCTCAATAATACATTAAAACTACAGGAAGGTCTGGGAGCAGAATATGAAGAAATGAGGGGCTCATGACATTTGAACTCACTCCTGATGAATCCACCGGCACCAAGGCTGTAAATGGTCCATGCTTGCTCAACACCAGCTCACATCCTCTCTCTGCAAACGGAAAAACAAAGTTTCAGAGAGAGCTTGGCTTTGATCACGCCGTCTCTGATGGCATGAATGTACAGCTTGGCTAAAACTCTAGAGGACACATGAAACATCAGCTAGAAAAACTCGAAAGCACTACCTAACCATCTGATGGTTCCAGTCAGCTTTCCTGCCTGGCTGCCCTCTCTGTCCAGCTCCAAAACTCGTTCCATGATGTTACCATAGCAACGCTTCCCATCTCTTATCTGCTGATGACTGCAAAAGCACCTAAAAGAGGAAATGCCTTCATTTAGAAAAAAGGGCCTTTAAAAAGAAAGGCCCTGCAGCTAAGCCTTGGGGGTAAATCCTCTTTTTTAGAATCTCTAATGACCGTGTCAGGCTGCAGGGTGTGAACAAAATGTGCTTTTATTGGGATCTTACTGTGATAATATTGCTACACACTGGGGTTTACATTTGATGGATCATGTTTATGTACTGATCACCAATGGAAACGATCGAGAACTATGATCGCTTGAGACTTTCAGGACACAAAGTCAGGCGTCACAGTCAAAGGCCTTCACCATCCTTCTGTGCAGTTTCATTATATGTGTGCACCGTAATTACAAGCAATATTTCACATTTTGTCTGTCATAGTTACTCAGTTGTGCTCAAAGGAAAAAGATTAGGAGTAATCCAAAATAGAAATAATTATTTACTAATTTTAATAAACAAAAACAAATAAAAAATAAAATTATACATAGTAAGTAGTGGTTTTATGTAGCGATTTAAGCTATTTTGTGAATGTATCTTTAGGGAATCCCAGGATAATCAGTACTTCCTGATTACAGTTCAGTCACGAGCTGCTGATGAAAGTGAACAGTTTACAGTTTGATGGAGCGTCGAGGTGAAATCTGGAACTAAAACCAGTTCGTAAGAGATCAACTACTTAAAAAAGACATTCTCATGACTTTTTATGAGTTTATCTTCATATGAGTTTATTCTAATGATATGGAATAAGCCAAAATGATCCTTTTTTCAAGGTTTGAGGCAAAAAAGACTTTCCCACAGGACCTTTATCTCTACATCCTGATGGCACATTGGCCAAATGACCTGCAGGATTGGGGCGACCTGGAAAAACAAGGCCTAGAATATGCCTGTGCGAGGGGACGCTGACCTGGCTATCCCGTCTTGGCCGGTTTCACATCGTGCATTCCTGTGGCATGTGTTCTCCGTGCAAGCCGACTTCAGAGTGCAGCCAGCAGCCGGGTTGGATCCCTCCATTCCACTCATGCACACACATCTCGACTGACGTGAAAAACAGACACGGCCTTAAATCACACAATACAGATCTAAAACACATCCGCCATGGAAGCACAGGCGAATCAGACACCAAGCTGAACTCACAGGAGTGTCCTAAACTCTGAACTAGCGTGTGTGTGTGTGTGTGTGTGTGTGTGTGTGTGTGTGTGTGTTTGTGTGTGTGTGCAGCTTTGGCCTAGGCTGAATGGTAGAGGGTCTGAAACTCACCTTGCCAGGGCCCATATATTCACACACAGTAGAGTTAGACGGACATCCTCCGTTATTCTGAACGCAGGGATTGACTGGAGTGCAGATTTTTCCGTCTCCCTCGTACCCGTCCTTACACTTGCACTCAAACTGCCGAGCCCCCTTGTATGAGCACTCGGCATTCACGTCGCAAATGTCTGGCGAACACACACCTGAGATCGGGTCAGAGAGGTCTGGTTATGCTTTGCTGGGTGTCCTGATCCGAAAACACAACCAAAACACTGGTGTTTACACCTGGTATCCTGAATGCACCTCCGGTGACCTCCTGTGATCAGACTTCTTCCATAATTTAGGAATTACTCAAACCCTTACGCTCTTAACCTGTGATGGGCTGCTGATCTGTCCAGTGTCTCCACATTTCATCCTATGAGCTCTGGGACAGGCATCAGCAAACTCAACACACAGGTTAGGATGAGCAGCTAAGAGGCAGGAGGGAGGGGTTGGTTCTTCTCTCATGTTAGTCTCTCACTGGACTAGTCTTAACATTTTTTCATTTTTCTATCTATCATCATTTACTATCATCCCGACCTGAACTTCAGATCAGCTCCATCAGACTAGCTCTTCTGCAGGAGCTGCTGTCATGAAGGTTAAAGCTTCCCCCACTCAAACAGAGCTCCCACCATTAGCTCACGAACCTCCAGTTAGTCACCAGTGGACTCTTTTACTTTTACTGGAGCTCATGCTTACTGGAAATGACCACTATACAGGGTTTTCCTCTTTCTTTCCTTTTTATTTCCGGTGTTGACCAAAGGAGGACGGGTTCCCCTTTTGGGTCTTGGTTCCTCCCAAGGGTTCTTCCTCATGTTTGGGGCAGTGTTTCATTGCCTCCGTCGCCTTCGGCTTACCCAGCTCGGGCTCGGACCTGGATTCTGTAAAGCTGCTTTGTGACAACTGTTGTAAAAAGCACTTTATAAATAGAGTTGACTTGACTCTGTATTTAACCCAAACACACTGTGCAGCCATACGTTCTGCGACCAGGGAGCAGTGTTGGGGATGGTACCTTGCTCACACCTTGCTCAAAGGCACCTCAGGGCAAACTACTGGTCTTGGACTTAAACCCATAACCTTCCGATCCAGGTGCCTAGTCCCTAACCACTAGGACACCACTGCCCAGGTAAAGGGAAAAGTGAACAAGAGGCATGAAGAAAACCTCTTATCTCCATAATGGCAACAGAAGAGGTTAAATTTTCTAAATGTCCAATAGGGGTTCTTTCAGACCATTTGTTCTTTTACCATTAAACTGACATAATGTGGTTCTGGTGGTGGCTGAGGTTGTGGTTTGAACCCTTTGACCCCATGAGCAAGACCTCCAGAGAGACTCTCCCAGTCATTAAGCGATGTATGACGCTCTGGATAAGAGTGCTGTTTATCCCGGTCCTCTCGGCTCAGTAACCCAGCGTGTAAAATATCAGTCAGGACATGCAGTTAAAGACAGTACCTGTACAGATTTGGCCGACCTCCTTAAAGCCAGGGAGACATTCACACACGGCGCTCGGACCTTCACCTTTACAGTATGTGTTGGCAGAACAGTCATTACAGGAGGAAGAAACTGCACGAAGAGAGAAAAACGTTCAAAATCCAAAACCAAACTACTTAAATCCCCATCCGTGACTCTTCTTTATAAGAAAACATCAATCGAGCAAAACCTCACATCTTCAAAAACTGTATCTTTATAGGAGAAGGAGTTATTGTAAAAAAAATCATTTTTATTATTTAACCTAATTTGGGACCATTTTGATTGGTCTGATTAATAGAAGTATGTATACGAGGGAGGGAGGGTGGGTGGGTGGATGGATGGATGGACGGACGGACAGACAGACAGACAGATGTCCCATCATATACTTTACCTTTGTCACACTTTGGTCCTGAATATGGTGGTTGACAGTAGCACTGTCCATCTCCATCTGGACCTGAATTACACTCTCCATGCACACAGCTGCACACTAAACCAAAAAGTACAGTCACTCACAGGGTGCAGATGAACATCTCTGAAGCTTCCAGATAAAAGCACAGCTGATGAGTAGAATATATTCCTTTTCCACCAGCATTATTAGCACTGAATGTAAAAACTATTCAGATTCTTTAACAGTTATAAAGAAATTGTTTCTGTTTCATCTGAACCAAGAACTCAATTTCAGGAGTGTCTAGACACTTGCATGCGATTAATTTCAAGCTTCTCTGACTTTGTCTCCAAAATGTCTAATCTGAGCCGTCCCTCTAATATACTAGACGTCCATCCTCGTCACACCCAACGAAAGCCTCATCTTTAACTCTGACAACTCCAGCTCCGCCTCCTTTCTTCATCAGTGCCACCATCTCCAACCCATACAACATAGTTGGTCTCACTACCTCTAAGCCTTCCCTTTCACTCTCACTGGTCCCAGTCTGTCACTCCAGCCACTCTTCCCCACCCTTCCAACCTGCCTGCACTCTCCTCTTCACCTCTCTTCCACACTCGCCGTTAGTCTGAACTGTATTTAAACTCCTCCACCATTGTCACGTCTACTCCCTGCATCCTCACCACTCCACTGCCCTCCTTTTCATTCACACTCATGTATTCTGTCTTTGTCCTACTCACTTTCATATCTCCATCTCTCCAGCTGCCCTTACTTCCATCTTGTTTATTTGTTGCACTTCCTGGTTCACAATCCTCACATCATCCAATCCTCTGTCTCTCTCTCATTCTATTCATTCAGCCACTCAAAGTACTCCTTCCATCTGCTCAACACACTTACACGTACGTTAATCGTCCTGACCGGCTGCACATCCTTCCCAGCTCTGTTTCTCTTTCTAGCCATTCGGTAAAGGTGCTTTTCTCCCTCTTTACTGTCCAAACTCTCATAGAATTCACCAAACACCTTCTCCTTAGCTTCGCTTCATCTCCTTGTTCTCCTGTCTACTTCACCCACTCATCATTTCTGTTCCCTTCACCAACATGTCCACTAAAGTCTGCACCGATCACCTCTCTCACTCTCCCCTGGGTACACTCTCTATCACATCATCTAACTCACTCCCGAATTCTTCTTTCTCTTCCATCTCACAACCAACTTGTGGAGCATAAGCACTAACAACATTCATCATCACACCTTCAACTTCCAGCTTCACACTCATCACCCCATCTGACACCCTCTTCACCTCCAAAACTCTCTTCACATACTCTTCCTTCAGGATAACACCGCCTCCATTCCTCCTTCCATCCACACCATGGTAGAACAATTTTTTACTTTCACTTTTTCAGTCAGTGGTTGAGCTCATTAACCACATTTTTAGTACTTGGTACAACAAATAATTACGGATAAACAGTGCATGCAGTGTCAAGGTAACAACAATAAATTGCCACAGACCTGAGCTGCAGTGCTCCCCGTAGGCCTTTGTATTGGTGCATTTCTGGCAGGCAAAACCAGTGAAGCCCTCCTGGAAACACACTCATTTTCAGGCACTTTTATAATCCGAAACACATCCATTGTTATTGGAGAACAGCCTGGTATGTAGCTGACAATTAATGACTGCGTGCAACAACCTTTTTGCTTAATGAATTTAATTTGTTCAGTTAAACACAGTTAAATCATGCCTTTAAATCCTGCAGAGTTGATGATGAAAAAGTTCTTCTAAACCAAACCTACAAAAAAGAGCACCAGCTCAGTCAGAACTCTGCTTCTCTAACAAGACACATCACTCCAGTCTCCATGCCTTTACACTACTTCCAATCAGATTAGAATCCGAATTCAAAGCACTGCTCATTCTTTATAAATTACTCAAAGCCAAATGGCTTTGGCTCATTAATATACAATACTGTGCAAAAGTCTTGAGCCCCTCATTTCTTTATATTTTGCTGGGAATCACCTCACTGATGCAAATGTACGGTTCTCTCCCTTTCAGTCGGTCTTATCATCGGCATGTTGAGTTCATTTAATGAAACATGTTAAGTGCTCCAGGCTGCAAAGTGTCTAAAGATACAAGGTTCTAGATAAAGGGGTTCCAACCACTCAGTGTTCAGCAGCAGCAGTAAATGAATCACTTGATCACCTGGAATCATCTGCACTTGTTTCTTCACTGCTTCATGTCTTAAGTTAGACGCTTTGTTCTGCTTGAAGGTTCAGACGTAGATCACTGTGTGGATTAACCAACACAAAACTATCAAACTGCTCAGGTACAGAGACTGGACTGAACATGAGAGACAACAACACTGTCCTTCAGGAAGATCTGGAGAACCTTTCCTCAACAAGACTGGATGTTGGAGGCATGAAGAAATGAGGGCTCAAGACTTCTGCACAGTGGATCTGAAATGTTTATTTTTAACTCTTTTAACTCTTAAAATTTTGAAATATACTATATATCTTATACATACTGTATATTTAGATTGTTTACATAGTTAAGTCAAAATACTGTTCAGATATTTTATTTTATTATACAGAGTTAATTGTTTTGCCTTTATAGAAGTTACCAGAAAAAATATTCAAATAATCCTTATTATTGTACAGAATGTGATGCAGAATGTTAAGTAATACAAAAAGCAATTTTTGTCAGTGCAAATACCTCACAAGCACAGGTGCCATTGTCAGAATTCCCATCTAAGCAGCTTCCGTGCCAGTTACAGATCTTCTCGGACCAGCTGGGGCAGGCTGGAGAGACAGAGCACTGTCTTAATCCAGCTGCTGGTCATACTGAAACAGCTTATTTAAAGCAAACCTAGCACTCACGTAAACACAATGGCCCCCAGAAGCCGGGGCAGCATCTCTTTACGGTGATGACCTGCTCACAGGAACGAGAGCAACCAGGCAGCTCCAGCTGACGGTCCCCGATTTCCACTGTATAACTGAATGAAATCGGAGGAGAACAAAATTACAGCGAAATATGTTATTAAACGACAGGGAAACTGTGAAAACTGTGAAACACAGCACACAGTGAACCACAGTAAGACGCTTCTACTTAACCCACACACAGCATGCAGCAGTGGCCAGACATATCCAGCACCCGGGTAGCAATGATGGGGACAGTACCTTGCTGAAAAGGACCTCGATGTGACCAACTGATCCAGGGACTCAAACCTACAACCTTCTGATATGGACCTTGTCCCTGAACTCTAGGCCCCCACTGCCCTAAATAAGATAGAGCTGTACTTCTACAATAATGTTTGATGGGCTTTCTCTGACTACTACAGGTACTCGAATGATACCTGCAACTCAGAGGTTAAAATACAAATATATCACCTTTCATATCAGATCATCTGTTTTTTAAACTTGACAGTTGTTGTTTTCAGCTATAAATACCTAAAGGATGAGGGGAAATTCCATTTGAATACCTTTCAGCGAGAGCAAGTTCAACTATTACAGAATACAAGGGAGGAAAGTGGAGTGGTGAGGATGGAGGGAGTAGAGGTGACAAAGGTGGAGGAGTTTAAATACTCAGGATCATCCGTTCAGAGTAATGGCGAGTGTGGAAGAGAGGAGAAGAAGAGAGTGCAGGCAGGTTGGAATGGGTGGAAAAGAGTGGCTGGAATGATTTGTGACAGACGAGTACCAGCAAGAGTAAAAGGGAAGGTTTGCAGGACGGTAGTGAGACCAGCTATGCTATATGGGCTGGAGACGGTATTGAAAATAAGACAGGAGGCGGAGCTGGAGTTGTCTGAGTTAAAGATGCTGAGATGTTCGTTGGGTGTGACGAGGATGGACAGGATTAGAAATGAGTATATTAGAGGGACAGATCAGGTTGGACATCTTGGAGACAAAGTTAGAGAAGCAAGGTTGCGTTGGTTTGGACATGTCCAGAGGAGAGACGAGGGTTATACTGGGAGGAGGATGTTGAAGATGGAGCTGCCAGGAAAGAGAAGAAGAGGAAGACCAAGAGGAAGTTTATGGACATGGTGAGAGAGGACATGCAGGGGGATGGTGTGAAAGAGGAAGATACAGAGGACCACAACAGCTGATGACACACTAATTACATATAATAATTTCACTGTAGATCCATTCACACCTGAGACCTTGTAACACTAACGAGTCACATGACACCGGGGAGGGAAAATGGCTAATTGGGCACAATGTGGACATTTTTCATTTAGGGATTGCACTTTTGTTGCCAGTGGTTTAGACATGAATGGCTTTGTGTTGAGTGATTTTGAGGGGACTGCAAATTTACACTGTTCTACAAGCTGTACACACAGACTACTATACATTTTATCAAAGTGTCGTATCTTCAGCGTCGTCCCGTGAAAAGATATAATCAAATATTTACAAAAATGTGAGGGGTGTACTCACTTTAGTGAGATACTGTATAGCTTTCACATAAGAGGTTATTTTATAACGTACAGCTAAATAGGATAGCAGAATTATTCGTTCATAAATTACAGCCCTACATTTCTTTAACAGTGTTTCGCTGAAACCGTGGCTCTAAATGTATGAAGAGCCTGCTAAATACAGCTCAGTGTACTGGCGTTTGAAAAAATCTGCACAACCACAGTCCGATTACAAATCCAGCTTGTAGGTTTTGCCTGAAAAGAAGTGAACATATCCTCGAGTATCCTCTAAATACTGGAAGCATCTTTTTCTGCATCTTTTAGTGCACGCTTTCGGCTTCTTCAGAAATCCTGAAAAATGAATCACTTGTGCCATAAAACTTCACAAGCATTATTTTGTCCCAACATGTCAGACTCTAATGAACGGTCATTTTGCAGTGAAATATGATCCATGTCATTCATTTAATTCAGAAAATCAAGCAAGTCATTCAACCAGTAGCGGCCAATCAGATTAAAGAGAAATCAGCCCCGAGAACGACACCACACATACTTTAGAACGGGGGTGCAGTCCCGGCGGGACGGTTTGGTAGTCCCCTCCTTAAACACCCATAAGCCTGGCAGTTAACAGGTGAGAGGAACCAGGTGTTCGAAAGTCACCGGACTGTGCTAGACATTGGACCGGACGTGGGCTGAAACTATGTGGAACCCCTGTGATGAAGGTGTTGTCACGTACCGGCATTCAACATTGGTGGTGGTCTTCTTGAAGCCTCCTGGACACACAATAGCAGGCACTGCAGCACAGGATGTACACAGAGTGGAGTGCTGGACAGTCCGGGGCTCGTCGCAGCGACTGGACACAGCCTTAAAAACCAGCAACCATGGAAACACGGTGAACCGGTCACTTCGTCACAATGAGTTACAGCGAAGAACAAGGAGATGCCAGTGAAACCAACATGCAAGCCTGTTGGGAACTCACCTTCATTTGTAAACTACATGGTACCACAAGTCCTAGGACCAGGAGATAGAACATGACTGCTTCCTGAGATGAAGGAGACTCTGAGCACTCTTGATGTCCTTAAAAGATATGCATGCAGGAATGAAATGCACCAAGCCTTCCCTCAGGACCTGCTCCGATCTCCAGTCATGAGGCAGCCGAGAGAACTTTTTTGCACCTCCAGCCTCCGTCCACTGTCTTTTTTCTCGTTTCACTTGCTTTCAGGGAACAGCATGTTGGTCAGTTCACATCCAGGGAGCAGGGCTGTGTCGTTTTTACCCCACACCAGACTCAATGGAGAGGAGTCCGAGAAAATTATCTTTTCCTGACAGGAAAGTCAACGGATTTCCTCTGCTGAATCGCCCCCATGACTGTTAGGAAATCTGTGCTTGTCAGCTGACCGCTCTGCAAGGTTCAGCAGAATTTGGGAAAAAAAACAAACTATTCAGTGGCAATTAGCAGAAGTGCACATATTGTTCAGAGGTGTTGCAGAAATAAAAATTGCACAGGGCTTGGAAACCTTACAACTTCCTGCCAACAGACTGTACCGCCATTCTTAGGAACAAAAACTGGAGATCCTTTGGAACAAATATCATAGAAGAGCCACATGCGGCTGCATTAAACACCTATTTTCTTACAATTTTAACGGGTTCTGTGGAGTAAAGAACCCGTCTAAAGGGTAAAGGAACCTCCACACCACGTGCAGGTTCTACATCCACATAAGACTTTTCTGAGAACCACTCATCCGTGCCAAGAACCATTTAGAAAAATGCTACTGTTTGACAAAATAGTACAACTATTTATGGCCTGGACAACGTTCACTCACGTGCGAAAGTGTGCACACGTCATTTTTATTGCCCAGACTAAATGAAAAATTACAGAAACACCTGAAAACAAACTTTCTGTATTTGTGGGATTTAAGACTTTACAGGGGGAAAGAAGAATGTGTAGAAGGTGCCATAAGTTTTGCACAAGCAACATCAACAAAACTTTTGCACACATTCTCCTGAAAGCAAAGAATGTGAAGGTTCTTTACCAGAGTTAGGTTTTTTGTGGCATTAGTGTTCATTAAACTAATTTACAAAAAGTGATGCTCCTAAGTAGGTTCTTTGGGGAACCAATGGTCCTTCAACAGCAGGGATGTCCAGGTCCAGGTCCAGATGATCAAACACATTCTCAGAACCTGGGATTTAACAGGTTGAACCAGAGATGTTTGAGAACCAAATGTGCCGGACGCTGGCCCTCGAGGACCAGAGTAGGACGTCCCTGCCACTAAAAGACCGTAGGCTCCCTGAAGAACCTTAAAACGGATGCTTCAATGTTGCCTTTGAGGAAGATGTTTTTAGATTCATCAGTCTGCAGACTGCAGGGGTTGCAAAAAACAACATGTGCAGGTCGGCTGTCACTCGTTAGCATCGCTGTGTCATCAAAACGATACGGTCCTTTCCTGGCATTGTTTCACTCCTTTTTACATGTTATTCCCACATTTATGAACGGAGAGAACGGAACAGAAAAAATATGATCAGCCAAAAAAAAAAAGGTCATTTAAAGTTGAAACTTTAGCAACTTCAGCCTTCATTCGCTTGAGTTTACATCTCCTACCAATAAAGATTTTATTATTATTTATTTAAAGATTTTATTAACAAACGATTCTGGGTTTTTTAATAACACTGAATTGTTTGAGATCTAACCTCAGCCATGGTCTTCAGAGAAAATAAGGAACATCTGTAAATCTGCCAAGGAGCGGCCAGCCTAGGAAAACGTCTCCAGAAGCACTGGTGATAGGATTGAGTTCACCTCGAAAATCTTCAGAAAACTGCAATGAAAGTTTTGCTCTTGGCCTCATCAAAATCCTGACCCATCATGAAGTTGCAGAACCAAGGTGCTTACAGGTCCTTACAGGTCCTTCTGCAACATCATGATGGGTCAAAATCAAAACAATTTTGTCCAGTTTCTCTACCATGATGCCAAAGAGCTGATCTCCAGATTGCTGCTAAAAGTGACACCACCAAGCATTAAGAATTATTTTTTCACACCAGCATCACAGGTGTTGGTTTTGTCCTTCAGGAAATCCCAAGATCTTTTGAAAACGGTGTTGTTTACTCGTTTTGCCTCGTGCATTAAACTTCATTTTTTGGAGAACATTTCGTGTTTTGATCTAGAACAGAGGAAATCTGAAAGCGGTAAAGGTTCACGATTCAGTGGTAAAAGTCATTCTTCTATATTTCATTGACCATTTTTACCTACAGTGATATGAGGGTGAGGTAGGTCTGAACATCACTCCTGCCTCTGACCTTCTAACACAGCAAACACTGCTTTCCCTGGAATAACAGGAAGTGCTGAGGTCAAGCTAACAATGCCCAACAGTGGTCCCTCAAACACAACAGAACATGCCGGGAGCTTCCTAGATTTCCCATATTTTTACATTTTCACTCATTCCAAGCTCAATACGGCAAAAAGTGAGAAGCGCAACAGAGCGGCTTTAAAGAACAAGCGGTGTCATTTGGTATTTCTCAACATCGAGGTTGATCCTGGACAGAATAAAAGGATCTAATACTGCTGACGGTTACTTTGCGGCTGGAGAAAAATAGGCCGAACTACACCGAGTGCATGAGGTTCGTCTGAGCTGGTCTAGGTTTTTTGGATAATTGTTGATTTAAAAACGTTACTGACGTTCATTATTAATGAATTAATGTTTATATTCAGGTGGATGAATGAAAGGAATCAAATGATTAAGACCTTTTTTTTTTCTCCATGAACCACTTTTATTCTTAAATATCCAAAAGTGCATGTCCAGTTCCTTTTTTCCATGTCGAAATAATCTCATGAAGCGTTGAGCTGAGACACATCCAGCCACAACATTGTGTAAACGTTTGCAGGGTGGTTTTTCCACATTTGTAAATGTGCAACTTTGAGATCAAGATCATTTCTAAAAGTCTTTTAAAACTTAAAAAGGAAATTAAAATCGGCTAAGAAAAAGTCCAAAAGTATTCGTTTACGTCAGTGATTAAAATACAATAATATAATAATACTGTCAGAAATGTAAAATAACACGTATTTCTCTTCAGACGTTTACACGTCCAAGATTGTGCACAGCAGCAGATAAATAAGACGAAAGCAGCGAGGAAAGACAAGCAAAGTTCGAAGCCTGATAGAAAAGAAAACATTACACTTTTGTGGACTCTACACTCTTCCCAGGATGCATTGTGATCCTTATAAAAATGACGTTGTTGCTATGTTCATGTACGTGCATTGCCGCTGTGGTAAAAAAATCCTACAATGACAACTTTGCAGGCGAAGGAGACGTTCGTAGCTTCATGTACATGAATGTAACGAGATTTTATTCCGAATTTGGATCATTTCTTTTGGTGCATTTTGCTTGAAATGTTCACAGCTTTGATATGACAGTGAAAATGTGTGTTTGTGTGTGCGCACATGTTAGGGGTGAAATTTCCTGTTCTCCCTTTGTCCTACATGATGGAAAAAAGGTCTCAATCTTTAGCCAGTGAGTTCCACTGGAAGCTCGCGGCTGCACAGCGCCTCCCACTGGCGAGCCAGAAGCGATATCAGCCTCTCCCGACTCTCGGCGCCTGGCACAAAGATGCACCACTGGACCTCACTTTCGGCACCGCTGTTCCCCTGCATCCGCCCCCCCCTCTCCTGCTCATCTGCGAAGTGGTCCATAGTGAGATGGCACAAGAGATCTGGACCTGGAACATCATCAAAGACCAGAGTGAGGGCCTGAGGGTAAGTCTGGTAGCCCATCAGCACCCGGTCCAGATCGCGTATCCGGCGGGCATCCGTGAGGCAGTACTTGTCTCGCTGGGGTGGTTCCTTCGCAAATTCGGGCAGTGGGTAGCTGATGTAGTCCTCGTCCAGCAGAAAGATGTCCGTGCTGGTGAGGATGAGGGTCTTGGGCTGTAGCACGTGCTGCTTCTCGGCCAGATGGTCCGGAACGGTCCTCACTTGGAACACCAGCACGTAGAAAAGGATGTTGAAGGACTGAAGAGATCCCTGAGGGGTCTTTCTCTCCGCCACGATGAAGGTGAGGTCTCCGATCTCTTCCTCGTTCGGGTACACGAACTTCACCTTGCTTGAGTGGACCAGCTCGTAATTCTCCATTTTACCTTAAATAAAAGGAGAAAGCCATAAATGACTGAACTTGATGATCATTTTAGTGTGTTAGTATTTTTATTGCTGTAAACTAATTATTAATAGTAGGCATTAGGGCTTCTGTCACCAAATTGCAAAATTAATATTCAAGAATATCAATTCAAGAACACAGTACATACAGTATCGTGCTCACGGTTTGAGTCACACTTGTATCCTGTATCACCTTGTTGGTGCAAAAATACTGCTAGAACTCTTATCTTTGGCATATTGAGTAGATAAAATAAAAGAAATGGGCGTGGCTCAATATGAAAGTAATTTAAATTCTTATCAGTTTCTATTCCTCACTCAGAATGCTTGAATCCCTGTAAAGCCTCTGACCAATCGGTATAATTTGGGCAATGTGACTGTGATTAATTTACTTGGAGATGAATAAACACCGGCCTACGATAACTGGATCCCATGAAAGCCTTAGAATGCTGAAGATGCTCTCTTTAAAATCAATGTTTCGGAACTGAGAGAGCGATTGAAAAAACGTTACATTTATAATCGTCCCTAATTGTACAGTCTATAGAGAGATTATCACGCAGAGTGGCACTACGAGCAGCTGGCTTCTCCAGACCTGTGCTCTTCTTTCCAAACTGGGTGTAGAAGTCTTGCTCTGAGGGCTCTGGTGAGGGAACTTTCTCCAGTAAGGACAGTACAGTCATCAACTCCTGGAGAAAGTGGTGTGTACTGTAGCTGTCTCTGGTCAGGCAGGAGATGATGTGCTCAGCTGAAGGCCCTAAGAACAGGGAGAAGAAAAAGAGGAGCGTCACAATGTCCTGTGTAAAATGACAAAATTCCAAAATTTAAAAGCAAATATTCCCACACACTTCGGAGGAGAAATGGTTTATTTCTGAAATGCCAGCTTGTCAGAAGTGGCATGTCAGTTCTGGAGATCTGGAACAGCCTGGGACACTCTAAAAACCCAGGTGCAGAACTAGATGGCAAATATGTTTAGGGTTGCCTTTATTTCTGAGGATAAATAAGACCGTGCACACTCAGCAGCTGCAGGAGCTCTAAGAAAACAATCATTTATAGCGCACTAACCAATGAGCTTTGTGCCCGTATAAAGCACATCTGTAATCAGCTTTAATCACTCTTGCGATCAACATAATCATGGGAAAAATAAAACACATCAATAGAGAAGAATTAATAAATGGTAACAAATATAGCATACTATATAGTAATATACAATAATAATAATAATAATAATAATAATAATAATAATAATAATATTTCCTACATGAAGGTTTCATGTAATGATCCAGTAATTATTGCTAAAATGCTTTTAGTTTATATGCTTTAGAGTGAAGCATTTCAATCATCAAGACCACGATGTGTCTGAAGTGATGCAAAAAAAGAGAAACAGCACCTCCTGTCTGTGCCATCACCTCTTCTCAAGTCTGATTCTGTTCAATAATGTCAGCAATTAATAGCTTTTTAATCTTTAATGGATAAAATACAATTTAAAATTGGACAAAATAAAACACCCAGCTTTTTTTTTTTTTTAGAAGGAATGTTGCTTTTATCCCCTTATTTTCTCCTTTAATCATTTTATTTTGCTATACATTATGTACTCACCAACCACTCTGAAGTACTGGTCAAACAGCCCCACGTTCACACTCTGCAGCTCGTTCAGCTTCATCGCGAAGCAGAAAGAGATGAGGAAATCCGTGTGCTTGTGCTCGGATGGGTGCCAGTTCCACATCACTGCATGAAGAAATGTTTTTCTTACTAATAAGAGTTCACAAGCTGATGGAGAGCCTGTATAAAGATTGCATTTGCTTTTAAACTAATTGAGAAATCTGAAGTTCACTCACTGGCTTGATCACTGAGGGAGGACGCGGCATCGTCCAGGACGAAGTACACGGCTTTGGTGGACAACAGAACGCAGGCGGTCATTTCCACTTCGGGGGATTTGTAGAAGAGCACGGACGTCCACAGGATATGCTTTAATTCCTCGTTCTCCACCTGGACACGAGAGCAAGTCTGTTTAATACATTTTTACTGAACCGATACGGATACCTTCACAAAATCCACTCCTGAACTACCCTTTAAAGTGAAAGTGACTATGTGTCATTGTGAATACAGCACACGGTGAAACACAACAAAATGCATCCTCTGTATTTCCCACACACGCTGTGCAGCAGGGGGCAACCATATCCAGCGCCCAGGGAGCAGTGATGGGGATGGTACCTTGCTCAAGGGTACCTCAGGGCATCCTACTGGTCTGTGACTCAAACCCCTAACCTTCTGGACCTGGGGCCTAATCCCTAAACACTAGGCCTCCGCTGCCCCCTCTGTTTTACTGAAAGAGTTAAAACAAAACAAAAAAAGACATTTTCCCAGCCAATCAACAGTTAAGAATTTAAACAAGCTTATTTACTGGCTCCTGACTAATGTACTGATATTTGGTGCTGAGAACTGCTCTCAAAGTGGCCTACAATCCACCTCGATGGCATTTTGTCAGGTGTGGCAGAAGAAATGTGTGTGTTTATGCTATTAAACAAAAGCGCAGAAGATGGTAGTTCCTGTATTTGATGTTTTACAGTATTCGAATACAAAGCTCTTCCAGGACATGTGTACAATTAAAATTCAAAGGTTTTTGTAGTCTTCTCACATTTCTGCATAACTACATCGCTATGACGTAAATGAAGTCACACAGAGAGGTTAAGTGTAAAGTGTTCCCTCTGTTTTAAAGAAAGGAGACCCTCTGGGGTCTCATTTTAAGGTTTTTAACATTTCCCGCTGTCTGGGACATGTGTACACTACCCCCCCAAAAGTTTCTATAGAGCGGAGAGGACGATGCAGGGCATTTTGAGCAATATTCTTCCTAAAGCATCCCCGAGTCTTTAGGGTTTTCTGCAATAATCTATTTAACATTCCAGTCTGAACGACTGAACTATGATTAAACGAACAGAGAAATCAGGGGAAGTCGTAGTTTGAGACGAAAAGATATCGTAAGAAAAGTTTCAGAGAGAAAGAAAACATTTCAGAGATCCACTGGATGGTCTCCCAGTGGTCCACTTTATAAACGTTAAATATTATTACTCTGGTATAACAATGGCGGCACTGATTCCACGGCACTTCGCTGCGGCGCTCTGACACGGGTCAGTGATTCCCACCAGACAAAAATCTTTCACACTAGTGCCGAGTTTCACAACATGCTTACCTCAGCGATGTTGTCATGGAAGAAGGTAATGAGGTCCTCACCCTTCAGTGAAGAAAGGTAATGGAGAGAGGAAGAGAGAGAGAGGTGGCAGGGACACTGGTTTTCATCTGAAAGCTGCTGGATGAGTGTCTCCCCAGGGTACAGCAGAGACAGGGTTAGATGGGGCTTCTGCAGATCCTGAGGAGCACTTCAAAATAAATAAATAAATACATACATATTTTTTAAAAATAGACCACACTTTTGAGCATGGGATCTTTAGAAACTTCAAAAGGATGCATTCATTAAAAACCGATTATCATATAATCCACACCAAAGGCCTAAATCTTGCATGAAAGGTGTGCAAATAAATCTTGTCCAGCAGGTGGTACCACTGAGCAACTGCAGGAAGTGGCTGAATGTCCATTTACTGCTGACAGAGTTTGGCAAAAACATAAAAGTGTCATTATATCCGTAAACAATGTTGAGTTAGATGAGGTTTGTGCACATTATGCAGATCTACATGAAGCCTTGTGTGTGGCTTTTTCGAATGGAAGTTAAATGTGACACAAAAACAATCACTACTTAGTCATTTCTTGCATGGATTACTTAAAATCACCAAATTCAGGTTATGAAATTCATAACTCGAGGTTTAATTGTTTAGTTGCCTTTTTTCATAAACCATGCAGTTGCAGTGCTCTAGAGGTAGACCACATGAATGTGGCACAATTGTAAAAATAATTGTGTGTGTGTAATGTGTATATAAACACTCTGCCCTCATTTCTTCTTAAGATATGTATAAAAAAAAATTAATTGAGAAGCATCTCAAAAGGATGTGGACAGATCAGATCTCGCTACCTTTTCTTCTGCATTCTTTGGGTTTTGTCGCTGAGGGTTGAGCAGCTCACTCTTAAGTGACATTTTCTGTTCTGCAGAAGAGCGATAGTCTTGATGTCCCTGAGGCTGGCACGGAACTGGCTGAACTGCCTCAAGAACAAGAACTTGTCGTGAGGCAACGCAAAAACAACGGCTAGATGGTCATGCCCTGCCATCAGCTCCAGAACATGCCCGTTACAGAAACTATGGGCAACAGAGCTGCTTTGGTCAGAGCAGCCTTGCTTGGGGTAGAGCAATGCGGATGCCAAAGGAACGCGGGTCATCTTGCAGCAAGAGCGCATGCGACTTCCTTCGGTTAACTCTTTAGAAGCCAGAGCTGTGAAGTCTAGCTTCAGGACACACAGGTGCCGTGTGGTGAGGAACAGAACCAAGGGAACTGAGGAGTTGCCTTCATGGAGCGTAGACAAAAGGTCTGAAGGTACAGAGCTCTGCGCGGAATTGTTTGTGATCTCCTGCGTGGAGCTAAACAGCGAGGCTCGGTTCAGGACGTGAGCCAGCAGTCCGCTTCTCACGCCACCGTCACTCTCCTCGATTTCCCAGGAACTCAGAAACTGTTGGATGAATAGCTGGAGGTTAGAGGATCCGTTCATATGCCCACCGGGAGCTCTGCTCACGAGAAGATCCACATGGGAATGCATCTCTTTCAAATTTTGGCCGTCAGAGAAGAAGAACCATCGCTTGTCGCAGGACCTGACCTTTAAGGAGAGGCAAGTGTCTGGAATGTCAAACTGAAAAGCCTCGATGTCCGAGTACGGTACCATCAACTCTATTTCGAGGCTGTCCGTAAGTGCCTGCAAACCATTTGGCAGATCTTTGGACCGTGTTTGAAAAATGACAAGTAAGCGGTCTGTCGCTGCCACACAAGATGTCCTCTGACTGAGACCTACATCTCGAGCCACACTGATGCACTGACACCACATGGCTGAATTCACATGAAATCCCGCCCTTTCGGCATCCTCAGAGTCCCGGTCCTGAAGCGTGGACGAGGAAGGGCCGCCTATGATCTCCTCGCAGTTGCCCAGGCCCATCTCGAAGTAGCCGCCTCCAGAGTCCGGGCTGTCCTGCTCGGTGACCTCCGGAGATGTAGTCCTGCTTTGCGTGGAGGTTTTCCTCTCTTGGTCTTCCTGGTAAATTAAAGCAGACAGCTGGGCTTTAAACTCCAGGTTGCTGGTGGTGTAGGACAAATAACAGAAGGAAAGCACTGGTGTGGAGAGTCGGCTGGTCCAGGCTTCCTGATCTTCTTTGCAGTAGAAGCAGCTGAAGAACAGAACATGTGTTCATTTAAAATCACATTAATAACCATATGCAATTTTTATAGTGTGCCAGACCAACCAATCACAGCTTCATTCGTTCTAATACAACACTGTCAGCAACAGTAAAATCCAGCTGCTTGACTTATAAATGGCAAACCTAAAACAAATTTAGAATGTCTAATAAAATATAATCTTACTGCAGCAGAGGCAGTCCATGAGTCACATTTTAGGAGGCTGATGCGTATATTAATGAATACAATTGATTATTTCTCCTGGCCAGTTTGTATTCACTCATTGCAGAAGTAAACGAATGATACTGAAACTGTAAAAAGTAAAGTCTAAGCTGTTCCATTTCCCCTTTACAGCAAATGCTCCATTCTCTGAGCTGTAAGGATTTGCTGCTGAATGATGCACCACAGAAGTGCAATTGCGATTCAAACAGCGTCCTGTCCCGGAAGAGCTTATAGCAGCACTGCCTCCGTTTGGTTTTGAATTCATGTATACAAAGTTCCCTAAAGTTAAATGGAACAAATTCACTGCATTCCTTTCAAAAGTAAAAACACAAACCCATACTGATTTCCAAATAGGTTATTGTCCTTTCACATACGTTATATCTCCCTCTCCTACCCGGTTTGAACGATCCACCTTTTAAGCTTAAAAAAAACTGATTTGTTTGAACTGACCCATCGCTTTCATATTTCACCGGCTCTTGAGGAATCTCTGGAGAGGAACAGGTTCCAAGTTGAGTTTTCACCTGCATGCATCAAACACAGAAACTGTTTTAGCTCCTGCATGTTTGCATAAATCCTGGAGATCCTGGAGAATCTTTAATAAACTCTGTCACACTGTAACCACATACTGTTGTGTAAAGCCATTTATAAATGATCAAAAAAGTTCAAATGTAAAGTGTGATGGTAAGACTGTTCATCTTTGTCCTGACTCTGTAGTTTTTTGTGAATGATGGGAATAATCATGTCTGCAGTGGAAGTGATGCCATCCTGAGTCAGACTGCGGAAAATATACAATACATAAATAGTTTGTTTTAATTTCTGTACCAGTATGACACAGTATGATTCCACAGAAACAAAACAGATTACTAAGACTGTATTAAAAGAAACTAAAATTTGAGCACAGTATATAATGGGAGAGTACTTATATACACACACACAGTCTGCCCACCCGTGTGCGTGTGTTCTCTCTCTCTCTCTCTCTCTCTCTCTCTCTCTCTCTCATATATATGCTAGAATGTCTCATGTAACTGTAATACTTCTGTTTAACTTCCTTCTCACTTAAGAAAAATGTGGAAATTGACTTTTCCTTATGAGCACTCGTGCACAATTTATGAAAAAGTACATCCTTGCACTCAGATTTCTGGAAACAAGACTTGTTCGGGTGGCTGCGCATGACCAGAGGGTGTAAATATTCTCATATTCAGCGTTGACTGGGAGAACTGTTTGCTTGACCTGAACTGAAACTACACAGAAATGTCAGGGTGAACCTAACCAAAGCTACAGAGCTTTAAACGAAGGCAGAGAAATTCTTCACCTATTAGAGAAGACAACAAAACAGATCTTGCCATCTTTACCTGAGGGGCTGCCTCACATGATGTGTTGTATTGATTACGGCATCGCTGGGTAAGTGTAGAATCCACATGAGTCAATATCTCTTTGGTAAGAAAGGCTTCGTCTTTGCAGGCTATTTCTGCAAAAGAACCAGGAGGTCACTGTGCAGCCGCAAGAGTGAAGAGGATGCAGATGGCAACATACAGAATAAGGATATTCTAGTAAACGTAAAAATATCGGGCAGCGACAGCAGGAAATGAACTAATTTTCTGAAAGGAAAAAAGACAAAGCAAATCACCACATTTACAGCAAAACTGTAAAAGGATTTTTGTGCAACACAGTGAGGGAAGGTGTGAGGAATGTCATCTTTTCGGCTTGCTATTGCTGGGCATTTGAATTTTACAACAGCAGTTGATCATTACTTGCCAAATCACCTCAGTACCGGCGGTATTGACATTATCCTTCACAGGTCTTGGAGCCACTGCAAAAAACATACAAAATAAATGCAAAGCAATGTCAAAGGCACCACTTCAGCACTTTCGAATGAAAACACTCTTCGACAAACGTGATTTTTATGCGGTGTTTTTGCCTTCAGAGGCATCCTTTCACTCAAAGAATTATTAGAGTGACTTTCAAAACTTTCAACATTCGAAATTCAAGAAATGTAAAACTCAAATTAAAACGATTACTTTGTACTTATCAAAACGACCATCATCTTAATGTTTTTGGTTTGTCGTACCATGAATCTAAGCTTCAACACCAGGTGAAACCTGGACTGGCAAATGAAATAAAACCTCTGAATAGATCCACTATGGCTGCTACAGTTTTCTGTTTGCGAAACGCACGTAAAAAGCCTTTGACATCACTTTCGATGGCTCTAACATCTGTGCAAGGTGGTGTCTGGTTTTCAGTCGATGGTGTATTTAAATGGCAGGTTACAAATCCATTACAGAATCATCACCAGAGACAGTTTTGGTAATAAAGAAACGGAAATATTAATCGTGTGGTCAAAAGTATCAGCCAAAATGCTGCTGATAACTGTTGAAAATGCTCCAACAATTCATCATTTTTTTCTGCCAGGATTCTCGGAACTCGAAGAGTGGAAAATCTTGGCTCTGCCAGCTGAGCTGGTGAATTTCACACCAGTCAGAAAAGCGTGGTGATTAGAACTGCTGGAAAATACGATTAATATTTTAAATATATTTATGTTCTGATATTACCAGTCATCAGAATATTTAGAAACTCCCAAAAAAAAGCATCAATCCTCCGTGGAAAGAAGAAAATAAATTTTCTGAGAAAGCATTTTAGTCTAGTTAACTGCTTAAGCATCCGATTAACAGCCGTGTATAAACACATGGTTTAATGCACTATAGTGAAAATAATCGTGTGCTCTTTGGTTCTTAGTTATATCGGATTCACCGTTCAGGTGATTTGACATGGAAGCTGCATAACTGACCCGGTTGAACAGAATGGAACCTGACAGAACCCTATCGTGAGCTCCCACCCTGCAGCCTGATACATACATGATTACCTTGGCTGGAGCTGGCAGAATGTGACAAAGGGGGAGAGGAAGAAGGAGGCGCAGCAAGAGAGCAAGAAGATGAGGAGGACTTTGACCCACCCTCAGCGTGTTTGGGGACATCACTGATCTGACAACGACAACAGCAAGCACTGCTTTTAAGCACATTAAACAAATGCGGCACAAGACACAGTTTGTTAATCAGCAACACATAAATCTTCTACGGGTCTTTTGATCAAACTTCAGACCGAAAAACCTTCAGGCACAATGTTGAGTTATTCATTTCAATTAAAGTCACGGACGCGCCAATGATGTTCCGCCTCTGAAACAGTGACACATTCACGAGATGCTACGTGCACTATACGGTGTCACAAAATAACTTTTAAAAGCAGAACAGTTACCAAACCTCACCTCAGAGGAACAATAAACTACCCATTTTTAAACTAAAATTTCAACAACGGAAGCTCTAAAGGTGACTTTTTCATGCTGAAAAATGATATTTATTTCTGTCTTTAAATGAAAATGGCCAAATTTACGGAAAGAAGAATTTGAGTCAACGTTTTTAACCTTTTACACAAATCTACTGAGCTGAGATGATTTTAACACTGTGATTTAACACTCAAACACTGTGAAGCACAGATTTGAGGTCAGAAAGAAAAACAACAAAAAAAAAAAAAAGTATAAAAATCTATTAGAAAGCGACAATATCTGTACAACTCTGAGGATATAATACTGCATTTTCTTTTTCACTCCACAGGAAGGAAAGGATTATATGACAACACTAACATTGATATCTCTTACCTTTTTTTCATTGCTTGCCATTCTGTCTTTCACTTCTTTGGCTTTCTGAATGGCTTTCAGCACTTCGACAGTGTCCAACTCTTTCTCTGAGGTAACGGTGCCATCTAAGCAGACCTGGTGAAAAGAAGGTTACTATCACTAAAATGTCTTAAGAAAAATAAACAGAATTCAGACTTTGTTACTTTTTCATCGGCTGACTGTAAATGTGGGTTTTGGTTTATGGACTCAATTCATAATTGAAATTTAGAGAGAAGAGCAAGCTTTGCAGTTGAGTGACTGAGTTTCAGACCATAAACCAGGCCTGGTCTACGATTCGAAATCCCACAAGAATGAAGAAATTATTTCAGAAAGCTAGCAAGCCTTACCTCGGAGGCCCTTTCCCAGAACTGTGCCAGGACTTTAGTTCTGTAGTCGGGAATGATGCACATGGGATTGCTGGCAAGGGAGAGTTTTTCCAAACAGGGAAGAGTTCCAATGTGCTTTATTTCATCCAGCTGGAAAAGGAAACCATAAATATTAAGACCAATACCATTCAGTAAAATCCAAATCTTCTGTGGCAAGCAACAAAGAGAAAATGAATTTAGCAGAAGGGATAAAACAATACCTGTGCTAATTTGTTACTGCTTAAGTCCAGGTTCACCAGAGAGTAAAGTTTACTGAGACCAGAGAGAGTTTCAAGCTCATTGCCGGCCAAGTTGAGAGTCTTGATGTTGCCCAGCTTGGTGTGAACACCCTCTAAAACTGTGAGCTTGTTGTAGGACAAGTCCAAGTGAACCAGATTGTACAGATGCTACAGAAACATCAGTGAGATGTTAGCAGGAGCAAGAAATTGGACTTTGTTCCAACTAATGAAATATTTAGATGCCTATAGCTGATCTTGAACAACCTACCTGGAGATTTTCCACCAGAGACACTTCATTGTGGCTCAGATCTAGGAACTCAACTTTAGGAATCAATTTCTTAAATAAAAAAAAAAAAAAGTTTTTATTGGCATTCTGGGTGCATTTTAATACCTAGTAAATGGTAAAGGTCTCATGGAAACCATGAAAAGACTTGTGAATACATGATTAAAAAGAGTTACTCACCACAGACTCATCGATGCTGCAGATGTAATTGTGGCTCATGTCGAGAGTTGTCAGCATCCTCCATGTTGGAATGATTGCAGTCACAGGACAGTCTGTGTCAACGCCTTCTGGTTCCCACTGGGCAAACTCAGCACATTCTGGAACTAAAATTTCCTGCCCAGCACAATAAACCATCAATATGCCTTTCAGGGTGAATACAAACGCTGTACAGACAAGATCATAAGAACGAAATTATTATCCGTAACGCACCTTCATTGATGCAGCAGAGAGGTGAATGCTCAGAGTTGCCAGGGTGGACTTCAGAGACGGGAGACCCTTTATCTGTGCTGAACTGCAGTCGGTGATCTGAGCAACGGTACAGAGATTCGGGAACAACATCAATGCTGGTGCACTTTAAATGAAGGGGAGAAATTTTTGAGCAAACTCTTACCTCAATTTGGAGCAGAGCCTTGAAGACAGAGAGGTCAAATGGTAGACTGTGTTCTTCAATATTGCTGGTGCCCACAACTCCTTTAGTCCCAGGGATCTGTGAGTGCACCCACCAAAAACATTAACACAACTGCATGATTTATACAGTAAACAAGGCATGGAGTCTTCCTCTTTAAGACAAGTAAATTTCAAAATTTTGACATGATGATGAACTGCCAGTGTGAAAAAAAATGATCATCTGAAGAGGAGCTGATCTGGGAAGGCTTAGTCTAGGCTTGACTGTCCATCTCCAAGAGAAACATAAGCATGTCCACAATGCATGCATTTGTTAAACTGGTCAAAATTCAGAATATGGAGTGTCCTTTAAACATCAGAAAGGACTGAAAAAGCAAACGTCGAACCTTGAGATACTTGAGCCGGCAAGCGAAGTCCAGTATGTGTCCCAGATCTGCCTTGGCATCTCCATTGGCGCAGGTTGGCTTGGCAAGCTTCAGCTGTTGGGTGATAGCATAGAGCTGCAGCGGCCTCAAGAAAAACACCTCGCCGGCAACCAGCAACTGCTCACCTGAGAGGAGAACCTCAGTCATATCAAAAAAAGAAACTTGCATGTCCATTTTAGTAAAGACTAAGGTTAAAATATAGCAGACACTGTCCTCTATGTTTAGATATAAATTATATAAGGATATACCTCTGTGGAACAGATCTTCTGCCAGGGCTGCAGCAATGCCATGGATTTCCTGATTGAAGGAACAAACGACCGTTGTTAGTTTTATATTACAGAATCATTATTGACCTAAATGAAGCATTTCTGTGTCTTTTAACTCTTTTGACTTCAAACACAAACAGTATTTCATCCATTACAGTCCTTTATGCCGAACGCACTCTGGTCGCACTCATGTTGAATCTTCATTCAAAGCCTTTCACCAAATAAACAGTAAACAAATGCAACCTAAAATCCCTCTGACAAAAGGGCAACCAAACACCAAATCAGAATTTCATCAATCATTGACAAACTGTTTAGGTTCAGCTGCAGGCGTCTCCATTT
This sequence comes from Hepsetus odoe, assembly GCA_017165825.1. Taxonomy (NCBI): domain Eukaryota; kingdom Metazoa; phylum Chordata; class Actinopteri; order Characiformes; family Hepsetidae; genus Hepsetus; species Hepsetus odoe. The sequence continues at coordinate 9,327,286 of CM029393.1, forward strand.
AAGCGTTTTCTTATCGGCGGGGTCGTTCTGAGTCAGAGCAATAACTGAGGAAAGTGGTTGCAGCTTCAGATTTTATTCAAAGTTGGTCTACCTAGTGTTTGGCTCTTAGGTCTGCAAAATATTTTTTGTACAATTCCCATGTCATTAAAATGATATTAATGTCTCGAAAAAAGTATCGCAATATACCCAAAATTTACAGGATGGTAGACAATTCTGCATGAATTCTGCATAAAGTCCTGGAACAAAAACGATATTGAGGGTATAATAAAAGTTACTGGATAAATAAATAAACAATCATTGAATTATATGGAATTGATACATTTTTTTATGAATTTTGTGTCAATATGTGAGGTCTCTACCAATAATGGCCATTAAGAATAAAAACCTGAAGTAGCATTTTTCATTAAATTTTACTGGACTAAATGGTGCGTATAATAATTAGTAGGGGTGGCAGGGTGGCGAAGTGGGTAGCGCTCCTGGATTTGATTCCCAGATTGGACGGTTTGAGTCCTTTCTGTGTGGAGTGGAGATGTTCTTCCACGTCTGTGTGTGTTTCTTCAACGTTATTGAAGATGATGTGTAACTTAACTCCATATTACTGTAAGTCCTTTAACCATGTTATTTATTCATTAACACCCGCGGTTCAGGGTGGGATGTCCAACAAGTTCACGTAGCTGTCATGTCTACTTTTGGACACTTAGTGTAGATGACCTAATAGATCACCATCATCATCTCTTACACAATGCATTTTGGGGAGAAGAATAAACAAAATCAAGACCACAAAAATCGGATTCTGTAGAACATGTAAAAACAAAGACTAATGATTGGAGAAGACTTGTCTCAACTTGAAGCCAACATTACTATCACCAACATTAACGCTACCTTTCATGCAGATCAGCAGCAAAAAATATCTTGTTATTGAATCCGTTATGTTAGTGTTCACATGCTTTTGGACTAAAGCCCTTTAGTGGTAAATTATCAATAGGACCACTGTCTGTGAGGAACTGCCTGCAGGAAAGCTGCATGTGTGTACACACACACACACACAACACAACCAATTTAATCAACAGCCCAGTAAAACAGCCCAAGACTACTGCATTTTAAGCCTTCAAAAGTTATGTATGTAAATGATTTGTGCCAATAAATACACTAAAACTGATTTGTAGATGTTAATCAGTGCATTCACTGATTCTTCCCCATTATCTCCACCTCAAACTGTGTTACTGAGTAACAGAGTCAGTCCTGTGGCATCTGAAGCCGTTAAACTCTGAGCAGTAAGAAATGCTGACCAACACTAAGTACTGTCAGTCCTTCAAACCAGAAGTGTTTCAACGGCCCAGACTCTCGCCGACACTGTAAAAGTGTCGACAACCTTATTTTCCTCAAGGCAAACACAAAAACAAAAGAAAAAAAAGAAAGAAAGAAAAAAAAAAAAAAAAGATTTCCACTGCATTTTTAACTCAATATTTCAGTTTTTAAATATGCATTCCACAGACTTGAGACTGTCGAGTGGAAACACTCACATATAGATGGAAATGCAGAAAGATGGATAAGACTTTAGGAGCAGCCACTGGGAATCTGCTGAGAAGAGTCTGAAGGTAAACCTCCAGCTCCTTCTGCCTCTTTTCTACAAGACTCTTGGAATTTTTCCCAATGATCTTCTTAGGTGGCAACAGATGTTTGTCAATCTTCTTCTCTGCGGTGAGCTAAAAAATAAAAACGCACAAGAAAATGAGTCACGCGGTACTTTTAACATATCGTTAAGGGAACATTACTGCTTTGTGTACACTCTGACAATACCTTACCTTTTCATGCAGTTCATAGAAGTCACTGTAGCGATGCTTAATAGTCCACCGGTGGTCTCCAACCTTCACTTCAATAATGTATACCTAAAAAATAAAGGATAAATACAAAGACTTACAGAAATATAATGAAAACTCTATACAACAGATGACTGAGCTGGATATGAAAGCCATACACACGGTGGCAGCCCTACAACCAGTGCCCAGGGGCAGTGCTTTGGGATGGTACCTTGCTTGAAGTAACCTACACACCTGGGACTCAAACCTACAACCGTCCCATCATGGTGGGACAAATTTATGCCATAAATGTAACTGCATTTGCAATCACTCTGGATGACCCTGACTCGCTGAATTGTGCAGAAAGTTTGGAAAATGAAAGATGTGGGCAGATCAGAGGGCCATTTATTTATAGGCAACATTAGCGGATTAATATCTAAGGTAAGTAATTAAGTTGACGTGAAAATGCTTCTCTGAACCATAAACACACCAGGCTATACATCCAGCACCCGGGGGGCAGCGTCGGGAACGATACCTACTGGTCCAGGACTCAGACCTACAACCATGCAATCAAGTACTCTAGTGGTGGGACCCTCAGACCAAGAGGTTTAAGGTTCAGATCCTACCTCTGGCACTACCTCCACTGGGGAATCGAAGACTGTCAGCTAGTGAAAGTGAAAGTGACCGCGCTCATCATTGTGAAACTCAGCACAACGAAATCACACTGCTCCATTTATCCCATACACACACTGTGCAGCAGGGCTCAGCTTTTTAAAGCACCCAGGGAGCAGTGATGGGGACGGTACCTTGCTCAAGGGTACCTCAGGGCAACCCACTGGTCTGGGATTGAAATGCACGAACTTCTGATCCCGGGGCATCGTCCCTAAACACTAGGCCACCGCTGCTAGAATTCGTCTACTTGACACCAAACCTCTCTGAAAGACTTTGACTCAAAAAATTGAGCAGAAATTTGGGAAACTGTGTGGAGTACTGCCTTCATATGATTTATTATTTTACTTATTATTAATCACCTGAAACCCAGTTCCCATCCCAAACACTTCCTGGCCACATGCTAGTTCTTCATTTCCTCAAACTCCTGACACAGGAATTCAGTATTTATAGAGGAAGAACCCATGAAATCCTCAGGTAGTTATCTTATAACATATTCAAGGTAGTTCGTGTGTTAATGTAGCTCTAATAGAGTTAATCTGGACCTGTTAAAGAGCTGAATAAGTGATAAATAGGAATATTCAACAGCCTGAGTGGAAAACTGTCCTCCCTGATGCTGGATCTGGTTCATTAGCAGGAAAACTGAGCTGTGGAGACTTGGACAGCCCTGTCGGTTCACTTTAGAGCAAAAAAAACTGAAATATATTGACATTTTATCCTTTTTTAAAGGCAGATATCAGTCCTGACACAACTGGGACTCACGGTATAGTTTTCCACAGGCTCCGACCCGACAATACAGACACTCTTCTCGCTGCTGGGCTCGGGAAATGCTGCACAATCCATCTCTGACCACAAAAATCAGCCCACTCTGTACCGTACCGCAGTCCTGAGCGGCTTTTCCTGTCTGTGCTGGTCCTCAGCGCTCCGCGGCCTCCATCTTTGTTTTGAAACCAACGGCCGTTATTTTTTTCACACTCAATTTCCGACAAGTACCGCCCATCTTTACGCTGTGATTGGCTACAGCGCGGCATTACCTGTGCACGGATTGGATGTCAGATCGTACTGAGAGGGAACGCGAACCAATCAGGAGGCCCAAGAGGCCGGCGTTCGTTTAAATACGGGTGGGAAAAAACGTAACGTTTTCTCCTCCTCTCCGGAAGCTCAGCGCGCGAGGAAGTGCGGTGTGTGTGTGTGTGTGTGTGTGTGTGTGTGTGTGTGTGTGTGAGAGAGAGAGATATGAGGAAAATCTAAAACACGCACTTTAGTTCCCTCAAACAGTTACAGTCTCTAAATTTGACAGACACTGACAGTGTGGAAAGATTGTGCTTGGTAGAACAACTAGAAGTACATTCAGTAGTAATATACTTTTGTATAATATAGTACAGTATGACAGAGTACAGTATAGTGTAGTGAAGTACTGTACACTTCAATGTAGTATAGTAGAGTATAGTAGAGTACAGTGTAGTATAGCTGAGTGCAGTATAATGGAATACAGTGCAGTATAGTACAGTACAGTGTAGTATAGTGCCGTGCAGTTTAGTGGAGTACAGTGTAGTTTAGTACAGTACAGTGTAGTATAGTAGAGTGCAGTATAGTGGAATACAGTGCAGTATAGTACAGTGCAGTATAGTAGAGTACAGTGTTGCACTGTAGTACAGTTCAATGTAGTATAGTAGAGTGCAGTATAGTGGAGTACAGTGTAATATAGTACAGTGCAGTATAGTAGAGTACGGTGTTTCACTGTAGTACAGTTCAATGTAGTATAGTAGAGTGCAGTATAGTGGAGTACAGTGTAGTATAGTACAGTGCAGTGTAGTATAGTAGAGTGCAGTATAGTAGAGTACAGTGTTGTACTGTATAGTACAGTTCAATGTAGTATAGTAGAGTGCAGTATAGTGGAGTACAGTGTAGTATAGTAGAGTACAGTACAGTTCATTGGAGTATGGTAGAGTACAGTGTAGTAGAGCACAGGTCAGTGTAATATAGCAGAGAACAGTACAAGATAGTATAGTAGAGTACAATACAGGGTAGTATAGTAGGGTACAGTACAGTGTAGTACTGTATCGTACAGTACAGCTTAGTGTAGTAGAGCACAGTACAGTATAGAAAAGCACTATAGAAAAGGTCACAGGTTCGATTCCCACCTCCAGCACTACTACAGGGTTCCTGAGCAAGGCTCTTAACTCCAAGTATCTCCCGGGGGGAGTGTTCTTGTAGTGAAGAAATGTCGGACGCTCTGGATAAGAGCGTCAGATAAATGCTGTAAATGTAAATGTACAGTGCAGTGTAGCAGAGTACAGTGTATAGTATATAGTACATATAGTACAGTATAGTAGGTTATAGTAGAGTATAGTTCAGTGTAGTATAGTAGGGTACAGTACTGTATAGAGTATTGCAAGAAAGTGTGGTGTATTACAGTACAGTATAGTACACTAAAGTATGATGTAGTATTGTATTGTATCATATAGTGTGGATGATAATACAGTATGATATATCATTTTATGATATAAAAACTATAACATGTTTTGGTGTATTGTAGCTTTGTATTATTAAGGTATAGTTTTGTAAAGTACATTTATATTTACATTTACGGCATTTAGCAGACGCTCTTATCCAGAGCGACTTCCGTGTCCTGATTACAGGGACAGTCCCCCTGGAGTCTCTGTTTATTTAAATGGAAACATATCATTGAAACCCCATTTACTACATATTTCCATCTTCCAGTCAAAATCTGCAAATGAAGAAAACAGGCCATTTTAATTCAGTGCATTTTTAAAACCACACAAACTATCCATCCATCCATTATCTGCCGCTTGTCCCAAACGGGGTCGCGGGGGAGTGCTGGTGTCCAATCCAGCGCACACAGGGCGAGGACGGGGGACGCACCCTGAACAGGTCGCCAGCCCATCGCAGGGAGGAGCGGGACGGGGACGGTACCTTGCTCAAGGGTACCTCAGGGCAACCTATGGGGAAGGGGTTCGAACCCCCGATCCACCGATCATAGGGCCAACGCCCTAACCACTAGGCCACCGCTGCCCCCACACAAACTAGTGCAAGAACAAATTAATTAAATTTAAGAAACACGAGCAAGATACAGGACTGTAGAAAGATTACTGAAATGATGGAGCAGAGCAGCAGGTCAGGATCAGAATCTGTACAAACAACCAAATACACACTGTACACATCTGTGTGTGTGTGTGTGTGTGTGTATGTACACATCTCTCTGACGTGTGTGGAAAAAGTGAAAGTGACTATTCTTGTCATTGTGAAACACAGCACAGCACACTGTGTACCACAATGAAATTACACCTCTGCATTTTACACACACAGCAGGAAGCAGCTATTAAGAGCCCAGGGAGCAGTGACAGCAACAATACCTTGCTCAAGGGTACCTCAGGGTGACTTACTGGTCTGAGATTCGAACCCATGACCTTCTGATCCTGGGGCTCCCTAACCACTAGACCCACAGCCCCACTGTGTGTGTGTGTGTGTGTGTGTGTGCCAGGATGCATAAAAATGCAGAGTAAATGAGTATACATACATGTAAACTTTATTAACAAGTTTGACCACCATCAGTTTATACAGTATGAAAGCATGCTGCTGACAGGTCTGGCCTTTAAAAGTTCAATTTGATTCCAACTGATAGGAATTCGCCTCTAAATAAAGTAAATACAATGCATTAACAAGCAAAGCCCGATCTATTTGTACAACTGAAATCGTGCATGCTTCCAAACATCGTCGATTGCGAAATAGTGCGCACTTTATTAACAGACTGCAGTGTTTTCACAAAAAGACAGGCCCGTTCTTCATGCTTTGTTGTGTTCCGTCCCCCTGCACGTACACGCCGTGGATCACGTTTGGCCAAACCTTTGTGCCTTCTGAGATTAGAAACTGATCTTGGACCTGTGGAGCTTTTTAAACGTCTTTCAACATGAATGCGACGGAGGCGACAGTCGCTGATCCTAGACCAGCCTTTAGAATAAACCAGAAAAAACCACTCGCTCGTGTTTAGGGGGTGAGCTTAATTTGTTGCGTTGCTTAAACGGGGGTTTGCGCTTTGTTTGCGTGTTGTACACGTGTAAATGTTTTAATTTGTATTTTACTGTGTTTAACTTATATGTTAAATGCCTTTAGTTTGGCAGATTTGCGTGCGGACACCCCTAAACTCGGGAGCAGATGCCACGTCCCAGGGACTATATAAAGGGTGTTAAAGACCGTTACAAAGGAGTTGACAACTGTCAGTGGGAAGAGTGGCTCATTGGTTAGGGAGGTAGTCTGAGGTAGTATCTTGAGGCAAGCCGTGAACATAATTTTAACATTTTACCTCAGAAATACATATTATTTAGCGAGAGGAGAGAAAGGGGCTGCTAAAAAGGGCTCAAAGCTGCCCACACTGGAGGCCCGGCGTCAGGCTATGCGCTGTCGAAAGCCAGCTACGAAAAAAAAAACGGAAAAAATTGTCAAAAGGTAGACTTTTTTTTATTGGGTTAGTTGTGAAAACGACAACACCGAACCTTCACCCAGGCAGAGAGTTTGCTGGGAGGGGGATGTGAGGCAGGATGTGCGGAAAAGGCCTGTGGGGGAGCTGCAACGGCTTCTCCCTCAAAGACAAGCCGAGGAGAGTGGAGGGCCAGCGGGTGTGGCACAAGAGACACCGCGGGAGGCGAGGCCCCCAGCGCAGGACTCATTTCAGAGCCGAGTCCCTGCGGCCAGCTACGCGGGCGGCGGGCATGAGGGCCCCGCGGAACACCAACCAGTTCCTGATGCAGGAGAAGTACCAGCTGCTGCACATGCGCTCTGACTCGGTAGGCACGGACAGCGGCTCAGACTGCGAGCTGGACTACGCCGACATGGACGCCTACCTCGGCGTGCTGGAGAACGCCAGGGGCGCCCTGCTGGACAGTCCCGAGCCGCCCTCGCCCCCCACCGCCCGACAGCTGGGCTCAGCCTTCGGCTTCTTCGGCTTCGGCGAGCAGGAGGAGAGTCTCCAGTACTTTCCGTCCGAGGACGATGTCCTGCAAAGTGAGGACTTTATGAGGAAGGACTTTAACGCCTTCTGCGACGCTGTGGCGCCGTGTACATAGAACCGCCGACGAGTATTTACTGTAAGCCACATTTTGCAGCCACATTCTGTGTTTTGTGTTTTTAAAAGTGGTGATTCTCAAGAACCGACTCTTTCGAACTCGATTAAACGATTCACTGATTCACATGTCTGCTTTATTCTTCAGTATACATTATGAACGGTTCAGTGGGCTAATTGGAAATGCTTGACAAGATCTCAGGTGCAGAAAGTATGAATTTATTTATTTTTTGCACAAAATGTCGTTTTTCTGAGATCAAGGGGGGGAAATCCAGGTCCAGAAAGTTGAAATCCAGTCCAGGATTTTGCTCCAGCTGTCTGTAGATCCATTTACAGCTTTCTGAAGTTCAACAGTTGGATTCAAATCCTGGAGTGGATTTAAACTTTGTGGACCTGGATTTTTCTACTCGTTTATCTTATGTTTCTAAAGGCAGCTCCATCTGATGTTTCCTGTAGACCATCTATTTGCGCTTGTCATCTGGTTTGATTCACAAGAACCTCGAGTGTGATTTTGATTGTCTATTTTTATCATGTTTAGTGAAGGAGAAACAAACGGTGTCCTGGGTTTTGAGCACCTGTGTCCAAAAGGCTGGGTAATATTAAATAAAATCCCCAACGGATCCATGTAAACATACAGAAGAGGCATTTTGTATGTTACTGCCCTAGTATGGACGTTTTGAATATTTTCAAAAAGTAATAAACATCCTTTGCAGACACTGGAAGTCATTTAAGTTCAAAACAACTTGTTCACATGAACCGATTCTGGTGTCGACTCCTGGCCAGTGTTTTGTTATGGAAGTGGGGCCAAGGAGGAGTGTGAGGAAACAGCCAATCAGATTCGAGGTCACGCCCACAGTTATTTCTCGGTTCAGCCACCTCATGTTAACATTTTTTAAAAGAAATAAAATCTTTAAAGTATTTCTGTTTGACTTCTCTTTTATTTGAGATGAGGGGGAGGGTGATTATGTGCCTGGTCCTTAAAGCTGTCAGGATTCGGCCTTCTGAGTACTTTAAACTCAAGCTTTAGTCCATAAAATGAAGGGATGGTGTGTTCTCCATAAGTGTATGAAATGTGTCCATAAACAATAGGCCACTTTGCCAGAAATCTGTTGCCTGTGGAGCTGATATATGAGGCCTGTGCGAGCAGTTAAATCCTGCAGGCTGACTCCACACCCTCCTCTGCTGCCAGATGGATTAGTCCTTGCCTATAGAGGCATGTCTCAACAGCAGGGCTTATTTTCACCAAGAGCGAAGGTGTGTGTGTGTGTGTGTCCTGCTGCAAAGCCTCTCTGCAAGAAGAGACTAGCTGGAGAAAGTGCTTCATATGAGCTCTTGGTGAGAGGCCTTTCCACTGCACCGCGCCCAGTGAAGGACAGCCTTTGTTCATTGATAAACCGAGATGGTGCTGGACGTGACGAGAAAATGAATATGTATCTTTAAAGGAGCAATTCTGCCATTTGTTTACAAATCAAACTGAACTATTGAGATTTAAACACAGAGTGAAATGGTTCAAATAGAGATTTACAGTTGTGAATATAACCATGCGTCTGCAAAGTAATTATAGCCATTTTATTTCCACTCTTCAACCCAAATGTGAATTCGAAAGGGTGGTGATGACGGTAAATTAGTGAATCTGAATGAAATCAGGAGCTATTTTGTCTCACAACATCCTGCATCTATCCCTCTGCCATGAATGGGTTTAGTTTTAGGTCGCAATCTTCTCCAAACCTCTAAAATCATTTTTCAGGCAGCGTCTTCTTGTCTGTGAGGGAGATTCAGACGTCTGCTCCTATTCACCACTACTGGCAACACACCAACCCCACTCTGTAAGACTCAACAACCTCTTTCTTTGTTAGAAAAGAAGAAAAAATGGCCCCTTAACTACATTTTGTTTGCTCTATATCAACAGAGGACCTTCATTATGCCAATGTAGGACTTTTCAGTGTATCTATCAACACGGGATACTTTTGGTCTAAAGTAAAACACTAAAGATCCAAAGTGAGAAGTCCAGGAAATGCAAAAGTCTTAAACAAACCTTGATTTCTTTATATATTTTAGGAAATCACCTTTTTGGTGCAAGATTACCAAAGATACAAGGTTCTAGATAAAGAGGATCCATTCACTCAGCGTTCAGCATCAGCAGTAAACCAATCACCTGATAATCTGGGATCTGCTCCTCTTTCTTCACTGCTTCATGTCTTAAGTTAGACGCTTTGTTCTGCTTGAAGGTTCAGACGTAGATCACTGTGTGGATTAACCAACACAGAACTATCAAACTGCTCAGGTACAGAGACTGGACTGAACATGAGAGACAACAACACTGTCCTTCAGGAAGATCTGGAGAACTGCTCAGGTACAGAGACTGGACTGAAAATGAGACAAATGTAGAGACATAAAGAAACGAGGTCTGGGCTCCTTACCTTAGTTCAAGACATGAATTGGAAAATACTCTTCTTCTTCTTCGGCTGCTCCAGTTTAGGGGTCGCCACAGTGGATCATCCATCTCCATTTCCTCCGGTTCTCTGCATCTTCCACCTTCAAACCGACCACCTGCGTGTCCTCTCTCACCTCCTTGGTCTTCATCTTTCCTTCTCTCTTGGCAGCTCCATCCTCAACACCCTCCTCCCAATATAATCCTCGTCTCTCCTCTGGACATGTCCAAACCAAAGCAACCCAGCTTCTCTAACTTTGTCTCCAAAATGTCCAACCTGAGCTGTCCCTCAAATATACTGATTTCTAAATGAATGGGAAAACAATAACATTTCAAATATATTTAAGTGTGACTAATACTACGATTAGAAATGTCCGAACTCGAAGTGGTTTTATTGAAATGAAAGGACCCGGGAAGCAGTTACGACAAGTTGAGCTTGCATTCCTTTGACTGTGAGCAGTTTCATGGTTTACAAAGAAGGGCCTCCATCCTCCATTAGCACAGAGTGAGGCTTTAATTATGAGCATGAATAGGCCCCCTGATGAGGCCATGCTAAGCGCTAAAGTTAGGCCGGGCTGTTAGGCCCGTTTCATGTGAATGAATGAATGTTTAGACAGCGAAGTGTCAAAGTTTGTACTGAAATCTATTACCAGTCATAAACGCTGAAGCATATTCTCATTTTTTGACAGAGAAAGCCAAAGAGAGGAAGTCTATTTCAATGCTAATGCCTGTTTTTCTGGATTAATGCTGGTTATGGACCATGCAACTCTGTCAGCCATTCAAGACCTTTCCAGTCAAGGACGTCTTATCTTTGGTTGGAAAAATCAGCCCTAAAAAAGGTGTTAATCTTAAGCAAACAAGAAGTCCAGGGCAGCCCAGGCATATTCCCACTAAAATAGACCAAATTTTATGGACGTTTACTTTCATCTTGTCTATGGATATGCGTTTAAAAGCAGATTAACTTCAAATGCAAACTCTGAATGTGCGCTCTGACCTCCCGTAAGTCCCCTGTTGACCCAGAAAGTGGACCACGATGGGCAGACGGGGGGATGGGACGAGTTCAGAGGCGTATAGTGGCTGCTTGAGTTCACACTGTGAACTTTTGACAGAAAGCAAACCATCAGCTATCATGTTGTGACATGTCATGCAGTTTGTGGCCTGGGTCATGTTGTCTCTGATCGTTTCACGAGCTACGCGGGGTGTCGAACTCTGACCTCCCTTTTTAACTTTATGACACGTTTCAGAAATAGTTGCTGTATTTTTAAAAATTTGAATAATTTACAATCAGGTCTTATAACGTCAGCTGGGTCAGGTAGCATAGTCGGCCGCAGTGAAGGTCATCCTGGATGTTATATTTATATATATATATATATACACATAAACCAAGCTAAATAAGCATTTTTGCGCTTGTGACAACATTTTAAACCCCACTGATTAATACGCTTCAAACTCAGTATAAGCTCAGTGTTAATTCCGCAAAGTGTGTGAGCTCCAAACAAAGCTCAATCAGCTGTCTGAAGCCTTGACCTTCACAACAAACCCCCAGAACTTCCATATATGGAGATGTTTTTTGTCACTACAGAGATTCACACGTGTAGCATTTGCAGGAAGGATCCATCCTGGAGGTCAACTCTGCGTATCTGATATGCTAGAGCAACGGGAGCTTTTTAGATGGTAGGGAAAGGGTCAGTTAGTCCTGCCTAAGGTTAAGACTAAACATGGAGATGCAGTTTTTTGCTGTTAGGCTGTTCTTGAATGCCAACAATGCTAGAATAGCAACACCAGAACTTTCAAATCCAACCATTTTGGATCATATCTGATGAGCTAAATTGTCGTTTGTACTCTCCTGTAATACCTTATCTTTATTTCAAATCTGCCTTCCTTCTCATTTTTCATCTATTGTTTTAATCATGTCTTAATTTCTCTTTTTTTTCCTCGGTCCTGCTAATATAGTGGCCAGTGTCTCTGCCTGTCACATGGAAGAGTGGTGTCTGGTTCCCCAGTGGAAAGTTTGCTTGCTTTATCGGGGCAAGAGCGGTCTAGTGGTTAGGTACTGCATTGAATAAATGGGGTTTATAAGTACACTTGCCTTGCCTTTATGCCACAAATTAAAGTGAATCGAAAAGTGATTTTATAATCCCTTCTAAGGTGCCAGAATTGATGCAGCTGAAAAGTGTCAAAAGTGCATTTTTGCAATTCATTAACACCATTTTTTATATATTTAAACACACAAATGACTGACATTTTGGAAGGACTGAATCTAAACCGTGCACAAATACAGCCGTTAAGGTTCAGGATTAGCCGAGGGCCTGTACGTTCAGTGTAGGCCTCTCCCCCTCCCCCTCCCGGCTGCTTAAAGAAGCTCCAAGAGGGATTAATGGCGGCGATAATGATGTAAAGGGAACACTCAATCCCCAATGTCTCTCTAACCCTCTCCTTTAATCGGTCTCAGTAGGATTTCCCTGCGTTCCATCCACTCTCCCTCTCGCCTGTGGACTCCTCTAACAATGTGATTCCGTCTACACTGAAAAAAAACAACCAATCACGGGCCAAGAAGCACCTCCTCTCCTACTGAGCCCATTCTTTGTTTGTTAGTCTGAGCCAGGCTGGGTTATGTGGTGAGAAGATGTGAATTCTGGGAGAAATCCGATTGAACTGGATTGTTTTTAGGAGAGAAAATACAAAATAATTATTGAAAACAAATGATCAACCTCATGCAGCCTTAATGCATTAATCTTTCCCTTTTATGTTATCTGGCAACCAAAGCCCAATTTTAATATTTCCAGACTCATTTACAGCGCATTCCTTTCATTCTAGTGAATTAAGAAATAAACGTGAAAGTGACTATTTGTCATTGCGAACTGCACAACACATCGGGCAACAGTGGCTAGCCAGATCCAGCATCCTGGGAACAGAGATGGGGGCAGTACCTTGCTTGAGGGTACCTCAGGGTAACCTAGTGACCCAGGACTTGAACCTACAACCTTCCTGTCCTGGGGCTTAGTCCCTAAACTCCAGGCCACCGCTAAAGGGAGAGGGTGATTGATTTTATTGTTTATTATTCATCTATTATCTGAGCTGACAAAAAATGAAGTGAAAGTGACTATTTGTCATTGTGAAAACAGCACAGTGAAACACAACCTCCGCTTTCACCCACAAACATCATGCAGCAGGGGGGAGCTGCTCAAAGTACCCAGGGAGCAGTAAACAGTTCCTAGCTCAAGGGTACCACGGGGCAACCTACTGGCTTGGGATTCAACCCCATGACTGCTCTGGGCCTAGTTCCTAGTTCCTATGCTGCTGATGCCCCGGTAATGAACTACTACAAAGTGTGCAGAACTTGATACGCCGCTAAAGTGTTTATGATCTCTACAAAGTTTCTTCACCCGTTTCAGTGAGTGATGGTGGACGAACGTCTCTTTCGGAGGACAGGACACACCTGGGTAAACAAACGAAGGAGAAATGTTCGGAAGACAATGTTTGGTTTCCAGCATTTTGAACAAATTGATGACCTAGGTACGTTTTTTTGGCCCGTTTGCCTCTTTAGGACCAATCCGATTGATTCGTATATTAAGGACTTGTGGAGATGCTCCTAAATGACCCCAAGTTGTCACTTTAAACAAACTCAGAAACAAGTCATTCCTGTTTGAAAGAGGGAGGCAGTTAGGCTGCAAACAGCAAAAGAGAATAAACAACAGAAGGGTGTGTGTGTGTGTGTGTGTGTGTGTGTGGAGGGGGAGGCTCATCTCACAGTTAGAGACTGCATGTATGATTATGATTTTTACTGTAACCTTTAACAAAGTATTTAATTGTAAACTGTTTTAAGTAGTGATAAGTCACAGGTTGTGTCTAAAAAGATCAGGTTTAAGCAAAGGTGGGAAGAAACACAGTACTTTGTTACTGTCCTTAAGTAGTTAACAGGTTTGTATACTTTGAGTAATGATTTTCATCCATTTCCTTCCTACATTTGAAGCCAAATATCTGTCCTTTCTCCTCTTTCCATTCTCAGAACAGACTCCTTTATTCAGTCTGAACATGAGTTAATCCTCCATTATTTTATCCTCCATCTTCCATCTTTTATCCTTCATCTTCATATCTCCACCTTCCCAACATCCAGACCGTCTCAGACTAAATGGACACAAACGCACAGTAAAGACGTCCCTCTGTGTGTCCACCGGTGCAGGACAGAGTGAAGGAGAGTGAGAGAGAGGACAGGGAGAGTGGACGGTGGAGTTCAGGGTGTGTGAAGTGTGTGTCCGTGATGGAGAACTAGTAGAGACGGTGATGAAAGTGAAGCGGTGAAGTTCATGTGGATTATTTTCAGTAGATTGTTTTTATTGGAGTTGAAGTTCGAGGCTTTAATAGTCTTTAATTCTATTAATATGGAGTGAGATTCAGTTCACTTTCAGCACAGACAGACGCTCCAGACGTCCTTCAAAGGAGACACGTCTCACTTTACACTCTCAGTACACTCCTGTACTTTTACTTTACACTCTTAGTACACTCCTGTACTTTTACTTTACACTCTCAGTACATTCCTGTACCTTTACTTTACGCTCTCAGTACATTCCTGTACTTTTTACTTTATGCTCTCAGTACATTCCTGTACCTTTACTTTACACTCTCAGTACATTCCTGTACTTTTTATTTTACGCTCTCAGTACATTCCTGTACCTCAATTCTCAGGTAAAGAATGAGTGGCCTTTTGCCATCTCTGTGTTTAGGAAACACTGCAACTTATTGTGAGCTATAAAAATAGGCAACCTTTTTACACAATAGAGTCTGTCTTTACAAACCTGTGATCTAGAATGAAATTACAGTTATCAATTCGTCATGGAGTTGGCCTAGTGGAAGGATATTCACCTACAAACCAAGAGGTCACAGGTTTGACTCCCACTTCCAGCCCTACCACCACTAGGGTCCTGAGCAAAACCCTTAATTCCAAGTTGTTCCAGGTGGACTGTCCCTGTAGTTAGGACGCTCTGAATAAGAGCATCTGCTAAATGCTGTAAATGTGATGTAATGCAAATATCATGAATACTGAGGAGCCTGATCTGAGATCAGTCCTGGGGTAATCAGTTCCCTGTACAGCTGAAGTTTGGTTCATTTATAGCTCATACTGGGTCCTAAACCACCTTCACAAAGAGTTTGATGTCGTTCGAGAGACGTTTTGTAATAACCATGTGTTAGTCTTGGATAATGATCATAGACATATAGTATAGTAAACATAACTTGTGCTAAAGTAATTAAATGAGCTGTTTGGTAATTATTTCATAGCGAGCTTTGAGGGGAAAAAAGGTCATAAAGTGTTAACCCCACTCCAGGCTCATGAAACCCAAGACGACCAATCAGAAGACAGGACGCCTTCTCCATTTCTGGCTAAGGAAGCTCACATGTCCTGCTGACACCCTTGTTATCTGAGCCTTTAACTCAAATATGGATTCGTTTATGGTCCAAAAAAGGAGGACAGGGAGGGGTTAGAGGAGGGGTTAGAGGAGGGGAAGGGAGGGGCAAGACCCTCACGTGTAGAAGAGTGCAACCCTTCTAAGGTAAGAGCATCATAAAGGAGTCATTGTAGGCCTCGTTGGGATTTTGCACACTGTGATTGGATCCCTGCAGCAGCAGATGTCAACACAATTTGACAGGGAGGTTCCCATAAGGTCTGCTCAGTGTGTGTGTGTGTGTGTGTGTGTGCGTGTGTGTGCGCGTGCATGCTCAGTTACACCCAAGCAGTTGCTGTTTTTACATTTGATTCATAAGTCAGGAAGAGGCTGCCTATTAATCTGCAAACTTTTCCAATAATGCTTGAATAATCAATAAAAATGCAGTCAAACCATAAAATTCCAGGGATTTGTCAATGAACAAGGGTGTGAAAAGTTATCTAAGTCCACTATATTGTCCATTCTTCCATATTTATAGGACTCACAGACAACTCAAACCTCATTACTCTCAGTTCCCAGTGTGGACACTCAAATGTGTAAGTTAAACGGGGGGTCAGGGGGACATAAACACAGCTTAGATCCACAAACCGTGGTGATTTATATATGTATGCCTACACCAATAAAACTATATACATCTATATAACCTGTAGAATACTGCTTGATATACGTTTTCTAATAAAGAATCTTCAAGAAATGAAGAGTCAAATTGGTCCAGTAGTTTATTAAGCTGTGAATATTTCTGTTTTACTTGCAGTTCACTCTGGCATAGAAACCCATTTTATTTCCCTAAAAACGTTCCGAAAACGGTCGAATGTGTGGATGTCCATGAAAGATGAACTGAAACACCACAAAGAACCCTAAAAGGTTACACACACGCTGACTAAAGCATGGTTCCAGTGTGATCTAGATCATCATAGAACTGTTCCACAGCACTGCAGAACCCTTATACACGGCAAGAGATGTTCCTTAGATAGTTTCTCTCTGAGTTCATGATCAGAAAGAGTCGGTTCGGTAAAGTGAATCGAGCTTGGTGTCTGTGTGTCAGTGGGGTGGGGTGGGGTGTGTGTGGGTGGGGGGGGGGGTGTTATTGTACTAGTCTGTGTAGCCTGCCCCCCCAATAGTCACATGTCTCTCTCTCTCTATAACAGGTAATCACTGTGTGTGTAATCTGGCAGGGAAGGGAACTGCTTTTGAATCTTTTGAGCCAACACACACCCCCAGACCTCCATCTTCAAGCTCACACCCCCCCTTTAAAAATACATTCCAGGAAGAAGATAAAGAAGGGAAATTAAGGAAAGCGAGGGCTGGGACATGAAATAAAAGCCAACAAATAAACCTTCCTCCTCACCAGCGAAAGAGCTGAAACATCAACAAGGTCTTCTCACTCTCAGTGCTAAACAGACACAGTGTCCAAAAGTATTCAGACAGACCTTCTGAATGAGTTCTGCTACTTTAATGTGCCCACACAGCCTATCTATCTATCTATCTATCTATCTATCTATCTATCTATCTGTCTGTTTGTCTGTCTGCCTCTCTATCTATCTATCTATCTATCTGTCTGTCTGTCTGTCTGCCTGTCTATCTATCTATCTATCTATCTATCTATCTATCTATCTATCTATCTATCTATCTATCTATCTGTCTGTCTGTCTGTCTGTCTGCCTGTCTATCTATCTATCTATCTATCTATCTAGCTTTCAAGAGCAGTCCAAGGTGGTATAAAGCCCCACAAGGAGAGATGAAAACACGTTTTGATCCTCACTGAGGCTGCAATCAAATCCTCACAGCAATGTTCCAACATCTATTTGCACATCCCTTTCCTGGGCAAAATCTTCACGGATGTTCATGTGGAAGCATTTTTTAATGCACAACTACTGAAGGTTTGCGGCTCTAAATGACCACCATAAGCTCATCCCGGTTCACTTTTAGAGTCAGATTGTCACGATCAGCTCCCTGAGCGACACAACGAGGCATTTGCTCCTATTTTCACCCTGACTCAAAATGGCAGCTGAGCCTTTTAGTGGAGGGTTATGTCACTGTTGAGGGACTTCAGTCCCCTCCTCCTACTTTCTCGCTCTCTCTCACACACACACACACACACACCCCGCTGTGATGTCAGTGTAATAGGAAACCTCAGCATCCTGTTTGTGCTGGGGCTGCTGGTCTGGTGGAGGGTTGGTTAGTCTGGTTAGATGCTCAAAGACACTGAACGCTGTAGCGCTGAACCATGGAGAGAATTTCACGGACTGCAGGAGCAGAATGCACCAAACATCTCTCACATGTTCAGGAGATGGAGAGATAACGGTAAACGAAAAGGAATGAGGTTTTTCAGAGCAGCCTTGTTATCCAGGCCTGGTAGAGAGCCTTTAGGAAACAGACTGGAGCATAAGAGCAGAAAACATGGCAAACAAAAGGAGCCTTTCATCAGTTAGAAATGCTTCTTTCTGCCCAAAACACAAGTTAGCATCAGAATCAATTCAATACAGTAATGAAGGAAAGAACAGTTTATTATGTGAACAGTAGCTGATGCTCCGGGAGCTGACTGAAGAATTTCCAGCCATTGATGTCCAGCCCGATTTATTTTGGGACTGATTAAGCTGGAATTTATTCTCATATTACTGTTTTAAACACCGCCAGATTAAAAAAGTCTTTAAAGGATTAAAGACACTGCAAGGAGTCTTTAAAGGATTAAAAAAAGGATTAAAATTCATGTTTTTTGTCATTTTAGTGTTTAAAGCTCTAGAAAATCCCTTTTACTCTTTACTGAATTCATGTAGGGGCAGCGTTGGCATAGTGGTTAGAGGATCGGGGGTTCGAACCCCTTCCCAATAGGTTGCCCTGAGGTACCCTTGAACAAGGTGCCGTCCCCGTCTCGCTCCTCCCTGTGATGGGCTGGCAACCTGTCCAGGGTGTGTCCCCGTCCTTCGCCCTGTGTGTGCTGGGTTGGACACCAGCACTCCCCCGTGACCCCGCTTGGGACAAGCGGCAGAAAATGACTGACTGATTGAATTCATGTAAAGTACATTTTGATATATATATATATATAGTCGTGTGAAAAAATTAGAACATTAAATATTCAGTCCTTTATTAAGAGAGGTTCTCATATTGATGTCTAATCTTGAATTTCTTTATCTCGGGAAAGGAAAGTGATTTAATCGCAGGTAAACAGCAAAAATTTAACTTTGAAAAAAGATTTTTTCATTAAACAAAAGATATCAAGAAAAATGCGTTTCTAAAAAAATAAGTTAGCACACCCTCCCCCTAATAGCTAATAGCTTTGGCTGAAATCAATGCAGTAAAACGCTTCTTGTAGCATCTACCAGTCTCTGTCTGGTCTGAGGAACATTTGACCCGCTCCTCAATGCAGAATTCTTTAAGCTGGGTGATGTTTGAGGGGTTTCTTCATGTACAGCCCATTTCAAGTCATCGCATCTCAATGGGCTTAAGATCTGGGCTTTGACTCGGCCACTCCACGACTCCATTTCTTAGTGTTCAGCCAGTTCTTGGTGAAAGTGAAAGTGACTGCCCTTGAAACACAACACAGCACAGCACAACACAACGAAATTAAACCTCTGCATTTCACCCATACACACACGTGCAGCAAGGGGAAAGCAACCGGGGAGCAGTGACAGGGACTGTACCTTGCTCAAGGGTACAAAGGGCAACCTACTGTTGAGGAGTCGAACCCACAATCTTCCGATCCGGGTCAAACTCCCTAACCACCAGGCCACTGCTGCCCTTACTGGTATGTTTTGGGTCTTTGTCGTGTTGCAGGGTCCAGTTCCGCTTCAGCTTTAACGTTCTTACAGATCACTGCTCCCCGAGCGTTTTCAATAGCTGCCCCTGCTGCATGGTGTGTGTGGGTTAAATGCAGAAGCTACATTTCGTTGTGGTTCACTGTGTGCTGTGCAATTCATGAAGATATGAACTTGGTCTGCAACATTTAGGTGTCAAAGTAGCATCCACGTGAATGCAGGTCCCAGCAGGACATGGTCCAGAGCATCACGCAGCACCTTCTCATAGTTCTTCCTCATGCCATGCCCTTTTCCACATAAACAACAGACCCACAGCCGTCCACATGATCCGTTTTTTCTTCACGTCTCAAATTTCTAACACTATCGGAGCAGGCATTAATTTTTTCAGGAGTTTGTGAATCAGCAGCTTCTACGTGGGACTAGACAAGCTGTCCTTCACCTTCCATGTGGATCAGTGAGTCTTGGAAACACCTGTGACTGTTGTCCATCACTAGGTAGGAAATAACCACTACATCTCAGGAGACCTGCCGTGCTGAAGATGTTCTGATCCAGCAGTTTGGCATCAGTTTGTCAAAGTGGCTGAGATCTTTACACTTTACATTTCTTTTCATGTCAGCTTCAAAAGCTGCCTGTTGAGCTGCACAGGGGCCACTGTAACAAGATTCAGTGCGCTTTACTTCACTTTCTCACACACTCCCGGTGTGCAAGGTATAGTGTGTGCTTACTGAATCATTACATAATGAAGAACCTGTTTGCTACTGATGTGGTCAGTAAGCACATTTAACATGTTTAATGCACTTGAATGGAAATGGTCACAATCTGCTGATACGAAGAGCTGACACCCTGACAGCAAACAATAAAAGGTGTTGCGTTTGCGTTTACGTTTACACACACACACACACACACACACACACACACACACACACACACACACACACACACACACACACACAGAGTCATGTAGGGCAAGACCAGGGCAAGAGCTCAGTTACACAAATAGTTTTCTCCCTCGCAGAGTGCTGGCACAGCATTTCTCACTGTGCCGCTCCAAGTGACACATGAATCTGATCCGAGCAGAACCAGCCTGGAGACATGAAGGACACCAGACAGCGACCCGAAAGGACCGAATCATATTTGAACCATATCAGACCAGCGTATTGAGTTTGGGAGCATGTTCGCGACTCACAGCCAATGGAAGGCCCGATTTTTGGGCCGGATCAGTGATTGAAGCAGACCAGCCTACAGCTTGGAACTGAATGTTAAGACTGATATTTTTTGGGAGTCAGGAAGAGTTCATTAGAAAATATAAGAAGGAAATTGAAGGGATGGAAATGGCTGAAGTTATTCTGACACCTAGTGGTGAAGATGATGTTTATTTACAAAGAAAAGTCATTAAATGATAAATATGATCAAGTTCAGTGCACTGAGGTATGAAGTTACAGATATGGAGGGAAATTCTGTTTGCTTGGTTCCTGCTGAGGGTACACCTGAATCATTGGCATCCTTTGAATCAGGAAATCTGCATGGGGTTCAGTCTTTCACGGTCAGCGTGTCGTCTTCTGGCGTCTTTGTGCTTTTTCCGACAATCCTGTAAAAGTGAAAAACGGGCAGTAATTTTTCACCCACCTGTTCTTTACAACCCTGTTTTAATTTGCTTTTAATATTCGTTAGCTGAAGGTCCTGGGTTCAATTCCCCAGACGGGACGGTCCGGGTCCTTTCTGTGTGGAGTGGACATGTTGTCCCCATGTCTTTGTGTGTTTCCTCCCACCATCCCAGGTGGACTGGAGATCCTAAATTGTCCCCTAGGTGTAAGTGTCTAGCTGGTGATTGGCTGGCAGAATGTCCAGGGCGTTTCCCTGCCTTTCGCCCTGTGAGAGCTAGGATAGACTTTCAGCTTGTGACTCTAATCAGGACAAGCGGCTCAGAAAATGAGTGAGCGAGTAGTCATGCCCTACTGGTTAGAGGGTTAGGGGTTCAATCCTATGGAAACCACTACTGCTCCTGGAGTGTGTAGGATGGGTTAAACACAGAGGATAAATTCACTGTTCACAGTGTGTGTGTGTGTGTGTGTGTGTGCACAAAATGCACATTTTGTAATTAAAAGTGAAAAATCAACCATTTGAATCAGTTATGATTCTTTATGAAAGATATAGTGTGTAACAAAATCTCATTTTCCCCACAACTGCTTTTGACAGACAGTTTTCAAGGTACTCCGAACGCAGCAGTGTGATTGGAGGAACCGTTTCTAAAGCCGAGGCAGACAAACCACCTGAGAACCTTATTTTGCCAAAATAAAAACATGAAATCAAAGAATCTTATTGGAAATTCTAATCTATTCTGACTTGATAAATCAGTGATCATCACTTTTGCACGGTTACCATCCCACCTCTCTGAGTTGGGTTCTCTTCTCCTCCCATGCGTCTCGCTGGTCCTCCAGTTTCTCAGTTCTGCAGAACTTTCTGGGTCCCTCTGTGGTCAGAAATCGATTGAAGTGATTATGTTCAAGCCAAATTTGAAGCAGCCGCCACCAAAAAATGATTCCAAACCCCAGAAAGAAATCTCTCTCTTACCCTTCAACCGAATGTCGCCCTCGAAAAAGAAGAAGAATGCTTTCGTGGGCGGCGGCACTCTGCAATCAAGAAACACAACTGATTCATTCACTGTCTGGATAATAAAAACTTATTTTGAAATAAAGTTTTGAACTTAAAAATAGTATAATTGAAAGCGATGGAGACAAAGGATCAAAAAGTGGCAAAAAAATAAGAAAAGTAATGTTTAATATCACACTCTGCGCCAAATCCAGATCATTATCAGCAGTAGCAGCGGTGGTCTGATGTTTAGGGACAAAGCCCCAGGCTCAGAAGGTCATGGGTTCAAGTCCTGGACCGCTTGAGCAATGTACCGTTCTCATCACTGCTCCCTGGGTGCTGGACGCATGGCTATTAACTTTACAGAAAGAACTTCAGATGGTGGTCTAGTGGTAGGATGCTCATTTTGGGCCAAGGGGTCACATGTTCCCACCTCCAGAACCATTGGGGTCCTGAGCAAAACCCTCAACCCCAAGTTACTCTAGAGGGACTGTCCCTGAAACCAACCAAACCTCAGCTAACTGGCCACATTTTGGATGATGGATGGGTAATGAGGAAAATGAACTGCATGACAGGAAAGAGAAGAACCTGCGAAAGTGTAAAGAGCAGAAGGTGTTGATCCACACTAATGCTTACTCAGTGGCGATGGTGGCGGAGGCTGGTTGTTCCTCATTTTCTTCTTCATCTCCCACATCGTCATCATCTGAACTGCTGTCCTGGAAACGAGGGTCCACTTGCCAAGAAACTTTGGGCCCTTTGAGAGTCTCTACTTCATATTCATCTGAGGCAACAGAACAGAAGGTCACAAAACAGAGTGTTGGAAGCCAAGATGGTGCTGATCTGCAGTCAGGCTGGAAGGATTTTTATATCCTAGCGGCTTTTAGATACTCCAAGTGCTTCATTTAAAACTTGCGTATTTAAGAGCCTGGTTTTAAAGAGAAAAAATGATCAATTCGGTGCAATTTTTAGCCCCAGTTCAAGCTATGGGTATCGAGTAAGGCAGAATATAGAGAACATTTCAGTTCTGCAATCAGACTGCAATGGCAAAGGCTTTCAATATATTAAAGGGCCCATGTGATCACTTTTTCTGGAATCAAAAAGGCTTGAAGTGTGTATGAGTTGATCTAGTCTATGCTCATTTAGTCTGGCCATGAAAGCTCAGCTGCAAAAACATTTTCAAAAAGGTTTTGTGATCCAAAATAAACATTTTTACATGCGAACACGAATACAGAATACAGCATTTTTCTCCTAATTTTTTTTTCCAATTTATTGGGAGAAAAATAAAAACGTAAAGCGCCAGAACACATTTTATGTTGTGGTTTTTTTCAACATCTCAATAAACTTCTTATTTAAATTCAGGAAACGTCATTTAATCCGTGTCATACCTTTATCTCTATAGTTATTAATGAAATCTAACAGAAACGCTCACCTGTTTTTGTGGTGCTCCCTGCTGTTGAATCCTCCCCGAAGAAAGAGAACGTAAAACCACGCGATTCGTCTTTTCCGGTCTCGACGGTGGACGAGAAAAACGAGTGCGTGTCCTCGACCGCAGCCTCATCTTCGTCCTCGTCCTCCTCTTTGTCCCAGGAACGTTCCTCCTTCTTTTCATTATTGCTTTCTTTTGTTGTCCCAAAAACCTCTTTCAGGTCCACAGCCACATCGTAGAAGATCTCCTTAGATACCTCTGGAAGTTTCTGTTCCTCTTCCCGTTTCTTTCGCCGAGCTGCTTTGCTGTCCGGGGGAATTGTGATTGGTGGGTGTGTTAAGGAAAAAATCTCCCAAATCAATCAGATCAATCATACCTTTCTTTTTTCGGAGGTTCCTTCTTGGTTTCGAAAGCAGCGTGTGCCTCACTTGTTGGATCGTAATGCAAAGCTGAGATATCCCTGAAATTCAAGAGCCATTTGAGATTTAAAGCAGATTTTAATATCACAAAAGCATGAAACAAATTTGGTCCCAAGCCTAGAAATCAAAGAGTTTCTGTAAAATTGTCATCTGCATGTAATAATTTTACAGATTTTTATTATTTCAAATCTCTTTCATATTTTTGCGAGATTTCTACTTCTTTCTCTAGTCTTTGTAAAAATACATCTCCAAAAATGTCTCGCAACCATCTTGCGTTCGGGAGTTACTTTAAACAGCAGAGTTTCTCAGATGAGCCAGTTGACTAAATGAGAAATCCTGAGATAAATGAAGATGGCAGGCTTGTGGATGTAGTTTAGGAGAAAACATAACTTTTTGTGAGCTGTAAAAATGAAAGGTCAGGCAGTCATGTCAGATGGTTTCAGGGCTGGAGAGAACTGATCCTGGATCAGGTTACCCTCTGTTTATGATTATCATTTCACTTAAAACACTGATTTTAGATCAGCTCTTTGCAAACAGATCCTGTTGCGAAAAAAAGAAATTAAGTCCTGCATTATCCAAAACCACACACATTGTCTGGTCCATATTAAGTGAATGTGAAAGTGACTATTAATGAAGTGCTACTCCTTAAACTACTCCTTCAGTTGTCAAAAAGAGTTTCAAAAACTATAAAAAAAAAAAAAACGAAAAACAAAGCTCTCGACGAGAATTTAATTTTGCTGAACAAGAAAATCCATACATCGATGATGTTGTGTAACATCAGCACCAGTCTGAAGCACTTTTTGGAGCTCAGAGTAAAGAAGCTCATACCTAAAGGTCTTTCCTTTCGTGGGCCCTTTATTCACGTCACTCGGCTGGATGCGGACATTGAGGACGCTCTGCAGGATAGACAGGTTCTTCCTTTTCTCTTCAACAAGCTCTGTTTCTCCAGGCTCTTGAGACATTTCCTCTGGAAGAATCATTAATTCCCCATAAAATAAAACAACTATGCCTGTGCTCACTTTCAGTAAACCGAGAAACTAAACTGCTGCATGTTTTTCTAAAAACATCTGCTGCAAAAAAACATGGAAAATAAGGCAAACTAACGGCTAACCTTGTTCTTCTGCTTCACCATCACTTTCAAGAAACTTAGCATTCATCTGAAATCTCGGATCGGTTCCAAACCTGGACTGTAATTCCAAGAGCTGAAAGACATAAATGGTCGTGAACACACAGGAAACCCCTCATTCAGAACACACGCTGCCGAGAAGATCCGCCGAGAAGAAAACGCTACACCATCAGGGATCAGATCTACCTTCTGTCCAGCTTTGCCCTCAAACTGTGGCTTTATCTGGAAGCGACCATCCTCATCATCTTCATCCTCACTGCTTTCAAACAGTTTGCCAGACCCTGCTTTCAGGCGTTCCTGCAGAACGAGGACAACATCAGGAACAAACTGTGATGAAAATCAAACAATGACAACCAGGAGGCACCAGCAGCATCTCCGTTCTTCTACCTTTCCTTTGAGGCTTTGCTTCTCCACAGCTTCTGATCCATCCGAATCAGACTCCTCCTCAAAGAGGCTCGTCTTCTGGGGTGCGTCTGGTTCTCCGCCATCGTTTACTTCATCGTCGGAATCAAACACAATGTGCTTCCCCTTATTTGCATTTGGGATATCCTTCAAAAAAAGAATTAAGACATGATGATATATTTCAAACTCTGCCATTCAAGTTCAAAAGCTTGGACAGAAACAGAAGAAAGAGGCTGTGGACAATTACTCGCTCTGGTCTTCAGATAACAGACGCTGTGTATTTGATGTCTAATATGGCCTTTAGATGGCGACGTTGTTTGAAATTTGTTAAGTTGATGTTCACTTATAGGATGGACGTGAGAAATGTTTGTTTATCTGATGTCTTAACAACTTCAAAGGGTAGCACTGAATGATGATTGTTCCCCTGAGCTTGCCTTGAACAAGGTACCGGACCCATCACTGCTCCCTGGGCACTGGATATGGCTGCTCAATGCTGCACGATGTGTGTGGGTTATATAGAAGCATTCTGCCATGGTTCACCATGACAAATAGTCACTTTCACTTCACTGTGAAAGTGTGAAATGTGAAACTTCACTGTGAAATGTGTGAGGTTTGTTTATTTGAGCTCAAGTGTTTGGTAGCTGCTAGGCATCACCTGCTGGACAATCAGCCAGACCCTGGAGTCTTGTACTTCAATAGCGAAGTTATTTACATGGCAATTAATGTTTCCAATTATGTCAGGTCTAATATATAGGTCAAAATAGAACGTCTCTCACTCACCAATTTCGAAAGAGCCCCTTGAATGAGCTTCTTCTGCTGCTCGGCCTCTTGGCGCCTCTGCTCTTGAGCAGCAAGACGTTTCTGATTGTCCTGCTGCTGTTTGGCAGGGTCTGAAATGAGCTTTTGAGGTGGACCAGGAGCTGCATTTTCTTTGGCTTGTTTAGAACCGACGTTGGCAGATCCCTTCAGGATGGCTACCTCTTCATCACTCGTCTCAGATCCATCAGTAGATGTGCTTTCAGATGAAGAGTCAGCTTTGGAAGCAGGAGTAGCACTTTTGTCGTCAGACACATTTAAAGCTTTGATGCTTCCTTCAGGGTCCCCATCCTTAGTTCTACTATCTGCTGATGAAGACGCCATCTCTGACTGACAGTCGGCCAGCGTCCCGTTATCTCCTTTAACGTTTCGCAGTGTCTCATCTTCTACCTCTGTTTCCTCGCTATTTTCCTCCTCATCACTGGACGAGCTTTCAGACGAGGAACCAGACTTGGCCATCTGAACCCTGCCCTCCTTTTTTAGCAGCGGTTCCACAGAAACTTCTGAAAGCTGATTTCTACCCCCATCCTCCAAGGCACTTTTCTTGGGGTCTCCTTTGATTCTTTTGGGTTCCTCTCTATATTCACCGCCCACCTCTTCCACGGACCTTTTGAGGTTTGAGGTTGCAGCGATCGACCCGAAAAGATCTTGCGTTCCAACAAATGCAGGAAGAGATGACTTCACCACTTTTCTCTTGTTTTCCTCCTTCTCCACATCAGGTTCGAAGAGGTAAGCCAAGATATCTTCTGGGTTATTGCCACTCCGTTTGGATGGCACTACTAAGGAGCTTGACGAGGATTTGGGCGGCTTGCTGGGGCTGTCTTGCGGCTCCTTTTCCACATCATCACTTTCGTCATCATCAGTGGCTTCCGCTGCATTTTTGACTAGATTCTCCAAATCTGCGAGCGACAGGTCCAGCCTGTAGCAGTTCCCCATCATGGCTTCGTAATCGGAATCGGCACTTTCGCTTGAAGACCCCACACTGCTCTCACTGTTTTCTGGACTGGTGTTTTTCTTTGGAGCTTTCTTCAGCACCTTTTTGTCACCTCTGCTGGATTGTCCTCTGCTGGACATCTCTCCCTCTTGCTCAGACACTTCCTGTCTAGGTGCTTTTTTCTGAGTGAGAATTTCATCCGTGTCTGCAGAGTCATATTCCTCATCATCCTTTGCTGATTTGGATGCAAGTTGGGCCCTCACACCATTTCCTCCACCCCAGAACGGGTTCGATTTCACCACAAAATCTTCTCCAACCACCTCCAAGTTATCCTCCTCCTCCTCCTTCGCAGCAGATGCTGCTTCTTGGTTCCGTGAACATTCTTGCGCCACCAGCTTCTTTATCTCATCCTCAGAGTCTGCATCGCTGTCAAAAATGCATGGATTTCGCATGGGAAGGTTCTGAGAATGCCTTCCTTTCATTGGAAGATCATCTCCTCCCACCTGCACTGGAGTGCTTTTCCCCTTATCAGTCACGTTTGCAAATGCTCTCACCTCCACTTGGCTTAAATTCAAATCTTTTCTGATTTTCTTGAAGCCTTTTTTCTGCGGCGGGAACTCTCCTCTTCTCTTCTTGCTGATTTCGTCATATCCACCATCAATCTCCCAGGTCAGTTTGGACACGGGAGTGACATCATCCTCTGCATCCAGTCTTTTGATGTTGTGGCAGTGCTTTGAGGGATCATATTTGAAGACGTGAACAGGAGTTAAGTCCATTTTAAAGATCACGGTGTTAAATAATTCAACACTTCAATAAGAAAAAAATGGAGAAAGTTCCAAATTTGCAACACTGTGTTGGGGTGATGAGGTTGCATTTGCAGGACTATGAACTTCACCAGGCTCAATAGCTGGAAATACATTACAGAGACTGAGAACTTTTGCTTTCTGATATTTTCTTTGCAAGAATACTTTCTCTAGATATAATGATCCTGCAAAGTTTTGGGAACACTCAAGTGATCACTGTAAGACAGGACACCCACACCAACAGGACAACCAAACTATCTTTTAATCCTCACTATGGGACAAAAGTGTGTGACAGCCCACAGGATTGAACAGAACCGTGCCAATCAAGCAAAGGCAGAAAAGGATATCTTGTTTCTTCCTTCACATTTAAGGTGAAGAACAGGAAGGACTCTTCCAAATTTGCTCACAACCCAGTCCTGAAGATAAAAAAAGCATAATAAACAGAAATAAAATGACTAATCTGTCACCAGCAGTATTTCTAAACAACTCTTTTAATGGGAAGATATGAACCTTATGTCCTGGGATTTCAGTTCCTGGAACAGCCGCTTTCATGTGGAAGTTCTCAACACCAGCTGCTTTGAAAGACTCCACTATTTTCTCTTGGGGTTCGGTGTTTTGTGAATAAACCTTCTCAGCTGCTTTCTGACGCTCTTCAGCCAGACTGCAGGAAATTCATAGCCAAAAAAAGTGAGCAGCACAGTTGAGATTAACAAAACTCTCCAGCAACAATGAGCAGATTAACTCCACAGTCCTAAACGTGTGGACTGGTGATGATAAATCGTCCCCTTGGTGCAAAGGTGTTGGTCTTCCCTGCGGTAGACTGGCACCCCCTGCCACCCTGGACAGGGTAAACGGCTCTGATGATGACCGGATGGAAAAATAAACTAGTTTAATGGCACATTGAGCTGAAACACAGCCAGCTACTTGTTAGCACAGTCATGCTGCTGTTTACAGGCTCTCTGAAATCAGTTTAAAGCCACCCTTAATGACTCACAATTTAAGTGTTAAATGAGGCACAATTATCGTCCAATAAAGGTATAATGACTTCAATACGAAATTTAAGAATCTGAATTTTTTGTAGAGCTCATAGGGCAGCGATGGTCTAGTGTTTAGAGATGAGGCCCTAGGATTGGAAGGTCGTGGATTTGAATCCCAGATTAGCAGGTTGCCCTGAGGAAGCAAGGTATAGTCCCCATCACTGCTCCCTGTACATTGGATCTGGCTGTCCCCAGTGTGAAATTGACCACCCTGGTCATTGTGAAACACAGCACAGCACACCGTTCGCCACAATTAAAGTAGACCTCTGCATTTTACACACACATGTGCAGCAAGGGGCAGCTACTGAAAGTTGCCCGGTACGGTACCTTGCTCAAGGGGTACCTCGGGGCAACCGACTGGTCTGGGATTCGTACCCCTGGCTTTCTGATCGTGGGCCTAACTCCCTAACCACTAGGGCACCGTTATGTGTGGGGGTTAAAAGCAGAGGTTGCATTTGGTTGTGCTTCACTGTGTGCAGTGTTTCTTGGTAACAAATAGTCCCTTTCACTTAGTGGGCTGAATTCTGGATCAGAACCAAACCAATCTGCGGCAACTGAGCAAAAATAAAATGTTTAACACATAAATGTGAATGAGGTCAAAATTTGATTCCAGAGTTGAGAAGTCTTACAGCAGAGATGTGGACGCTTACATCCACTTTTATCAACCTTATTCAAAAATTGCGTTATACTTACCGGTGTAAAAAGCTTTCTTTAGCCAGTTCAATTTGTAACGTGCCACCTTTCCATCTGGACTTGTTCAAGACGGTCATACCTGCAATGAAAGCGAGAGAGAAAAAGATCATGAAAAAATCATGTCCTCTGTGGTGAAGCAACACTTCAGGATATGATGATGTCAAATAAACTCACATACGTACATTTTTTGAAGTCAGGATCTGAAATATTTATGTTGATATAAGCAAATATCTTCAGTGGAGATCCTGCAAAGAAGCCCAACATCCAAAGTTCACAGGTGGATCCATGAAATCGTAGCAAAAGCATCTGACAATGTTAAATGCACTAAGCTTCATTAAACCTCTTACCGTCTTCATCCTTCCTCGTTATTATCTCCACGTCAGACACCTCGCCAAATTTCCCAAATCGATCTCGGAGATCTTTCTCTGATACCGCCTGGCCCAGACCTCCAACATAGAGCCGCTTCATGCTTCAAACGCATCTGCGTCAGAAAATAACAATGTAAAACATAAGACATAAGAAATAAACAGTTTAAAGGGCAAATTACCAAGATACCAACTACAATACCTTTTATTCACCCGAGATACATTACACTGCCAAAATGTTTTAAGGCCCACTGCTGAGCTGTTGCTGCTCTTTAGCATTTGCTGAAAATAACAGCACTTACTGTTGACCAGGGAAGCTCTAGCAGGGCAGAAACTGGATGGAAAGCTAGCGTCCTAAGACAGTGCCATGTAAAGGCACTATACTCTTCATTATAGGCCACTACAATCAGGGCTGATCTAGCCTGCTTGATTCTATACACCAAAGTGTGACTGAAATAGTCAGGCCCACTGATTAGTGCGTCCACATACTTTTGGCCACACATTAACGCTGATAGAATGGGTCACTCCATATTCTATAAAAATAATCAGAAAAATAAATATCCACTTTTACAGTGTATCATTAAAAGATTAATATATTCCCTACACTTTTGGGACTAAAAGTGAAAAAGCAGTGAAAATGGGGAAAATGCCCATTATCAGCACTACTTTAGCATGTTTAGCATTTTGGTATTTATTAGTTTACTTCCGTTTACAACACAGCACGTCCTATGATTAAAGGTTCTAAAACAGACACATACCCAGGCGATCCGAGGAAAGACAACAACACGCTTTGCAAATAGTCGCAGCTATGACGCGATCTGTACAGTGAAATAACTTACAAAACTAGAAAAAAGAAGAAATAAACAGATAAAATGTGCCTTACACTCCACACATGGAGCCTACGGTGTGGTGCCACTCTGAAACGCTTCCGTAGTAGATCATTGAACCAGCTTTTAGTTCCGCACTTTTCTGACCCACCATAAATACAAAGTTTGCGAGGTAAGGAGAGATATTTCACGTTTGTTTTTGTGTTAAAAAAAATGTTGGTGTATTTTTTATACAAAAACTGCACAAAAAGAAGTAAGAGCTCGGTGTATCTTCTTAATTTACAAAAGACTCGAAAGTGCCCCGGACGCATTTTGGCGCGGAGTTTGAAACCGAAAGGAGCCTGCATTCCGCTTGTGTAAGTCATTTAGGTAAATAATTAAGAAAATAAACGCCAAAGGAGCTTAAAATGAACGTTTTTGGGGATTAGAAACTCGTGGGTGTTCATTAAGTACGAAATGAAGATTGATATGCTTCTGTTGAACTGTGTTTAGCTTTCTGTTTTGCTATTTCTGTGGGTGTTTTTAGCATTTAGCATTTCTAAGTGGAACTAACTTAAAAGTAATTAAAAGTAACTTAAAGTAATTTTTCTAAACAACACAGTCTGTAGTTAAAACAGGGTTTACTTTCGTTTCCACCTGCTTCGTTCAGGTGGTTTTGGAACCTTTGTTCCACCTTTAGTAGTGCAGCTGCAGTAAACAGAGCTCAGAATAAATAATATGAATTATGTTCACTGTAACTATTGGAAAGCACTAAAGTAGGCTTTTAGAAACTCCAGCCTGATCACATGGTCTGGGTTTGAGCTCTAGCTTTTGATTATTTTATTTTTTTATAAATGCTGAATGTCAAAATCCTAATCATATGTAGGGACAAGCAACGGTTATAAGATTCAGCCCCAAACTACAGATTAAAACAGAGTTTATTTACTTCTTCTTCTTCTTCTTCTTTCATTTTAGGGTCTCCACAGCAGATTGTTTGTTTCTTCCTGTCCTCTGCATCTTCCTCTTTCACTCAAACCTCTTCTTTGTCCTTCCTCTTCCAGCTCCACCCTCAACATCCTTCTCCTGACTTACTCCTCATCTCCACACCATGGCAGTCTTGCTTCTCTCTCTTACTTTGTCTCCAAACTGTCCAACCTGAGTTGTCCCTCTAATATACTCGTTCCTAATCCTGTCTATCCTTGTCACTCCCAAAGCAAATCTCAGCATCTGTAACTCTGAATCCTCCATTTCTGTCTCTTGAAGTAGATTTGTAGTTACCGTAAAGTGAATGAAATTTTAGTCACTCCAGCATGTCTGGACTCTTCCAGAACATAATAAATGCAGTAAAAGTGATTTTGGTTGATGCTGATTGTGCAACGTTACTGTCATATATTCCTAAAATCAATTTTTCCTAGCTTTAAAACCAAAACCCTCTCTGCTGGCACATGGGGACCATGGAGCAAAAATTGGAGGAGGAATTAAGACGGCTGCAACGAGAGATTGAGGCGTATGAAGCAGAGCAGGACGACTCCATCCGAGCTCTTTCACTTCAGCACGGGGAAGCCCTGCACAGTGTTTTGTAAGTCATTAAAGAAACCCTGAAAATGTCTTTTATACTTTCCTGAGCTTCGGTATGAATGTTGTGCCGCTGTGTTAACTCTTTCAGACAGGCCCTCTGCAACAAAAAGGAAAAAGGAGATGGGATGCAGAAGAGAGATGTTTCAAAGCTCATGGCACAAATCAGGGATACAGAGAAGGACCTAAGCAGACAGACACAAATCAGCGGGATTTCTCTCTCTGAGTGTTTTGTGAAGATGCTGGAGAAAAGTAAGGGCTTGCAGAATGCACTACTCGTCCAAAGTTTGTAGACACCTACTCGTATGGTATTATTTCTGGGTCGTCTTCTTCCTTTGGTTGCTCCCATTAGGGGTCTCCATTTCTTTCTGTCCTCTGCATCTTCATCCATCAAACCATCCAACCTTATTTCCTCTGTCTCCACACCCATAAACCTCCTCTTTGTTCTTCCTATTCTCCTCGTTCCTCAACAACCTCCTCCCAATATAATCCTCGTCTCTCCTCTGGACATGTCCAAACCAGCGCAACCTTATTTCTCTAACTCCGTCTGCAAAAACGTTTAACCTGATCTGTCCCTCTAATACACTCATTTCTAATCCTGTCCATCCTCGTCACACCCAACGAAAATCTCAGCACCTTCAACTCTGACACCTCCAGCTCCGCCTCCTGTCTTTTTGTCACTGCCACCGTCTCCAACCCGTACAGCATAGCTGGTCTTACTATCGTCCTATAAACCTTCCATTTCACTCTTGCTGGTCCCCGTCTGTTACAGATCAAACATTATATCTGGGTATTGTTTGTACTTTTATTATTTTTTTGATATGCTTCTGTGCTCTTTACTTTTTTCTAGGTGACAGGAAAACAATCCAACAATACAGGCTCACTGGTCACTGTTGCTTTCTTTCATTCCAAGTTGAATTCGCTCTGACTGAGCTTCAGGTAACACACTTTTTCCTTTTTTTGGTATTATACATGAAAGTTTTTGAAAACTTTGGTTTAAACATAACCAAAAACAAAGAAAGCAACACTGGGAGATATCTCTCTGTTTAACAGGGAATCAGCTTCATACAAAAATATTTTATTCCTCTCAAACTGTCTTTTCTTTCACATATTGAGGTTTAAATGAAAGAAACGGGAACAAATGTTTAAGTGCGACAGGCTGCAAAGCGCCGAACGATACAAGGTTCTAGATAAAAGGGTTCGACTCAGCATTTAGCATCAGCAGTAAACAGATCCCCTGATCATCTGGAATCATCTGCACCTGTTTCTTCACTGCTTCATGTCTTAAGTGTGATGCTTTGTTCCGCTTGAAGGTTCAGACGTAGGGTTAGGGTTGGATCCTGCATGTTTGTAAAACACCTCAGACATGCCAGGATGAACCCATCTGCTCATTAACATCTCAAATAGATGTGTCGGAGCAGGGAAGTGATCATAAGGAAGCTTGTTAGCTTCAAACTAACAGGGATTGTTGCCCACTGAGCTAATGGTAGCAGGAAATCAGCCTTCCTGTAGCTCAATTATCAGCTTTCGCCACTAGAGGGTGCTCAGACATCACTGTCCAAATGAAGTGCTGCCAATTCTGCTGCAGCCTTTAAAACTGTATTGTACTCATGTGCTACTAAAGAGGGCTTTAAACAGCTCACTCTGCTTTCAAAGCAAAGAGTCTGGCATACGCTTACTTACATAAGTGCCTTCATAGGGCTGTCTAAACATTTTCCTTCTTATGTTGCAGCACATTTGATATAACTAGCTCTATCTTCTAAATGAACAAATACACTTGGCTGACAGGTTGCCAAAGATCTTTCATCTGATTACATTCAACGTCTGCTTTTAAACCCGCCAGTTCTTCTCAGTCTGTCTGCAGCTCTTGAGAGACTCTTCCTTTGTGCGGTCTTTCAGTATTGATGGCTGACTCGAGGCATAGGTATGCATCACTTAAATCCCCCAAACTGACTTTGCATCGACTGAACTACAGTTAAGCAAACATCCTTGGCGTGCTTTGATGAAATATTATTAAGCCATTCATTCAGCACCGCTATTCATTCTGCAGTGGGCTTGGGGTAAACCACAGCACAGAGTTTAGACACTGAAATAGAAAGAATACATGGGGATGGATACTAATATGGGAATATTATGAAGCTGATATTTGACCGCAAATTTAAAGTGCTCCAGAAAAGCAGAACGTTTAAGTAATACTGGCCTAAAATCTTGACGCTTTATTCATTTACTGTAGTTTTTATTGAGGTTTTAGTGCACAATTTTCATTTGTTTGCATGGAACACAACCATGTGCTTTCATTTTGCACATTCTTCCCCCAGTATGTCAAATTTAATAAATAAACAGTAATCAGGTATTAAAATGTGTCTCTGCAGAGAACACATGATCACTCCAGAAACACAAACAACGGATCATCTGATCAGGGACGAGCGCATACGGTCGTGCACGAATTCACACGGGCTCCGAACAGCTCTCAGCACAAGCCTTCATCACCGAGATCATCAGCTCTCTGCTGTTCACGATGATGGCCAGACGCCCTAATAGTTCTGCATCTTTTTCTGGCGCAGACGCGGTATAACCACAGCTGCTTCACGGCAAACATGGCCTGGTGTAATACGTGCATACGCAGTAGAAAAAAAACACTTGAATTTGAACCTGACTGTTCTCATTTAAGTTGCATGGCCATGATATGTACACAGTCAAAACCACGTTTGAAAGGGGCCCAGATCTGGGTTTAAAAAAAGCCTGCTGTGTGTTTTTTCACACAGCTTTGAAATGTAACAAAAAATGCTTTAAAGTGCACAGGGACCTTTTTTTTTAGGAACCAGAACCCTTTTAGGAACCAGGAACTGGTATCTGCCTTGTCACAGTTCCTTGTAGGCAGTTCCTGAACCAGCTTTAGTCTGAAGGGTTGATGCCTTACGGACCAGAAATTCGGGTTTTGGTGTTCTAGTGGTAGGATACTCGTCTATGGACCAAGAGGTCGCAGGTTCGATTCCCACCTCCAGCACTACCACCATTGGGTTCCTAAGCAAAACCCTTAAGCTCAAGTTGCTCCAGGGAGTATGTCCCTGTAATCAGGAATTGGAAGTCACTCTGGATAAGAGCTTCTGCAAAATGTCGTGAAGACGTTTTTGAGACAGATTGGTTCTTCTCACAATCACAGCTACAGTTTAATCTACCAATGGAACGTCACAGAATTTGCAATAAAGTTCTGATCCCACTTATTTGGTGTAAGAATGACAGACGTGTTTCTTCTTGAACGTTCAGGTACCGCACAGCCCAGGAACTTAAACCAACATGTAGGTTTCTGAACTTCAGTGGTGAGGTATTTGCCTGTGGATCAAGAGGTCACAGGTTTGAATCCCACCTCTAGCACTACCACCACTGGGTTCCTGAGTATGACCCTTAACCCTGAGTTGCTCCAGGGGGGACTGTCCCTGTAGTTAGAACATGGAAGTCGCTCTGGAGAAGAGCATCTGCTAGATGCCACAAACATAAATGTAAAAATAAAACAGATTAATGCCACCCAACGTGTACAGCTTTCAAGTAAGTTGTCAACGTGCAGGTTTTCAAAAACAAGCCTGGATCTCAGTTTTTAGAAATTATCATGATTTAAAGTGAACCGCAGTGAAATAATCACAATGCAGATTTTAAATCTGTATAATGCATTTTAAATTAAAAAAAAATTTGAATAGGAAATAAGAAAACACTGCTGTTTGTTGGTTCAGGGTGGCACAGTGAGTAGTGTCCTATATTCCTATGGAATAGTCTCCAATGCCCCCCAACCCACCCCCCCCCCCGAGAGAAACAAGACCTTGAGTATCTTTCTACATGTTTCTAATCCATGTCTGTTTTTCACTGCAGGATGGAGACATCTCCCTTAGAAAAATCACGGACCTCAACATCATAGTGGAAGGTGCTGAGTTTAAAGACTTGTGCGCGTTTGTGTCGAGGTAGGTACATTTCATTCCAGGTACTGCCTCGTTAGCACATTACTAATTGTACAGAATCGGGCAATTAAATGATCGCAGGTGACTCGCAGGCTAACGTGGGATGGCCAAACATTACCTGAGCTCACATGGGGGAGTGTTTTCTTATTTAAATTACTGCAGTGGTGGCGTGTCTGTTTCTACTGTTTCTTCCACGTTGTTTAGTCATTCCTGTAGGGCTGAACCACAAAAGCAGGGGTTTGTGGGTAAATATTTAAGTCTCACTTGAGCTTACCAAAACGGTGGAACTCCTCTCCTTAATTTATATTCACAGTCAGCAAAGTTTTTAACCTAACTTTGAGCATATTTTTAAAGGGACACAAAAAAGGGCTTTCCTGCTTATTTGATAACATTTTAGTGCTACTCGCTTAGCAAAAACCAAAACAAGATAAAAAGTGTATTCCAGACATACATGCTTTATTGTAATAACTTAAGTAAACAAGACAAATACAAGGAAATGCGCATATTCGTATATATTTGAATACCATCGACTCCAGCACCAGCAGATGTGCTCCACACAGATCTCTCAGAGCAGTGGGGAAAAAACAGGTAAGGATTTTCTGATGCAGATTTGCTCCAGATCACCTTAGGGTGCCATTCTGTATCTGTGTGAGCTCCTTTAGTCTTACATGTGGTTTGCAGAAATTGTGTACTCGCCGTAATAGAGGAGGCAGACATTGCTTCGTGTTTCTTCACAGCTGGAACACTGAATAAAACGATGAACGTAGGCAGATCTGCAAAGTCTCTTTTGCTCAGAAGCTGCGAGTGTTTGTCAGGTTTCCCAGCCACTTATATGCGCAGTAAATTGACTGTTTGTCTCTTTTCTTTGTTGGCATGTTTTTTAATAAGAAATAGAGCAGTGATTCTGGAGAACCGCACTAGTTTCCTCTGATGCAGATAAACACTTTAACTAATTAAGCCCTTCCTGTAGAGGGAGAGCCCTACAGCATGCAGGACAATAAAGAACCAGTAAACAGTAAACTGCACATGAATTATTTTCCTCTTGTCTGTTTATAGCTTTTTGTTTTATAGTTTTATTTTAGAATCAGGAAAATCCTGGACATGTGTGGCTGTGGAAACATCATGGCATACACAGCCAACCCAACAAATTCTCAGCCCACCCATTTTTTAAAAGTCGAAAGATAAGTTAGTGGAAGATATTTGCCTTGTTGATGCCAAAATACTATTTTCTGCTCATTAAATCTTATCTTTGTCACATTGAGGATTAAATGAAAGAAACAGGAATAAATGTTTCAGCGATTCAGGCTACAAAGTGACTAAAGATACAACGTTCTAGAATAAGGGGTTCCACCCACTCAGCGTTCAGCAGTAAATGAATCACCTGATGATCTGGAATCATCTGCACCTGGTTCTTCACTGCTTCATGTCTTAAGTGAGGCGCTTTGTTCTGCTTGAAGGTTCAGACGTAGATCACTGTGTGGATTAACCAACACAGAACTATCAAACTGCTCAGGTACAGAGACTGGACTGAACATGAGAGACAACAACACTGTCCTTCAGGAAGATCTGGAGAACTGCTCGTCAAGAAAATCTGGCTCCTTGTATGTTGCTCAAAGGTGGAGTTTTTTTTCAGCTCTTCCTGCTGTAATGTACTGGAATTCCTAATGCAATGTGATGCTGTAAAAACAGTTTTCATTAGCATTAGCAAATCGCACATTAGGTGCGCGAGCTGCAGCTCAGGGCCGTCATGTTGGAAGTTTCATCTTTATTTGAGGTGTAATTTACACCTGTGACCTCACGCAGAAATCAGATGATTCCCAAACGGATCCAGTCAGCCAAAGTTGTCCATTTCAGTCATAGGTCTTGTTGGCTGAAAATAAAAATTACAGTATTCTTCTCCCTTCATCTCTTAAGTAAAACCAACTTCTTGGTCTTTGGACGCACATCTGGATTATATCGTCTGGTCTGAGATTCTGTCTTGGCACTTGGGAGGTGGAAAAATCCTGGAGATAATGATTCTCACACAAGTCGGAGTCGTCTGTGTATTTTTATGTCTAAA
Organism: Hepsetus odoe; assembly: GCA_017165825.1. Taxonomy (NCBI): domain Eukaryota; kingdom Metazoa; phylum Chordata; class Actinopteri; order Characiformes; family Hepsetidae; genus Hepsetus; species Hepsetus odoe. The sequence continues at coordinate 9,365,461 of CM029393.1, forward strand.
GAAAGGGCATTTTATAATGATTGTTCCATGTAAAGCTGAATAGAAACAATTTTGAAAACACTTGGGACTACAAACAGGAGTGATTTCGGCACATGTGTTGGGACATTTTGAACGAGCAGAAAGCCAGGGATCCTTAGCTTAATGCTTTCAGTGTACCACAAGTATTTCAGTTATTTAAGTCATTTCTGTACATATGGTTTAAAACATCCAAAGTGTAATGTCTCTTCAACCGTAGGAACCTGTTGAAGCTCTCTCAGTCATTAAAAAAAAAATGTTTTTTATTCATACAGATGTGTATAATGAAGAGGTCCTTGTTTTTTTCTCAGTAGTATGTTGTATATTTAAACTTGCAACCTTATTTTTGGAAGTATGTAGGTTGTAGGTCACGTTTAAAATGTACAAGTTGTTAAATTTGTCATTTTTTTTGTTTAGGATACATGGTCTCATTGGTACAATGTGCCTTGTCCTGGATAAAGAGAAGCTTTTACAAGTAAACTGGATTACGTTGAACACTAACTCTCCAACACTCTTGGAGACCTGAATAAAGGGATTAGAAGTCCGCTTTGGTATAAAATTTAACCCTAAAGCTGCTCATATGTGCTAACAGATTGTTTTACACAGTTTTGCATCTTTTATGTAGTTGCTATGCACCTGAGTTGACTATAAATGTCCTCCTGGATGAACGTCTGTAATACACTCGCAGTACTTAAAACTTCACCCTACTAAGACTGAGCGATTGATCACTTTTATATCAAAATTTGCAGTTTTGAAAGAGTGAAATTTTCAAATTGCAAGGGTTGTTGTTTTAATGATCCTCTCAGTTATTGACCATTTCTAATCTGGAGGAGTTTATTTCTAATACGATCTTTATAACTAAACTAAATGCATTTTGCATTTAGCACTCAAGTGTTTAAAGAATGACTTTATGTGCTGAAAAAATGTATAAAATTCATGTTGATTGTGTATAAATATGTGAAGTGTTTATGCCATAAGGTACCAGGGTATGCTAAAACTAATGTTTTACCTGTTTTAATCCATCTGAATTTTATTTAGTGTTAATCTACTAGCTGTTTGGTGCAAATGTGTCTTAAAAGTGCACGTAGTTAAATCAGATTTTGTTCAGTGTTTTTATTCTGCAGCTCTGCTTCTGTAAAGCAGAGCCAGTTCTGTTCTTCTGGGCTCCTGGCATCTTCACGGTTCAAACTCATAATCTGACAAGAGTGAAACCTTAGACTTGGAGGGCCTGTCAGCACCTTCTTTTAGTAAAATATAAAGCTCAGTGAACACTAAAAGTACAAAATGTGTCCTCTTTTTCTCTGATCAAGGGTATTGGGGGGTTGTCCTCCCTTTTCTGCGGTAAGAGTCTCTACTCTGCTTGATGTTGGAACATGGCTTTGAGGATTTGATTGTAGTGTTAATGACTTCAGGTACTGATGTTAGAATTCTGGACCACATAAGCTCCAACTCTTCCTCCTTCTTCTGCTTTCGCTTTCGGCTGCTCCCGTTTGAGTCGCCACAGCGGATCAGCTGTATCCATTTCTTCCGGTCCTCTGCATCTTCCTCCTTCAAACCGACCACCTACATGCTCCAGCTCTTCCTAATGGTATTAAACTGAGCTCCTGTCAAGGGAGCTCATAAATGAAAAGGGCCGTCTTCTTACTTTTGGATACAGTGTTATTCATGGTTGTAATGATATCACTCGTACATTGGCCGATCCTATAAGCCTGTCATGTTCATCACGGTGACTGACAATGTCCTGAAAGACGTTTCATATTGAAACAATTCTCTGCTTGCGTCTAACCGGTGTCCATTTGTGTCCTTTGTGATTTTTCTCCAAAGCTGGTTTGTCTTTCTTTTTCTTGAACTCATTATCCCTGAGAAACTACACATTTTCCATCGTTTTATGGCACCTCGCTTTTCACAGACTAGAGTCTCCACGTTTGTGGAAAGTTCTGTACTGTGCCACACAGCACTGGGCCCAGTGTAAATTTAGGAAAGTCTCGCTGTGTCTCATGCGTTGCCAACATGAGCTGTAGATGGAAGAACATTTACTCTCGTACATGGCCTGTGCTTTGTTATGTATTGGCCAGTTTTATTACATAGGAGTTTGGAGGAAGATTCTAGGACAGAAAGCATCCTCAGTAAATAAGTTGGAAATGGTCACCGCCATGACAACAAGGCTGTAACTGTTGATTAACTGAGTAATTGAGTTATTTTTGACGATTGAGTAATCAAATATTAAATATTTCAGGCCTTTCTACAACCCTGTTAAGAATATGTACTGTGGAGCGTTACTAAATGAATACATGCAATTTGCAATTACAGACATGCATTTGTGAGATCCTGCTGGTGTGGGTTTCCTCCCTTTCAATAATTTACCACAAAAATGACTTGTATGGAAGTATCTTTTGGAGACCTTCTAGACCGCCCATATTTTTTAGCGAACCATAAATACCAAGTTTATCATGTAAGTAAAGTAATTATCATGTAAGTAAAGTAATTAATGGATGCTTCACCAATATGGTAACATCCAGGAGTATGCTGAAATGTTCCTCACTGGTTCTTAAGGGGTATCAGAGCTCTAGCTGCTGAAAGATCTGATCAGATTTGAAAGATTTTCCAATATTTGTTGATGTTTTTAATTGTACACCAGAAGAGTAAGGCTAAATGTCTGCGTTCTATTTGTTTTATTTGTAATCCTACAAAAATGTTTTCATGTAAGGGGAATTTAGAAAGATCTAGTTTTTTACATTATATACAAGGGGGTGGCCTAGTGGTTTGGGAGTTGGCCACAGAATGAAGATTGTGGGTTCAAACCCCCTTATCAATAGGTTGCCCTGAGGTACCTTTGAGTAAGGTACCGTCCCCACCACTGCTCCCCGGGCGCTTTCATATCTGCCCCCTGCTGCATGGTGTTTGAGTACATGGGTTAAATGCAGAGGTCCACAACAAAAACCTCGCAATGACAAGAATAGTCACTTTCACTTTCATTACATATCTATATGGGCTAATAAATACTGGGAAGATATTACCAGTGATGCGAAATTGCCATATGGGTGCATTTCTTACTTGTGAATGAACAATGTTTTATTCCTCATATCTGTATTGGTTGGTTATTCTTGAATTGGTTAGTTGAAGGAGAAGCAGCTGTGCTCAAATGGTGAAAAAACAAAAAAAATCTAAATTTGATATCTGGTTTTGGTATCGCAGTGATCGGACATTGAGTAAGCAGTGTCTCCTTCTCATTCCTGTCCTTTTTTTGATTTCAGAGTAGAGGAAACGAAGAGTCTGTCCCAGTTCTTTACAACCCTGAGGCTTTTTTCGGAGAGATGTCAACAAAGAAGTCGCACGTTCCAGTACTTTAAGGTAAGACGTAAGATAACTTGTTTCGGGTGATGGATCGCCAATTTTTGATGAGTGGCTGGTTTGAGTTGCACCCAGTGCACTACAGCGTGTGTTAAGTCATGAACCTGGGGTAAAATCAGATGTTTCTCTCTTAATATTCCCCCTCCCAGACTGTCAGACCCCCCCCCCCCCCCAGTAAACAGTTCCCACCACTCTCCACGCTCACTTCTAACCTGGCAGCTGTTGAACATCATAGAACAAGTAAAAGTTCTTGAGGAAGAATTCAGCCACGCATAAGTCATGACAGCCTCTGTACTGAACATGTGATCGTTTTTTTGCAGCTTATCCACAATAATATTATTAAAATGCAAATGTAAATGCACCCAGAGCAGTTGATGAGTAGCAGTAGTGTGATTCTCCCTGTTCCTCAGTGAAAGGTAAGGTGTCTAACCTGCTGCAACTTGATATGGACATTGCTCTAGAAGAACGAAAGTTTGTAGACACCTTGTCCTCTTTTTCTTTAATCGAGGATATTCTTTGCTGCAATAAGAGCCTCTACACTTTTGGCATGGCTAGATGTTGGAACATTGCTTTGAGGATTTGATCGTAGCATTAGTGACTTCAGGTGTTGATGTTGGAGAATTCTGGATCACAGAAACCTCTCCAGCTCTTCTTAATGGTGTTAAATTGAGCTCCTTGCTGGGTTTAATTCCGTCACCTACTTTGGTCGAGCCTCAGTCCGGTTGAGCTTTACCTCGCCTCGCTGTTTTTCTTTGTATTTAAACACGTGGATTGTGATGGCGATGACAAATTGACCGAAAAAGTTTTTTTTTTTTTTTTTTAACCAACAAAGTTCTTCCCAAGCAAAGTATGAAGAAACGAGGGGAGGCTCAAAATTTGGCACAGTACTGCAAAATCAAAAATGCTTCTAGAGAACCGGAAACAGCATCATTTGTCCTATTAACAGCATTTTGTGCAGTTTAGTGTTGGAATCATTAAATTATAAGTACATTTATTATTATTATTTTTTTTTTAGACCTGATATAGCTTGATTGATTTTTTTTTTTTTTTTAAACTCATTCCATGTTTTGAAAATCTTTAAACAATTAAAACAAGACAACGCTAATTAACCCATGATCCTCACTTAACCATTATACCTGCTCAACAGACACCCAATTAAATCCTCACCTTGTTCCTCAGGGTTTATGGGTTCTATTTGTTCAGCAGATGAAAAGCTATGGTGAGGTTTTGCAACTGTTATCTGAAGAATCACTTTTGGCATTTAAAAAAAAAAAAAAAAGAGATGCGCAAGAATGGAAAAAATATCTTAAAATCAAAAAATGATTCCGTGTAAAGGGTTCTGCCTTTTCAACCTTTCGTTTTTTCACGTTTTATTTTCAGAGATATTTCTCAGGAATTACAGAAACATTACGGAAAACAAAATTGCGCCGTGTCACCGAGAGCCCTTTTCTGTCACCTTTAATTTTTAAGATACTTTTAAGACTATAGCTCTGGACACGTGAACTAGATTCAGATTTTTCTCTTCTGAGACCAAAAGGCAGAAACCGGGGAGAAGCTGAAGGCTGAAAGACTAACCAGCGTTTTCAGGAATGATGAATGTTTTTATTCTTGCTTGGCCTGCCCAGCCTTTTTAGTAAAAAGACAATCTGTTATACTTAAAGCAGATTACTGTTTCCAAAATACATTCACAGCAGTTTTTTTTTTTCTCCCAAACCAGTACCACTTGTTTTCTAGAATTTGAAAGATGGTCCCCGGTGTGACTAATGCAATTAACAGGAGCTCTGTTTGTTCATGCAGCTGAAAACCTGGGGCCACTGGTTCAGACTGAGACTTGAGAGTAGTCATTTGACCGTATCTTTTAATCATAGAGGGCTGAGCTTTTCCAGAACACTACTCTGAGCTTTAGGGGCCTGCAGACTTCGGGGCATGGAGTTATAAGGAAGTCTTTCCCAACACAGAGGATTCTTATTAAACCTGAAGGGGCTTAGTGAGGTGGGAACCACTCCAGAAACGGAACATGTCCTTCCTCTTATCACTGCAGTTCTCCGGGGCGGGGCGTTTAACTCCAGGTGGCACAGGTTAAAGCTGTGGGGTTCTTTTTGGCCATGGCAAAGGGATGTTTTTCAGAATTTGGTCTTTTTTAATCAAATTCCGCACGCAATTTAGTCACGTTTCTGTTTACCTTCCAAGGACTGTCCAGGATGCTTCTCCACCTTTTGGCCCATGAGTGCTTGCACCCCCAATGATCCTTGTTAAGATAAACAGCTGAGATGAACGGATGTACATATTTATTAAAGTATTTGGACTGGGTGGGGCCAGTACTCTGGTGTGGCCCTGAGAAAACGAAGGACTTGAGAGGAATGATATGGCGCAGAAGGGATGAGGTTGCAACTCTACAGTGTGTTGATTAAACTGTCATGATTGATAACGGAAACCACGTTATCGGGTTTGAAAATAGTAGTTAATTATTAAATTTTTGATGAGGCATCGCTAAATTCTGTATCATCGCTAAACAACTGTTGCTAGGTTGGACAAGCTCTACTACTAATGAGATACTGCAGCCCAACTTAGTTCTTGTCCAAAAATTCAAACTTCCCAAGCTTGGGTTGTACTTTAAATTGAATTAGTGTTATTTTCCAGCAGTTTTACTTGGTAGTGCAGCATTTTAATGTGGAAAGTCAATGCTGTTTTCTAGCTCCAGTCAAACATTCTAGCAGACCAATGTCATAAATGTAACTAAATTATGTTTTACGCAATTACTCATTATGTTGTATAGTATTTTTTTTGCAAGCATTCTGTAGCTTTGAATGAATGCATTTGTTGGTGGCACATAGACTGGCCGGGGGTCGAGTTGCGTAACAGCTCTGTCATCCCGACTGACAGTAGTTATGTTTTGTTTTGGGAAGATGGAAGATAGGGCGGGGGGAATCCCAATGATTGGGATTGCCAGAATTAGCTGAAAATATTAAAAAATCTATATTTTAAGCAAGCACTTTTTCTGCCATTTTTTTGCCATTCAACACTTGAACGATTGATAAATTTCTTCAATGTCCGTGCATAATTGCTGCATGCAGGGTGTCAGAACTTCTAGGCTTCGTTCGCAAGGCTTCAGTCTAAGTTCAGTCAAAATGAATGATGTCTGCAGTGAAGTCTGAGCTGGCTGTGAAAGTTTCTAATGGTTTCCAAAAAGCCGAGGCTTCAGAAGTATGGCATTAATTCAAATGTTCAAGAAACGGTTCGTTTGTAAACTCAACGTCACACCAGAGCAGCGTTAGTGCCAAACACCTGAGGATAAAACACAGAGGCCGCTAGTCTGGATGGTGGACCAACAGAAAAGGGGAAAACCAATGTCAGTCATGTCTATTTAAAATCATTTATATTGACTTTTATCTTGTCGCATCTTTCCGCTAAAGAATTTGCACTTTCATATGCCTTTGTTTACAGCTTGTGTGCCGCGTCATAGAGTTGGTGGTCAAAATAGAATAAACTGAAATGAACTCAGTTACATTTTTTGGAGAAAAATGAATTCTTTAGACTAATTGACTAATCTGTAAAATAGCCAATGGATTAATCCATAGAAAGAGTCGCGTGTGGCATCTCGTTAGGAGGCAAAGAGGCAAAATATTCAAAGTAGTCCAAAAAAATTTGCCGATATTACAACCCCACAAATCAAATCATGTTGAAGGAATGATTATTAACTTCCTCTGTCAGCCCAGATTCGGATTAATCTAACTTGCATGCACACTTGTGATGTTTCAGCGGAAGACCGTGAAATCGTACCGCGGACGGTGTAAGTGCTGTGTCAGCATTGCTGCTTTTGCTGCCCAGATTACTTGATCTTTGTGCAGGAGATTATTTCTCTCCTCTGAAAAGTGAGTGAGTGGCTGTTTGTTGCAAACGTCACAAAATAATAGGCAGTGTCTTGATTTTATGTGAACTGTAAAACGAATTAATGGCTATGACCCGAAAACGACTGGAGGGGGTCAGTCTGCGCCAGAAGGCTGCTTTGAATTCGTCCAAGAGCTGTTTACGATCAACTTGTGCTGAAGTGGGTTTGGCATGCAGCTTTGGCAATATAGCCAAAAAGCAACCCACTGTCCTGAGACAGAAAATCAAGGGTCAGATCAACCCTAGGATTCAAGTTTCAACTCTCACTGCCTTGTGAGACAGTGTTCCATTGCTTTAACACAACCAGCTCTACTCAGAACAGGTCTGTCATTTAACCGGTTAGATGAATGAAGTGTATTTCAGCAGGGAAAAGCCTAAAATGTGGAAAAATAAAAAGAAACATGAAAAAAACTATTATTGATGATGAATTAATGTAATTTGCAACAATGCATGGATATCTAAAATACTGCTTTTAATATTTTGAAACGCACTGCATTTCCTCATATTTTGCTTCCAAAGAACCAGATTCTCCAGGCTTCCTGAAGGACAATGTTTTTGGCTCTCACTTTCAGTACAGTCTCTGTACCTGAGCAGTTTCAGAGGCAGTGTGGGATCATCTCCACAGAGAACGGAAAAAGCAAAAGGCAGCTGATGTCCCAAGATAAGCTTTGGGACGTCCTTCAAGAAGCCTAGAGAAGTGTTCCTGAAGACCACTTAAATAAAGGAGCTGGTCTAAGAGAGTTGAGGCTGTGCTGAAGAATAACGGTGGTGGTGGTGGTGGTGAATACTGACTTTAAAGCTGGTTAGAATGAAACACTCTGTGTTTACACTGGATTTACATTTTTGCACAGAAGCCACGGCACCTTATTTCCTACACTATATAAAAAAGAATTAGGTCTAGCTCAACACTTTAGCAAAAAATGAAAAACATCAAGTGCTGAAAAAGTAATAAAACTAGATACATATATACCTATTATGAGTTTATTCTTTTTGCAGCTCCCCTCCCTTCATTTCCCAAAACAAAATGGATTTCTGTAACTCAACACACAAATAAATGTGCCCCTATTTTCCTGGTGCAGTGGTGTACCTGAAATCTACATTTCCTATTTTTTAAATAAGAGATAATAGTCTCAAGAGTTTAACGTTTATAATAATGCTTTGTGATTAAAAGATTAATAATCACATTGCAGAACTGACATTGTCTGGAAATGAAACAAGTAATGAAATCTACTTTATCACTGAGCATCATGCGGCCTGCAGAAATCATCCAGCCAAGGAATCTCCGAGGAGGAATCACAATGCCTATTTATCTTGACGGCTTTACTGTACTTTTGGAACATTGCTGCAAGGATTTCATTGTATTTCGCCAAGTGAGCATTACTGAGGTCTGGTACTGATGTTGGAGGATTAGTTCTGGGTAACAAATGCCACCCCAACCCTTCCAACAGGCACTGAATGGAGCTCTGAACATTTTCACTGCTTTACAGCCCAATGTTGGAGCTTTATACCCTCAGGCTGATGCTCAGGTTTGGAGATCGTGAGAGCCTGTGTTCAGAGCATCCCATTCTAATTCCCAATGCTTTTCAATAGAGATTATATCTGTGTGCTCAGTTTAACATCGGTGTCAGCAATGGGTATAACCTTAAAGTAGCTGAACTAACTCCCATGACGCCTATCAAAGTTCTGCTACATTGGGTAGCAGCGTACCTGCAGCAGCTCTAGATAAGAACATTTTTCTTGGTCGTGACTTCCAAAATCTTTATCAAACCTTGGATCAAACTATGGATTGTTGCAATTATATTATTAAGTATTGCATTAACCAATTAAGTATTTTAGTTTCGGAGTGTAGGATTGGATTGGTACCTGTAAATATTGGCTTTTCTCAACGAATAGTTTGGAAATTAAGAAACTAAAACACAAACTATTGACTTGCTTGTATTTATGGTTAATGTTTTTCTCGTTTGAACATTTTCTTAGAAGACTTTTGCACAGTTTTTGGAATTCAAAATGAGCCATCGATTTCTAGAAATGGCAACAGTGTTTATGGATTTGTTATTACCTTTTGATTCTGCTTTGGGCTTTGATAGATTCCTGGAGAATGGGCAAGCCTCAGAGGCGGGGTAGAGCTGAATCACTCCAGGCGAAGATGGATGATGATAATTTAAGAGCAGTACGCTAAATATTCTCCTGAAATATGGAGGAAAGCTTAACATTTTTCTTCCCCTCGTGTGGCTTTCTCGTGTTCTTTTCTTTCTCTTGATAGTTTCTCATGTTGCTAATTCTCAGTGCTTCATGGTTCCTTAAGAGCACTGAACGAGATTGCTTAGGGTATGGTTTATGTCAAAATAGGAACTAATTCCATGACACGACGGCAGTGAAAAATTGGAGTTAAGCTGCAGAAGCAATATGGAAACCATTCCATTATTTACTCGGAGCATAGAGCCGCGATGGCTGCCAGTTTGGCCAGCAGAATGGAATAATATTAACCCACATTTTCCAGATCTCTCTTTGTGCACAACCTAAGAGTTTGCTTTGCAGCTTACGGAGATTTGTTTTTATGACGGCTTGAGATGATTTTTCTCCCTTTTCATGCAAAGCTTTCGTCCTTTGCTCTCATAATGCACGATGGCAAAAAGACATGGAGACTTACACTTAAAAAAAAAAAAAAAAAAACCCTGAAGGTTTATTAATAACTACAGAAGACAAAGCGTAGGGATTTAATATAATGCATTACTGTACAGCTTACTTGAAGATTCACACAGGTAGTAATCACTATTGCATCACATAAATAGTTCTCAGGAGCAAAGGCAGTTGTCAGAATAGACCGACGTCCTCGCAGAAGCAAGAGGGGAACATGCTTCGCTCTCTTAACTTAGATTTCTTAATTTTAACCAGAGTAAGACTTCTCGAACAGTACAAAGTGATTCACATAATTCGGAGGATTTCTGGAAACTTGAGTCCCGTTGTTATGGAAGCCATGGATTTACTATGCAGCAACTTTCTCTGGAAGGGTTATATACACTAGATATACTCAAATTCCATGTACAACAGCATTAAGAGAAAGCCCAGGAGACACTTTTGGTATTAATATAATAATCAAGTTGACAGACGTTTCACGTACCCTGCTTTTGCTTGGCTATGGCAAACTGGACATGAACCAGACTTCGGTCCATGTTCGTTGATGTTGGAGGTACTTTCAAGACAAATTACATTGGCTATTTTCATCTCCGCATGACATGTTTTCAGTGGTACCGTCCAACTGGCAAAGACTGGAGACACGTGAAGCTGTTGGGGTACTGTGCAAGGATGACGGGGTTTCCATCCATCCTGATCTCGTTCATGTTGGGACGGATGTAATAGGTGTTGTTGCTTTTGCAGAAGGTGTCGATGCTGACACTTGAAATGTTGTTATTCTAAAAAAAAGAGAAAGAGAGGACATAGTAGTAGTTTTTTTCAGATATTCTGATATTTCTCCTTCTTTACAGTAGATCATCTTTAACTAATTCAAACTTTGAACTGTTCGGAGGTTGTTTTATAATCAAGGTTCCTGATTGTGAAGATAAAGGTGCCTATCCGTGCTCTTTGTGGATGTAAAACTCTAATGAAATTATTTTGATTTTTACAATTCTGTGTATGTTCTACTGATCGCTTGGGTGTATTGTAAGGGGGGACTCTCTAGAGCAGTGCATCCAAGCCAACAACAATCAAGGAAAGTTTATTTTAAAAGAAGCATTAAAATATTCAGAACCTGTGGAGGTTTAATTTGTTAACGATTCCTAAATGGCTTTTGGCTTGGATATACGTCTATTTAATAAAAAACTGTAGATGCCAGAACTGTAGATCCAATCTAATATTAATTTTAACATTCAAATTAGATATAGCTCTTATGCCTCTTATACCCTTTAAATTGTGTGGAGCTTCTAAACATTCTGGATTGGTTTTCCATGTTTTAGGCATTGTTTTAGTTTAGTTAGCACCGAGGAACCTTTATTTTAAACTAGCTCCACTAAACAAGCATTTCAGATGGACCAGAGGCAGGCATCGTCTAGTATAAAAGTTTATACACACACACACACACACACACACACACACTGCATGTTCATTTACCTGGATGTGGAATACACGAACGCTCTCTGGGATTACAGGAACTGCCTCCAACTGGTTGTGTGCAAGAAATAGGCTTTTCAGGTTGGCCATTTTCTGCAGGGGACATTTGGCATCAATGACCAAAGGGCTCAGACTTTAAACCAAGTGCTTCACAAACTTCAGAACGTTCTTGGCTACACTTTTCCAACCCGGCTGAAGAGTAATAATGTATTTATAGCACAGAAACACAGCGTTGTCTGTTCAAGTTGTTTCTTTTTCCCTTGACATTCAGACACATGTCATATGTCTGCTTCATCAAGAGGGTGGAGTGCATTACATAATTTGTGGCACTTTACCTTGAAAGCATTTGCCTTGACTCCTTTAGTCCTGAGGAAGTTGTGATTGGCGTTGAATGATGTTAGCTTAGGTGGCAACATCGGGAGCCTCACCAGCAGGTTCTCAGCAAGGGAGAGTTCCTCCAACAGCTTGAGTTTTGAGAAGGCCCCATCCTCAATCTCAGAAATGAGGTTTCCGGTCAGGTCGATTCTTTTCAGGGTAACTGCAGGAGATGCAAGGAGAGCGGCAATGCGGTCAGAACACGGTCCTGATCATGTATAGGACTTTTTTTTTATGCCGGTGAATGTAAATAACATCGCCTCTTCTTAACTAGCTGCCTGTGAGTGATACCTGGAGAAACAGCTCTTTCAGATTTTTCAGATTCCACCCCCCCCCTCAACGCCTGCAGACTAAGTGGACAAACATATGTTTTTCCTAACAGACATCCTGCATTGCACTGTACAGATGGAATCATTTATTACATCTCAGATGACATTTGGAAGTCTCTGAAGAAAAGTCTGGACTTCTGCGTTTAACGTGCATTTACTAAAGATTCGTTTTTGCCGAGCGGCGCCGTTTGTCTTCCCCGCTCTCCTTTCGTTGATGGGTTGTGCTGTCGAGTAAAAAGGCAGAGAGGCAAAGGTCTTCTCCCAGACCAGAGAAGAACTCACCGATCTCTCCAAAATCTTTCTGGGTTATCTTCTTGATCTTGTTGTATCGTGCGTAAAGATAGGCTGTCTCTTTTGGAAGAGCCGGCACCGATGTCATATCAGGGTCAACCTCCTCACAGTACACTGATCCGGTCAAACACACACACAGCAGGCAGGTTGGAAGGTCTGGAAGCAGATCAAAGGGCCACAAGTGTGAACATCTTGTAAAAGCTGGTAGCAGTTTCAAAAGAAGAGGCTTAAACGTAACACAAACACTCTAACTATCTTCTTACCTTACTTATCCCAAACCATAATTTTGATCCTAAACCCTAACCTGGTGCTAATCCTCGCCCAACCCATAACTCTGATCCTAAACCTTGCTTTAGGTGCTTATCCTCGCAGGAAGCCTCATGTTAGCTGTGTCTTCTGTAAGATTTTTAACAATTGGAACATTGTTTAAAAAAAAACAAGACAAACCCAATTTTATTACATGAGAGAGAGGACTCGGTACTGCTAGTATAACCTATTCTGATTGTTCTGAAAAGGTTTTTTTGGAACCTACATATCCTCCAATGTCTTCAATATCCTAACCTTAAAGTTATTGAGAGAGCTCTGCCATGGTCTACAAGCCATACTCTTAAAAATGCTCATCTCTTGGTCTTGACAGCTTAGGACACTCTGGTAAAGGTCTCGAAAAGTATGAAAACTTGACCACGAATTTGATCATTCTGACCAATGATAGTATTTATTCAAATTAAACTTTAAACTCCAGCCCTGATTGACGAGACTGTTAGTTTTCAGTTGCTGATTTTCCTTGAGGTCCCTAAAAAGTCAAATATTATAGTTCTGTGGGCGGGGCATTCTGTGATTGTGTGTCTCTTGTTGGTTTCTGTTATGAAGCTCATTCTTGGTTGCATTTTTGGGGCCTGGTTGCATTTTGCGTTGCTGTATTTTAACCATGATTGTTCAAGTCTACCACTCCTGCTTGCTGTGCTATCAGAAGTTAATGTAAAGGCAATGCATGAAAAAAAGCTTTTATCGGAGATGTTCTAGGCACGTCTTCATTACAATATAAGACAAGCAATTTCACAGCAATGTCAGTGCTTAGTTCTTGTTCTAGCTGATCTATAATCAGAGTAACGTCGAGTTTATTTACCAGCTGATATAGTTCAGTCAAGTTCTGCACGATGAAGGGCAGCACAGAATGAACAGAATGTAATCCACTGCTTTTAGAAATAAGGTGATGACTACTTTACCAGAAGCATCCCCCTCAGCTGCAGTCGGCAGGGCGTCTTCCGGGGCGTCGGCAGACAGGAAAGCACTGGTCTTGTCAGTAGTGAAATCTATCTCCCTCTGTCAGGCGAGAGCAGAAGAGGTCACATGATGCAAGCAGTAGACCTTGCTGCTCAGTAATAAAGCGCTTTGTTTTACATCTCTTGATGTTTTTACGAACTTTGCCTAAAGGCACGTTCCCTTTCATGAGGGACTTTCAAGCTTCCCGATGCTTCAGGGCTGGGTTTCATTGCCTGTCAGGACTCGTGAGGGTCCAGGTGTCTATTAGGGTTTTCAGCACCCTGGTTTGGAGTGGAGCTGCTATGGGGGTGGGACAGCTTTAGCCTGAGGAAACTCGGCAGTAGTGCTGAGTAATCTACTTGGGTCCGCATGGCACTTGGCCAAACATTGGATCACTTTGGTTGGAACCGAAAAAGATGTTTATTTTAACAAAGTCTGCTTTGCAAATCACTAATGAACTCGTCGGACTGGATAAGATAAATCTAAAACAAAAAGCACAGATGGTGCAGACGTGCAAAGACATAAACTCAGAATTAGTCGTAAACATTCAGCTTGTGTTAAAATGTAACAGTAACACACACACTATATATATGCCTATATATGTATATATCTATATAGATTAATAGCAACGGCACCAAAGATGAAAAATGAGACTTTGCCCACGTTTCATTTTTAAATAACTACATTAAATAAAGAAATCTCCATGCATGAAACACTATAAGCCTCTTATAAGGCTGTAAAGGTACACACATCCTACACATACACACAGGCAGAGAGAATACAAGCAGCTAGAAATGTGCAGGGAAGGCAGTGTTGCACTAAAAAGTGTAAACTTCAAGTTGAAAATACCTTTGACTTCTTCGTCTCCGTATGGGCTTCTTCCTTTAAAAGTACATCCTCTTCAGCGTGCAGAACGTTTTGGTGATACTCTGTCCCGGAGGCCAAGATCACCCATGATGCAAATATAAAAGTGTAAATAAGTGTTCTCCGTCTGGCTCCCATCGTGTCTGAGCAGTGCGGGATGTGCTCACTGTTCTGTTAAAGCGTAAGACGGCAGCACAGGCAGCGGTTGGCTATTTTCTTGGTGCCTGTGAGTAAAATGTGATCTGTCAAATCAGTATTTAAAGCTATGAGTAGCTGCCAGGGGATTCTTAAGCAAGAGTTTATGGAGCAGCCCTTAACCCTTTGCATTCTGTCTGGTCAGATCAAATCGCTGCATCTCAGGCGGTGTCTGGCCATGTTTGCGGTTTGGAGAAATATGTGCTCTATTTAAACAGCCAGAGACCTGAAAGCCATAAAAATAAGGTGACTCACTTTTGTAGTGCTCAGGAGTGTTGGCTGATAATCTCATTTATTTAGCTCAGTGGAATTTTTTCAGGCCTTTTCTAACTCGATGTCTTCATTAATCATTTATTTCTAGCACAGCAACATTTTCCCTGGTTTACAAGTCACGGATTTTTAAATGCAGGGGGGTGCTTGCATTATATTTGGGTTAAAGTCAGACAAATGAATTCATCATCGCTGCCTCACTTCCCCTAAACACCACTCCAGCACTGCGTTCTGTGCAGAAGGTGGTTTGTTATTGGGTGCGACTCGAATAAAGTGAAGAATTGCAGGGCGAACAGACTGCTTTTAATAGACAGACACTTTAACAAAACATGTTTAATAGAGAACATGTGACTGGTATCCCCCCCTCCGTGCACCTCGGGACGAGATGAGAAGGGCCCCCAGAAATAAACATTCAATGGAAACAAGTGGACTGAAACTGGGGTCTGTTACAGGTGTGTTAGCAATTATATGAACTTGTAAAAATTTACAATACTGGAAAGAGTGCCAAGTGCTGGAAAATGTTTCTACGGTGCTAATTTTCTGAGGGACCTATCTCGGTCAGGATGGCATGTTTGGGTTAAAGAATAAACAAAAAAAAGCATGGTTTTTAATGCATAGTTTGTGTCGAGAGCACGGTGATCTAGATTGGCAAAGGCTGCCAAATATAATTGGGATAGTTGATGATGCTTTGGAATGAACTGAATTTCATACAATTGTAGCAATAAAAAGACTTCCTGGATATTGTTTTTATCAGTTAAACAATTTGAATAAAAGGCTCTACCGTGCTGCTTTATTGACTTTTACTATAAAATTTGAGGGATAAAGTCCTAAAATAGAAAGTGAAACATGCCAACAAACTGAAGTGCTATCCACCAATGCAGGATAAACATGCCTGGCCATATTTCGGAGACACTGTAAGTGATGATCAATAGTTAACAAGCCGTTTGAGCTACAGCATCAATTAACATTTTAACAAGTCTGGCCAAGCCCTGTGTTTGAATAGGTCTCCACAACAAGCAGATGGTGTGAGATTGTTATAAAAAGAGTGTGTTTTAAGCTAATTAGCCATTTTATGTAGCTGCTAATGTGTGTAAGATGTGAGGACGAGCTGCCGATTGGTCAGTGGTTTTTTCGGAAGCAGCTTCTAAACTCGCAATGAACAGAACGAATACGGCTGAGTGGTCAAGTGGTAGGATACCTCCCTATGGACCAAGAGGTCGCAGGTTCGAATCCCACCTCCAGCACCACCACTACTGGGTTCCTGAGCAAAGCACTTAACCCTGTAATCAAGAATAGGAAGTCGCTCTGGATAAGAGCATCTGCAAATGCCGTGAATGTAATGAATCTGTTCCCGTGTAATTTTACAGCTGAGAAAATTCCAGTTCCAGTGAAATTCATGTTTTTAAGGGGGCACTAAATGTGGAAAAGCTTTCATTTACTGATCCAGAAACTGATTTACAATCAAAACCTCACCAGTAGGTTCGAATCTCACCAGTAGGTTGCCCTGAGGTACCCTTGAGCAAGGTACCGTCCCCATCATAGCTCCCCGGATGCTGTAAATAGCTGCCCCCTTGCTGGACGGTGTGTGTGAGTGAAAAGCAGAGGCTGCATTTGGTTGTGGTTCAGTGTGGTGTACTGTTTACAATGACAAATAGTCACTTTTGCTTCCCTTTCACTTCAGGCGTATCAGCGTCAGGTGAAGTCTTTAGTCTAGCTTGGTTGCCTCTTTGAAAACAAAATTGAAAATGGACATAATTGTGGACAGCTTTTTATTTTAAATTCATTGATAATGTTCCAGCACAAAAGGTGGCCAAACTGGCAGATCAGATCTGTAAATGATAAATTCAGTTTCTGTTTGGTAAGATAAGGTTGACACAATCTCAAAGCCATTAAATATTACCCGTCATCGTAAAGAATTAGTGGAGGCTCTGGGTTGAATTTAACATTTAAGGGTAGCAAATCTGTTGCATGAGGTTGAAAGTTCAGCTGCCTTTTATTGATTATTTGGTTGAACGTTAAAGACTAAGTATCTCCAGAGCACCTTCAGGGGATTCTTTAAATAGTGTTATCTGAAAAGGTCTGATAGGATTATTCTTTTTCTTCTTTGTCCCCATAAAGATGCTGTTTAAAATGAGTCTAGCTTCCCTAATCACAACAATGAGATGTCACAATGTACTGCTAAAGTTTTCCCAAAGGAAACGCTTACACAAAAACACCGTTTTAATAGATTGCCAAGTTGCAAGTTATGATTGTTGCATAATTCAGATTAAGGGGTCTCCAAAATTCCTTGTCCACCTACCTGCAGAGTAATCCAAATTCATCCCATGTCCCAGTTAATCAATGTCATACAGAGTCTGATTACTAGAATCAGGTGTCACAGGTAATAGTTTGGACTTAACTGTACATTTAGAACCTAGCAGGAGGAGGACTGATGACCACTGTCAAAGAGGAAAGATGTGTTTCCATTAAAGAATGGAAATGGGTGCTTCCAGCTCCACAATAACCTTGTAAAACACCAGTTTTATCACAGTCTGCTTTATTTAATGTCGGACAGGTTTCAGGACTCGGCTAATTCATGCTTACATGGTCTCCACATGCTTACATCTCCAGACAACAAGCGAGTGTTCAAATGTAGTATTGCATCACATCTCCAAGACCTCAGAAAGTCCACACTGGAAACGTTGAGTCTGCTCATCAAGTCATGTATAAACAAAGAAAAGCTTCAGACATAAACTAAATTAGCTTAAATATCAGGCCATCATCCTATTTTACCACTTTTAACCTTCATGCATGCAGATTTCACAGACCAGTTGTTATTTGAATAACCCTGCTATCAAGATTACACTAATGGTATAGCTAACTGCTGAAAACAAAATGGAGTTAAACATACATCTATCAGACTTTTTTTTTTTTTTTTTTTTTTAATCCTATTTTATATATATATTTTTTTTTATTCTTTATAGTCTATCAGTTTACAGAGAAACTGGGTGGTCAGATACAAAAGGTGCGACATGATTTAACATATTTCTATGTAAATACCAGGAAATAACAGCTGGAAAGGATCTCTCGTCATATTAATCTTTTGATCTGAAACCTAAAAGTCTTCAGTGCATAGCTAAAACAAATAAATTGCCCTTGCTGTTCCACTGCTTTTGAAGGGACTGTGACTACCTTCGTTCCTCTGTCTGATGGAATGGTTTTCCTGCTTTTGTTTTGCTAAGGTAGAACTTGAGTGAACATGAGCATTATGTGGTTTAACCCAGTAAGAACAGAATGCATTGCATATGGCGCTTTGCATTCTGACCTACAGATGAAGGTATAGAAGGTTTAGAAGTTCTCAACCCATTGCAGCTTCTTTATCCTGCAAAGTTTAACCAACCAAATGGTTTAAAATGCAAAACAACCCAACATTATAATATCACCTCCTGAAAAACACTCCAAAAATGTACCAGATGTCTTTTTACATCCATTTACCCTTAAAAATGGATACATTTGTAATCCAAACAACCACAATAAGAAAGCTTTTACATTTATTGCGCTGAAAATGGAACCAGCTCAGCCCACTGAGAGTCCTTATGTTAAAACCACTGGTGCAAATAGCAGGCATGGTTGGCAGGTTTACCAAACTTACCAAACACTGAAAATGCTAAACTTTGAATCAAAGGTACAGTACTGTGCAAAAGTTTTAGGCAGTAAATAAAGAATGCTTTCAGAAATGGAAGTGTTGTTCATTTATTTTCATCAATCAACAAGAGAGAATCTAAATCAAATCAAGATTTGGTGTTACTACCTTTTGCCATCAGACCAGCATCAGTTCTTCTGGCCCCACAGAGCCCTGATCTCAACATCATCCAGTGTGTCTGGATCACATGAAGAGACAGAAGGATGTGAGGAAGCTACATCCACAGAAGATCTGTGCTCAGTTCTCCAAGATGTTTGGAACAACCTACCGGCCGAGTTCCTTCAAAAACTGTGTGCAAGTGTACCTAGAAGAACTGAGGCTGTTTTGAAGGCAAAGGGTGGCCACACCGAATATTGATTTGATTTAGATTCTCTTTTGTTCCTTCACTGCATTTTGTTGATTGATGAAAATAAATGATCAACACTTCCATTTCTGAAAGCGTTCTGTTTACAGCATTTTTTCACACCTGCCTAAAACTTTTGCACAGTGCTGTATATAACTATAACTTGGTATCTTCAAGAGTACAGCTTCAGTTTGTGAACATAAACCCACCACATATTCCACTGCAGGTATTTTAAGGTAGATTGACCTGTATATCCCTGCCCAACTCCAGACTTTCAATTTCACTGTTAAAAAAAAAAAAAAATTAGGTGAATGTATACAGGTGCCATCTTACTCCTAGAACAAAACACATTTCAGGTACAAAACTGGATCTCTGAGCCATGTTGTAGCTTCGAAGGCACAGTTTGTACTTTCCCGACAGCATGAACAAGATGGTGGCGAGTAAAATATAGTGAGTAAGATACAGTAAGAAAACTTACATATATGAGATTCTTAGAGACTTTAGAAATGAGTATATTAGAGGGACAGCTCAGGTTAGATGTTTCAGAGTCAAAGTTAGAGAAGCAAGGCTGCGTTGGTTTGGACATGTCCAGAGGAGAGACGAGGATTCTATTGGAAGGAGGCTGTTGAAGATGGAGCTGCCAGGAAAGAGGAGAAGAGGAAGACCAAAGAGGAGGTTTATGAAAGTGGTGAGAGAGGACACACGTGGTCAGTTTGAAGGAGGAAGATGCAGAGTACAGGAAGAAATGGAAACGAATGATCAACTGTGGCGACCCCTAAAGGGGGAAAGAGAGAAGATGATGGGATTCTCAGTGACGGTGATCATATGAACGTCATCCTGAGTAAATGAACATCCTGTGTCTGGTTGAATCTTCGCCATGGAGAACTCAGGAAGGTCTGTAGGAAGTGCTAATAGCAAGTCCCGCTCTAAACTAGCAGTGACCTAACAAAGTGGCCCATTTTAATAAACGCCTTGGAAATATTTGAACATTACGGCTGCGTTTTACACCACAGTGGTGTTTGTTCATGAATTTACAATTTAACCTGTGTTAACACTGCATGTGTTGATGTCTGTAAAATGAACAGTTAACCTATTTCAGTTGGTTACAATATATAACTTTCTATAAAACTTTACAATATAAAACTCTCGATATAAAACTATGAACTTTCTGCTTGAAAGTATTTGGTCCGATACCATTAAATCCACAGGGTCTCAGCTAATACTGTGTGTCCCTCACAAACTACTGCAAGAAATAGAAAAGAAAGAGAGGCTCTGTGTGTATGAATGAATGGACACCCAAGTTACAAATCTCCAGAAAACATTCAGTATTGAGTTTGTTTTGGTAAATATAAATCAACTTTTTGTAAAAAATAACTGGATATCAGAGTTGGAAGTTCTAGCTCCAACTTTTTTTTATTTAAATAACTAAATAACTGAGACAATAAGAGTACCACAGCTGTGGAAATTCCAGAAATACACCCAAAAACGGTCCAGATTTGACCAAGATTTTTCTGAAGTCTGTGGAAATGAAACATAGAAAATAGTTTTTTTTTTTTTTATGCACAAGCAAATGCAGGAACCAGGTTTCAACAAAGCTTTTATCTTCCATCACAATTCTTCACTTTCATTGCACGAGCACCCAGCTAGCATAACAAGAAGGTATTTCCATGCCATGTTAAGTTAAATCATGCACATGCGAGACAGAGACAGACGCCCTGTTGATTTTTGCATTCAAGTCCTAATAATTAGTCTGTTAAGATTTATTGCAAGATCCAAGCCTCGTCATAAATCAGACTTCTGTTTAAACTTTTTAGAACAGTGAAAGATATATGCCCCACCCCTCACTTTTCAGATGAGGGTTCGTACTCATCGACCTTCTGTTGTTCACCGTAAAAGATCATTCTCATCCTTGGGAAACAAGTGTAAGCATGATAGTCCACGGGTCCTCTTAGTTTATTGCTGTCCAAACGCATGTAGGTCAGCATGTTAGGGTTGTTCTGGTCCACCGATGGGCACATTAGAGAAACATTCAGCACTGTAAGCAGAGCAGAAAGAATGAGAAACATCAATCATGCAGTCTAATTCACCACAAAAGTCATTAGAAAGCTACGCTTTGCAGTCTGAATGTTCTCCTCCAGGGGGAGCTGTAACTCCTCTAAATGAAGTAATTCAAGAATAAAAAAAGGAAAATTGAAACATACGGCTTCCTAATTAGATCAGGTGTGCTGCATTTCACAATGACGGGGTTGTCACTTTCACTTTCACTTTTCAAATGCAGGTGAATATGTTGCAGGATTTGGGTTTGAGAGCTTTACGGCTAGATCATCATGACATACTTTCAAGGCCTTTCAGCCCATTCTGGACAAACTGTGGAGGCCAAACTCAGACTTGCTGCATAGCCCCAAACGTTGGGCTGCAATGGCAGAAAAGTGAAGGACTTTCTAGAGCACAATGATGATGGAGGAGTCCGTTCGGCTCTAACGTGAGATGCTGCCAGTGCTTTTCTCAGAGGACGAGTTATAGCTCAAACAGCTTTTCTGAAAAAGTTAAACACCAAAAAATGCTGGAGCTGGAAACTAAACTTGAAAGGGACGTGGAACTGTTTCATAGCTTTACTTAAGAGCCATCTGTCCTTTCGTAAATGAGTTATTAAACAGGAAATAGATATTCAGAGTGAAGAGGCTGAGAAGAAAATCAAATATGAAACAAATGTACTGTGATCCAAGTCCAAAAGCTGCACTAATATTTGAGACTGCAAGCAACAAGCAGACAATTTATGAAGTTATTTAACAAATAAAGTAACAACCACACTAGAAGGAATCCAGAAATCTTTAGAAACCAACCACAAATCACTGCGCATTCAGCCCGGAACGTTAGAGAATAAAATATACAAGTTCTTGAAGCCATTAGACCTCCCCTCTTTAACTTAAGAGCACGAAACAAACGCACTTCTAGAATTTCACATAAATATATAAAACTGTTTTAATGCAGGCACCAGTCCGCTGAAATGATAAGCTGATTAAATCTTTCCTCCGATTTTTAAAAGACCAGTTTCAATCATCTCGTTATGGAAAAGCTTCTCCCCCTTTCCTGGAGGGAGGCCTTTGTGTCAGATGTACCAAAACATCTGACACAAAGGATGTACCAAATTCAACAAATTTGAAAAAAAAACGTAACTTGGACCCTTAGCATGTCTTTGTATCTGGTAAAGTAAAAAGATTTAGATTCCTTCACTGAAGCATTCTTTTAACATACCTTTGTATTCGTTGTGATTGAGATACAGATGTTCCAAGGTCCTGGGAATGAAAAAGGCTTTGGAGAGTTGGTTGTGGCCAAGGTTCAGATCCATCAGCCTTGAAAGGTTGAAGACGTTGTAAGGAACGACCTTCAGTTTGTTGCGCCCCACCCTGAGGGACATGAGATTTGGCGTCTTCCTAAAGTAGCCCTCGGGTATGGAGCTTATAGAGTTGTTCTCCACTGACAGCTGCAGTAAGGATGGAGGAAGGTCAGCTGGCATAGACTTCAGTTTGTTGCTGCACATGTTGACCTGCATGAGGTTCTTCATGCCGGACAGGACCCTTCCTTTAACACCGGCGTCCGTCAGCCTGTTGCTGCAAAGGTCGAGCACTATGATGCTTGAAAGTTCACGGATGGCGTCGGCTGTTATCTTTGAGATTTTGTTGAAGCCCAGGTGAAGTCTTTGAAGTGTTTTGGGCAAAGAGGGAGGGACTTCCTCCAAACCGTTGTGCTCGAGGTGAAGATGAATGAGCTGCTGAAGTTTAGCGAAGGCCTCCTTTTGCACCCGAGAAGACTGCAGTTTATTGTGACTGAGATTGATGTCTCTGAGAGATGTGGCGTTGGCGAACGGTTTCGCAGTGATGGCTTCGATCTCATTGTACTGGACGTATAGGTGACGGATGTGTCCCGGGACGTTTGGGAGCACTTTAAGTTTACGATGGTCACAGTACATTGCGAAGGGGTAAGAGCTGGGGCAGAAACACTCCTTGGCGCACTCATATGATTCCGATTCCTGAGGGCCAGCAGGTGAAGGAGCTGGTGTTGGTTCTTCTCCTGTCTCATAGTCCTCATAGGTGCTTTCGTAGTCCTGACATAGTACTTTTAATTCAGCAAACAAAAGCAGCAGTAATATCGCCTGTGTGTTCGGACCACCCATCCCTCGGTTTGTGGTTTGATTGCCCTTATCTGTTTGGAACAGACAGAAGAGAATGATTTGAGCGATACGTTTAGAAACCGAGCACTGCTCCATTTCTGAAACATGCTTTTCCCTGCAGAAATCCCTGGCTCTAAATAATCGAATCCATCTGCTGGAATTCTCAAGCAGAGATGGGATGCCCACAAATGTTTGAGGGTAAAAGTACTCTCGCACAAACGGCCAGCATCCTGAAAAATATCAGTGTAGACTTTTTGTTTAAAAAACAAAATACTTGACCATCACTAACGGTTATGTTATTAATCCTGATACACCGAATGAGCCAAAGTGTACAGAACAAGGCCAAGCAATAAAAATGGACAACAGACCATTCCTTCCAACATACTTTACCAAAGGAAGAAAGCTAGGAAGACAACATGTGCTTTTGTTCCGTGATGCTTTTTAGAGTATCAGGAAGGGTCTCCGAGCCTCTCAGTGAGAGGTGTAGATGTTGGGAGGTGAAACATGATTAAAACAGTGTTTTTCCCTGCCCACAAACCTCCCTGTAGAGGCTGCATGTTGCCATCCTGAAGAATCGTTTGATTACTGTACATGCCAGAACAGATCCGGTGTGGATCTACAGCACTTCGCAAACTGAGCCACTCCTTGTTTCTTTACATTTTCTTAAGAGAACACCTTGCTATTTTGAGCCTGTCAAACTGTTTTATCTTTGGAATATTGAGTCGACTAAATGATAGAAAGGTTCTAGATAAAGGAATCCCGACCACTCGGCGTTCAGCATCGACAGTAAACCAATCACCTGATCATCTGGAATCATCTGCACCTGTTTCTTCACGGCTTCATGTCTTAAGTTAGACGCTTTGTTCTGGTTCATATAGAGATCACGTTGAGTAATTATGCCCGAAACGTGCACCTGTCAGAGTTCTTTTATTGCTGTCAACATCAGGATACGCTCATGAAAGAAAATTATATGATTTATCACAATATCGTCATATTGCCCAGCCCGAGGGTGAGACCACTCATCCATGCATTCAGGCCTGTTTCTCTGAAAGCTCCAGACTCTTGAGAGAAAATGATGATTCTAATTTGCTACACTTTTAGCGTCTTTGAACGAGAGTCTGCAACTTTTACAGCAACATCTTCACTTGACTGCTTGTGCATTGTTGCCTCCCACTGGATATGAGTTGAACTGCAGCAAGTTCCCGTTCTTGATTTTCAAAACAAATTGTGAATAATTATAAAACATAAATATTTAAACACATTTGAAGATGAAGTATTCAAGTGAAAATTGAAAATATTCTCAGCCTGTAAAAGTCTGTTTGCCCATTTAAGCTAACATGCATTAATGCGATCCTGCTGGTGTGGGTTTGCTCAACTGCTAATAGCAGTCTCCTTTGTGCAGAATGTAAAGACTAATCACATTTCTAATGAAGCTGTGGTTCTCTGTACGTTAGAAAATTTGCTGTTGGCTGTGCCTCGCTATGTTTAAATCAAGTAATCGTGACTGCATGATGGGTTTTGAAGCAGCGGTGACGGCAGGGAGGAGTGCTTCACCTGCCTGAAGTGACGGAGAAGTGGAAGTCAGTGTCGGACAGGGGCTTTGACTCATCAGCCACGAACATACAACCAAAAAACCAGAGCGGTATCTAAAGACTGCGAGTGTGAAAGCTTGGTTACATTCAGTCCGTCACGTGCTTCATGATATTTCAGAGCTTCGAATAGGAATCCCCCATCAGACCACGAAGAGATGCTTTACTGAAAAGAAAGAAAAGTAATCTAGAACATCCCTGCGACGGGCTGGCGACCTGTCCAGGGTGTGTCCCCGTCCTTCGCCCCGTGTGAGCTGGGATGGACTCCAGCACCCCCTCGTGACCCTAATTAGGACAAGCAGCCCAGAAAATGACAGACTGACTAATCTAGAACAGGTGCTGGAGGACAGCTTCATAAACCGTACAATAGAACTGCATAAACAGGCTTGTTGATGAGGTGGTGATGAAATATTTCGAAGCTGAAAGGCTGCGATTTAAGGAATGTAACAACCTAAAGAGTGCATTTGATTTGAATTATTCTCAATGACCGTTGAATCGCTTTCAGCATCATAACCTTGCGGACATTTTCGCAGATGGATTGCCCTTCTGCTCGTGGAAAATCAGGCTCCAAAGTTCTGGAAACGACAAAGCAACTCGTCTCAAGCAGCTCGCCTTCTGCAGAAAGCAGGAGCAATTAACCTAGTCAACACCTTTATGCTGCTGTCTAACTAATTAGATATAAACCCATTTTGGATCATTTCTTTTCATTTTAATTTACCGGATATAGAGATTCACTCCCTTGTGACTAATTTCTCCATGCATTCTGTTTGCTCTGCTCCGCAGTTTGAGCTTAGGAAGTCATAATAGCATACCTGTATGTGAGTTATTCTTCCTGGGAGGTAACAGTGGTGCAATTTAGTGCCTGGAGATGAAAGCCAGATAGAGAAGCACTGGGGGATCCTCTCAGGTTGAATGATGTTGCTTTAGGCAAACGGAACTGTTTTTTTCCCTCCTACGATGAGGCTGAAATACGGCCTCACTGTTTTTTCCTCACAGCAGTCCTGTATGCATTAGAGAGAGCTTGAGGTCTGCCTCTTAGCTGGAGAAATGGTTCTGGAAGCTTTGGGCTCCATGTGCTCAGTGACCTCAGTCAAGTCCTGTGGTCTCATCTGCTTCTTTTTTTTCCCCTCTTTCTTTTGTTGAGTAGAGGTGAGGTGGCAGTTTCCAGACAAAAGACAGGCAGCAGGAATGTGCTTTTTCACATATGAACTATAAAACGAGTTACAAAGGAGGGTCGCAGCTGCCGATCTTGAGGTTGCTGGACGTCCCTTATTAACATCGAAATGACGATTGTGTGCAAACGCCTGGCCAAGCTGCATACTTTATTACGGAAGTAAACAAAGAAAGAAAGAGATGTGGGCAGTGAGAAGAGCTGACATGGAAGAAAGCTTAATGAATAAGGGGGCGTGAATTCTTTTTATGAGAGTTTTGTGCTCTCTCTGGATGGGCAGGATGGTCCTCCCTCTCCCCCACCAATGAGCAAGATACTCGACAATATACAGAGCTGTGCAGAAGTCTGGAGCCCATCGCTCCTTTATATTTTGCTGGGGAGTCACCTTGTTGTTGCAAAAATATAATTTTCTGCTTCATGTCTTAAGTGAGACGCTTTGTTCTGCTTGAAGGTTCAGACGTAGATCACTGTGTGGATTAACCAACACAGAACTATCAAACTGCTCAGGTACAGAGACTGGACTGAACATGAGAGACAACAACACTGTCCTTCAGGAAGATCTGGAGAACTGCTCAGGTACAGAGACTGGACTGAAAATGAGAGACAACAACACTGTCCTTCAGGAAGATCTGGAGAACTGCTCAGGTACAGAGACTGGACTGAAAATGAGAGACAACAACACTGTCCTTCAGGAAGATCTGGAGAACTGTCCCTCAACAGGGCATTAAAAACACAAAGTCTAGAAGCAAGATGTGAAGAAATGAGGGGTTCAAGACTTGTGCACAGTACCGTGTATCATTGTTTTTGTATTACATGAGTATCCCATACCATATTTTATATATATATATATATATATATAGTTTGTATTCATTTTCTATATTTGTTACTGAACCAGCTTTTTGAGTCTTCACACTTTCCTGAAACTGAAATCTGAAACGGTCCTAAAGCAGAACCGCGCGGCCCCGTCCCCACTCAGATGTTGTTTAAACAATCAAGGCTGTTTTTAATCAAAAATGTATTACAAAATATATCGTTTTAATCCTCTTTGGTGAGGAAATACACAAAATACTTTTTCTCCCACCACTTTTCCATCTCTGCTCTGTTTGGCAGCGCCTGTGTGGTCTCATTAGGGGTCCGAAAGTAAGATCAGAACAAAATGTTGTGTAGCCTCTCAAATAAATCTTTTAATTAAAGTTCATTTTTAAATGTTTATGATTGTGTCGGCTTGCTCTTGGCCTTGCTCGCTAGCCAAAAAACACGATTCAGCTTTTTTTTTTTTCTTTTTTTTCGTTTAACCCTGCTTTCACCAGCTTCATTGCTGCAGACCAGGCTGGAGCGTCAGAGAAATTCATGTTGCTGGTTTGGGGTAACTGGAAGATTGTGGCTGAGCTTCAGTAAAGACTTTCGATGCTGCTGTAATCGTTAGAAAGGATGGTCATGTTTTTACTTCCTTGTCTGGCTTGTTTTTTTAAAAACGTACACAACCGTTGTGAAAGTTTTGAAGGAATTTGATTTCAAAAAAGAAAACTCAACACTCAAGAAAAGTAGTTTCTTTATGTGAAGTGAAAGTGACCACTCGTCATTGTGAACGAAATGCAGCCTCTGTATTTAACACTCGCACATGCCATGCAGCAGGGGGCAGCTACAAAAAGCTCCCGGGGAGCAGTGATGGGGACGACGCCGGGTACCTCAGGGATTTGAACCCAAGACCTTCCTTTCCTGGCGCCTTGTCCTTAAACA
Source organism: Hepsetus odoe (assembly GCA_017165825.1). NCBI lineage: Eukaryota > Metazoa > Chordata > Actinopteri > Characiformes > Hepsetidae > Hepsetus > Hepsetus odoe. The sequence continues at coordinate 9,393,105 of CM029393.1, forward strand.
CTAGGCCGCCGCTGCCTCTTAAGAAAGAGCGAGAATTTATCTAAGCTGTCTTGTCACAAATCCAAAACGAAGCCCCAGGAGGATGCAGGAGTCGATCCAAAGGGCAGAGAAACGCTCTGGATGGGTCTCAAATAAACACGCTCGGTCCTGGGGGCAGGTCTTCGGACTGTGGGAGGGGATACAACTTTCCCAGACACGGGGAGAACATGAGCGTCCACACGGAACGGACACAGGCTGTCCCGGCTCGAAATCAAACCTGAAACCTTCTCGCCGTTGGGCTCGCGATTATTAAAAAGAACATTTATTTCACTGAGACTTTACACTAATCACACTCCCTGCTCACACAACTCTTCCACGCACCGGGAGAGTTAACCTTTAGATACCGTCTGCCGGTACAATGGAAAAATCATGTTACTGGTGCAAGAATCTGAAGGGCAAGCTTGCTAATTTGGCCAAGAGCTCAGACGAAGGGACCTCTGTCACCCAGAAACCTTCTCGCAGACGTGCGTAAACTCAAAGCAGGTCAAAGTACACACTGAATCAGAGCGTGGCTTTGGAGAAGCTGTAGACACAGCTGAGCCAACCTTCTTTAAGTTCACATCACTTTTCCAGCAGTTGATCCCAGTTCAGCTGTCTTTGTTAAAAGATTGCAGTTACTGGAATCGGTGTTGCTCTTCGAGCCGAAGGGAATTGGGGTCAAATGTTTTTTGTTTTTTTTGACAGTAGTCATGCGCTGAATAATAAAGGGATAGGCCAAAATGTTCAGTCCCTGGTAGAAACGCTTTATAAACTTGTTTGTAGTGTATGTGCGGAAAAACGAAGCATCAGGAGAAAGGTGGGATCAGCCAGAAATGACTTTCCTTACAGCCGCAGCATTCACTAGTAGGTGGTCTAGTGTTTAGGGACTAGGCCCCATAATCAGATGTTTGTGGGTTCCCAGGCCAGTTGCTTATGCGGAGATGTCCTTGAGCAAGGTACTGTCCCCATCACTGCTCCCAGGGTGCTGCAAAATACAGAGAAACATTTCGTTGTTTCACTGCAGGCCGTGTTTCACAATGTTGAATAGTCACTTTCACTTTACTACAAAAAAAAAAAAAAAATCAATGTAGAGCATTGTGTCGGTGTAATATTTAATAAAATCGATTGTTTAAGGCTCGACTCATCGGGTCTTTTCTGTAAAGTTACAGTACAATTTGCAAAAGACAAAGTGAAAGTGACAACCCTTGTCATTGCGAGGTCACAGCACAGCAGAGAGTGAACCACAACGAAATTGGACCTCTGCATTTAACATGCAAACACCGTGCAGCAGTGGGCAGCTATTGAAAGCGCCCAGGGAGCAGTGACGGGGACGGTACCTTGCTCAAGGGTACCTCAGGGAAGCCTACTGGTGGGGAATCGAACCCACAATCTTCAGATGCGGGGGCAACTCCCTAACCACTAGGCCACCGCTGCCTAGTGAGCGAACAAAAGAAAAATCTAAATCAGATCAATATTTGGTGTGACCACCCTTTGCCTTCAAAGCAGCATCAGTTCTTCTAGGTACACTTGCACACAGTCAGGGATTCTGTAGGATTATAGTCGGTGTCTGATCAACCAGCTTTACCAAACAGGTACTGATGATCATCAACGTCACACGGAGGAGAAACACAATCATGTTTGGAGTGACCGACCGACCGAGTTCCTTCAAAAACTGTGTGCGAGTGTACCTAGAAGAACTGATGCTGTTTTGAAGGCAAAGGGTGGCCACACCAAATATTGATTTGATTTAGATTCTCTTTTGTTCATTCACTGCATTTTGTTGATTGATGAAAATAAATGATGAACACTTCCGTTTCTGAAAGCGTTCTTTGTTTACAGCATTTTTTCCACACCTGCCTAAAACTTTTGCACAGTTCTGTATGTCAGAAAGTCGGCATCTCATCCTGCTCTTCTCTGAGACTGCTTTGCAAATCCCATCTTTTGTTTTGTCTGAAACGACAGCCTGCAATAGTGACGTTTTAATCAATTTTACAGTTTGCAAGTCGTTAACAACATTCAAAACCCTGCCCCGCCTTAAAGTTGTCATCATGTTTGATGAGAACATAAAATATGTATATATCTCCAACATTTTACCATTTGTAGCCATGACAAAGGAGCTTTTTATGACTCACATCATCATACATTATAATCGCCCATTTTTAGACTCTGAATAAACCGTAATAATTGCTAGCTGGTGCATATATGCTTTTAGAAGTGTTTATATGGATATTTGGCTTTTGGACATGCTTTTATGCAGCCTTATGAATGCAGGCTCACAGTCAAGTGTTACCACAGTGTAGGGGATGATTTTTCCCAGAATGCTTCACTTATATGAAGTCTTTCATTAGATCTTTGCCCAGAAACTGGAGTGAAAGTTTGTCCCAGCGCTGTAAAGATGATATATTAGAATATTCCATATTTTACACAAAGAATGCACAAGGGAGGAGAAGTCTGACGGCAAACAGAAAAGGGTTAATCAAAACAAGGTGGCGCGTTGTTTTTCTGCGTTAAGGCCAACCACAGCTTTCCCTGTAGAAGAATGCCGCTGTGGTAAACATGAAAACAAGCAAGGGTCGTTTGCTCTGGCTTGGCTTAAATCACACTGCCGATGGCGTTCAACCTACTTCGCCTAGGCTTAGACCTAAACTTCCTCTGGAAGGTCGGACCCACAAGGTTTAGTTGCTGGGAATTTCATCAGTAACCAAGCAAACCGTCTTAAAACGGAGGCGAAAACGTTCTTTTAATGGAAAGCGATGCACTCGTGTCGTTTTGACCGTTTCTGCTGGTCCATTCATCATGCAGTGATTACTTAACGTTCTCCAGTGGTGTAGAAAAAGCAAACAGAAATGGATTTGACAGTCATTATACACTCCATTCCTCGTTAATCCTGCATATTGTGCCTTTCGGTGTTTATATCAATCATCTGTTCTGCAAACAGGACCCCGCACACTTTGTAGATCTGAAGGGTTAAATAGTATTTGCTTGTAATGTCGAGATATGAGGTTTACTTTGGCTGGGAGAAAGAACCTACTGGGTTTCTGCTGAATGTTGTGGCTTTGGAGAATTTATTTACATACAACTCCCTCAGGTGTTTGCCTGGCCGAGAGCGCTGAAACGGTCCAAACCTGTTGTGAGGTTTTTTTTTTGTGAGACACCGGTATGTGAGACGTGGCAGCAGCAGCCCAGGCCAACCTGCAGATTTGTTCCATATGTTTCCTGAGTTTCTCTCGCTGTTCCCTCAGTGTCCAACCCCCTCTTACCCCCACCAACCCCCTTTATGTCTGTCTGCACTAGGCAGGCTGGCCAAATTGTGATGAAGGGATGAAAATTGATGCATTGGAAAGGCTTTCTCTAAAACAATCAAAGTGCGCACATTCCATAACCATGGAAAAAAGGCCTCCCGATTCTGGCCTTTAGCTGATCAGCTGTCGGCAGACCCACTCCTGTGTGTAAGATCCCAACATAACATCTAAAATATTGCAGATATTTTCAGGGCCACAAATTCTCTCCAACAAGACTGCGCACGAAGCTCACATGCAGGAAAGACCCGATCAGGCAAAGTGCTTTATTTACATCTTTGAGAGGACGGACGTAATGAAGAACTAAAACCTGACCGCACGTTTCTTTACGTCGTGTCGTGATGTGATGTGCCGCGTAGGCGCAACGAATGAGTTGCAGCTCCATTTCAACATCAGAGGGACTCTTCAACTTCACAGGCTTTGCATGTGTATGGGGCGCTGCTGCCAAAAGAGAAATATCTATGTAAATAAAGTGACTCTGAAAGCATCTCTGATTCTGATTGGTGCAGATTTCGGAACCGCTTGTGGATCTGGAAGTCCAGTCTTGTGGAAAAGTCCAGGAAAACGATGGGTAACTGATACGAGGGCTCGTGTTAGAGAGTCAACGCAAGTAAACAAGTGCAGTGTACAAGTGTACCATTTCGAAACCTTCCTGAGAACGGCCAGGTTTAGTTTCCTAGTTTATCTAATAATTCAGGAGCTGCTGATGGAACTGAAGCTTCCCTGCAGAGATCAGAAACCTGTTCTTCTCATCTTGACCCTAGCTGTTAAAAACGACTCCCTTTTCATCGTATTCTTTGCTTCTTTGTCTTTATTTTGAATGCTGCGCAGGCAAAAACTCCTTTAATGGAGAGGAAATTTGTTTTCATTGCACAGGACTGCATCTTTCCAGCGGAGCAGGGATAGCGGGATTTTTGGGATAACAGCTGTGTCTACATGGTCACTTGGGGAGCAGGGTGTTTTTGCTCTCCTCTGAGTGGACCGAGGTGCTGCGATTGTGATAGTTCTGAAAAATGCAGTCGTGGATTTTGCACAAATTGAATAAGGCTGGAGATTAATGACGGTTTTTAGGAAAAATGAACCTTTTCGCATCAGGAACTGGCTTTCTTCAGTAATCAGTATGTTCTAGGTTGCTCGTATTCACCAGTAATAAGCTCATTTATCATCATCTGCTGATTTTAGCCTTGCTAAATGAACCATTAACTTCTTATGCTTATTAATGTTCATTATGGCTGACCACACACTGATTACTAAACAGTGATGAACGTTTCTTCTGATTCTGCTGTTAAACACAGGGTCTCCCGTGAATGCTTTGTTGGCACAGAGTCGTGGTTCCAGCGGTGACTGTAGTGCAGTTGTCTTCATAATGGACTTAACAAATGTAGAGTGTCATTTGTTTTGGATCTTGCTGGACTCCCTGCTTAAGCCATAATATCGCTGGCAAACCTAAAGCTGGAGCTCCATCTGCTGGTTTTTCTCCGAACCTTTAGGAACGTGTAAAAATATTAAAAACCGGCATAGCGGTGGGAAATATAGGGCTCCGTCATTATTGTGATATATTTAGCTGCAATATGCTCGTTACGAACGACTGCACGTGTCTTTGGATTAGTTCTTCCCGTTTTTGCTGTTGGAAAATCATTCCATGCATGTGAAAGACACTGAAGACACTCCTTTTTAGTGTTGAAATTTTGTGATGAGAGGAAATAGCTTAATTTATCACAATAATGTTCAAATCTTATTTCCCACCGCTATGCCTGTTTTTAGATTTTTACCCACTCCTAAAGGTTCGGAGAAAGACCAGCAGATGGAGCTCCTGCTTTAGATTTGACATGTAAAAAAATATATGAGTAGAAATCGCTGCAGTTTTTAATTTTTTTATTAGTTTGACACCAGTGGAGATTTTTATTTTTATTTTTTGTCTATTATCCAATAAAAAAAATATATATTTTCTGATAATACAGTATTTAACCCAGCACTGATCATCGTCTGTCAGATAAGAGTTTTTAAATGCATTTCCAGCGTGCTGAGCTACTCAACCCTTCATTTCTTAATATTTTACCTTGTTGGTGCAAAAATACAACTTTATTCCTGTTTAACTGTCTGATCTTTGTCATTTTGAAGATTAAATGAAAGAAACAGGATCCGAGCTTTTAGTGCTCCAGGCTGCAAAGTGTGTAAAAATACAAGGTTCTAGGTCAAGAGGCTCCAGCCTTTCTAACAGTGACCTGACGGTAATTCAACAGCCTGGAAAATTCACTCCTGGTGCGCCACCGCGATGAACCATTTACAGCACATTAGAGTCGTTGTAGGAAAACCACCACCTTCATGCTCACTTTGAGAAATTCAGAAATATATTTCAATTAATCACAAACACAAACCAACCAGGCACAATTTATTTGAAGCAGTAATTTCAGATTCTACACTCGAGATGGATGCTGAGGAGGTTCTGTATGCCGGTGTGAATAGATCTGAACAGCTGAAAGTAGCTACTCCATATATACTACTGTTATATATGTCCCCACTGTCTTTTTTCATTTTCCTTTCAAGTAAACTGCCCGTTCAACAGCAGATATGATGCAATGGATGTGCAGTGCAGCCGGACAGACTGAGGGAACAGGATCCCTGTATAGTTACGTTAAGTTTAGAGATTACTTAAAAAATACGTTGAGATGCTGCCCTCCAGCGGAGGGCTGTTCTGACACGGTCAGAAACGCTCACTTTCTTCTAAAATTGGCCAGTTGTACAGCTCTGTGGCCCGACACGCAGCGGAAAGTTGGCGGCAGGATCTCCCAGTACTTCACCACGTTGCCAAAAAGACTGATTCCCGTATAAAGAGTCTTCTTTAGCTTGGTTCTTGTCGGACAAAAGTCATTCACTCCCACTTGGGTGATGCTGTTAGCATGGAGGTACACCACCTTGAGGCAGTAAAGAAAGAAAATGATTTGAGAGAAGGAACCATGTAACGTGAATGACCGCTCAAGACGCTGCATCGAGACCTTCACTCACCCGTAAATACTTCAGTGTGCTCAAACCCGGTGGGACCTTTTTCAGCTTATTGTTATCCAAGTGAATTTCTCGCACTTTGGGGATGCTTGCTAAACTGCCATTCTCCACAAACTTAATCTGATTGAAACCCAGTCCCAACCTGTGATTGAGATGGGGAAAAAAAAAAAAGAATTAATGTCTGATCACGAGGAGATGCTTGGATTGCTCGGCAACTGCAGTGTAATGTTTTTACCTTAGTAGATTTTTGTATCGGATGAAGTCTTCCACTTCAACTTTAGCAATTTTATTATAATCCAAGTGAAGCTCAGTGAGAGAAGAGGGAAAATCTGTAAACATAAAGTGAAAAGAAAAGTGAAAGCAACTGTTTTTTGAATTGTGAAACAAGGCATGCAGTGGGACACAACGAAATTCAACCTCTGCTTTTCACCCACACACACCGTGCAGAAGGGGGCAGGTATTGAAAGCGCCTGGGGAGCAGTGATGGGGACGGTACCTTGCAACCTATTGGTCTGGCATTGGAACCCACGACCTTCTGATCCTGGGGCCTCGTTCCTAAACACTTGGACACCGCTGCCAATTAAATGTGACAAATGATTGGCTAAACTGAGGAGTAGCTCTAGGGAGCTTGTCACGTGTTCTCTTCACTTGATTCACATCTAGTTTCATATTTAACCAACCGATAGCTTATGGACCAAGAGGTCGCAGGTTCGAATCCCACCTACCACCATCGGCTTCCTGAGCAAAACCTTTAACCCTGAGTTGCTCCAGGAGGACCGTCCCTGTTATCCGGAATGGGAAGTCACTCTGGATAAAATGGCGAAAATGTAACAATCTTTTTGCAACCAGCTGAAAGTGATGACAGAATAAACATTTTGCTCAAACAGTGATTGCAGTCTTCTTCTGGCTGCATTTCAGACGCATTACCTTTTGGCACTGCTGTGAGCTTTGCCTCTGCAATTCTCAAGTAAAGGGTTGCCATGTCATCAAAAGCCCCAAGCTCAATCCCACTGTTGGCAATTGGATTTGCACTCAGTTCTGGTGAGAGAAATGAACTGCGATTCAGATTACAGTCAGAAATGCAGAAATTGGTTGATATTGTTGCACTTTCAACACATTGTAAAGATTTGAGAGTTTTGAGTTGGTTAATCCACACAGTCTGAACCTTTCAGCAGAACAAAGCGTCTAACTTAAGACATGAAGCAGTGAAGAAACAGGTGCAGGATTATTTAATCCTCATAAAGAGAAGACAGTATGATAAAGAGAAGACAGTATGATAAAGAGAAGACAGCCCGACAGAAATAATACAGTATCTTTACGCCAAACAATCGATTCCCAGCAAAGTATACGGGCTCAATGTGGGGCTTAAAACTTTTGCACAGTACTGTGAGAGGAGAGATGTAGCTAAATGATAAAAAATGCTAAATATTTAAAGAGTTGCAATTGCTCTAGTTCTCTTTCAGTACCCTTTTAAAAGCCATACCTAGAACATGTAGCGATTGCATGCCTTTGAATGCCTCCTTATGGATTCTGCTGATCCTATTGTCATGGATCCTGAGCTCCAGAATGTTCTTTGGCATGTTTTCAGGTATTTGCGTCAGAAGGTTGTATGATAAGTAGAGAAGCTGGAGCTTCTCCATGTTTTGGAAAGCCTTCGGATGAATCTTTGATATCCGGTTATTCACAAGAAACAGGGCCTGTAGCAACACAAACAGAAAGCTTTTACACGGCAGTCTTTCAGTCTGTAGAGGTTAGCGCTACATATGAATATATATGATTTATTGAACAGGTAAGACAAACAACAACCTCCTTTTTTGCATAAATCAAGCAGTGAAAGACGGTTATTCAGAGAAATTGGAGTGAACTGTACAATCATGGATTTCTTTATAGTGGTGGTGAATGGAACCAGGGATCACGAGGGGCACAATACCAGTACAGCCAGTTTTCTCTCTAATCTCACCAGCGAACCAACACCTCTCTGGGTTTAAAGAAACGCACGTCATAAATGTACTTTTCAAGCATGAATGGAGTTTTAGGCCAAACGTGAGCGCATCTATAGGCAGGTTCCTTTCACTGTTCTTCTGACTTGATGTTTCGTTGAACGGAGATTCATCGCCAAACCCACTCTTGATGACTTTGTTTACATGTTAAATATTAAATTAAAAGTCCCCTTTAAAACGATGCAAAGCGTTCTTGTGTCATGTTCCGCTCTTTCGGTATTTCTTCGTGGATCCACTGCAGTGAATATGTGGCATCAGTCATCAAACATGAAGTCTGAGGACCATAATGCGTCCATTCATCAGGGACGAGCCTCAGACCACATTTCCACCCAGCAATCAGAAATAAATTGGACGAAACTCTTGGCCTTGTTTGGGCCATATGTCTTATGCCAATCAATTAACCAAACGGGCTTGACAGAAGCTGACGATTCGATTTCTCTGTCTTTATATGAGCTGCAGCAAATGGGATTACTTACGTATAGATTGTTGAGTCCTTTAAAATCATTCTCCTTGATTTCCGTGATGTCGTTGTTTTGGAGATCGATCATTACTGTGTCAGCTGGAATGTCACGTGGCACAGACGTTAAACCTGGAAAAAGGGCGATTAGTCACTTTGAGAACATCTACCATAAACCTTGCTTCTGAACGACTAAACAAAACTCTCACACCCAGGCGAAGAGTTAAAAAGGGGCAAGAAGGACCTTCTACCTAGATCTGAACACTGAACCACTCTCCTGGAGCACTGACAGCCAAAGGGGCAGTCTGGTATAAAGTTGTCTTCAAAATCGTTGTCGTCGTCGTCGTCGTCATCGTTGTCATTGTCGTCGTCGTCGTCCCTGTCATCCTGTTGCATGATTTCATGGAGCTTCATCAGCTCCATGACCTTGATCGGCTTGTAGGGTTTCGCATGACAGAGCAACAGTAGGGTGAAGAGCAGGAGTATTCTCATGGTGGACGTTTAAAGTGAGCTGACTGGTTAGGTTGGACAGACCTGGAGATGGAAGAAGTGAGTTAATTAATGCAGTCTCTTCAATTTTATGCCTTTTAACATTATTTTATTATTGCTTTTAGAGTAAAAAAAAATTATAGATTAATTTGCATCCTCCAGATTTTGGTTCTCTGAAAAAATGAGGCCATTAAATGACTGATGATCCGATGAGACAAAAGTATGGTCACATGAGTCTTTCTTGTCGTTTCATTACAGTTGCAATGGAGATATCATTCTCCCATCATTAAGTCTCTCTTTTCTAAGCAAGTCTGATTTACCCTCTGTCAGGAAGTCTGCAGATGATCAAAACTTATGTCCTAACAGAGACCACTGCTGTGCATCTCTTTGGTGGAAGTTCAGTCGCATGGATTTGTAAGATGATTATTTTGCCGTATTTAAAAATGTGTACGTTTCTATGCGGTATATAACTAGAGCTGGACAATAAAATGCAAATATTTCTGTTAAAATAAATAAAATAGCTTTATAACATTAGCTGCTGAAGAACATCGGATCTGAGGGATAGTGCGAGATTTTGCGGTTGGTCATCAGACAAATTTGTAATTGCTTGGTTCAAAGAAGACTTCCTTCTTGTCACTTTCTAGATAATCTAATAGCATGATGTCCTAAAAACAGACGTGAAGGTTCTGCTCATCAGCTTTCCAAACATTTATTCGTCCACCAGTTTGTTCAGAAGTTCTCACCTGTACGTTTGCCGAGGAGCCCAGCTAGCAGAACTTATAAACTGTGCTGTTTGAGCCTCCTTCATGCTCTTTATCTAAGCCCATCCTGCCCATAAACAATGGAACCCACTTATTTTCACCCATAACTTTGAGGTGTCTGCTTTCTGCTGCAGCAGCACTGCGTCGTTGAACTAAAGTGGGTTTGAAACTCAAACTAAGAGACGGGGTGCTCCTCATTTCTGGGCTGTGGCGGTTCTCTTGGTTGGAACTGGCTCTGTGTTTTGACATCAGATGATGTGAGAAGGAAAAAATCCTCCGAAAAGCTTGAGTGGGGCGTCAGTGTGTGCTCCTACCAAGTTGTGTCCCACAGTGGTGGTGAGCAGCAGGAATCTCTTTGTGAGATCCCACAACATTTCTGTAGCATACCAGTTTGGAGGAAGGCGCCTCTTCTGCTGTGTGGCTGTAAGTGCTCTCAGAGCTGGAGGCTACTTCTGTGAGAAGCATGAATCACCGGCCGTTGCTGTTTAGTTTTTGTTTAGCTCCCTTCCAAGACCAGCAACAAAATTGCAGTCTGCTTGAGCCATTGAGTGGCCAGCTCCATTCGACTGCCAGACCTTTTGTGCTGTCAGAGATGATTGTGAAGGTTCTTTCTTATGAAGCCCGGTTTCCCTGTGTGGAGGCAAACTATGCATACATTGGTTTCATCCCAAGCCTGATGCTTTTTAGCTGCACTGTTTAAAAGACTCGGATAAATACCATTTAATCTGATAAACTGTAATTATATCTGTCAGTGGGTTTGCTTAGCTCAGCGATTCTCAAAATGGTCCTTGCGGGACCCTGGATTTTGCACTTCTTTGTTATCACATTGTGTTCTGTGTTGGGTTGGAGCAAACTGGAGGTTTTCAGCTGGGGAGGACCAGTCAAGAACCACTGGGTTAACCATTTTCAAAAGTCTTCTCAAGAAAGCACAATGTTTAGTTACTATCCAGCACTTTATTGGTGGAATTGAACACATCCATCCAAAGTGCTTCATGGGAAAAGTGGAAGCTGAAAGATTTTTGAGATGAAATGCTTTTTACTGCATGAAGTATCCTGACCAATCATAGCTGTTTGTAGAGTGCTATGCTCTCCTAATGGATAGCAGTCGATGTAATTAAAGTCTAGTTAATCTGATAATAGTTTACAGACTAACAAAGCTAAACCTTTTTCATCATGGCTGAGCTTCCTGGACCACAATGATTCTGTCCATGTAATTCGATCACTCATTTAGCTGCACTACATCACAGGATTCTCCATCTGTTTAAAGAGGAAGAACCTTTTAAGAATGTTTTTTTTGTAAAGAACAAAGGTGTAAAGGCTCCTCGAGCAATCTTAACATTATATGGATGTTCTTTTCAGTTCTAAGGTTCCTAAGTCTTTCATTTCAGTTTCCTATAAAGATCAACCTGTTTGGGGATCTACAATGGTTCTACTGTGTAATAAGATCAGAGAACCCTACCTTGCACGTCTATATTTGAGAATGCAGGGGCTGATTGATTTAAAAATTGCTTGATTGAAGGCTTTGAACTTTTCTTTTTTAAACGATTTTCTTAAATATAGAAGTACCTTACATTAGAAGTGATGCTCTGCTGTTGGTCTCTGGTGCACCACAGCTTTGTGTTGTCTGCCAGAACTATTATATCAGATTTTGAAACCTTCACATCATAAAGGAGTTTGTGAAACTGGAAACACGTCAAGAAAAGAAATCCAGCAACAGGACTGTTCTAACATCTCTACTCCACTTTCATTTGCCTGGTCACGTTTCTAGATAAATGTAATGCTTTTTAATAAGATTAGTCCAAATCTTCAGCTTCACGATTAGTCCTGCCGCAGAGGTCTGGTTTTGTTCATGCACATCTTCATGAGGTTAAACTGACAGAGCAGCACAAATGCTTTTTTAAACGTCTGGCCCTTTAAAATGTACACACGGTGAAAGCAAGTGTGGAAAAAAATCAAATCGGGCTGTCCAGAACTGGTCTCTGAGGATGCAGCCGCTTAGAACAGCCTTTTAAGGCTCAACTGTAAGAACAGAAAAATGGAGTAAATCATTTCATTAGTTTAATGAATGTATTCCGTGAAAGATGCCATACCTCAGAAATGTGTTTAATCCTTGTTCAGCTCCAGAAAGCCTCCAAGAGTGACATGAATACCCCCGTCACAAGCTGCCGGTCCTAAATTACTGCAAATTTCTTCTCGAGGAGAACGAGGAGTTGCTCTTCAAAGAGTGAAATCCCTGAACAGGCATGAAGATGCTGTCAGTATGAGGAGCTGTGTGTGCAGGGAAGACCTCACACTGATCTCAGCTTCACTGTATTCCTAACTACTGCTGAACACACTTCGTTACCGTTCAGATGTTTCTCATCACCACTTGAATCCCGGCCAAGATTGTAAGCTTATATGTTCAATGGCTCGTCCTTTTAAAGGTTCTTCGGGTAGGTCCACACGCTCCTCTTACACCGTGAGTGGGTGGCTTCTTGCCATTTTCTATTTCACATGGATCGGAATGAGGGGGCATAAGGGAACATAATATTATATAACGTCGAAAACTCCGACGGTATTTTGGTTGTTACTAAGAGAGATTTTTATGAGCTACTTCCATGTCATCTTATTTTGGAGAGAAGAAAATCAATAAAGGTCCAAATCTGCATAATATCCTCTTAGAATGAAATAAACCTTCGTTTATTTTACATGATATAAAACAGCCTTTGGAGGTCCAATTATTTCAAGTATTTCACTTTGCGCCTAACTGGATGGACTGCAGATACCTCCATTATTTGCGTGTTTCTGAATGTTGTATAACACTTTTTTCCAGTTCATACATGACAATGTGCTTGCAACAGCACAAAAATTTACTTAGGGCTGTATTTATGGCATGCTAAGTAGCGCCAAATATGTGTAGGTTTGGCAAGAGCCTTGCATATGATGGAAGTCGTCCTCTATTAAAGTTTTAGTGCCTTCCCCCCAGCCTCACTTTTTCCTAAATGCTAACAGTTCTCAGACTGGTTCACCACTTAATGTATGTGAAGCAGTTCCTGCTGGCAGGAATTAACAACCGGCTTTCTAATGCAGAGACGTCAGCTGAAGGAAAAGTGGAATGAAATATGCAGTGTCAGTAATCAGAAATAAGAAATGACAATAATTGAACCCTTTCTTCATATAAAGAGACTGCTTCTGAGATCCCCATTATTGGTCAAATAATTGCATTGTTGAGAGACGTCAGTTTTCCTTTTATGGCACAATGTCTCTGGATTGCAGTTACGTCTAGATTTACCTGTCAGACTCTATTTCAGACGAGTGTGCGTCTCATTACAGTAACTTTTGGGAACGTTGACTCAGTGACTCATTTTTGGCGACATGAGGCCAATGAAAGTTTTGGGAAAAGAACTGAGGGCTTAGGGTTCATTCCATTGGTTGAAGCTGATGGTTACAGCCATTGTTCTGCAAGGCATTTAAATTTATCCATTTTTTTTTTTTTTTGCAGTTAGAGGGGAGTTTCACAAAAAACCTCTACATAATCCAATGTCTGCCACTTTATGGGTTGGACATTTTAAATAAAGTTATTCTATGACATGCTTATGAAGACACTACCCGATGCCTGAGACGTTGCTTTAGCAGAGTTTAAAGATTTCAGACTTAGAAACGAACCCATTCATGATGAAGGGATACATGCAGGGCATTGTCATGCAAAATAACCCCCCCAAAAAAATCACTCGCTCGTTTTCATAGCTGCTTGTCTTAATGATTGCAGAGGGGTGCTCTCACAGGGTGAAAAGTGAGGGAACACCCTTGGCAGGTAGCCAGCCCATCGCAGCCAAAGAAAACCGATTCGGTTCATTTTCCAAACTCCGATCACATGTAGGTCACTCGTGGGTTCGTGGAGGAATTCAACTAACCATTTCTGTGTTCTTATTGGTGGATAGATCACCTGTTTAGGAGCTATAAACATGAACAAAGTTGAGGCTGAGCAATGTAGCTTGCCTTTTCACAAAACGCAGTCTCAACAGCTGCCCGCATCGGTTTATTTTTGTCATTTAGAGCTGACTGTAAGTCATGCCGTGTCCTAAAGAACATCCACAAATCTGCTCCACCTTAATGATGATCTGAATATGGCCAAAGTGCTTTGAGAGGAGCTCTGCAGAGATGGTTTCGGTGACTCTTGACTTGTTGGCTGACTCTTGACTGGCCGAGCAGCTCCAGAGGTGTAATTGGGATGAGCAGGTTTTCACTGAGCTGCTCTTTAAATGAAAGACGCTTGGAAGACACAGTTTTGTGCATTTTATTAAATACCACATAAAATATATCTTAGCCAGCCAAGCATAGTGGTAAATACAAACTCAGGAGACAATCACTGAGTAACCTTTGCTAAAAATTAAACGTTTTGCTTTCGGGAACAAAAGTGCCTTTGTAGCCACCGTTTTGTGAACACTGTGAAAATACTCCAGCGAACCAGTACGTCTATTTCAGTAGTAACCAACTGTTGACTTTCTAATGTGCAGTTGAGAAGGGGACAAACAAGGTAGAAGGAAAAAGCTGTGACCATACTTTCTTTTAAAGTAGCTGCAAAAAAAACACATTTTAACCTGAAACAGAATACTGATGTATACAGAAACGAATCCCTACAAACACTAAATGCTCGGATATTCGGTTCTGTCATTTTTCCCTGACCGGCACTTTGGAAAGTTTAGGACACGCAGAAAGACCGTTTACAAAGGTGCCAACAACCGCAGACATCTGCTGATATGTTCCACCGACCAGCCAGTAACCCTGACTCACTTCTCCTAGTCAAATGATGGAGGTTCTCTTAGTCATGATGTAATTAAGTACATTTGGAGATGATCTCAACGCAAAACGTTTAGACAGAAAGTTAAATGATTGAGATTTACGTGAACATCCTTTATATCCTAAAAACAGCCGCTTATTTAATCCTTTGAGGCTTCAAGACAACGCTGGAATAGGACCGAACGCAGGAGAAGGCAGCGGGAGGGATTTTCCTCGGGTCGATGAAGTTGTTCTCAAGCCGCAGGGCTACAAGGTGTGAATCCGCGTCGCTCAGCGGGTCGCAGATATGGTCCTCGCCGATGTGCCTGTTGCAGGAAACATTTTAAAGGTTGTTATGTCAGTAGACAGACTCCTTGAGTTCTCGCTTCTAGATTAATTAGATTCTAGATTACTTGTTTTGTTAAAAACATCGTCAAGTAGTTGATTGCAGTCACATTCTGGTCAGAAAAAGAGGACGGTGTTCATATTTGAAGCTCTCCAAGGTATTACCAAAAGTAAACTTTCCATTTTTCTAAGGTTATAAGGTCTTAAATGAGTTTTAAACAGATAAGTGGCCTATAAGTACTTTTCCAAAACCTTCTAGATGAGGTGTATGTGCCGCAGTGGAATATCGTACAGTCCCGCTTATTGTTTACAGTAACGGGACGTGTGGAAGAGAGATGAAGAAAAGAGTGGAGGCAGGTTAGAATGGGTGGAGGATGAGGGTGTAACAGGTTGCTGTTTTGTGTGGCAGGCATCCATTCTATTTCTAATCCGCTTATTTTTACCAGGGTTGTTGTGGTCTGGAGGCCTGTACGGGTGTTTTTGTTTTTTTTTTTTTTTTGTTGGTTTTTTCTTATTTACACAAAGGTAGCTGGCATGAGTTGAACTTAAGGTGATGGAAAATACTTTGCAAACTCATTTTGCTTATTTAGTGCTAGTTTAGTTATATTTGGCCCATGAGCGGCAGCTGAAGTGTGCTTTGGATCCTACCTTATGTTGTTGTTGTTTAGTCTGAGGAAATGTAATGAGGTCATCTCACTGACACCAAAGGGAATGCTGGTCAGTTGGTTGTGGTCTAGGCAAAGCTCGGTCATACTGCCTAACGCGCCGAAAAAAGACTCCGGTTCCACACCTTCGCCGTCCAGCTTGTTGTAGGAGAGATAAAGGTACTCCAGACCTGGTTCCATATGTGCAAATACATATCCTGGAACGCGTTCAATCCGATTGCCGACTAATCCCAGATGAACCAGAGACTTTGGCAGGAACGAAGGGACCAAATGGAGTTTATTATATGAGAGATCGATCGATTCCAGATTCCTAAAGGATGTAATGAACAGATCTCGAGTCAGTTTTATTTTTAAAGCACTTTTTACACCTGTTGTTTTTCACAAAGCAGCTTTACAGAACCCGGTCCGAGCACCAAGTGAGTAACCCGAGGGCGACAGAGATAAAACTCCCTAAAATTGGAGGAAGGAACCTTGGGAGGAACTGAGACTCAGAAGGGGAACCCGTTGTCCTCTGGTCGACATCGGATAATAAAGAAGGAAAAGAAAGTTCCGGTGAAGCATGAGTTACTATAAAAGAGTCCGTTAGAGTCTATAATTAGTTCAATGAGCTATTAGTGGTGGTTCTGTTTGAGTGGGCGGAGCTTTAGTTAATCTTCATGATCCAGTAGGATTGAGCTGATCTGAAGCTCAGGTGAGCAGAGGAGTCGAGCAGAGGTGGTCGGATCGAAAAGAAAAATGCGCTGTAAGAAAGAAAAGCAAGGAAATGAAAGTCGGAAACATCTCGGTAGGTGTCCAATCATCTTTTTGTTGAAGCGTAAAGAAATACTCCTCCCCTCTCCTCCTCTATTTGGGGGGAAAACTAAATGCACGAGTGCCGAAGTCATAGCGTGAAAAAAATTGGTAAATTTGGCATGTTAAGTAGAAATTTGGCCACAAAACATGGCAAGTTTGTCACTTGCAGATGATTTATTTAAAGCAACACTTTGTATCTTCTCCAAAAAAATAAGAAAACTCCAGTAGCACATACCTGTGATTGATCCAGGCTAAAGGCGCAATCTGTGCTTCGTCTATTTTATTGTGTCGCAGCACGACAATGTTTAAGTTTTGACTTTGGTTGAAAGCTCCCTCGGATATTTCCTCAATTAAATTATGTTCAAGGTGCAGCTCCTGTAAAACAGCACAGAATAGCCTGTAAAACTGTTTTGCGGAAGAATAACACAAACCATTCTAGGCTGTTATGTTAGTCTTTATGGTTTCATCGTGGGGTTTTATCCCGTATTGCGGTGAGGTTACAATTTCACTGGTGAACCATCAATTACTGTCTGGTTTTTGATTTCCCAAAGGTAAAGCCATTACTGGTTCATAAACGATACTTTAGATGCATTGTTCTTTTCATCATTTTATTTGTACTTATGAATATTGAATAAAAATAATACTGCATGATTTTCTCTTCATAACCCATAATGTCAGAATTACCTGCAGGGAAGGTGGCAGACCTTGAGGAATAGTGCGGAAGAAGTTTCGTCCCAGCCGCAGATAAGTGAGCTCTTCCGTTGACGCGAAGGCGTTTGGATTCACGTTTCCCTCGCTGAGTAAATTCCCCTCCATTTCCAAGATTACCAAACTGTTCAGACCTGCCATAAATAGAGCCGTGAGGAAACACAATGCTGTGTAGAAGATCTTTTCATGAATCATGTGGGAAAACACTCCCTACTTCATTTCGTTTGATGTTCTGTTTATTTTTCTCCAGAAGGAGAAAATCAGGACCGAGTCCCTGATTTAAAGATCATTTACCTTTAAGGCTGTTTTCTCCAATCTCTTGCAGTTTGTTTTCATTGATCTTCAGCTCTTGTAGAGTATGTGGAAGCCCTATAGGAATATCTTCTAGCAAATTGCCGTCGAGGTATAATCGGGTTAGAACTTCAAGGTTCTGGAAAAAAAAAGGTAAATATATGACTCATGAAATGGTAAATGATGATTACTAGTACTAATTATATAATGTTTGCCACCTTTTGTCTCAATAACGTTATGAAAACAACAGTTTCTGCAGGGCTATATGTGTAGTCTGTAAATTAAAAGTCCTCACATTCGCAACCTGTAGCGGTACATTTCAATTTCGGGCACTTGTTCCATATTGTGCAGCCCTAATATGAATACGGTGGCCTGTAGTTCCGCTCATAGATACAGAACTGAGCACTGATTTGTTATTTTCCACTTATTTTATGGAACTCGCAGTATCCCGGACCTGGCAGTTACCAGTGGAGTAAATGATTTAATGTCTCCGTCAGACCATTACATTACAGTTTCAAATTTGGTTTAAAGAAACATTACACTTCCTTTCTGGATTTTAAACTCTCTGTCTGGTTAGTGTTTACAGTCCAGTGTAAATTTCTCTTTGGTGTAATGTTACATGAAGAAAAAGGGCTTTCCATTTTCTATGCTATGTATGTGATTACCAGGAACAGTAAAAAAGAGGAAGATTTTGTCCTTCCTTTTGATCGAGTATTGCGATGACGAGAATAGACAGGAGTCCCTGTGGACTGTGATGTTTACAGATGATACTGTGATCGGTCAAAGTAGGGAGCAACTTGAGGAAACCCTGGAGAGGTAGAGATGTACGCTAGAGAAGAGAGGAAGAGAAACTTAGTAGGTCCAAGACCGAATACCTGAGTGTGAATGAAAGGGAGGACAGCAGCGTGGTTAGGATGCAGGGAGTAGAGGTGACAAAGTTTAAATACTTGGGATCAACGGTTCAGAGTAACAGAGAGTGTGGAAGAGAGAGGAAGAAGAGCGTGCAGGCAGGTTGCAGTGGGTGGAGAAGAGTGATTGGAGTGATCTGTTACAGACGGGGACCAGCAGGAAGTTTTACACTTTATACTTGGGCACGTCTTTCAGTTGCGAGTGATCGGTGCCGTTGTAACAGGGTCCTTACTGTGAAGGCTCGTGGGTCAATTCCAGATGATGAAATCTTATTTTTTCCCAAATTTATCCATTCCAGATTTGGTACGCCATTGAAAGCGCCACCTGGAATGGTAGTGATGGCGTTACCTGTGGAGTTACAACATACAAGCATGTCAGATCATTTACAAACGACCCAACTTACACTTGAAAGATATTAATTGGCCTAATTAACCATTAGAAACTTGATTTCACTTCCTGTGTGGAACCACATGCACTTCTGTTGAAACCATTCAACCTGAAAGCCTTCTGGGGGCAGAGGTGGCCTAGTGTTTAAGGACTTGGCCCCAGGATTGGAAGGTCGTGCGTTCGAATCCCAGACCAGTAGGTTGCCCTGAGCAAGGTACTGTCCCCGTCACTGCTCCCCGGGCACTTTAAACAGCTCCCCCTGCTGCATGTGTGTGTGTGTGTGGGTAAAAAGCAGAGGTGTAATTTCGTTGTGGCTCACTGTGTGCTGCGCTGTGTTTGACAATGACGACAAAATAGTCACTTTCACTTTGAAGCAGTCACTTCAAACTGTTGGCAACATTTTGCAGCTGTAGTTCTAAACTAAGTGAGCAACATTTGGACACATTGTTGCAATTTGGTGCAACAGGTTCAGGGGCTTTCAAGCCAGTGGTCAAGATTTCCACCTTTATTCATGGCCACTCATGGTCAACTCCTGGAGTCGACTCCACCTGTTTGTCTCCGTTGGGACTTTGTAAGGTTTTGTTGGTCCTAAGATCGGCTGTGTTTGCTCGCTTACCCTCCAGACTGAGAGACTTGAGCTCCGGAATGGAAAGAGCAGGAATGCTGGTAAGTTTGGCATTCTCGCAGGAGACACTGACATCAGAGATTGTGCAGCCTTGAGGGAGCAAGTAGGTAATCCTCTGAGACTCTTCGTCTCCTTCAATCTTCTCCTTCTCTTCCTGCTCCTGCTCCTGCTCCTGCTCTTCCCCCTCTTCCTCAAGACTCGTGTGGCCAGTCTCAGCCGGGGCTGGCAGCGGTGGAAGACTTGTTGGGGTCGGCTCTTGTGATGGCGTGTGGAAAACATCACCTCTCAACCAGACCATCTCTTCTTCTTCCTCACCATCATCCTCCTCCCTCAGTTCACGCTGGAGTCTCTCTGCTGCCTCCTCGAAAGCCCTCAGTATCTCCCTCTGTTCCATTTCCAGCCTCCTGTTCCTCTCCTCCTCGGCCCGTCGTTGCTCCTCCATCCGCTTCCGCTTCTCTTCTGCCGCGGCCTTCTCCTCCGCCTCTTCTCGCAGCCTCCTCTCTTCCATCTCTTTCCTCAGTCTTTCTTCCTCTTTCTTCTGCTTCTTCCTCTTCCTGCGTTCAGCATCTTTCTTTTGAAGACGCTTTTCCTCCTCCTCATACTTGGCTCTTCTCAGAGTTTCGTCGGTCTCTACATGGACGTGTGGAATCGTTCCATAACTTGGATCATTAGGAGCAGGGGAATCTCCAGAGCTTTCAGAAACATCATGAACTTTTTTGTGGCAGACGCAGAGGGATGTAAATCAGAGGATGAAATATGTGAAGAATAGACAGGAAACATTAGAAGCAAAGCTGGAACTGTTCATGGATTAAAATGATCAGTCACAGATGTTAATGTCCATCATTTTGAAGCAATTAAACAAAGTATTTAGCTGGAATTTAGGTATAGGCCATGCGTTTTGGATACCTGGGTCGATACAAACTGGACAACACTCCCCAATTGGTTTAAACTTCAGTTGGCATCGTAGAAGAGGACATCGTGTTTCTTCACACACCACTTCTCCACTTGAACATAAGCAGGTGACACAGGGCTTTGGCGACCACACAGTTTTATCAAACATCGTGATTCCCTGAAAGACACACTGTTCCGTGTTCCCTGAAAAAAAGTTTTGATAGTTAAAGAATGGCACAAAATGAAAGTAGAAGGCCACAATTCACAATCTATGTACTTCTCGAAACTCCTTTTAAACTCATATTTAAGTAAAGAGATAAAAAGCAGTTTAGTAGCTAGGGTTGGACTTATGGACTTATATACATGAACTGTGCAAAAGTTTTAGGCAGGTGTGAAAAAATGCTGTAAACAGAACGCTTTCAGAAACGGAAGTGTTCATCATTTATCTTCATCAATCAACAAAATGCAGTGAATGAACAAAAGAGAATCTAAATCAAATCAATATTTGGTGTGACCACCCTTTGCCTTCAAAACAGCATCAGTTCTTCTAGGTACCCTTGCACACAGTTTCTGAAGGAACTCGGCTGGTCGGTCGTTCCAAACATGACTGTGTTTCTCCTCCGTGTGACGTTGATGGTCATCAGTACCTGTTTGGTAAAACTGGTTGATCATACACCGACTATAATCCTACAGAATCCCTGACTGTGTGCAAGTGTACCTAGAAGAACTGATGCTGGTCTGAAGGCAAAAGGTAGTGACACCAAATATTGATTTGATTTTGATTTAGATTTTTCTTTTGTTCACTCACTTTGCATTTTGTAAATGGATCAAAATAAACAATCATGATTTATATTTCTGAAAGCGTTTTTTGTTTACACATTTTTCTCACACCTGCCTCAAACTTTTGCCACAGTACTGTGCATGAACTGAAAACTCCAATACTCACCTTTTAAATAAAATATTTCCTTTTTATATGTAATTTGAGTCATTTATCCAGGAAGTGGCAACAATGTATTAATAGTCTGGATATGTGCCATATGTTGCTTTAGAAGCTATAATTGTAGCCTCTCATTAGAAAACAGCTTCCATTTGCCAGTTAGTTTGTGTAACATTAACAAATTAGATGATTTTTAGATTATTAGACCACACCTTGTGTAATTAACCTGCAATTCATAAATAAATGTAGCTCTAAAGCGTTGTAAAATGTAAAGAGCTTTCTCATGTAATTCCGATGCGTTTGATAATAGTACATAATCATAGTTAATTTCCTGGTCTTCTTTTTATGTGATGCCAAGATATGAAGAAGCTGCAGGAGGGCAGTTGAATGGGAGGGGTTGTGGTGAAAACAGGAAAAGTCAATGGTTACGGCGTAACAGCTTTTCTGGCTCAGTATTTTGCGAGAGCGGTCATTTCATGTTGTGGTGTGAAGTTGGTGTTGACCAGAATTGCAGTGTCACACTCTAGCTGCCCAATTTAGACATATAGCCAACAATCATGTGGCCGCCGTGACATCCCGCCATGGGCAGAATGGTCATTTAAACCAGCAGATGGTTTCAGAAAGCTTGTTTTAAAGACATACCACCAGTATCAGAGTGGTAAGTACATCCTGAGTTTAAATGTAAGTACGTTAGAGTGAGATTCAAGAAAGATTCAGGCCAGTTTTTCTGCTGCGCCTAATTCTGAAACGTGTTTAGCTCTCCTTTAGCTTTCTAAGCTCATTATTCCATTGACATTAAGTAGCAGTCAAACATTTTATACACTTTATTTTTAATATATTCTTCTAATATAGATATATATAGTATAGTATTTCTCAAACGTTCTAGTTATCAAGAACTTTAGGAGTAGTTTGTCCTCTGTTTCATTGTTTATGATGCACACAGTTTCAGAAGCAGCTCAGAATGAGCTACAGATATCCAAGCAGGGAGGAGAACCCTGAGAAACGTCTGAACGCAGACAACAGTGCAGTCGTCCTGTTGAAATTTTTGTGTCTTTTTACATGCTCATGTGATTTAAGTAAAAGGAAATAGTGGAAAATAAGCAGTTCAGATAACGAGTAGATTCTGATTATCATAACCAGAGTCCTGAAGGTTCCTGGACCCTGGACAGGGCAGTAGAATAGAGATTCGGCTTGGGTTACTGGTTACTTTTCTAACAGCTCGTCAGTAATCCGTACCTCAAATGCTGTTTAAAGTATCCAAACTGCTATTTTAAGTGCAGTGGTCATCAGCATGAAGACTTACTTTTCATTCAAAAGAAAAATCTAAATCAGATCAATATCTGGTGTTTCTACCTTTTACCTTCAGAGCAGCATCAGTTCTTCTGGCCCCACAGAGCCCTGATCTCCACATCATCCAGTGTGTCTGGATCACATGAAGAGACAGAAGGATGTGAGGAAGCTACATCCACAGAAGGTCTGTGCTCAGTTCTCCAAGATGTTTGGAACGACCTACCGGCCGAGTTCCTTCAGAAACTGTGTGCGAGTGTACCTAGAAGAATTGATGCTGCTTTGAAGGCAAAGGGTGGTCACACCAAATATTGATTTGATTTAGATTCTCTTTTGTTCATTCACTGCATTTTGTTGATTGATGAAAAGAAATGATCAACACTTCCATTTCTGAAAGCGTTCTGTTTACAGCATTTTTTCACACCTGCCTAAAACTTTTGCACAGTGCTGTACATTTCCATAGCAGCCCTGTGACAGAGCACTAAAACTGATTCGCCTTAAAAAGTTAGTGTTGCTTATTTCTAAAACTGTAAAGTGTTAGTTTTCCCCCAGTTTACTATGTAATGTCCAGTACACTAATTTTCCCATCTGCATTGCAAAATTGAGCCCAAACCTTCCTAAACTGAGACCACTCTTCAGTAAGCACTAACCTGGAAGAACATTGTAGTTAGGCTTTGGCTCCTGCACACCTTTATAGGACTCAATAAAAACCGGCGCTCCATTATATCCACCGTTTACTGGCACCTTGCCTTGGCGCACCATTTTCTTCCCCCTCCTTCTTCTCCCTCGAGCCAGAGGATGATTCTGGTCTTCGGCGACGCTGCAGCTCAGGCAGCAGAAAGAGGACACGGCGAGTAAAAGCCATAGTCTCATGGCGGAAGTCTGCAGAAAGAAACAAAGAGGTTGTCTTAGCCTTCATTGTCCCTATTATACCCCTTTTAATGCGTAGTTTCCACACGCCGCTCCATAATAACAAGTCTAACAGCAAATGGCAAGTTTCGGCGCTGCAGCAGCGACTCTCAAGCCGTCCCAACTCCGGCTCCTGGACTGTCAGTAGAGCCAGACTGAATATGGAGCTCCTCAGCAGCTGAGAGTAAACGGTGTCGTCAGGCTAAGGCTACTATTTAGATGTAGGGTAGGTGCCAATTACTGCTTTGTTAAGTAGTATGTTCAGCCTTCACAGTCATAATACAGAGATTTTTTACCCTGATAATCCGTAAAAAGCTTGTAATTGACAGTTCTGACGATTAAATTCACAGTTTCGATACAGATAAACATGTTTTATTTGGTGTGTGTTTGTCTCATGCATCTCATGCAGACACCCCTGCATGAAAGTGCAAAATATGAATCTGTGGAAGAATTATTTTTTTTTTTTTCATGTTTTATGACATGAAACGAGTGTTTCAGTGTGCAGTCACTGAATTCTCTGAAGAATAAACAATAACATTTTACATTTTTATATAAAGTTCAAATTAAACCTAAAAGTAGTCATAAATGAATATTTTATACTTGGGGGGTCCCTCAGTTTATCGCAGTTTGTTCAATAAATAACATTTTAATTCAGATTTCTTCTTCTCCTAGTTTCGGCTGCTCCCGTTTAGGGGTCGGCACAGTGGATCATCCGTCTCCATTTCTTCCTGTCCTCTGCATCTTCCTCCTTCAAACCGACCACCTGCATGTCCTCACTCACCACGTCCATCCACCTCCTCTTTGGTCTTCCTCTTTCCTGGCAATTTAATTCTAACATTTGATCTAATATTGGATTATATTGATAAAATTATCTGAATGGACAGTTCCTATGGTGTCGCTAGGAGGCCTGCCGAAAGGGGTTACTCAGTCACTTCACTTTAATTTAATTAAGTTAAAATGTTGCATACATGCATTCTGTCTTTATTTCTTCCAACACAATCTCTTGAAGTCAGACGCGAGAAGAACGTTGCAGGAAATTCTTGCAAAAGTGCATCTTTACAGCCAACTTTTCTCCAAGTATTAAACCACAAAACTAAAAAAGAAAACCTGCATCACAAAAACAACATCCATTGTTGAGAACCACAGTGAGCAGAACTGAGACACGGTTGACCTGCGATGGGGCAGGAAGTGCAAACATGCACAGGGATGGTTCATCCCAGTGGACTGGAGCCTCGGGCGAAGCGTCATGTGGTGAGCATTAAATCAGAGTCGGGTCTGTGGCGAAGAAAAACGAAGAAAACAGAGGAGAGGGAAGGAAAAAAGAGGGGAGACCAGGGAAGGCATTTCAATTAACAAGCTCCGTAGGATGACAGGGCTCAGATGGAAAGAATCTCCCAGAGACGCAGACGAGCTGAGGGCAATGGGGTAAAAATATCCCGTCGCGAGTGAAAATGTCCCGCGTGGCCTTTAGAGGGGATCCTCTGAAAGCAAGTAAAACAAAAAAATCTACGACAAGGTTTCACATTTCTCTGAATCTGCGGAAAAAAGCCGGTTATCTCAGAGCCTCAGTGAGCTATCAGAGAAGAATGTAGCAGCTCCACTTTCCCAAAGTGCTGGGATCGAATTTGGTATCGCTCCAGATGTGCAGTGTTTGCTTCCAGATAGTTAAAACATTACAGCGGTTTGTTTAATGTGGATTAGAAGCTCGGAAGAGCCACCCAAAAGACCCATGCTGACCAAACGGCATGCACATTTGTGAAGCGAGGAAAGAGTGCAGCTTCATAAAGTGCGGTGTTTTGCAGAGCTGTCGAGGACCGAGAGCGAGAGAGAGCAGAGACGAGTGAGAGCCGTTACATTACCACTGGTTTGCAGGCAGTTTTGTGAGATCAAATATTTCCGCACTTTTTCCCAGGCCGCGAGAGGTTTGCCAGCAGCGCTAGGACAGTGCTGCGCCTGCTCAGCTGCTGAACTGATAAATGTTTAAAACAGACGGCGCTGCGCTCGCAGGAGAAGCCAGGGCTTGCTTAGGCAACAACTTCTTCATTTCAGTATCTCAGCATTACAATCAGTCAGGAGCAAGCTACGTCCTCTTTCAGGGGTCGGTGATTTTCTCTGCTCTAATTACAAGGCGACGGATGTGTGCTGGACAAAAGCGCTGCCACAGGGCTTGTCATTACTTCTAATGTTGGAACATCCCTTTCGTGTACAAAACAGCATGTAGAATGTACAAGTTCAGCGTTTGTTTAGGCCCCAAGGCACTGCAGGAGCTGGATGGATGCAATCTGTTGGGTTGCCCCGACTGGTGAAGCTGCTGAACTGAAAGAGGGACCAGTGATGCTTTTGACCAGCCTCGTCGCCGGTCATGGGTGGACACGAGTGCGACCAACTAGGCCCCAGTTTCAGATGGACAGTTGGCTCATATTTGGTCCATAAGTGCCACTTAAGAACAGTTTTTTGCAACTTTTTATTATATTTCTATTAGAATTGCACACTTGAACTTGTTCCCTCCAATACCAGAAGTTCCTCATGTAGTGTCAGGGTTTTAATTTATAGGACTGATACTAAAAATCCTCCTTCCTCAACCTGCTTTAAACTCTCCCTGTTAAAGGTTGTTACTGAGCCGATAAATAAGAAAGCGCTCTCTCATAGTGCCAGGGATGAGAACTCTATTGTAGAGTAACCTACTCATTACTTTGACGATTAAGTGTGTAGCCAACACTTTATTTTACGTATTGTTTTGTGCAAAATGAACAGTTTTTAAAACCTTGGCAAAAAAAGAATAAACCATAAGAATCAATTCATATAAACAATTTATAAAATTAATCAGAAAGTCATTTTAAGTAGTTGATATGCTGATTTTAAGAGCACAGCATCCAGATTTCTCCTTGGTCACACGGTAAACGGTTCACTTCCATCAGCAGCTTCTGATTGAACTTAATAAAGCGATTCACCAAAGCAGGCCGATCTACTGGTTATACTGGGATTGCCTGAAGAGACTTTAAACAAGATTCAGAAAAACATAATCCCTACTTTTACTGTATTGATCAGTTTTTAGACATTTGTGTATAGTGTTTGAGTAAATGTGTATATATATATGTGTGACCTCGCCCTTTTAATTATTATATGATTTTTATTTCTGATTTGTTCCTAAACTCCTATAGATTCCATTAAGACTGCAAAGTCCAGCTTTAAAAGGTTCAGATTTATTAAACTGCAAAAAGAATATAAAATGTAATTGCTACTAATTGACCACTAATCTAGTTTTAACATTAACATTATAAAGGCTCACAAAACTAAGAATAAAACTGAGCCTCACCCTCACAGACCACAACAAGTGTTCCTATCCAGGAGTTGGTGCTTTATAACGTGTAATTTCGGTGATGACAGAGTTTCACAAACTGAAGATGCTGCCTTTGATGGACAGAAGTGCCGTTTTCATCTTTAAGGTTTTCTTCTGCAGACTGCTCTGTGTGATGCTGGAAATCTGTCCACTCAGTCCTGCACTGTCATCCAACAAATTTACCAAAGAAACCTGAACTCCTAGGGTTTTATCTCAGTCTCAGTGGCTAGAACTTTAATCCAGACCATGAAGCAAAGAGTCTGCCAGAAATTAGAAGTGGAATTTAAGACTGTATGATTTCTTATATAATCATATGTAATTGTCGTATTTTGCTTTTATTGCACTTTATTTAAAGAACAGCCACAAATTGTCATCTATGCCTTTTAGTCCAATCACAGGCTGTTTACTTCATGTAATTAGACACATTCAGGGGGATTTTTAATGAAATAATGCAGCATTTAAATAAGATCAGTTGCTCAGAGAAACGGTCATTGAGCAGCCTGACCTGCTAAACAATTGTTTTCAGTCGCTATTTGCAAGAATTCAGCAAGTTTATTGATGTCCTACATTGTCCTGAAGATCCGGTTCTGTTCCTTAGGTTTCTTTAAAAGGTACTAAATTCACTCATTCAGGAGAAAATTACACAGTCTTCATTCAGTCCAGTCTCTGTACCTGAGCAGTTCTCCAGATCTTCCTGAAGGACAGTGTTGTTGTCTCTCATGTTCAGTCCAGTCTCTGTACCTGAGCAGTTTGATAGTTCTGTGTTGGTTAATCCACACAGTGATCTACGTCTGAACCTTCAAGCAGGACAAAGCGTCTCACTTAAGACATGAAGCGGTGAAGAACTGTTGTGGAAAAAATATATATCCTTAAATCAGTTGCTTCCTCCCCACATCTCTGTCTCATAACAAGCATTCTTTCGCAATTCTCATTTACCCTTTTTCCCAGATCTTTTGATTGTGAGGTCCCCATAGTCAAACGCAGTCCCGTTCCTGTCCCAGACAGGTGTAGCGCTACAACATCTACTGTCAATCGTCACCGACAGGGAAGGTAAACTTTTATCACTCTCAACCTTACCTTGAAAGAGTTGGACCGTTCCCCAATTTCACTTCACTCCCTGTTTTAGGTTTAGGTCCCCGCCTAAGGTTCCCCCCTTAGGCCACCTAAGGTCCCACCTTAGGTCCACTGCGTACTGCCCCTATGGTACCCCACAGCCGGAGAATTTCTAAGTCTCAATCACCCCAAATTCTTAGATTAAGATGCTTGTTAAATCAACCAGAGATAAGGCCAAAAGGCAACCACAGAAATCAAGGGCAAGAAGAAGGTGCTCACTGACCGTTCCACTATTCTAGTTCGTAGAGTCCGTCGGCGGAGGCCCCAGCGACTCCACGCCAAGCCCCTCTTCTCTGCAATTGGAGGTTAGGGGTCGGGTATGTTTTGAACCCCGAGATGATCAGTCCTTGGCCGTGGGTGTCTGTCCTGGGCCGACCGCTCGCGGACTCCTGGCTGGCTCGCCAACTGTTGTGGAAAAAAAGATATATACCCAAGGAACAAGTCAGAGGCACCTTTAGTCTACCAAAGAGTTTGATAAACACTGCAGTGAGGATTCCTCTCGCACTCTACCGAGAATACAAGAGGAAGCCCCGAGTACATTAAAACACAGGTTCTTATACACATTTTGGGCCCCAGGCCCACCTCCCCTCGACCTTCAAGTCCCAGTAAGCCTGAAAGTTGCTTTGTCTAAGTCCCTTCTTAGCTCTTTTCCTTTATCTGTTTACGTCTTTTGCAGTAGCATGAGACCTGTCCGGGACATTCTGTCCAATTTATCTTTCAGCTTTATGTCGAAAACAACAGCACGTTGGAAAACATGATACTAAATCAAGGTTAGAACAAATTTTGCCTCCACAGAACCAGGAGCAGATGATTCCAGATGATCAGGGGATTCGTTCACTGCTGATGCTGAACGCTGAGTGGGTGGAACCTCTTTATCTAGAACCTTGTATCTTTAGACACTTTGCACTAAAACATTTGTTCCTGTTTCATTAATTACTTAATTAATCTATTGATCTACTCAAGACCTAAACTTGGTATGAAATTACGCTGCTCTGTTCTCTTAGGAATACAGGTGACTGAAGGTAACTAAACAGGTACAACAGAAGCTAATTAAGAATAAAGAACGACATAAAGCTTTTTTAATGTAGTCATTCGTAAAAAAGGCAATAGTTAAAAGATGATGTCACTGAAGTGCTATTATGTGCAAATTGCACAAGGCTGTTTTGAAATTGAAAAGTAGACAAAGTCTGCATTTTATGAAAACACCAAAAGATACAGGACAGTAGTGAGACCAGCTGTGTTGTACGGGTTGGAGACGGTGGCACTGATGAAAAGACAGGAGGTGGAGCTGGAGGTGTCAGAGTTAAAGGTGCTGGGATGTTCGTTGGGTGTGACGAGGATGGACGGGATTAGAAATGAGTATATTAGAGGGACAGATCAGAGACAAAGTTAGAGAAGCAAGGCTGCGTTGGTTTGGACACGTCCAGAGGAGAGACGAGGAGTATATCAGGAGGAGGATGTTGAGGATGGAGCTGTCAGGAAGAAAGAGAAGAGGAAGACCAAAGAGGAGGTTTATGGACGTGGTGAGAGAGAACATGCAGGGGGACGGTTTGAAGGAGGAAGATGGAGAGGACGGGAAGAAATGGAGACGGATGATCTGCTGTGGCGACTCCTAAACGGGAGCAGCCGAAAGAAGAGGACAACTTCTTTAATTGGCTTTTTTTTTTTTTTTTTTTTTTTTTCCAAATTTAAAATTGGTTATTTTATTTGAGATGAGTAAAACAATTAAATTAAACACCTTTTCATTTTACGGCCAAGTTATGCTAATTAATAACTTTAATGAACAGCTGGGCTGTTTTTTAAACGTTTCTCTGTTAAAGGAAAGAACGGATCACTGAAATCGGGCGCTGTTCAGAGATGACGGCGCGTTTTCTTTCAGTTGGAACCGATGTCGTTACTCCGCTTTGTGTTTGGGTGCAAATGCTACCCAATGACATTTCATAGGACTGACCACTGCCACACCCCTCCCCTTCGGGCAGCATGTAAAACGGAGAATTTATTTTCTGCTTTTATCCCTAAGAATATAAAAGTGTCTTCTTAAAGGGCAAGAGCGTGACGCTAATGGATGGTGCGGAGCTTCAGATGAGATTAAACCCGCGGCCGAGTTGGGCTGCTGTGAAGCGTATTTGATGAGGAGGTGGAGCTTTTGGGTTTGCAGGTAAAAGGCCGAATCCTGTGACTCACCTATCAGGAATGCACAGCTGCTGGCGAACGCGCTCCCGCGGACTTTACAGTGGATGAGTCTCATCAGAGGCGCTCTGTGTTTTGCTCGCCTTTTCATTACGCGAGGAGGGGTCGTGCTGGTTTTTTGGTTTTTTTGCTTTTTTGCAAAGACTTCGTTGACCATGAGAACATCTTTTCACTTTTCCATTCAGGGTTTTTTTTTCTTTATTGCGCTAAAGCACTTAGTCTGTCATCAAAAATATGGTCCTTTTCCACACAGAAGTTCCATTGTTTGCTATGGTCTGTAGAACTCCACAAACCACATGAAGCCTAAACTGCAAGATCCTTCTGCAAGCAGTCATAGCACTTAAACTCAAACTGAAGTCTTTTTCCACTGTGGTAGCACCGGGTGGCTATCGGTACTGGTTCCCCCTGCTCCCTTATGGATTTTTTCTTCCCTAACGTTACGGAAGATTTAACATTATGCCAGAAAGCTGAAGTAGTCTGCCGTGGCATGTCTGGAGTCAGCGCTTTTATGGAAAGGAGCTGTATTTTTTTTTTTTTTTTTTTTTTCTTCCACCCTTGAATTCAGCAGGGTACCTCAGGGCATCTGTCTTTTAAAGCGATCACCATGGATTTAAAGTAAAACACTTCACTTTTTACAGATCTGGTTGTAGCACAGGGTGGTCTCAGTCTCCAGGAGTATGGAGATATCAACAACATGAAGACCTTCAGATTTAACCCTTAAGTGACGTCACCGTGTTGCTGGACCGTACGACTGTTATTGTGTGATTATTGAAAACGTTTCACCTGATTCCCTCCCCAAGCAAAGTGGGGTTGAATTTCAGGCAGGCTTGATTATTGTCTCAATTCTGACATTTTAATAACTGAAGACAGGAGTTGGCTGAGGGCATGACATGTCTTTGGAGGATTAGTGAATAATGAAGGGTAGTGTGGAGGAATGAGCTCAGACCTGTTTCTGTAACATCATCCGTGTGAAGAAAGGTTACAACGCTACAGTGTTTTTAAAGGTTTGATGAGCAAGAATAGTTTAAAGATTGATCTACATCTCACCTTAGACCTGACCAAGCAAAACTAAGTTGAATAAAAACTTCATTCTTTAAAAATAAGAGGTTCCAGAAAGGGATCTTTACATGAAGCCAGAGAAAACCCCATTTGGTTCCTTAAAGAAGCTCAGAAGAGCCCCTTCTGGACCCACCACCAGCACTTACTAGCCTTCACCCTCCAAATAATTTGTGACTGTCCTAGATAGCAGATGGAACTGGGAGAACCTAGTTAATGAGATCTGTGTTTGTATAGAAAGAACCCCATCAAGGTCCTTAGAAGAACAGTTAAATTAAGTTGGTAAAGAACCTACCAAAATGTTCTTGTGAAGGTTTTCCCACACTAATGTCACATTGCAGTGCAGTAGATACTGCTGTCTCCTCACAGCGAGCAAGTTGTGGATCCGATTCCCAGTCTGGGTTCTCTCACATGGATGTAGCTCAGTGGAAGTTAGGGACTAGGCACCATGATCAGAAGGTTCTGGGTTCGAGTTCCGGACCAGTAGGTGACCCTGAGGTATCCTTGAGTATGTTACCTTCCCCAACACTGCTCTCTGGGTGCTGGATCTGGCTGCCTCCTGCAGAGAAGCATTTTGAGGAACCTTTAGAGGAAAGGTATAAAAAATGCAGAATAATATAGTTTTGTGAACATTTCTGCATCCGCAGTGGTTGATGTTTGAACCAAAACAGTAATGTACAACTATTCAGACCTCTAGCACTTCTGCTCTGTTTGACTTTTTACCGTAAAATGCCTTAGTCTGCAGTTTCCATTCACACCTCGAAGCTAAAGCCTCCCAGACTCTGTTATTCATCACTGCGGTCAGAAACAAGCCTCTACTGTGTAATAGAAACAAAGCCTGGTTTTCCACCCCCGGAGGAAATGGAGACCCCACGTTTTTTATAAGGCAGGCATGACTGTCGAACAGCAAACCGTTTCTGCTCTTGGAAAATCTAGACTCGATGCCTGCTGAGGAGGTCTGGCGAATAGATCATCTGTGGCCACTTTCACATTATCACATAACCAGGGACAGAAAGTTGAGTCGTTTGCGTTATTAATCATTTCAAATGGGATTTTAAGTGTTTCGTGTTAAAGATTATGTGGTTTAATTGGTGTTGAGAACACGTTCAAGCACTGAATTTTCAAATGTGTGACCTACAACTCAACCTCTCACATTTAACCTTCTTCTTCTACTGGATTTATCCAGCGTGGCCTTGAATCTTCCTATTTTTAATGCTTAATTCAGCTCGTTCACTGTCTAATAGATTATTACACTCTGTAAAACTGATCCAGTCTCATTCCGTAAGGAGAAGACATTAGGTTTATTGTAGTCCTGAAAGTGTTGCAGCAGGTTCAGCAGAAAAGATCTTCAGATGACATCAGATTGTAATGGAAGTCATAAAGGCTCAGCAGGCTCTCTTTCGTGTAGAAGTGCTCAATAAGATTTGCTATGTGAACCTTTTTCCAGCTGGGTTTCTCAATCTTGGTCCTGGAGGTTCCCTGTCCTGAACGTTCTTGTGGTTTTCCTGCCTCAACACACCCACGTCTGCTCGGTAAAGGGTTGTTAATGAGCTGATTAGTTGGATCACGTTTTTGGGAGAACGTGTAAGACTGGGTACCTCCAGAACCACAGTTAGGAAACAATGAATGGTTCTTTGAAGAGTCTTTCCTCTTCTTTTTCATTCGGCTGCTCACCTTTAGGGGTCGCCAAAGATCTTCCGTCACCGTTTCTTTCTGTCTTCTGCATCTTCCTCTGAAACACCGCCCCCTGTTCTCTCACCACAGCCATAAACCTCCTCTTTGTCCTTCCTCTTCTCCTCTCTTTGGAGACTAGTCTGTTGGAAACCTTTTTTCAGTTTAAAGAACACAAGCTTTATTATCTCCAACATTGTTCATAGTTTATCTGGACTCCATTGTTTTCCTTCTCTCCTTTATGGTTTTCAATTAAAGGATAATTCACGCTTGTTCGCCACAGAAAAGCCTCATAATGTGGCAAAAAAGAAAGCAGTTTTCATTCAGTATGACCTTCTTTTTCCATTCTCCTCCTGTTCACTTTCAATCGCTGTTTTGGACACTAAATGAAATGTATACTGACAAAAATGTGCATTTTGGGAGACAAAAGGAAAATAACTTAGGATTTAAGGTAGGAAATCAAACCGGTTCTGAAAAGTGAGGAGCCCTTTCTTCTTTCTTCACCAGAATGAAGCTCTACTGTTTCTCCCATTCTCCTCTCTGGCCTGCTGTAGACAGTAATTGCATCTCCTAACCCCTGCTATTAAATATCATTTGGAATAAAATGACCACCGCTTATAATACAAGGTTATAAACCATAACTGCGACCGCAGTCAGAGGCTGTTGCAGATTTTGGATCCGATGGAAACTCTGCTGACGTCTCTCTGCAGCGGCTGTTTGTAAACCGGCTAATTGGAAGAACTGTGATAATGAAAGTTTAATGATGTGGGAACTCTCCATGAAATGTTTCTTCTTTTTTTTTTCTTGTCCTGAAAGCTTTGTTAGAGTGTCTAGATTGTTTTATTCGTTTTTTTCCCCAGTTAGTCCCGTTCAGTTCCTCCTGCTAGCTGGAACTCGACACTGTGAGTGCTGGAAGGGTGAAGAACAGCCCTGACACATGAAATGTCATTTTCCGCCAGCAACACAGAGTGATCAGAGGAGTAGACACTTCCGAAGTCACCTCCCCCTCGCTCGTAAACAGCCAATCACATCCGTCATGTCTACAGGAATAGACCCGAACTCAGTCGGTACATAACAATCAGGACAAAACTCAAAGGCTAGCGAGCTTCATCGATGGTAATTTGTTCCATCTTTTTGCCGTTTCACTATTTTAATGTCTTTAAGCTTATTAATTTGTAGAACCGTACTCTGTGTTAAAATTTTCAGTGTTTCTAGAAGGTTTAATTCAAAATAAGGTGATTACAAACAGAAAAAAATCATTTAATGTGTTAAAAGTAGGTTATTGAAAATGATCGATCATTGATCTTGACACAAATGAAACATGGTCTTGATCAGTATCAGTCAGTGACGAGGGATTTGACCCCAGGATCGGAAGGCCGTGGGTTCAAATCCCAGACCAAAAGGTTGCCCTGAGGTACCCTCGAGCAAGGTACCGTCCCCATCACTGCCCCCTGCTGCGCAGACCAAATTTGCACGGTTCTTGATTCTTCCACTTTCAGTTCTTCAGGGTGTCACTGGGTCGTTTCCATCACTCACCTCAGACTATAGATACCATCCATCCATCAGTCCTTCACCTGGCCTGCTTATTGCACCACGGTCGACGGCGGTTGCTGGAACCAATCAGAATGCCATAAAGTCACACCAGACAGGGTAGATACACAAACACGCCTCGGGGTCAATTTAGCATCTCCAGTCCAGCTGACGTGCACCTCTTGAGGGAGGACCCCACACACCTTTTTAAACGTCAAGGTACTGGTGATTAGGGTCAGACTCCTGCATGCTGACTCTGACTTTTCTTCTTCAGGAGAAATACCCAGACGTGGTTCGCCTTCCAGAAGGATGCAGGTCCGAGGTCATGATGATCCAGAGTCCTAAACTTCCAGGGTAAACTTGCTGAACATTGGATAACGAGTGAACACAGAACTAGCTTTCATTTATAGTTAGTCACATACTGTTTATATTAATCTCTGATAGACTGTATGGGAATATCCCTACTAGATTAATACGTTTGAGAATTTCTTTATCCTTTTTTTTTGATGTAGAATCCTTTCCAAAAGTATTAGAACAGCAAGACCAGTTCGTTTTGTTGAAATTGATTTTAAACGGGAAAAGACGTCGGATTTTTACCAGCTCTTGATCCACATTAACCTCAATTTCACCTCCTGAAGAGAGAATTCCCCAAGAACAACCGAACAATACTGTTAAAGCCTGGAAAACCTACACCTTAATGCTGGTCATTGATAAATGATGTCCTTGCAGGCTTGCCGACCTCATTGAAATCAAGTATGCAAGGCAAGCAAGTCACTTGAGCCTATATTTCAGAAGAAAAGTGTTCAGAAGCAAACAGTGTTTTATCATGTTTAGAAGTAAACGCCTGAAAATAAATCAGCTGAAAAGCTTTCCATGTTTTGCACTCAAGAGTCTTCCGTGTAAAAAAATAAATGAATGGTCTTGCTGCTGCCGTACTTTTGGAGGGGACTCTTAAGCCTTCCTCGTGCTCTCCTGGAGGAAGCCCAGCGTTTACAGTTCCCGTCCAAAAGCACAGAGATCTAAACATTTTCTTTAAGCAAACCTTTATTAACTTTAAAAATAACGTTGCCGTATTTTTGTATTTACTAATGTTTTAAACCATCGTCTGGATGAAGGAACAGTTTAAGGCTGGCAAAGACTTTAGGGCTGTTTTCACACCTGCAGCTTCGAGCCGGCGGTTCACGTTGTGAACTTTGTGATGAATGGACTCAAACGTTCCAGCATTTCAGGTTTCCTGTGAAGCATGATTGAGAGCAGCAAAGACGTTTGCACGAGTCAAACACGTCTTTTTTCTGTTTTTTTAGCTGCAGCCTGAGTATTTTCTGGAGCATCGACGTATGCAAGGAAGGAACGGTCAAACCGAGGCTGGAGCTGCTGATGAAGATGCCCGAGAGAGGTGAGGAGCATCTCGGTGTGGCCTGCTGCTGAATAATTTTCCATCGACAGAATCAAAATCTAAACTTCTCCTTTCAGCCCAAAAGCTGGACGCCAACGACGTGATGGGGGCGGCGCCTGCAGCCTTTCGAAGTCTGTTGAAGATTTTCGGCGTGGAAGCTTCCATTGAGAGTTTGATAAAAACGGTCTGTTTGTGAAGGAAATGGAAGAGAAGCAAGTGAGAACGGTTCATTATTTTTATTCAGTATAAACACCACTCTATAGCCACCCTTTAAGAAATGTATTAATGCCTTCTGTACACGTTCCGTCAGCACATGTATAGGTTTGCACATACTGTATGTAAATATACATCATCATTAGACAAGAGCTAGAAAAATAAATAATTTACATACAAAATGTGACCAAAGCCACCGTTTCTGAAACATTAGTCCTTACTTCATCTGCATCACAGTGAGTGATTTCATTAGAGGATTAATATTCATTTAAAGTTTGTGATTACACGTCCTTCAGGCCTCTGGACCGAGACCGTCCCCCGCAAGCCAACAAGTTTATGTCCATGCAGCTGTGGGCTAAATGACCAGTCCCACTAAACATGCCAACGCTGAACGGATTTAAGTAGCCAAGGATCCTCACCAGCGGCGGAGACCATTTCCATTTACTGTTAGCAAATTAGCGTTTCAGACTAGTCCGCATTAATTAGAAACTCGGCTTACAGCCTTTCGACTCGCTTTAAAGAGAAGTCTGACAGTTAATTCATATTTCTTGAAGACATGGACGCCTGTGTCCTACACGGATTAGCTTCTCTGGGAATTAGATTCTCTTGTGCAAGTAAGGACTACATTCTCGCGCAAATCTGTCAAAAGACGTGCTCAAGGTGCAGTTTTGGCAGAGGTTAAAGGGTACCAAGACTGAATAGCTGAGAAGAAACTAAGGCCTTCAATGTAAGCAGACACCAACACGAAAAAGATCAAACATCATTCAGCAGCATCCACGTGTAGAAACCGAATCTGTGGAAAAGACCCACAGTCTGAGGAGAGAAAACTACCTGGTGAGTCGTTACTCCAGGCTTTAAGTTCTGCAGAAATGTTCTTGCAGGTCTTATTTGAACTTTGAAGAAGATAGCTGTGGATCTACTTTGCCAGTGATGGAAGGGAGGAGTTCTGAAGAAGTGGACGCACTTGTAGCGGCGGCATTCTTTTACGACTGTGCGGGAAGACTGCAGGGACATTCTGAGCAGCACCAGCCCAGCCTGCATCCCAACATCAGCTGAAAGCAAAGACGTTGGAAAGAACCCTGAACTCTATTCCCAAACAGTTTAGTCAAATTTGAGTCCTCATTCTGAACATCAGGGCACAACCCCTGAGAATTGCTCCAGGATTCCTCCTGAGCGTCTATCAGCTTCAGGAGGCGTGGTTGCTGCATCGCTTCTGTTTTTAACTCAGAGCAGAGCGTTTCTGAGAGTCATCTTCATGTAGTGAAACATGTTGGACAGGGGCTGTAACCAATCACAGCAGATCAGCCTCCATGGATGGAGGATAAGGCGAAGGTCTCTGTGTGAAAGAGTCACAAGCTTCGTCTTTTACTCCGTTCCGACTGAGTTGATCAACTTCCAGCTCCACTGTTCAAGAGTCCGAGGCATGAAAGCTTAGGTTTGCCACATGTGCTTTACCTTCATCAATAGTCCAAATACAAAGCCAACTAAATCAGAAAAGCCTGTGAGGTTTTAACATCTGCAGATTTATAAACACTCAAAAACGCCAGCTCGGCTCTTTACACGGCCTGCGCTGTGAAAACGAGGTTGTTGATCGACTTTGGTCCACGCGGAAAAAATCTCTGCGTGACTGTGGTTTAACTGGCTGCAATTAACCAACCACCACTTCAGAAATTAAAAGAGAAACTACAGTATTTGCCTGCCTAATCTCTGCTGCACACAATCATTTGCCCCACATTGCAGATTACACACCTCACCGGAACGCAACTCCGACTCCCATTTAAAGGCAACGGGCCGACGCTTCAGCGGCCCGAATCGCCAACATTCCTTCAACCTCATTCGCCTTTCAGCTTTTTTTTTTTTTTGTGGATGTTTGAAGAGAAATCTACTTGACCAAAACATTTCATTGTAACTTTAAACAGGACATGAAGGAGAGAGGAAAAAGGGAAAGCGGAGTATCTCATTGCAAAAAAAAATAAATTCTCTGCTTTTAAATCCTTTCAGAGGATCGTGTTTTCCTCTCCGGCTGTTCCTGCCCTCTAATACAGTACGAGATCAGAGCCGATCACATGTTTAAAGAGAAGTTATTCAGATAGATGCATTAAAGGGGATTTCGAATTACTTTTTGATTCAGCCAAAATGACAGGCGTTCACAGTAGTGAATGGAACCATTTCTACCTGAAACTGTTCTGAAAATGCTGTTTTTAAAAAAAAAAAAAAAAAAAAAAAAAAAAAAGTCTGGAGACTATTTTGGCCTAAAACTGGTAGAGAGGGCAAAATACTTTTTTTCCAATTTACCTTTCAAATCCATGCTGTCAGTACAGTATTTCTAAAATAAAAAAAAATAACCATTAGGTGGTCACAGACCTACAGATGTGTAACAGCAGTAGTCTCAAGTGGTTTGTAAAAGAAACCACAAATCCACTTTTGGCACGTCTTTACCACCAAAAATGCAACCGTGTGACGCCCGACCGCCCGCTGCACGCCACGCTGCCCTTTCGTCTCTCTCCACCCAGGCTCTGAGTTTGAGGAGCACAGCCCCAGATGCACCACAAGGGCCGGTACCACCTTAACAGACTGCGCAAGACACCAACAGGCCCAGCCACTTTCACATTCTAAATTATGGCACCCATTGTAAAAACAGGGCAGGGGGACTCAAAGGAGAGAAAGGGGAAAAAAAAAAAAAAAAGATGCATTTCAGCCTTCAGTTTTTACATTTCCCCCTTAAATGTTCACACCAAAAGCAGCACTCGAGTAGTGACGGGAGGAGAGCTTTTTCATACAGGATGAAAGAGCAGCGTGCAGTCCTGCCGCTCCTTGTAAAGGTTTGAGGTAGGCAGGTCCTGTGCGCCGTTTGTGCTCCGCAGGTAGTAGTTGACTATTTTGGAGTCCAGCTTGTAGTGGTGCGGGATGCTGTCGTACGGCTTGGGGTCCAAATCCAGGATGGAGACGGAGTAGGTGAAGCGGGGTTTCGGAGGCTGAATCTCCAGATTCGGTTGTAGTCTACAAGCACAAAACAGTCTAACATGGAAAAGCAAAGCAAAACCTCAAAACAAAAAACAAAAAACAAAAAAAAGGATTTACCACCAATTGTCCACTTTCCCAGATCTACAGTCCTGTGCAAACCTGAGACACTCCTCCCTTCCTTCATATTTTGCTTCTAAAGGTACAGCCTTTCTTGTGTCTTGGGGAACAGTTCTCCTGAAGGACAAAGTTCTTGTCCCTCAATTTCAGGCCCTGATTAGTTTCAGAGGCAGAAGCAGTGTCCATCAGCTTTGGAACGTCCTTCAAGAAGCCTGGAGAACTGTTCCCGAAGACGACAAGAAAGCTCGCCTAAAGGAGTTCAGGCTGTGCTGAGAATAAGTGGTGGTGGTTTCAAATCTTGACTGTAAAGCTGAATTTTACAAACTGGATTTTCTTGCACGTTCACACATGTAGTGGTTTATCCATCGGCTTATTTTCCTATAACATGTGAAATTTAGGCTTAAGACTTTTGCACAGGACTGTAGTTGAGCAGTTCTGAGAAATTTAGTTCTAGTTTAGACCTGGAGGGCCAAACGATTGCTAAACAAATTAAAATTATGAATTCATTCATAATTAATGAAAATTGAGTCATTTAAGCAATTATTAATGATATGTATTTAACAAAACTTTCCATTTTGCTTGCATAAAAGTGCCTTTACCAGCAAACAGTGAACATATTCCCATTAACAGCCTTCAGTCAACCCTGAGAATGATTTAATAAAGACGCCCTCCTCCTATAAAGGCCACACGATACTCACTTTTCATCTTTTCCACAAGGTGCGAACGTGATCATGATCGAGCAGTCCTTGGCCGTCGTTGCGACTCTGTACTGGTGAACCTGGAGTTCCAGAGGGTCGAATCAGTGAAAGGGTGGAAGGTTTTTCCCAGTGAACACTGGTGCTAAAGGTTTACAGCCTTACCTTTCCAACTGCGTACTCCACAGACCCGTCGTCCTCCGCAGGGCAAGTTTTCACCTTTTCCAGGAAATTCTCATCATAAGGGCCATCGATTTGTAGTCTGTTCCTGAAACACGCGCGATATCAAGCTCGGGTGATTCGTTTTACTCACAATCAGACACACTGTGGCACAAATATCAGGATTCATTTCAATCCAGGGCTTTCTGTTGATGCAGAATGTTAAAAACCTGAACGTTTTAGAGGAACCGCGAGTGTGAACGTTCTCAGTGTGCACAATTACTAGGCAACTGTTTGTGCAGAATTGTTACACGACTAAATGAAAAATGAACATTTGCCCAGCTCATTCGTTTATTTTCATCTGCTGAAGTGAGAATAATAACGAAACATTTACAAATAAAGATGGCTCTAATTGATCTCCTTAGGCCACACCCTCCCTCATTACAGAAACACACCTGATCTGCTTAAATCCAATCAGCATTCAGGTCTATACAGCTTGGAGTTGGAAGATATGCAGAAAGATGAGTTATGAAGTTACCATGCACACCCAGAGGTCATTATGGCTCAGAATGTACAGACTTCATCTTGTGTATTTGCGCCACCTAGTGTTTAACACCACTACAATCCAAAAACACCATTTTCGTCTCCTTTAATCAGCACTGAGACAATTAGACAACTTTGAATCTTTTCCATGAAAATACAGCAGTATTTATTCATTTTAGGCAGTTTTTAGAGTTCCTGGATATTTTTTTTATATATATATATATATAAAAAATATAAGTAAACAGCAGCCCTACCTCTCTTTAGGAAACTCCTCCAGATACTGCTCCACTCTCTTGTACAATAGATAAACTCCTTCAATGTCAAGGTTGTCCAACATCTGAACTTGGAGGATTTTTGCAAGAACACAGTCTTTGGGGAGACCATGAGTGCCTGAAACACAATGGGGGGGGGGGGAAGACAACCCCAAAATGTTAAAGATCACACTGAAGTTCGCAGTTGGTCTTGGACACTCCAAATTCAGACAATTTGCAGAAGAAAAAAAAAAGCAAAAACACCACACAGATTATGCACGCCAGATGGTCCGAGACACTTTAACAAAGGACATCAAGTTAGAGAACGGACAAATATCTAGGGGCAGCGGTGGCCTAGTGGTGAGGGAGTTGCCCCCACCTCAGAAGATTGTGGGTTCGATTCCCTCACCAGTGGGTTGCACTGAGGTACCCTTGAGCAAGGTACCGTCCCCATCCCTGGGCACTTTCAATAGCTGCCCACTGCTGCATGGTGTTTGCATGGGTTAAATGCAGCGGTCGAGTTTCGTTGGGGTTCACGGTGTGCTGTGACCTCGCAATGACAAGGTTGTCACTTTCACTTTCATATGAAAAATTGGTGATTGACAAGTGCGGTGCAAGGGAGAAGTTTGGAAACTTTTGGAAAATAAAGTTTAGAGGAACTGGACATGATCGGGGTAAACAAACTGAAGAGAACTGACCGAAGGGCAGCACGGTGATGCAGTGGGGAGTGCTGTTGCCTCACAGCAAGAAGGTCCTGGGTTCGATTCCCAGGTGGGACAGTTCAGGTTCTTTCTGTGTGGAGACGCTAAAAAGTGTGTGTGTGTGTGTGTGTGTCCTGTGATAGACTGGTGACCTGTCGAGGAGGTTTCCCTGCCTTTCACTGTGAGACCTGGGATAAACTCCAGCACCCCCCACGACCCTATTTAATACAAGCGAGTGAGAAATGAGAGAGAGTGAATGGCTGGAACACACGTGATGGTTGATCATCCTTTTGAGCCTTAAATGATTTGATTTATTTTGTCCTTGTTTTGTAATAACATTACAACTTTACAGCAGCAGTTTTATGTCTGGTACTGAATTCTTCCATCCCAGTCAGATATTCCCAATCTACAACTAATCGAACTTGTACTTTATGGAGCATAATTGCTGGACAGAGACCAATAAATGATGACGGAGCCCGAGCAGACTGACTGGACGAAGGCTGGACTCACCGTTGCGCAGCAGTTCTCTGCGGATTGGACAGGCTTCACACAGCTGTCTGCTCTCGGCGAGCTGAACTTTCCTGGGCTCTCCTGAGCGATTGGAGTCGCCGCCGCTGAGAAGGGCACCGCAGATCAGCTGGATGAACTCGTTCAGTACTGCTTTGCTGGGCTGGTGGCCGTGGTAGAGCCCGTTGCTGTGGTGGAAGTAGGGCCGCAGGTGATGCACAAGCTCGTTCAAGTCTGGTTGCTTCTTGGCATCGTCTTTACAGCTGTAGATCAGTTCTCCACCCTGGAGAAGAAGTGCAAGAACCAAAAATGAAACCATCCGCACCCTCTGACAATACTGCAGTTGAGAAGCAGGTTTTACTGACATGATCTTCAGTACACACGACCCTGACACGGGAATCTAAAAGAACACAGTGTAGTATTAACCTGTTCAGTGTTGACACAGGTGTTAAGTTTATGTAAAAAGCGCTGAACAAGAAAATGAGAGCAGAAAAAGATAACAGAACATTAATTAAATCAGTGGAAGACTTCCAGTTTAGGAGCGCACATTCCCCAGGTGTCTACAGCCTGAAGAACTTGTTCTGATCTCCAAAGAAAGAGTATTGGGATGCTCTGGAGCAGCCAAACGTGACCGTGACCGGCTAGAGAGGTCAAAAGCCTCAGCGCTGGACTGAGAAACGGAGCAACACTTCTCTCTGGATTAATAAGAGCAGGGTGTGGGAATTAATCCAGGATCAGCACAACCTCACTAATGCAATCAAATCCTAATCACCATGCCAACAGTAACATCCCAAGAACAACAAATGCCCTAACGGGGCAAAGAGAGGGTGCACAACTGAAAGTATGACACTGAGCAGAAACGAAATGCATCCTCTGTATTTAACCAACACCCCGTCACAGCAGGGGGCAGACATATCCGGCACCCAGGGAGCAGTGATTGGGATGGTACCTTGATCAACAGGATCTCCCGGGAACCTACTGTTCTTGGTTTCAAACCCAAAACCTTCCGCTCTTGGGACCTGAGCACAATACCATCACTGCTGAAGGATTTAAACCGATGAAAAAAACTGCTCCAACACTTTCCCACGCCTCCATCTACGGCCCCTGGGTAAAAGAACCCACCTCAAAACTGTCCAAAAAGTTGCCCACCTTTCCTGATGTGTGTGTGTGTGTGTGTGTGTGTGTGTGTGTGTGAGAGAGAAGAGAGGCACATTTGTTTTCCTGCTTGCACACACTAATCAGCAGCAAAGT
Organism: Hepsetus odoe; assembly: GCA_017165825.1. NCBI lineage: Eukaryota > Metazoa > Chordata > Actinopteri > Characiformes > Hepsetidae > Hepsetus > Hepsetus odoe. Next base: position 9,436,333 of record CM029393.1, read on the forward strand.
GGGCTAAACTCAATACAGCCCATTTTTAAACTCCTCACTTTTCCCACTGAATGTGTCAGTAGATGGCGCCGTCACACCCACAGGTCCTTTCTTTTTTGCATAGACTGCTTTTAAAGTGGCATTGGACCTGTAGAGGGCAACAACTTTCCCTGAGTTCAAAATCAACATCAGCTGCTGCCCAGAGGAGAAAGCAATTTTTTATTTATTTTTTAAAATCTGAATAGAAGAGTCCTAGATAGAGGACTCTCAAAGATGCCACCTAGTGTTGGATCAACTGCAGACACATTAGAGCAACAATTTTTAACAGGAAAGAAAATCCTATAAGCAGAACTTCAACAATGTGCAGCGCACTTCATTATTTTTCCTTTTTGACTGAATGTCCTGAATGGGCTTCCATCACTTTCCTTACGCGAGTGTTGTTCAGCTTACCTTGAAAATTTTCAAGTTGTTTTGTGGTTCTTCTAGTAAGTGCTTGATGGCGATGTACATTCGTTGTTTGCTCCTGACAAAGAAAAAGTTTTCAAAAAGTCAGTTTTATCAATAGCATCAAAAGGCAGCTTTACAAAACCTGGGTTCGAGTTGAACAAGTTTGTAAATGAAGCTCTGATGGATGGTCCAGTCTAAAGGGGTCCTTTAAAAAGGTTTAGTGAAGTGTTTATTTTCAGAAAACATAAAAAAAAAAAAAAAAACAAAAAAAAAATAATAATAAAACTCAACAAGAGCTGCTGTTGTCCGCCATGAATTATCGACGCGACAGAAAAACAACAGCTGGAATGAAGTCCAGCCACCGAACGTTGGAGATTTCCACCATTAAACGCCAACTCTGAAAAAAATCTGTCGCCTGGTATCAGAAGTAAGCAGCTTTGTGAGACTAAAGGAGGTGGAAAGTGATGTAACAATTTAAAATGTAATCAGCTCCTCACAGAGCTCAGCTTTGTTCTGCCTGTTTGCAGTTCGGTGTTGACATTTCCACCACAGGCTTTGTTCCATCAGCGTTTGCTGGAAAGGGTTGGACCTTCAGTCTCAGAATGTGAACGTTCAGAAAAAGGTCTAGTGTTCATTCATTCTAGTGTTCGCACAATTCAAACATTTCTTCCTTTACAGTTCTGTCGTTCGGCTCTTTTAATATTCAATTTTTTCAGGGTTTTTCCCTCTTGGAAAATTTTAAAATAAATGTAAAAATAAATAAAACCTGGATGATCAATCTGTGGCTGATTGATCTGAATATTTCAGACAAAAGAATTATTTGACATTATACACCATTTCTTTAATACTATTTAAAGCCCATTGTCAAGAATATCTAAACTTAAAAAAAAAAAAATTTTAATTTAAGTGTGTTTGAGTTTACATCACTGTGTACCAACATGGAAAAAAACCCAAAAAACCTGCTTCTCGCCCCACCCATCACACGGAGACTCTCCTTCATACCCTGAAAGTTGAATCAGCACCAAGTCAGCCATAAACTGAAGTGTTGAATTTCTGACAGCACTCACCCTGAGAACAGATCCAGAGGACAATATCTGCTCTGTCTGTTCCACTTCCCATTGGCCAACTACAGCGGAAAAAAGAAAAAGGAACAGGTGATTTGCTGTCCACCACATTCTCGTCAAATGCGGTGACCTGCAGCACCAGCGAAACGGAACGATTCCCAAGCGAGTCACTCGTTATGAACAAATATTGATCTGAGTTCTGAGTTCAACCTTCGAGTAAGCAAACCAATCCGCCTCCTCAGGAACGAACTCCAATTTAGGAAGTTCACACTGGATCGGGGATCGAACGCGTCCTTAAATTAGACAATTTTGGGGCCCTTTAATTGCAGACAATTGTTTATTACAATTGTTACTTGCCTCTTTACCTATTTTTGCTTAGTTTCTTCAATTTATTCATTTTTTTCCTCTTTACACAAATGTGTACAAAAAAAAAATTTTGCTCAAAAAGTGTATTTGTGTAAAAAATGCATAAAAAAAAAAATCAGGTTTGTAACAGACTTATTTTGCAGTAGAACCTCTGCCCACATCTTGTATGCATGTTATCCTTTTTCCATTTTCCTCAAAAGTCTTTTATCTTAATATAGAATTAAGAAATGTTTTTTTTTTTTTTGCACATTTGGAGAATTTCCTGCAGGATATACAACCAACTTTAGGGAGGTTCAGGTCTGAGTCAGTTTCTAGTAACTGCCTGTAGCGTCACCCCTGCAACGTTTATTCATTCTTAACAGTTCTGCATGTTGTTACAATGTTATTAAAATGTCTCGTCCTTTATTTTCTGTAGGTCCTGCTATGAGTGAAGCTGTTTTTAGGACGAGAACAGGCCAGCGTTATCTGTTCAAGATCAACGCTGTGGTGAAATAAGGCCCTTTCTAGAGCTATTCTAGAAAAGACAAGGAAAAACACCACTGTGCCACCTTAACCCGGGTCGTCGTAGCTCGATCTGCGGTGTGAACATTTGCATATGTGGAGATTTTTTTAATAACCTGTTAGGCTGCTTTCCTTTCTGATGAAAAATGAACTTTTCAAATCGCGTGAGGTTCACACATGATCATTGCTGGGTTTGTAAAACTAAACACCTACTAAAACTAAACATTTTCAGATTTATAACAGAAAGAAAAAAAAAATCAGAATGCTTTACTGTTCATTTTAACTCTAATTAATAATAAACACTTTACAAACCCAGAATTCTCATATTCAACCATAAGTAACGTGCGTGTCTAGGCTTGTTTATAATATTGAGTTTATTATTTATTAAAGCCTTGAATGCTTTTATTAACACTTCAGACAATTATTTTGTCTATTTTTCAGAAATTATTTCACAACATACAAATACTACGTCTCCCCCCCACACAGTTACGGTTTAGCTCTCCACCACAACCACTGAAGCAGAAGTGAAACCAGTTCAACTGAATCTACTGCCCAGTTAAGGTGGAACTCACCTTAAAATGCTGATGCATACAAAACCTGCAGACTTTCCGTTTGCATTCCTTGGTGACGTGTCTTGAAAATGGAAGAAAGCCACATTTCGGCTGCCAGAGACAAAATGAAAGACAAAAAAATAAATTAATGAAGCGAGTCCAAGTGCAGTTTAGTAACTGGAGTGTCTCACAGATCAGTTCTTTGCTGACGTCAAAATAAAAACACGGCCGAAACGCCGGTCACCGCGCGTAAACGTGTAAAATGCTGTCGTGCGTGGCTGACCATGTGCTTTACCTTGATTTCCACACACAATGGAGGTCGGTGGTCTCCAAAGTGGCAGGGTGAGAGGTGGGTGAGGTTGGGAAGGCACAGGCCATATCCGCTGAACGTGTCCAGAACTTTGTCACACCGCAGCTCTGCATCAGAAGACAGACTGTTACAATAACCGAGCAGGACTAAAGGACAACGAGCCTGACGAAAGTGAAAGTCATCGTGAAACAACCTCCGCTTTTAACCCACACACACACTGAGGCAGGGGGGCAGCCATATCCAGCACCCGGGAATCAGTGACAGGGACAGTACCTTTCAAGGTTACCTCAGGGCACCCTACTGGTCCAGGGTTTGAACCCCTGACTTTCTGATCCTGAGGCCAAGTCTCTAAACACTAGACCACCGCTAGGTCACGGAACGCATCAGGAACAGCGGACAGTTTTCAGTTAATGGGCTTCTAAAGGTGGACGTTTGAATCCATCCATCATCTGCTCATCACTAAAGTAGCTGGGTAGTCTGTCCCAGCCCTCCTAGGGTTGAGAAACACCTTGGACAAGACGCCAGTCCATCACGCACATCTCGAGGGCAAGTTTGCATCTCTGATCCTCCTGATGGGTCTTTGATCTGTGGGAGGAAACCCACACAGAGGCTGGAAGAACATCCACTCCACACAGATTTTGGATGTGAACCCACAACCTTCTTGCTGTGTGAGAGAGATTCTAATTTTAACCAAAGTAACAGGAGTTGATCGTTCATTTCCTGTTTATCAGCTTCCAAAACAATGTCTCTAAAGTGACTGAAAAGCAAAAGGGATTCTTCCTCTATATTTAACCCACAAAATCCATATAGCTTTGATGGTAACAGTACTTTGCTTAAGGGTAACCTACAACCTTCCAATTATGGGGCCTACTCCAAAGAAAATAAAAGTCCTGGATGTTTTAACTAAGTGCGATCCTGGGACACAACGCCAAATCTGTGGATAATGTAAAAACTGAGGTTTGTCTTGATCAAGTTCATGAATTCATCCTTACTGTAGTTTGGTTCTCGACGGCCTACAAACCTGACAGCTTCTTTTAATCGAGAGGAGCTGGAACCGGGACCGTGAAGCTCAAAGTGCACAAAAAAACCCATTTCGCAATTTCTCAGAAGCTCATATGCATTTCACAGGCTTCCGTAGACTCACAATATTGACCTTCACAACACTGATAAGATTCACATGCAGCGTGTCCAATCCATGAACAGCGTCTTTACAGAGTCCTCCCTGCAGCTGGATTTCATCAGAAAGACTGCACCTGAACAGAATCTTAAATGAATCAAATAAAGCTACAAAAAACTAAACTCTTCAGATAATCATCATAAAGTTGGCAGAACTGTGGTCTGTTTAACGGCTAAACAGAGGTTAGAGATCACGTCCTTGTCTCTGATGTGCATCAGTTTTTTGTTTGGATTTGGACCGTTGGATTAGGATAAACATTTCTTTAAGAACCCTAAAGGAACCTGCCAGATTACTCACACGGTTTCACAAGACACACCCGCCCATCGTTTTCCAAAGGTGTGCCATGTCGATTGTCACTCAAACACACTTATGTAAACTGGAGAAACACCAGCGTGATTTTCACACTTAGCCTTGTGAAAGATGGAGCCTCACCTGGACGTTCTTGTTGGACCTTCAAGGACAGGCCTCTGACAAAGTCCAGTGGGAGTTTGATGACTTCCTGTGGACATTCAGAGGGAATAAAAAAGAAACATAAATAAATCAATCGGTCCATATCTGCACTCACTGCAACCCTCTATTTTGTCTCAATTTCCACCCACTTTGCTAGAACCTCTCAGGGACCGGACACAAACAGTGGGACAGTAAGGGTTTGAGTTACATGAGAACAGGGATTGATCTCAACCTCTCCAAGATCTGTTTACAGCCCCATTGACAGTTTTATTAAGCGTTTTTGAAAGACAGCAGGTTTCTATCTACATCTGAGAAACAGGAGAAGGAATTTCCACTGAGAGTGGAACTTTTTAAAGTGGCCCAATGAAGAGATGCCTGCTAACGGATATTAATACATGTATTATACTGGGTTTTCTATCATTTGGGCCCTTTTTATAACCATGTAGACAATTTCATTGTAGAATAAAACATAAAACTTTTATATTTTTATTGATATTTTGAAATTTTTCAGATGAAAAATTTCTCCGTTTTATTGGACTTTCAACAACTGCAAAAATAGATCTTTAATTTAGATGTTTTCTTTAAAAAACCAGACCCAAAACTTCAGCACGGACTCCTTTCTGAAGAATAAGTAAAGCACCAGAACAACAAGTCCAAAAGGTTTCGACTTACACCACTGTGCACATACTTCTCCCCGAGTAAGGGCTTCATGACGTTTCTGTTGTAATCCACGATGTTAAGTATGTGCTGAAAAGCCTGTTCTGTCGTCTGCAGAAAGAGAGACACGTAGCACAATGTTTCAGTGGTTGTGTCTCAAATCCCTCAAGTCCACAAGCTGCCTCACATGTTCAACGGTGAGGAAGAAAACAGTTTCAAGAATAAATGGGTTTTACCCACAAAGATGCAGCTGGGCCAAAAACGTACCTGGTGCGCGTTCTCCGCATCTTCAGAGGGATACTTCAGCAGACGAAGGACTCTGGAGTGCTTTAGAAAAAAGAAAACGCACACGAAAGACAGACATCGCGTTAGAAACTCTTCACACGCTGAATGATTAATGCATGATTTGGATAAAATCTCATGTGACATGGCTTTACCAGCGTTTCACCCTCAATTTAAAGGTCATTTTCTTTCCGCTTCACTTTCCTTTACCGGCAAAGCCATTTTCAGACATGTAATGCAACGTGCTAAGCTGCCAGTTCAAGTGCTTTGTAATTATTTGCATCATTATTATAATTACATTCAGAATTTTATATTAAATTATGGTGCGCATCATTCAAATTGCAGTTTCGATATTAAACCCATCCGTTCAGCCCACATGCTTCTTTTTTCTACGACCATTTACTTTTCCTAATACACTGGGGCACCCCTGTGCTTCACGATCTAGATAACGGCGAGTCAAACAGGGGGAGAACCAAATAAGTCAGTCAGTTAGAGGTAAACGACTTCCTCCTCGTGACCCAAGGCGAGGGTGATGAGGCAGACCTGCTGTGAACACCATGCTTTCGTCATTTATTGACCACATTGGCTTCATATCTTCAGCGCAAAACCAAAAAGCGGACTTTACGACACGTCCCGGATCAGAAAAGTGAATATTCTCCCTTTATTAGAAGCTGCGAGTCGTCAGGAATGCATGTTGATCCATCAATAAACTTCGTTTCATAAAAGATTTGCAGGAATCAATCAAGTTTGTAATTTTGCAATATAAAATAAGAGTATTTAGGAAGGTCTTGTACAGTTGTTTCTTGCCTCCCTGCAGTTCGAGCGCTCTCCAAATCCTAAAATGCTGCAGTAACCAATGTTTCTGCAAACTGGCTGAAGACATCGCTCCAAATTGTACTTGTCCCACTAGAGACGGTTCTTTTAAGGACAGTCATTTTGTTTGTCTTCTAAGCAGCTCACGAAATAAATCTCCACACCTCTGCAGGACCGGTTAGACATTTAAATTCTAAATAAAACCAAACAGTCCATCTCTAAATAAGAGGTACAACTGCTGAAATGTATTTATAAATACATATAAAATATACACAGTACTGTGCGAAAGTTTTAGGCAGGGGTGGAAAAAATGCTGTAAACAGAACGCTTTCAGAAATATAAATAATGATTGTTTATTTTGATCAATTTACAAAATGCAAAGTGAGCGAACAAAAGAAAAATCTAAATCAGATCAATATTTGGTGTTTCTACCTTTTACCTTCAGAGCAGCATCAGTTCTTCTGGCCCCACAGAGCCCTGATCTCAACATCATCCAGTGTGTCTGGATCACATGAAGAGACAGAAGGATGTGAGGAAGCTACATCCACAGAAGATCTGTGCTCAGTTCTCCAAGATGTTTGGAACGACCGACCGGCCGAGTTCCTTCAAAAACCGTGTGCAGGTGTACCTAGAAGAACTGATGCTGTTTTGAAGGCAAAGGGTGGTCACACCAAATATTGATTTGATTTAGATTCTCTTTTGTTCATTCACTGCATTTTGTTGATTGATGAAAAGAAATGAGCAACACTTCCATTTCTGAAAGCGTTCTTTATTTACAGCATTTTTTCGCACCTGCCGAAAACTGCATGTGTGTGTATATATAAATCAAATATATTTATCACACACACACACAATAACAAACGCAGATTTAAAAAAAAAAAAAAAATTCTGCATTTTCCAAATAGCAAGAGACATAAGAAAGCAAACTTCTGCAATGTTCAGATTTTTACTTCAAAACACTTAAAAAATCTGAAGCATCGAGGAAATCAGAGGAACACTTTCTGGAACATCTTACCCCTGAAGCTGCTCAGGGACTGGAATGAGAATGAAGCCTGGAGAACTGTTCCTCAACAAAACAAAAAATTCTGCCTATTTGGAAGGAAGAACGTTCTGCTCATTTTTTCTGTTTCTTTTTTCAGTAAGTTATGAAGGAGTCCCAGTGTTTACGATGCAAATATCGACTTCAAAACCACCAGTGAACCGTAACATCCTGCATCCTGGTTTAAAAAACACCTGTAGTTACCATTTTAAAAAGTGTTTGTTTTGTTTTTTTTTATAATGTGCTTTACATCACTTTGCATGCTTTTCAGACCAAAACCTTCTCTAGACTTAAGCGTCGTCAAAGCGGGTTTATGAAAATTTAACGGAGGAAGCTCCAGACGTCTATTCACCCCTGAGTTCCTGTAAAGGACGGATCACACCGTTACTTTACGTTTTCATTTCTTCTTTTGTAGAAACATCACTCCGTATTCTCTGTATTACACATTTATACACCCGTGCGCAGGACACTCGATCACATGTTTATACATCTGGTTACATTTGTTCCTTTCTTTCTACAACCACTTTTTGTGGTTACATTTTTCTATTTACTTTTTGTTTTACCCTTTTTTCTCTCGATTGTAGAATATTTATATATTTCACACCTGCATTTTAAACCTGTACAGTTTACAGCTACGTTTATTCTCTCTTTTTAAATTTATATACAGCACTGTGCAAAAGTTTTAGGCAGGTGTGGAAAAAATGCTGTAAAGAAAGAACGCTTTCAGAAATGGAAGTGTTGATCATTTATCTTCATCAATCAACAAAATGCAGTGAATGAACAAAAGAGAATCTAAATCAGATCAATATTTGGTGTGACCACCCTTTGCCTTCAAAACAGCATCAGTTCTTCTAGGTACTCTTGCACACAGTTTTTGAAGGAACTCGGCCGGTCGGTTGTTCCAAACATCTTGGAGAACTGAGCACAGATCTTCTGTGGATGTAGCTTCCTCACATCCTTCTGTCTCTTCATGTGATCCAGACACACTGGATGATGTGGAGATCAGGGCTCTGTGGGGCCAGAAGAACTGATGCTGCTCTGAAGGTAAAAGGTAGAAACACCAGATATTGATCTGATTTAGATTTTTCTTTTGTTCGCTCACTTTGCATTTTGTAAATTGATCAAAATAAACAATCGTTATTTATATTTCTGAAAGCTGTTCTGTTTACAGCATTTTTTCCACACCTGTCTAAAACTTTTGCACAGTGCTGTGTATTAACATATTACTTTGTTCTTTGAATGTCCCTTTTATTCATTTGTGCATAGAATTCATTTTTGGGTTTTTTTGGGGGGATTTTACAGTCAGAGCTGCATTTCACAGGAAATTCTTCTTGTATTGCTGTTTGAGAAATAAACTGCTCGAATCCTGATTATGGACATTTAAATCTGTTTTCAAAAATCAGATTTGTGATTTCCCTTTAACCCACCAGAGTGAGCATTCAGGAAAAACTTGAAAAGCTGAAAGAAGTTGGTGGACGTGTGAATGTCTCTCTCGGTCTGCCAGACCTCCAATGTGTCAACAAAAAACAAACGGGACAAGCCCTTACAGGACTCGGAACAAGGTGAAAGTGTGACGGGAGGCGTATCTCAGTCCGTCGTCACGAGTAATAAAATCAAACACGAGTTTTTTTTTTTTTAGGCCGGTAAAGGCATGTCGTAACTCCTGAGATGGCAAGACCGGTATTGGGCCTGCAGTGAAGGGCGGGTCCATCTTTATTGGATCCCACGAGGGTTTCCAGAACAGCCCCGATATCAGTTTTCCCCTCTTTCATCACAAAGCGACTTTAAATGTGCATTTTAGACATTACAGCGCGAGTGGAATCTTAGCCAGACGTTCATTGTTACAATGTCACAATAAAGGAGTTTGTGTCGTTCCTCTGAGGGTTGTTACATTTTTCACTGCTCCCTGATCTGCTGTGATAGCGGCCATTAATCTACAGCCTTATCAGAGTCTTTCACCCCTGAAAGCATAACGAGAAGGAACGCTGGCTGGAATAAGCTTCTTTAAGCGTCTGCGCTGGTCAGCGGTCACGGGTTTGTTTTGCAGCCTTTATGAACACGAGCTCCATCTTGGTTCCCGGATGAGGTCACGTCACCGAAAAAGCAGAGCTGAAGCTCCAGATTTAACCACGACCTTTGCTTTGGCAGCTTGGCTTCCTTCAGCCCAGCCGCAGAGACCGTCACCGTTCTGGCCTTACTCTGAAATGAATTTTAATAAATTAAACTGGTGAATCAATAATGTAACCTAGACAAATAGCGAAATCCTTTTAATGGTCCTTTGAAACCATTTAGGGTCCCGGAGCAAGAATTTCAACATGTCAACACTGGGGGCACAGCCTCCATATCCAAAAATATTAGGGAGAACTTTGAAGAACAGACTTTGAAGGAGCCACTGTTGTGGCTCTCCATTTAATTTGATGTCATTTGTTTAATTTATTCTGACAGCGTTTGTTTATTTGGCTTTTTTCAGCCGTTACATTTAAAGGTTCAAAGAGCATTAAGATGCTGTTAGACAATTAATAAATAATACTAACAGCTCAAATAGCAAATAATAAACAGGCTATACTGACTTAATTATATTGCACAATATTAATTTTGGCCAAAACCAATCAGAAGCTCTTTGCACTTGTAAAGTCGTATTCGTACATCTAAAACTAATGCTTTACAATGTAGCTAGCGGACGACAGGATACAGTAACAGCTGTGATGATTTTTTAAATGTAGTGTATTGTGCTTTTGCAAGACTACGAAGAAAGAGTTATGAAAACAAAGGCAGAAGAGACACTCTTATACCACAGATAATGAAACTGTCCACAGATTGCACACGTAAATTCAAGTTTTTTTTATTCACTAATCAGCCAAGTCAAGTCTTGCATGTCACATTTTTTAATTTTCTCATCAACCTTCCTCAAATTCTTACTTCCCTCCAGCCGGAGAGGACGCCGAGGAGGACTCGCTCTGACTGTTTAAGAAACTATAGGCGAGGACGACTTTTCCTGAGTGTCCAAAGTCCAGTTATCTCCTCCTTTATTGACCCCCAATTTAGCATCCCAAACAAAACAGTCAATATACCTGTGTCCCAGTTCACCCATGGAATGCTCGTTCAAACTCTGCCCTAGTTTCCATGGAAACAAAGAATCCAAGAGGTGGATCGTTTCCCATCGCGATTACTTCCGTTTTTTCCCCTTTCAAGTTGTGTGACAAATAACCTCAACTTCTCTTTTTTCAATTCGGCAGGAGTTATTAGCTGGTAATTGTCATGTAATAGGCACTGAAGGTTGCTAGGCAACAGTTGCCACGTATTATCGGTCACTAGGTCATGTCCCGGTCTGTCTCTGGACTTTGAAGGACACACTGTACATACAGGGGTGAGTGATCGGGCGGACGGGTTTGGCTGATGTTTAAATCACGTGGTCACCTCGATTCATCAGCGCCACCGGGGAGCCGTGATTGGCCAGAGGCTCATTTGCATATCGAAGCGTGTTGCGGTATCAACATCGCAGAGAGAGACACCGCGGTATCGGTGGACAGTCGATATACCGATATAGCCCGAGGACTAACTCAGTACACAGGGTTTAAACCAAAGTTTGACTTCGGTTTTTGCCGTTTCAAGGTTTAAACAAAGCCTTACAGACCGAAGCTGGTCATGAGGCGCGGTCGGGAGGAGCGTAAATTAGCAGAATTCAGTGCTGATTCGTCAGAGCTGCTAAGCTAGCTACAAAAACAGCTCGTTATTTGTAACGAACCGCCCGGCTCTGGTGGCCTGGTCGCTGGGTCTGGTGTCAGAGTGTGTTCCAGGCCGAAGTGACCCGTTGGTTTGGTGTTAAGGGAGGGTTAAAACCAGAATTAGCCTAGGCCGCTAAGCTAGCGCTACTCCGGACTCACCTGGATGTGAGAAACGACCAGGCTCTTGTTGCCCTCTCCGTGGTATTTCCAGTCGTTTTCGTCCATTCTGTCCAGTTCCATAACACGGCAAGAAGTGCGGGGAGTCTCCGCTTCAAGCCTGGCCCGGAGTGAGCAGATTAGGCCGAACTTAAACTCCCAGAAAAGCCCAAAACGCGGAGCTCCGACACTAGGAGGAAACGCTGCGGCCGCCGCCGCTTTATCCGCCGCTGATGGGTTCCGCGTGACGTCACGCCCAGTTAAGCGCCGCCCCCTGAAGGGCAAATGCTTCTTCCTCTGCCCTCCAGTGACGCTGCCTACACGTGCTGCCTGAATTATGCAACTGAATTAACTGAAATACTTGAATTAAATATCAAAGTGCCGCCTTGTTTCACATGAATGACACATTAAGTGATCATTTCCACTAGAAACCATCACTTTAATACATTATGTACATAAATTTAACTTCACAGATTTGAATTGTTCATGCACTTATTATATTTGCTTGATTAGTTTACTCCTAATGCTGAACTCTGAATCTAGATTCTTGTATCATTCGGCACTTTGCAGTCTGGAGCACTAAAACATCAGTTCTTTCATTTAATCCACTCAATATGACAAAGATCAGTTAAGAAACAGTAGTTTTGCACCAACAAGTAGATTCCCAACCAAAATCTAAAGAAATGAGGGCTCAAGACTTTTGCACAGTGCTTTATTTAACGCTATGCAGAGTAGGACAGTTGGTGTATTTATTTTTGCTTTATTTGTTTGTTTGTATGAAGTGTAAGCTGGTAGGTGGAACAAAGGACACGCCAGTTTAGGGCGGGTGTAAGAGTCTGGTATGTTAATTAAAAATTTGGAATCACTTTTTTTCTATAGCTATGTTTATATTTTGCCTCAAGCATAAAAGTGCATGTTTTAGCAGTTTATACATGGAAGGAGATGGTAAATCTCCCATGATTCTGCAGCGATCCACTATTTTTTTTTTTTTTTTTTTAAGCAAATGGACCACTTTACTGCAGTTTAGTGCAGTTAGTCAGAAAGAGGATCTTCCCATCAGGGTGTGAACACAACATGAATATAATTTACACACGAAATACTAATCAAGTCTTTAATCAACTTCTTTAGCTGCCAGTAACGTTTATATTTCTGCTTTTTATCTGGTATTTTAATCAGTAGGAGATTGGTATGAATGATTCATTTTTCTCCAAAAACCCAATCGGACATCAACATTTATCTGACTCTGTTAATCCACACAGTGATCTACGTATGAACTTTAGAGCATAATGAAGCATCTAACTTAAAACTTGAACATGGATGGCAGCTTAACAAGGAGGATGGCACCCCTTGTGGGCAGTAGTAGACTAGTGTTTAGATGATGAGGTCATAAATTTGAGTCCCAGGCCAGTAGGCTGCCCTGACGTACTCTTGAGGAAGGTACCGTGCTGCGGTACCACTTTAGGAGGCAAGCTGACGTCAGATTACCTCTTCATTTTGCCCCTTTAATTCATGCCCCACTTCCCCAGATTAAGCAAAACATTGTGACAGACTAAATCATAACCTGTGATGTATTGTCAAAGACTAAGGTCTAACCCAGCTCCTGAAAACAAAACTAAGTGTGTAACAACCACATGATACAGATACACCCCAGGCCTAAGAGAGGAAGTAATTAAATCTAATTGGACTGCCCAGAATTTCCCTTTAAACACACATGTGCATTTTGCCCCACTTGTTTTAAACAAACAGGCCACAGGAATGTAACAAATTCAAGAAATCTTTAATTTGAATTTATAAAACATTTACACAAATGTACAAGTGTTAAAAAATTGAGCACTGGATCAAAATATATCCATTTTCCTGAATCATGAAAACAACTCATTGCTAAAAAAAGAAAAGAAAACAGCCTTTAATGCCCCAAAGTAAAAAAGGTGTAAAAAGTAAAAGAAAACATGGCCCCTGGTGCTAAGCAGGAAGTTAGCTGGTAACGGTCATCATGTTGAATGACTTGGAGGGGCTGGACCTGCTGATTCGGAGTTTATTTTTACAGCCGTCCACGGGGATCGGGTCAGCCTGAGACGGAGGGGTGGACTCATAGAGCACGCAAATGGAACCATCTTCTCCTATCCGGTAGGACACTTCATACGGGTCGACCCACATGGTCAGCTCGCTTGGCAGCAGTGAGAACAGCTGCTCCCGGGTGAGTCCGATAGTGAGGGCGGCTTTCCCTATCAAAGGGTCCATCTTGTGATTGATCCTAATACACCTGTACCCCGAACCTCTGAACGGAGCGTCCGGGAACCAGTGATGCTGATAATGCTCTAAGATGAAAGAAAACATTGCACTCATGTTCACCTTTCTCATTTCGCACAACAGCCTACGATCAACACAGACATTGTCGCATGTGTATTCTAAGGCCAATTTCTGACATTATAGAGTCTTAATACGGTCTTCATACAAATCTCAGACATGTTGTTGATTTTCCTGCTGCCATTCCCATTTTAAAATCTGCATATAATATATTCTAAATATAACTTTCATCTATTCAGTGGAGAGTCTAATAAAAAAGCAAAAGACTAATGGAAAGCTTATAGGATGTAGATCTCTATTATTGAATTCGATATTTTCATTTTCAACATTTCAATTAAAATAATTATGAAAAATTAACTCCCAACAGAGTAATAGCACAGTCAGAGATGATTTTAATAGTGTTAACTCAAGAATGACAGCAGTGGGAGAACACGGAAAGGCTTCTGATTGGTGCAAACTGCTCAACTTGTGCCTCGGTATTCACTCTCTGAATGGAGCTCCAACAGCTCCTGTTCATTACATTTCATTTTACTCATTTTTCCCAAAGAAATGTGTGGATCGAGTTGTTTTGCGAGACTGAATTCAATCAGATTGAAGGCACAACAGAAACAAAGTGAAACTCACTTTAGAGACAAAGAGGTCAGAGTTCAAAAGGACCACATTTCATGGGGACACTGATGATTAAACGTGAAAAAGTGGAAATGATGTCTGGTCTTGTCCCAAATTACCTCCCAGAGCTTCTTCGAGGGACAGGCTGAAGTGGTGCAGCTGCTCTTCTGAGAGGAGCCCAGTTCCCCTCAGAAACTTGGTGATGAAGTTCACAGCCGTGGACACCTCGGTTTTCATCGCGAAATATTCTCATGAGCTGTGTAAAGCGAGAAAGGGAGAGTAGTGTTATCGGTCAGGGTTGAAAAGAGGTGTGTTTTCCACAGATACTCCGTCCCAGCAGCTCAGCTGAGGGTGGCTTAGCCTGAGCAGCAGCTCGTTTCCTTTGTTCAAAACACGAACACAAAACGGCCCTTAAACACGACTGACCTGCTCCCACTCATCAAAAACGGGTCGCCGGGGAGTTCGTGCGCCTCAACCGTCAAAACTCTGACCGTCGTGAAGCGGAAAATTGGGCATAAATCGAATTTTTTCCACCTTAAAACTTCTGCTCCCCCACCAACAGAACCAACGGCCAAACTGGAGCTGCGGCTCAGCTGGTAAACACTCGCGAGCGCTACAGCTGCGGCTCGACCAATCAGAGCGGCCCAAGCCGACTACGTCATACGCACGCACACAAACAAACGTGCGTTCATTCAGCGCGGACATGGAGGCCGCCGACCAAAACAAACATTATTATCTTTAAATTCTACAGGAATGCACTTTAATTCATGAGTACATGTTAACATCGCGTCTTAAGTAGGCCACGTATCATTTAGTAGCTCATCTGCACGTTATGCGTTTCGATATTCGTTGTTCTTTATTGTACATTTATATATATATATATATATGTCACATACAAATTATATCTTTTTTCAATGTGCAAAACCACATATACTATGAATGTAAATGTTATTTACGCTACATATAATATAAAAATATGCATATCTTATATAAATACATTAACTTGCAAATAAAGTCAAATGTATTAAAATATGAAAGTGAAAAAAAAAAGTGGAAGTGACAGTCCTTGTCATTGCGAGGTCACAGCACAGCGCAGCACAACAAAATTGGACCTCTGCATTTAATCCATGCACTCAAACACC
The DNA here is from genome assembly GCA_017165825.1 of Hepsetus odoe. Lineage (NCBI taxonomy): Eukaryota > Metazoa > Chordata > Actinopteri > Characiformes > Hepsetidae > Hepsetus > Hepsetus odoe. The sequence continues at coordinate 9,451,908 of CM029393.1, forward strand.
GTGCAGCAGTGGGCAGCTATTGAAAGTGCCCAGGGAGCAGTGACAGGGACAGTACCTTGCTCAAGGGTACCTCAGGGCAACCTACCGGTAAGGGGTTTGAACCCACAATCTTCCGATCCTGTGGACGACTCCCTAAAATAATATTTTAGATTTAATTATGTATAAAATATAAATGCAATCCATTTCGTGCCATCAGTAACGTTTGGTGGAGGAAGGATAATGGTCAGGGGTGGTTTTTCAGGATTTGGTCTCTCTTTTCCAGTGAGACACAAAAAGACAGGAAGTTATAATGTTTCCAGCTTTGTGGCAACAGTCTGATTAGGGCCTCTCCCTGAGTTTCTCCCTGTGCCTAAAATGAGCTCTATAAAGACATGGTTTGATGTGTCTGGTGTGGATCAGTGGTTTTGGAACGGGACGTCCAACAAGCTCATGTAGGTGTGATGCTCAGGTGTCCACATACATCTGACATACCTAGCTTAACTTCCATCACTAATGAGATCTCTGATCACTTTTCATGATGCAGCTCATACATGGTTGCCACCCTTTCACAGCCATCCTCATTAAATATGCAGCATTTAAGTTACACTTGGCAGAATACACTTCTTTAAGACTTATTGTCTTTTCTGTGAAATTTGGCAGGAGGGAACATTGCTTACTTGTGCATAGCTTACTCTATGCAATTTAAATGACTGATAATAAAAATCTGAAATTAATTCAGACTTATTTGTTTCCACCCAGCGGTCCCTAGTACAGCAAACTGTTCACGCAGTACACATGCACCACACACACGGTGTTCAAAAACTACAGATAATTACCGTTCATCCTCATGCGCTGGTCTATGCGACGTAACCTTGACCAATCACGTTAGTTGATCTTATTACGTCCGAGCTGAACTGGCCAATCGGTGATTTCCACACTGAGCGTGCGTTAAACAAGCGCTTCAGGTCACGTCCACTCGGTTTAAAAAGTTTCCAGAATGGTTTTACAGATTTCAACATGTTGACCTGGCATTGTGAAACAAATTCAGACCAAAGTGGTAAATGTAATCCCACACAATGCTCATTTCGAGCGGGACCTCGGCGTTAGGACGTTTACTATTAGCCACATGCTAACGCGTTCCTCTGTCCTCCCTGCTGTTCCAACGCCGTGAGTAAAATTGTCCCCTATTTAAAGATTATTTACAGTAAAATCCATTATATTTAGTCTGTTCACTGTTGCTTCCTTCATGCCAAGTCTTCATACGGACTAATGTTGCTGCGGCGAGGCTGAAATCTGCTCCTGTGATAATTTGACCGTTCCACCTTAAATGGTGCAATAGGAAGCAGTTGGGTTCTGAACCGGCGACTTGTTGTAACTGAGCCATTTAAGGTGGAATGGAGAACCGCCTGTTCCCACAGAATCTAAGGCCTGTTTAGCTTAACATATTCTCCTGAGAGTTAAAAAATATATAGATTTAATTACAAAGCTTTTTATGTATATTCTTCAACAACCAATGGAGGAGAAAAAGGTGAAATAATAAAGTGCCTCCATGTTTAGAGGATATTATTCATGGCATTGTAATTCTGACAGGGTTAGAATAACCTGGAGTTATTTCTATAATTCATTTTCTAGCAATTGGTTCAAATTTACTCATATTTGGGCAGACTCTTATACTTCCCCATCATCTCAGATAAACTAATCCGATCAAAAAAGGTTAGTATAAATGTTGGTTAATTGATCTTTCTTTTCAGGCGCATTTTAGTTAATAGCAAAACTCTTCAATCGTAACTTTAGGCTATTATCTGCTTGCTTTCAATTCATTTGAACACCATCTTTCATTTATCCACATTCCTATATAGGTCCCGGTACCATGGAGTATCCTCCAAGCAAACGGCTCAAGGGTCCATTACTGAGCGCAGTCCCAGCAGAGCAGGACCCCTTTGGAGATGATGAGGACTTTACGCAGGATGACCTGGAGGAGATCGACATTATAGCATCACAGGCTGTCACAGGAGACGGGCAGCCCACTTGTGCCAAGAGAACATTCGGATCCATTTCAGGTGAGCAGAAGAAAGCACCTGTCAGGGAGGGCAGGAAGACCTTTACGATCGGAGGCAACAACCCCAGCAGCAGCCGTCTGTATAACACCAACGTGGAGTTTCAAAGAAACAAAGAATTCGGTCAGCATATAAAATTTTTTCAACTTTTTTTTCTATTCTACTTATTTTTTTATACTTTTCCACAGAAAAATGTTCCAAATCAATAATTTGCTAATGAGATTTACTACATTTTATCTCTGAATTTCAAGACAATGGCCAGTTGTGCAAAGACAAAGATGAGCTGTACTACAGCAAACTGGAAGCACAGCAAGCCGAGTTAAAGAGAAAGGTATTTGAATAATCGTGAGCTGCAAATCGATGCTGTAAAATGGCTCAGTTACTTTTACATTTTGACAATTTTATATACAGGTGGAAGTGAACACGTTACATTTAATGAGTCTCTGTTTTAAATGCAGCTGAAGGAGGTAGAGGGCCAGATCTTGATGAAGAATGGTGAGATAAGGGTGCTGCGAGATTCCCTCAAACTGGCCCATCAGGAGAAAGAGCAGCAGAGACAGGCTCACTTTGCCTCGGAAAGAGAGAGAGCGAATCTGCAGAGTGAAAAAGAAAAGGAGCTTTCCAAGAAGGTAGATGCTCACTAATGTCGCCAACGTTTATTTTTTCCTTTTTTTTTTTTTTTATCTCCCTGCTGTTGGAAATGGGGCTGCTAGTGAGCTCTACAGAGATAACGAAACACAACCAGCAATACAACCAGTGTAGAAGAATATGTTTAGGAAGAGTGGTTTGAAGCCACAATAGTTCCTTTGTCAGAGGGATGTTCCTTCGTATTTGGAGTACATGAGGCTCTTTAGAAAGAACGTTAACCATTTTCACCTTCTCCTAAATCTTCAGGTGGAGTCTTTGCAGTCAGAGTTGCACTTTAAAGAAGCCGAGATGAATGAAATGAGGAGTAAGCTTCAAAGCTCAGAGCGCAAAGGAAGACCGGTTGGGACTCCCGTTAGAAACGGGTAAATGCAACGGCTTGTGAATTTTTCAGCTTTGTTCTGTAGAAATAAATGACCTAAATGGAAGTTTAATACTCTCTCTCTTTGGTGGTTGCAGTTCTCCAGGAAGTCATGCATTTGTGACCAAGGAGACCTTCTCAGCGCAGCTGTCTGTAAAACCAGCAGCTGTCAAAAGCCAACACACAGAAGGTATGATCTGTTTTGCATATGGTTTTTAGACAGATAATTTACATATATGCATGTGAATAATTTTTACCATGATTTCATTAAACCTTCTACATACGTGGCTCCGTTTATACGTATTGGCTGTATTTTGTTATTTTGAAATTGTGGCTTTAAGACTTGGAGTGAGATTTGTTTTCAATGAAACACCACACTGGGCTTTCACTGGGAAGTGGGCTCTCTTTAAATCTGTTTTTTAAACTTTGGTTTATTTTGTCCTGTTTTTTGCCAGTCATTTATTACAAAATGCTGCTCAAAGTCTTTTAGTACTATGATTTTACCAAACACCAGCAATTCATTTTGGTAAACTCACTATAAAGAGTAAAAGCATGTTGTTGCACTGATCTTATAGGTGGGAAACAAAGCTGCGTCCAAACTGACAAAGAGGCACCTGACTCTGCTGCCTTGAACTCTGACGTGCATCATAAAGGTGACAAGAGTCTTCATCTTGTGCTTAACCATCAAAACTAAAAGTGTAAACTAAGGTTGAGTTTTTTTGCAGGTCCTGTTTTGTTGAATCTGCTGCTGCAGCGCCCCCTGGAGCCCAGCACTTTGTGCCTCTGTCACTTGCTGTGCATCAGCCCAGAAGCTCTGCCTGGCCTGTTGGCCCAGTCTAACTATACTAACCTGTGAGTAGCAGCCCCACACCGTTCACCGATGTTTGAGCTGTGAGGTTACTTCTGAAAAGGATACACCTGATGTGTTTATGGCAAAGCGCTGACACTAAGATCACTGTATCAACACTCCAGTCTTCTTTTATTTACAGTTCCATGATGTGTAGTTCTTTCATGGATTTCTAAATGTGCTGTCAGTTGAAGAGGTTTGCTTGACAATGTTTTGTATGCTAATGATTCATTTTATGCATTTAAATTGTCTCTACCAAGAACTGATTATTATTATTATTGTTATTATTAAGTGGCAGCGAAGTGTTTGGATGTTCTTTGGCTTCCTTGCAGAAGCAGATGGAATATTGGGAATAAAAACCATCTCCCATAATTTATAAATTCTCTGAAGGGTGGGAGGCATGCAGGAATAAATAAATAACGTTAATGTTTTGTCCCATGAAACTGTTGACATTTCCTCAGACCAGTAAACCATGGGCCTGTGATAACGACAATAAAATTATTAATAACTGATGATGAGAACGATGGTTTTTGTTATATTGAATGTATAAAAATGACATAATAGCCCTTTATAATAATTAATGTTTGCATTGCTGTTAATAATGAATATTTTTGTTCCTGTTCAATTAATAATTGTAGTCATTTATCATTCCTTGTTGTTTTGTAGAATAATACTTAATAATAATGTAATAAGTAATTTTAATGCTTAAAAATAACATGTCAGAAAGGCTGAATCTCATTATATCACGTTTGTATCAAACACCCCTTTTGGTCCTTCTTCTCCAGAGTGTCCTCACCTGGTTCCAGCACCTCCTCCACAGATTCCAGATTTCTACACAGACCTCAAGGACACTTCTACCAGCTTCAGAGTCTCGCCATGTCCGCACTGACTGTACTGGCCCACTGTCTCTCCTCACGTCCTGGCACTAGCCTCCCTCACAAATCCTGTCCTGCTGCTGTCCATCTCCTCCCCTTACTCAACTACCACATCAGCCTTTTCTGTCAGACGCTGGAGTCCATGGACAGGACGGGTAAGAGTCCTCTCCGCGGAAGCTCACTCTCTGTTTCCTCAGAATCCAGCCTGGCCTCTACCATCAAGGAGTCCTTAGGTGCTCAGGAAGAGTTTGCCTTGGCAGCCATCAAAGCTCTTTACTACATCGTGTCTGAAAGCAGCGAGGCTACTCAGACGGTGTTGAGTGGACAGGAGGGGGAATGTCCAGACCAGTCAGATGATAAAACACTCGGTATCAACCAGCCGCAGCCATCTACGAGTGATGGGAGCACCTTGGAGAAGGCGAGGGAGGCTCAGCACCCTCTGCTGAAGAGGCTGTTTCAGTTGGTCGATCAGAAGTTTGTGAGTAGTGCAGCTCAGAGGGACGCCGTGGTGAACTCCAGTCTCAGGACGTTGTGCGTCCTGGCCGAAAGAGCACAGGAGAGTCAGCTATGGAGGTATGTTCATTCTGAGACCATTTACTTTTAAAACTCCAGGCAGGGCTGCGCAATTGGGATGGGCAATATGGCAAAATTGCTATATTTTTTTTTTTGTCAGAAAGCATTCATTTACTCAGAAAACAAATGTTAATGCACATAAACAACATGCAGTTGGTGGTGCTCTAGTGCAGTGGTTCCCAAACTGTCTCTGCAGGGCCCCCCCATTTCTAGATAGGAACATTTTTGAGCCCCCCAAACTACACAGGTTCAGATTCAAACTTTATTTGAAACTCATTTTGTAACTGAGCGAAACAAATGCAATTACAAATGGTGCAGTTTCACAAATGTGGGAGAAATCAAGAGCAAAATGAAGTTATAAACAGCAAAAATGGCTGGGAAATGGTTCCCCCCCGCAGTATCTCTCAATACCTCTCGCGCCCCCCAGTTTGGGAACCACTGGTCTAGTAGAACACTCCTCTATTGACCAAGAAGTCGAAGACGGATTATCAAGAATTAATAATATCTGTTCAAATTCTGGATTGGTAAGTCAATGCTTCATGAAGTTAAATCAGGAATCAGGTTCTGCTGATGGAACCGTTTTAAAGAATTTGCTAAAGAAAGTGCCTTCAACTTCAAATCAGAACTGTAGATCATGATACTCTCCATTTGGGCACATGCTCTCTTTACACAAGTCTCTCTCTAAGGAAATCATTTCCTCCAGCTTGTAAAAGCAATTGAGTAGAAGAGGCAGATTTTTCAAGAATCTAAATGAATGTCAAACACGGTTTCTCAGCATCCTTTGAGAAAGTAAAGGGTTTATCAGTCGATGGATCATGATCAAGCAGTACCACCATTGAGTTCCTGAGCAAAACCCTTAACCCTAAGCTGCTCCAGGAGGACTGTCCCTGTATTTAGGACACTCTGGATAAGATAAATGCCCTACATGTAATATGATAGATGAGATTTTTTTCACATCATGTTTTACTAAAACTGTATTTTCAAAGGTTTCTCTTTTAAACAAATCGATTTATTGTCAGAATAATCACCAGATCCTTTAATTATGCAGATGCCTCCACTACTTGAAACTGGTTGTTGTTGGAAGCTGTGTCCGTCTGTTTTGGATGGACAAACTTGGCAATGGTGATGAAGATTTAACTGGACAGCTGCGTGGTAGCTCCTGTTAACAACTGGGTGTTTCATTAAGTTTTTCGATACTGAATACGCGCAAAGTGCCCAGCGGAGCTTCTCGATGAAATGATCTCACCATTTTATCACTCAGATAAAATAGCAAAACGAAGCGTCCCTCCCTAACAACAGCCCGTCAGCAGCATTAACAGTCTCACCTTTTTCTAACGGTGCTTCCAAAATGTCATATTCAGGGACAAAAGAAGCACCGAGTTGGACGTGGCAAAAAACAAAAGTTTTTTGTTTCACTGGCACAGAAGCCTCTTTTATACCTTTAATCTTCTCTTGGTCATGCTCTTCGAATTTCTTTTTTTTAAAGCATGTGTAAATGACTGCTCCCAAGCTAAAAGTTGAATTTAAATTCTTTCCAGAGAAGAGATCTTTATTAGTTTTACCTGCTTGCTCAGGTAAATGTTGATTAATCAACGATGAGTTGTCTCATCGTTGGTCCAACATTACTGACTTGTTGGTTTGTCTCACTGTCCTGTCGTTTGCTTTTTGGATGCAGGTTGAAGGTGGTGCTGTCGAACCAAGCTCTGGCTCAAAGCTTGTCTCTGGAATCACCGTACACCACCGTGTGCCTCTCCGTGAGGTTCCTGGCTCTTGTTGCTGACTGCGATGAAATTGCTGCCAAGTTTTGCTCTCGTGACTGTAAGTGCAGGGTTCTCCGGCCGAGGTTTTAGGTAATCGCTGCCGTAATCGTGTTTAATATCATTAAAGTGAATTATTAACTGGTAATTGTTTCTCCCAGGCTTATGTCCACTTCTCCGAATTTTCAAATACGCAACATATAAACCGGAGAAGTCTGTGGCAGAGGAACTGTGGTCTCGCCTGGAGGTTGAGGTGTTCGTCTCCGAGTTTTCCCGATTTTTAAAAAAAATATTTTATTTATTTTCCGTTTTTAAAACAGGAACTGTCTCTGTCTGTTTACAGGTAGTTCGATTGATGACAAAGTTGTTCACACAGAAGACTTCCACCTGGGCCGCTCAGATCAGTGACTCCTCCTGTCCGTGCAGCAGTGAGGTAGAAAGATGGTTCCTGGATTAGTAATTTGTGATTCCATCATCACAGGTCAGATGTTCATTAGCGCTACAGGACAGTGGCCACAATCAAAAGCGGTACACAGACGTGTCCGTCAGTAGGTTTTAGGTTTTTTTTCTCTGGTGGTTTAGAACAGGACTGTTACTGAGGCAACCATGGATTCGTCAGAATACGGAAACCTCGTCACTCCACGATTATTACTGTGTAAAGACTAGACGCTACAGATTCATACTGGATGTGGTCAACCCATGAATGTACTGTCAGGCTGTAAAAACTGCAGAATTTACTGAATTATATTTAAAAGTGGGCCTTTTAATCGATCATTCATTTATGTCAAACTGGATTAAAGTAAAAATCAGGACACACATTCTTTCATTATGAAAACTACACCCACTAGATTCATACTGGATTTAAGTCCGGTTATTTCTGTTCGAGTATAAAAACTACACACTGTAGAGATTCAAACGGGTTTAACGTCATGTCAGTTATTACTGTTTCACACCCTGCAAACTCCTACTGGATTAAAATCACCCGATAAATGAGATACAGCAGATCTCGGTGTGGAACTTTTACCCGCCAGCGCGGCTCAAGATGGCAGAAAGTGGGACCGACGTGAATCTGAATCGGCGCTAAAGCCCGTCTCGTCTCCAGGTGGTGCGGATGGTGGTGGTGGTGTTACACCGGCAGTGGCTGAGCGTCAAAGAGCTGGAGAAAGACGTGGGCGGCTGTCAGGCGTGGACAAGTCCAGGAGTTCAGTTGCTGAGGGAAACGATCATGTTGCTGCACTGGCTCCTCTTGAACGACTCCTCTTTCTCAGTGCACTGTCTGGATGTCCTGCACATGTACCATCAGGTCGTCCCAGCCATCAGAGACACCCTTCGCAAGATCCCCGACCTCTCTGAGAGCGAAGGTGGGCTTTTGAAATGTTTCATGGGTTTTATTCAGATCTTCTCATTTGCTCTACAGTGAATCACTAAGGCTGCCGAGGCCCCAAACCCAAACTCCTACACAGTGAGACATGCAGATCTTTTCTGGATCGGTTCAAACAAAACGCCCACAAATGTTTCGCAGTTTGGCCACAACACTCGAGCAAAGTCCTCATCGAAAAGTCTGCCCCCAACATCTAATCTCCAGTCTCTTTACCTGGGGAATTACCCTCAGATCGAAAGTTGGAGAAACCTGAACCAAACACATTTCCCCCGCTCTGCCCTCATGCTGTTTTTATTTAAGGGTGAGACTTTCTGTTGCGTAACTTTTGGCTCCCCCGTTCATTTTTCACCTTCATTCCCTCCTCTGGGGACGCCATCACTTTTATTAATGCTTCGGTAGATTTTCAAAAGGTTGTGTAAAACAGAAGAGGTATGTTTTATAATCCGGCTGCTTTAACTGTTTCAGAATCAGCCTGTTCATCAGTCTGTAACGTTACGTTCTGCATCTTTAACAAATGACTTTTCATTCTCCACTTACTGAATCAGTTCTCTAATTTCTGTGTCAATTCTCTTAGCGTTAAACCTACGAACTGACGTACTAACTGTTGGAAACCTAACATTTGGCCACTAGGGGGTGATATATTATAAAACCATTAACTACTACACTGCTTATTAAGTCTTTGGTCACAGTTCTTTGGAGGGTTTGTTCTTTCTGAAACGTCTCTTCATGAAAGTAATTAGAGTTCTTATTTTTAAGAACTGGCCCTTGAAGAGATCTGTCGACCCGAAGCAGAAGACGCTGAAGAAATGGACGTCGACGGGGGTTCTTGATGACCACGATTATCCAACAGTAGCATTTTCCAGCATTTCTCCTTCCTTGTTTATGTGAACAGCTAAAGAGGGGCACTTTAAATGGTTCTTCTGCATTTGTCTCATGTCAAAATGTCTTTTAATGACTGTCCCACTATATTACTAATTAAAGCGAAAGTGTACCAAGTCTGTTTCTCATTCACAAATTTTGTTCAGACTTGTTTCCCGGCTTTTCTGGCTCATCTGAGGTTTCCCGAAGCAAGTTTGTTGTCGGTTATTAAATATTAAATCCAGCGATCTGTTCGAGCACTTTTTTTTTTTATTTGCTGTTGTAAAGAGGAGCTTGTAAAACTTTTTACACTCACTTAAAATATGCAGACTGCACTTTAAAAACAAACGTATCAGGAGAAATGTTTCCAAAAATGAAATGCAGGACGAATATCAGGCACAGGAAGGGGAAAAAGTGGTGGAGAGAAAAACAAGCAGGCATGGGAGAAGTAGGGTCTGATGACGATGAGGTCAGAACTGAATAAGGCCCATTTCAACACACTTCAGAGTTTAGAAACCACTCGAGATAAACCTCAGATTTAAGGGAACGGCCGGTTCCATTAACATTTACTCAACGTGCGGGTTCTGTCTGTTTTATTAATGAAAAACGTTCAGTTTTTCAAACAGATCACAACAAAACATTGTAACCCCAGGAGCTGAGAGGAGGTTTAGATCTGATGGAGTTTATTCAAAACTCGAAGAGTCATGGCCAGTGTGTGGGATCACACCAATTAACACTCGAGTATGATCAGATTAGGGGTTGTGGAGGAGGTTTTGAAATTGAGAGATTAGATTTGAGGCAGGGGGTGGAACTCATGAAGGCTTCCACATTTTCACGAGCAGAAGATTGACGGAATTCCCCTTTAAGCAAAGCTCATGACTGGCTGCTCTTCAAAAACGATTAGGAGGCTGGAAAAGCAAACACTTCAGCCTGAACTTGCTGCCACCCACCAAAGTCTGCGGCTTTGTTTCGAACTGTCGTGGCAGTTCTGTCTATTTAGACGTCGATGGAAACACATACGATGAATAAAGTGTTGGCAGCCCCGTTTATTTGCGATTAGACAGAACAGCTGTTCTTCAGGGCTCAGCCGTGACTGCATAATGTAAAAATAAGGCATATTCTGGATGCTTGCTTTTTCTGCTGCTCACCAGCAAACCAATACTGAGGTCAGAAATTAAATAAAAACACATTCACTGATTTTGTCCAAAACCTCAATGAGGCAGAGGTCAAAGAAGTGCTACATTTATACACACCAAGCTCACTGGAGCTTCTGAACTATTTCTCCTGTCGCGCTGGGGTATAAAAACTAAGCCTTGGTTTAAAGATGAGAAATATCTCCGTTCTCCTGTCTTTGCCATGATGCAATAAACCATAAACAAAAGATCAATGAATTACTAATCAAATCTAGTTTGTGAAACTGAACAAATGTCACGGTCTTGTTCATCATCACGTTGACAATCATCTATGGACAACATTCGACTCCATGTTCACATAAGCTGAGACCCAAAGAAAAAAAAAATTTTAAACTGAGCCTAATCAAGTTTTGATTGAGCTGTCCTTTCAATTTTTCCTCGTGCTTTTCGTCAGCTTTCTAAATCAGCAAAACCTCCATCTCCCGTTGAATAAAGTTAAAAGGAGGCTTTTGCTCCTGCTTCTTCTCCAGACTTTCATAAGATGTATTTACAGATAAATCTAAAAATCCTGGGTCCGGAACTAAACCAAAGTCTCTTAAACTGACTCTTAAAATGCCATAAAAAACCATGAACATTCAAGAAACTACGACAGTAATTAACCGAGCGAGTTTAAACAAGAAAGCACAAGCCTGTTCACTAACTGGATTATGTGATAGGACGGAAACGCCGTCGCACTCGGTGGCTCCACACGCTTTCAAGTGAACATTATTTCACCACCAGCGTTCAGGCTGCTCCCTTCATAAATGGAAGCGACTGCAGAACGAGCGAAACGTCAAGACGACGCGTTTAAAGCGAACACTATCTTTCCCCGAGAACGATTCCCAGAGCAACTATTGCAAGACCCTGGCCAGGGATGAACTGTGGCACAACATGGGGCTCAAATGCCGCCCTCGGCTTTAGCCCTCAAGGCACCTCTTCAGATAAACCCAGCATCTTGAGCCACTCTCTCGTCTTGACCAATGTGACGAAAATAAACTTCACAGAAACATCCACACTGAAATTCCACTGGGCTGGGACAAGCAAAAAAAATCAAATATAAGGATTATTAATAAAGAAACTTTGAACAACATGCATTCCCTTTTTTTTTTTCTCCCAAAAATAAAACACCAAAAGCTCAATATGGCTTAGAGTCACAGAAAGATTACAGTGTGGAAAAAGTGTTTTAAACAGTTCAGGACCACAAGAAGTGGAAGTGGCCAGTCGGGGGGGGGGAGAGGAGCCAAATTTGCCCGACTGTGTACTCAAGGCTGTTCCCTGGTAAATATAGCACATATAGGAATTCTTTAAGCAAACCCAAAGTGGAAGTATGTAGGACGTGTGTAATCCAGCAAAGGCTGCTCGACAGACGGCTGTGGTTTAGTATCCGGTCTTCGGTGGTTCGACATAGGCAGGGTTGTACGGAGGCTGAGCGGCGTTGTAGTATGTCGGTGGGGCCGAGTGGCCCGGCTGGGTGGGCGGCTGGAGAGGATATGGAGGCTTCCCACCATCGTACGCGGCCTGGCTATATGGTGCAGGATATCCTGGGCCTACATCGGAGGAAACAGACCATCATTTAGAGCTCTGTAAGTAGCCCCTCGCGGGGAAGCTGATTTAGATGCTTCGAGTAAACTAGGAAGTTGCACAGAGCTGTAAATACCTAAACATCAGTCATAAACTTCAAAAGCTTCTAAACTGAACAAACTTTATTCAGTCCCCTGAGGGACAACACAGTTCTAAAGCCAAAAATGCACCAGATGTGCATAAAAAGGTTGAAACAAGTATATTCACTCATCTTATGTCCCAGGCAGTAATCACATTAAAGAATAACTGCAATCACTTTCTATAAAACAAGAAAGTATCAGTGGCTGGACACGTCAAAGATAAAGCATTTAATGGCTTTAATACTCATTAAATACTGATTGTTTACATCCATAAACATCATATAATTAACAGTCGGTCCCAAAATGGATAAAATCATCTACAATCTTCGATTCTTGCTGCAGGTCATTGAAGTGCTGCTAAATGAACTGAATTTTATCTGTTTTCTAAAATCTACCAGTCAGGACATGTTTGGTGTCTAAAGTTTGCTTCTGGTTTTACGCTTAAGACAGGAGTCTCGCAAAAACCTGGAGTTAAACGCAGAACTTCTATAAAATAGCACTTGAACTTTGCAGAATGTCACTGGAGCTTGAAAACCAGAAAGCTTCTTGAATTAGCACAACCTGACACACACCGTGGTGAATCTTTGAGGCTTTGATTCTAAGAGTTAAAGATAAAAACGTTCCCATTTACCCAGTTGTTTTTCAAAACATTGGTTTTAGCCAATTTTCATGAAGGATGCCAGTGTGGTTTCTGACGCACTGATAAATAACGGATGTGAAGTTTCACTGACAATTAACCGTTTGCGTTCCTTAACCAGGCATAAAACCTTCACTGAATTAGTAATACATAACGGACACAAATTATTCGACTAATATATAATTAATAACATTTCCAAATCTGCTGCTTTATTTGGTCCTAAATGAAAGACACCCAACTCTATATTTATTTACACATAATGCTTGGGGCAAATACATGACTCAAGCAGGCAGTTTGCACAGGGCTGTTGGGTAATTATCATTTTAGGATATTTATAGGAAGTGTCTGGCCTGAAAACCTGGGTACGTTTCATTTCTTTGCCCAAACAGGAGAAAAAAAAATGTTGAAAAATGTAGGTGTTCCTTACTGTTCTCATTGTATGGCGGAGGGGGTCCTGGGGAATAAGGCTGCCCCTGATAGGGTACCGCGGCCATGGGCTGCCCTCCGTACCCCGGCTGAGCGGCATAATCCAGATGTGGGGGAACATGCTGGTATGCTGGATACTGAGGGTTCAAGTGCTGCTGCTGCTGCTGGGGATACTGGCTGCTTATCACTGTAGTGTGAGTGGTAGTCGTCACCACCGCTGTGTGAACAATGATAAACAACGTACAGAGGTTAGTGCTGAACAGTGCACAGCTTTCTCCTGGAAGGAAGCTGAAAGCTCAAATAAACCAAAAGTGAATGCGGTTCACTCTAGCTGTCCAAACGTCTGAAGACACCTGGGATAATGTTCTCCTCTACTGTGCTGCAGTTACAGCCTCTATTCATCAGGGAAGGCTTCGTATTGGATGCTGAAATGCTGCTGTGAAAATTTCACTACATTCAGGCACTGTAGTTGGATTAGGTTTGGATCCTGCTGGAAGGAGGTCTCTTGATGTTCCAGAATAACCTGGCCGATTCCAAAGAATCTTCTAACAGTTTGCTATTTTACAGCTACGTTCACATTAGAAGTGATGTCTACATACTTTTGGATAGCGTTAGTTCTTAGGCACACACCCCCCAAAAAAAAGAGCCCAAACTCATTTTTGCAGAAGTGGAATCACATTCAAAGTGGGCCATTACTCCTCCAACTCTGAGACAAGGAAGTGAGGCTGACCCCAGCTGCCAGAGACAATGCAAGCGAACAAATTAAGCCCTCGAAATGGAAGAAACCAAGGCAGCAGATGCTCACGGTCTCATGACTCCATGAGTTCACCCACCCCCGGAGTCATTTTTTTGTTATGACCACTTCCTGCATGACAGCTTGCAGCAGCTCCCTTCAAGTTGTCTTGGCAAGGGTGAGTCAGGGTGGCTCCTTCACTTTCTCAATTTTGCAATCTTTCAAGAAGCCCAGAAGACAAAGTAGGCCTTGACCAAGAGAAAGCCAACAGGCATAGGAGACCATTTATTCAAAACTCCAACATTAACTCCTTAAATTAATACTTAAAAAACAAAATTCATTCAATATTATAACATTGTAGAGGGACAAATAATAACCACCAAATGCTGACATTTATCTGAAGGGTTACAGGGGGTGTGTTTGAACCTTACTTTAGGTAAAAGGAGCGACAGTGATTTCATAATCATGAACTTTCCATATTTCTGTTGGATCCCTATTCAAAACACCAGTTTCCTGAACCAGTCCTTGGGGGATCTCTTCAACTCCATTTCATTGTTCCAGCTCCCAACATACTTTGGAACAAACAACCAACAGCTGCTATTATGCCATGTTCTGGGAAAATATCTGGTCTGAATGGGTACCGATTCAAGAACTTCAACGATTACTGCAAACATGTAACTGAAATGCAGAATAATGTATACTTACGTCTGGGTTTCCTGCACATTTTGTACAAGCAGCAGCATGGGCACACACAGCAGAGCATGAAAAGAAAGACCAGAAGGACTACGCCCCCTACGAGGAGGCCAATCATAACGTCACTGGTGACAGAATAAGAATAAACAAGCACCAAAGATTAGAAATACGCACTCTTAATACAATGAGCACAATTCAACACAATCTACGTAAAGCAATTATTTTACCTGATATCATATGATTCCCCCAAAATAGGATTCCTAGGTGGGTTGAGATAAAGCACGCAGAGTATTAAACAACTGTAAAGCATTTGAACTGCTGTTTTGCATTTGTAATTTGCTTTTATTTATTAAAACACATTTTTGTGGAAAGGTCTTGAAAAGAGGCAAATGCATTGAAATGGTTCTTACAATCAAAACACACCTAATATTTAGTGATCTAGCCTCTTGAGTTCCATGTAGAGGAATAAAGCAAGAGACAGAAATCAGAAACACTGGTGTTTCCCAACACCGCGGCTACAATCCAGCTGATGTGCACTTCGTTATACCCTCACTTCATCCACTTTTTCTGAACCCATTCCAGGAAAATGAAAGTGCAGATGGCTGACAGCACTAGAGCGAACAATGAACACGTCATGCTGTTTGGATGCACCTGGAGCTGTGCAGCATTTTTCTTTGAAAGGACTTCACTCTGTCATCGCACTGCCTGGAAGCTATTATTCCCATTGAAGTAATATTCACAATTTTCAATCATATGGCCGCAAGACTGGCAACTACATTTTACTTCTGCTCCAAAAGAATATTTCGATGACGGATTAAAAGAGGATACAACATGCTTGGAGAAACATTCTTGCTTGGTCAGACACTCTGCCTGGCAGAGATGGAGGACTAGAGTGAGCTTTGAGGCACCAAGTTCAAGTAAATATAATGTTCTTATATATGTCGGTGCGCAGAGGACATGATGAGGACACGTAGAAATGGAAGTGAATGACCTGCCGTGGTGAAACATATCAGTAGAAGGATGTTGAAGACGGAGCATCAAGGAAAGAGAAGAAAAAGAAGGACAAAGAGGAGGTGGTGAGAAAGGACATGCAGGGGGACGGTGTGACAGAGGAAGATGCAGAGGACAGGAAGAAATAGAAACTGAGAATCTACTGTGGTGGCGTCTAAATGGGAGCAGCTGAAAGAAGATTAATAATAGTAAAATTATTATTTTGACCAACACCAGAATAAACTTTCAGCATACTATGACTTTAAGGGATTCAAAACTCCCTCTTGTTAAGTGTGCTAATGTATAAAAGTGTTGTATCATGTAAACACAACATAAACTAGTTTTACACTTTAGTTAGCAAGCTGGTGCGGGGTGAGGAAATAATACAAAACAGAAAGACATTCTGCCAAAAACGTTATTAAAATATTAGTGGAGGCTTTAATTCAGAGTAAAATTTCTGCTCCTTGTTGGACGCCCAAAGCTAAAACTTTCTGAATGAGGCATTAATCTTCAGCCATAATAAAGCTCTAAGCTCGAGGCAAAGATTCAACCAAACACAGGGCGCGAAACATCGTTCATCATTCAGTCCATTTTTGAGACAAGAAAGAGGGATGGACACTGCAGGACTGAACAGTAGTAAGAAGCTCTGTCTCAATGCTGCGCAAAAGACTTGTATTCGCAGGATGCCTTTATCATGAGCAACTTCCAGTTTTGATTCTGTGACGAGTATAAGGAGGCCAATGTGAGCGAAAGAGGTCCTGCCCACAAAAACACAGGCTGTTCTTATCTGGGCACAGCATCAAACCGCAGTCTTCAGTCTCGTGACTGCGATGTTAGAAATGGTGTAACACCACTGGCTCACATCTGCTTCATGAATATTCATGAACCCTAACCTTAGTTTTTGTTTCAGATCCATTTAGAACTGGGCTTAAAAGTTGAGCAATTCTGTCCAATAAGAGGATCAAAATGACACAAGAGGAAGACACGGGGGAATGTTACATCACATACATCAGATTACTCTCACAGCTCCAGTTCTAAGAAGCAAAGCGTGTGTTCGACTATGGTGAAAGTTGGAAAAAGTACTGAAAATCCATATTTTATATCTTAACCTATAACACTTACTAATGATAAACAATGAGTTTTTGGATTTGGTGCTATTTTGTATTTCCTTCTTGTCCTAGTTATGCTTTTATTAAACAGCCCAACAGGTTAGTGCTGTGCTTTTGTTCTTTCAATGCCGAAATGTATATTTTTATATTATATATATATATATATATATATATATATATATATATATATACATACATACATACATACATATACATGCACACACACACACACGTATTAATAAATAGCAAAGCAAAGATGTGCAGCAAAGATGTTGCACACAAGAGTACACACACCCCCTGTTATTTCCCCTGAAATGACGCCCTCTTTAATGGTTATTGTGATCGATTAATAGTAATAGTATCTCTGCTGTTAACAATAAAGTGTCCAAATTCACAGCATGTTGAACAAACAAAGCGATCTGAAGAAACATGTCTGCAGGAAACACTGCATGGAAAAAACGTTACGCACTGGGGGCTGCGCTCAAAAAAGCCCGTGCAGAGGAGAAGACAAAAGAAAGTTTTATACAGGGGGCCTCGGCGTGAATCTTAAAATAAACGAGCCCATGAGTAAAACTAGGAAGAGGATCTTGTGTAAATGACTGAAGCGTAAAGGGAGTTTTACATGAATCGTCATTGGGTTTAGTTTGAAGAAAGCAGTGAAGATCTATTCACTGATCATTTTTAATTCCCTTGACTGTCTCTCATGGCGTCGGGGAGTGGGGGATTGTCAAAAGGTGCTAAAAAATGTTTTAAAAATAAAATAAAAACGTGTGTTTGAAACACTGAAATCAAGGGCGGACTAAGCACAGATTTTATTCTGCACACTGCGTTTTCCACAATGTTTAGTTTTTCATATTTAAATATGATCAAATATATTATATATGCATATAACAACTATACCTTTACTCTAACTTTTCATTAAATCACCAGAAAGGAGCATAAAACAGTCCCTGTGAAACACCTTTCATTTTAAGACTTTCACCACAATTTAGTAATCGGCTGTAATCGTCCATTTACCCTGGAGGGTGAGGACTAACACATGCTTTTGCAGAGTCATGTGGACTGGACTGCATTTTTCTGGCTCCACTGGAAAGCCTAACACGCTTGGAAAACTAAAAGGGGTAGAGAGCTTTAAGGCACCAGGTTTGAGGTAATCGCTGTCAAAATCACTGTTGAACTGCAAGTAAGTTCAAGTTAATGTGAAAAGAGTGTAAGAGGAAGATGGAGAAGACACAAAGAAATGGAAGTGAATGATCTGCTCTGACAAGATGGGAGCACATGAAATTAAAAAGAATAAAAAACAAAGAAAAGAAGATAGAAATGTGTGTCTTAAAAGCTAATAAATCCTTAGTGACATTAAACTAAGTGTAGGTTCATCATTACTTCCCCTTTTTTATGGTGTTGACATTAACAACACACAGTTACATGTAATAATTATTGTTCTAGCAGATAAAAACAAATCTTCAATATGTAAGCAAATAAAATCATGATCACATGAAACGGGCTAAATAATTTACTGGAAATGTGCATACAAATCCTAGTAAGAGGTTGTGAGAGATGAGACAATATTTTCACAGACAGGCATAGAAACAGCTAAAAATAGTGGATAAAAATAAGTATTTTGTATTAATTTCTGAGAACTTGTGGGCTTAATTTTTGATGGGCTGTATCATGTGAACGAGACGAGCAATTTTTCTAAACTAAAAACTCTTTTAGACTCTGATAATCAATAAAATATTTCTTAATCAGTAATTCTGTGCGATCCGGCACCAAATCACGCAAGGACCGGTACCGGTTCGAGGCCCGGCACTGATTTAGAATGTCCTGAAAAAAGAAATGCGGAACTAAGTCTTGCACTCCACCAATAAACAACATTTATGTCCACAAGTCATCGAAAATCAGTTTAAACAGTGAGTGTCAAATCTCACTCCGGACGCTCACAGAATTACAACGTAATAATTACATCGTAATAAAAACAGCTTCTTTTCATTAAAAAAACATTTTGTTTATCACAAAAATCCCAATTTTATCTAACCCAAACTCAGCCAATGGAGGAAGGGAGCATGTTGGGACCAAAATTGAAAGGAAAAACTGTAAAATTCCCTCTGTTGTCATTTACAAGAAGGAAAAACAGCTCAACCAAAAGCTACATGTGCTTTGAAAGATATTCCTTTCTTCTTTGGTCTTCTTTAATATTATCAATGAGTGTCCCTAAATATTAATAGACAGGTAATTACCTGGATGTGCAGAGGTCCTCGTTCATCTTATCCAAGAAGTTGCTACAGCAGTATCTCTTATAGCAGGACCCGCAACAGAACTGAGAAGAACGGCAATCCTGGGAGCTGTGGTATTTACCACTCATGTCATAGTAGCCATCACAGTCATCACCTAAACCAGACAACAGTTTATAGAGTTAGGTTGCTGTTTGTACAACATATTTGATCTCAGGTGATCCAAGCGCCTTGACTAAACTCTCTGCTCATGAGCGCGAGAAGATCAACCACCGTCAAGGGCTGGGAGCTTATAGAAGAACCACAATTTGAATAATAAAGATGTCAACAAAAAAATCAACACTGCTTCTGTAGAAAGAGGTGAAAGGTGGTTTTAAGGTCTCTCTTAGAGCCAAGAACGACGTCACAGTTCTTAAAGAGCACAACAAGTTCGACCAACAGATTACAAACAGATACTCTGCAGTTTTTCCACTTAAAGGAAAGAAAGCGCACACAGTGGTGGCCAATGGAACCAGACGTCTGCCTCTAGAAGCAAAGGCTCGGAGAAGCTTTAGGCCCAAATCTGAACCCACACATGGTGGATCTGGACATGCAGGACACTTTGAGGACTAACTGTCCCACAAATAAAGCTGATTTAGCTCATATTCACTATTTTATCACCAGCATCCCACAGAAACACGTGTAGTCTCTCTGGGGAAAGAAAAATGGTTTGTATTGGAGACGTCTGGTTCCATTCACCCCCAGTGTAAAAAAATAAAAACAGTTTCTAAAGAGATTTTGGACAGAAAATGTGAAAAATGAGGCTAATTGCTAGCAAAAATGGAAGCATACTGTGCTAAAAATGAAAAATAGGAATATTTAGGAAGGAAAAACGTGTTAAATTGGGCTCACGTGAAAAGGAGGCGTTTTATTTCATCATATTTAAACGAATTAGGCCTAAAAAAGCAGATCATTTGTGGGTTTTTTGGGTCGAAACTGAGAGGAAAACAGCCGCGCTCCTGAAGGGAAGGAGGGATGAGAAGGAAACGAAACTAAAGGAGCAGGGCTGAGGGAAAAAAGCGCTAATAAACAAACAAACACGCCTAAAATCAGCCCAAAGTGTGCAAATTCAATGTACAGCAGGTTTCTAAATAAAATAAAAGTGGTCCAGGCCGCGAGAAACGACTGTCCCGCTGATTTAAAGCGCAGTGAAGGCAGGGCTCCGGACAGACGACGTTTCTGAGGAAAAACATCAGGAAAACACAGAGCTAGCTGAAGAAACTTCAAGTCCAACAAAGGTTTAACGCTTACCAGTCGCTGAAGACAAGAGTCCAGCCAAAAGCAGAAGGAAAGGGAGTGGATTCGCCATAGCAAGACCTGAAGAGGAGCCGTCCTCTCAGCCGATCTTCGTCTGAGATCCTGCGAAGGGAACAGAGAACAACTCCCAACCGCCGCCTCCCACTCACAGCAGCACTCGGACAAGCCCCGCCCCCAGCTCTGTCCTCGGCGCTGATTGGACACGCCGGACCTCTCCGCCAATCTGCGCGCGAGGAAGATGTGGGAGGATTTTTATTGTCTTCTTCTGCCTTTTTATTGTGCTGTTCTCATAAAATAAAGTATTATAAAAAAAGAATTACTTAAAAGTTTTTTTCTTTTTGGTCTCTTCCTGTGTTCCCTGTCTATTTTTTGATTGTGTTTTTCAAAATGAAATAAAATAAAATAAAATATTATGAAAAATAATTACAAAATATATGCATTTTTTTCTTTTTGCTCTTCCTGTGCTCCGTGCCCATTTTTGACTGTTTTCCTAAATAAAACCAAATAAAATGACACAAAATAAAGTAAAATAAAAAACTTAAAAATGAATAAAACAACAAATGAAATAACATTTAAATGACTTTAAAAAAAACACTGATTTTTTTTTCTTTTTCTTTTCCTGTGCTCCTTGTCCATGTTCCGTGTGTGTCGATCTCATAAAAATATTAAAAACAGTATTTTTTTAAAATAAATGTATAACTAGATAAATAAAAAAATAATTCTTTCTCTCCTTTTTTCTCTCTTCTGGTGTTCCCTCTCTGTTTTCTGTTAGGGTTCCGATAAAAGACAGAGAAATAATTCAACTGTTCTAACAAATGAACACATTTCCTCTTTTTTCCTCTTAAAATGACTTGAGATTAAAGAAAACTAAGAAAGAAACAGGCTGTTTTCAGGTCACAGCTTTTGTGACGTCACAAAAAACAACACATCCACGTGGATCTTCCTTTTCAGTCTGCAGTGGTTTAGCCCCGCCCACTTACACCGGAAGTGTGTTCCAGTCTGGAGGGGTTTTTTTCTTTTAGCCTCAATTAAGGTCTGTCAATCAGAAAAGAGTTCATTTACATACACCAGACTTAAAAGTGCTGAAACAGAAACAGGCGGTTAATTCTTAGGGATAAAGGAAACTGTAAGGAAAAAGAAAAAGTAGGAAAAAAGTCATGGTGAAGCTGATAAACTTTTCAATCAGTACCAAAAAAATGAGTAATTAAGACCATGAAGACCTTGTCAGGGTGCTTCAGACTGGACTGAATTGATTGGAGCCTGACCGATCTTGGCAATGGGCCTGACATCACAAAAAAAAAACAACAGATTTTTCACCTTTTTACCAACCAAACAAAGTACTCTGGACAAAAATGAAAGGACTAGTCCACCAAGCTGATAATATAATCTGTGAGTCACCTAGAGCAGGATGTCCTAAAGGCAGAAGGAAACAGATTTCACTAGTGTGACTGTGATCAGGCGTTGTTAAAAAGAAAAACCAACGACAATACAGAGCTGTCTGTGGGAGAAAAGCAGGCCATTTTTAATCGTGTTGTTTTTCCTCTTTTTAACAAAACTTTAGTCTTCACAGGTTACATCCAGACCTTTAAATGAGAATACACAATGATCAATTTATAATTTAAACAACCCAAAACTAAGGGGGCACATCTCTGACAACAATACTTTAACCTCAAAGCTGGGTGGTCACATATACAAGATGCTGTGTACTGTGTAACTGAACATGTCTAGATATAAATACAAGAAAATAAAAGATGGAAACCTTGCATTACATATCCATCTTTTGATCTCAAACTCAAATTTTTTTCTGTGCAAAAGCAAATTAATTGGCTTACTGTCCCAGCATATTTGGTCTTAATTATAGATATTTTTGTTTATTCATGTTAACGCTCAAATTCTGTCTATTTATTGAGTTTAATATCCATTCACCCATTCTGTGAACCATTTATCCTCACCAGGGCCCAGGGGGTGGGTGCTGGACCCATCTACAGGACACTAGTCCATTACAAGGCATGCGCACACACACACCCCCCAATTTATCATCTCTAATCCACAGTGGTGCAGCATGTAGCAGTCACCTCACAGTGATGTCACTGGGTTTGATTCCCTGGTGGGACAGTCCAGGTTCTTTCTGTGTGGAGTGGACATGTGCTCCCTGTGTCTGTTTTTCCTCCAGGAGCTCCGGTTTCCTGCCACTGTCCAAAAACATGCATAAAAGGTGGACCAGAGATACAAAACTTGTCCTCTAGATGTGTGCTTGTCTGTCCTGCAATGGACTGGCAACCTCTCCAGGATGTTTCCCCTATTCCCTAATTAGGACAAGCAGCTATGAAAATGAGTGAGTAATCCATCCTTTTGTGCAGTTGGACTGTGGAAGACCAGAGCACCCAGAAGAAACCCATACAGATAAAAACCCAGACTGGGAATCAAACCCACAACCTTCTCACTGAGGGAGCAGCATAAATCTCCAAAAGCTCCACTGAATTTCTCAAGTTCGGATTAAAGGAACGGTGCAGTGAAAACAGTCTCCCTTCAAAAACATACAATCAATCAGCCAAGATGCCGCTCCACCCACTCAAACCACAACCAGCTCAGCAATGAAGTGTAGATGTGGTTTAGAGCTCAGCATGACTTACTGGCCACAGGTATCCTTGGCAACACACTCACCCAGAGCAACAAAAGCTGTGCTCCTTTGGCTAAGATGATCCTCCCTCTGCCCCATCAGTTAGAACTTTTCCCACCAACAGCTCCATTCTGGGTCAGGCACCAAATTTTGAACCAAATGAAGCACTTTAGCCAAAATAAATTAAGCAAATTCATTAAGACAATGAAAATTTTAAAAGCACTGAAAATGGTCAAATAAGCAGCAAGAGCTCAGTTTATTCAACACGACAGACATTTATTTACAAAGAACATATAGAACAGCACATACTCGCAAGGGGACAAAACATGAATCTACACTAAAATGAAGAATATTCACTTTCCAACTTTAAAGAAAGTTTTTAATTTTCCTGTTCTCAGTGCCTTCCATCAGGATATTTTCAATGCGTTTGTGGTACTGCTCCAGTGTGGTAAGGAGCCGGTCGTAAGTAGCCTAAAGAGAAAAAGAGAAGATTATTCTCATCATGGAGGCAGAACGGAACTCAAACCACCGGTAGTGGCACCTACGGGCCATACTCGAAGCAGAATTTCAAAACGGCCTGTTATAATTACTGTCATTATGGTGGCAACAGTAGTTTATACCTGCGCCTTTTCACTGTTCTGATTGCAGGCATCTCGAAGCTTCTGCATCTTTTCTTTGAACTGTCGGGTTTCAGAGTTGATGTGTTTAATCCGCTCCACGATTTCCTCCCGTTTCTCATGGATTTTATCGTATTGCCTTGGAAACAGGAAATTTCAAATCAGTGCAGTCACATATCCTGAAATAAAAGCAACCCTTTTTGCATCCTGCACCATTTCTTACCCGATTATACTTTGGACGTGCTGGTCCTTGAGCTCCTTCTTCTTCTGACGGCGAATCTGCTGCTTATACTCCTTGTCCAGTTTCATGGCCAGAGCTCTCCTCAGCTGACCCTCTTCATTGCTTAGGTCCTTTAGCTCCTTTTGTAGAGTCTCAGAGAGAGCCACCAGGCTCTGGACCTGTCCACATGGAAACATGTTTACTTATAGACGGGGACAGATATGAAATCAAATGACCTACAGTGTTACACAATGAACTTTGTAACAAGACAGATAAGGTTAAGCTAAAGCTATAACGCAAGTAGGGCCTGACTGGCATGTTTAATGTGAGAAATACTGATTAAAGGGTTAGAAATGCCAAAAAAAAACTAATCTAAAATATACTTTAAATGAAATATTAGCAATCAACGTGCAAAATTTGTGGCATAAGGAGTGATCACCTACAGGTTAATATCAGTTATAAAGAATATCTTCCAGGCTTTGATAATGGGTAACAATTAGATAGCTGTACTTTAATCACTGGCTAAAATGTGACCCAAATCACAAAAACCAAAAATCCAGTTGTTTTTTACTTAACAGACACTATTGATACCGCCTGATATCCACCACCTGATAGCAACAACACTGCTCTCCAGTCAGGTTACTGTGGATCCGAGCACCAGAGTTTAGAAGATTTAACTGCATGTGCTCAAACTATTTTCAACTTCTAAACTATCAGTTGACAAAGAAAGGTAGAACACACTCCCTCAAAATCCCAAAGCCTAGAATTAAAAGCACTTCAGGTGTAGGCGAGACTCTCGAACTCCATTTATTCCATTTACTTCGATGACAAAGAAGAAGTGTCAGTTTCATTATCTAACAGCGCTCACACATGTTTAGAAGAGAGCAAGGGGAAGCTAAATCTTAGGGTCTCTAAACCACCTCTGCAACCTCTGGATTAAAAAAAGAAAAATAAGCTCAGTCTGATGCAACACAGGATGTTTGCACTGCTTTACCTCTTCCTTCTGCTGGTTGGTCTTGCACATGCTTGCCTGCAGGTCATGAAGCTGTTTCAAGATGGCCTGGATATCCGCTTCTGCCTGGCTAGCACACTGCACCTTAATCTGCAGATCCACCAGCATCTCATCAGACAGTTCCTAGACCATCAAAAAAAGTGCAAAGAGTGTGAAATCCTTTTGTGCTGGAACGATGAACGGAAAAGCAGGTTTCTTGATGAACATGATGCTTAAGGACTGTTTCACACAAACTTGACTTGAGTGAAGAACGGGTTGCTTTTGATGACGATGCTCAAAGCAATAGGTCAGTCATGAGCAGTGTGCTAGAGTGCAGGTGTGGTCCAGAAGTAGAGCAGTATTTAGTGATGAGGCCAATTAAAAAGTTGTGATATTAAAGTGACACCCAAAAAATATTAAAGATACTAATAAAATATTTAAAAGCTGCCAAACACAAGTTAGATGCATTCATGTATGCATTTACTCATTTATAAGATTAACTAACAAATCTATATAAAAGATCATTACTTTAATAAGATATTTTATGTATTTCTCCAGGACAAACATGAAGCATTTACATGATCTCTCAGCAGATTAATGCTCATCTTTAATACTCATCCTAGTTATGGTCAGGAACATGTATATCAACAGCGCCTCCTAGCATTAAACCAGCACAGGTTTAGTAGTTACTCATCCCAGGCGGTGGGATTACTGGGGTTTTATGTCTCGACCACATTTACATTTTATAGTAAAAGCAAAAGGTCTGCTCCTGGTTTGAGGACATGAATTAACTATTAAAATTCAACACGATACCCACCTTTGAATTTTTAATGTTCTTTATGTTCTCTTTCATCTTCTCCATTTCACTCTTCACTTCCTCTGGCGATTCCACAATCTGAGACTTCAGGTTGGTTATCTCATCCTTCTGGGTGGCCACCTCCAGTTTCTTTTGGCTCTGAGAAAGAAACAATCCAGTAATAGTTGAGCATTAAAGCAAGTATGCATGGAAAAAAAGAGAAAAAAAGAAAAAAAAAAAAAAAAAAGAAAAAAAAAAAAAAAAAAAAAAAAAATGGCAAAAAGCCTTAAAGAACCAGTGGAGACACCTTCCAGAAAAGACCCTGGAGGTGATCAGGAGATTTAAAAAAAAAAAAAAAAAAAAAAAAAAAAAAAATCCCCACATCAATATTTTAAAATTGGTTAGTATGATTTAAACACAAATAATATATCTACTTAAATAGGTTTAGAGTTTGGTATTTTTAATCTCCCCATTTCTCTTTACTCACTATGGACTGACCTTTTAGGTAATTCTAATTTTTCCAGCTATGAGAAAGCACCTTTCTAAGGAAATGAATCAAAATTAATTGGGTGTAACCTGAGAAGCCAAACTGAATTAAAAGCAGGTTATGGTGGCAATCTAAACAAAGACTACTTTTTTTTTTTCTTTTTCCAACTCACACTGGTGCCCAGGAGTTTTAATAATGATGAGTATTGTTTTTCACAGTTAACTCATTCTTTTTGTCAGATGTTTCTATGGCAACTGAAGTCAAATTACAAGTATTTCATTAGTTTCAGGATCACTGAAATTTTTTTTAGCGATTAGGTTCATTTTCATGGCAACAAGACCTTACAAATGATTGCAATTCACCTGGTCTTCTTCATAACATTCTGGAGTTTATGCAAATCCCCCCCCCCCCCCCCATCATTTAAACTTTAACTCATTTTCTGGGCCACTTGTCCTAATTAGGCTTGTGCAGGGTGCTCTCAGAGTGAAAGGCAGGGAAAAACCCAGGACAGGCCACCAGTCCATCGCAAGGCAGGTCATAAAAACCAAGGCAGCAAACTCTTTGGAAAATTAATATTCATGTCTCCCAAAAGTTTTGGCCACAGCTGAGTTTTTATGATCTTTAAGAATAGATAACAATTCACCCTCTGCTTAGAAAAGCTTATCGATATAATGTGATGTCATTGTTCATGTGACCTAAACAGAAATAACTCTTTGTTGGTTATAAAACACTAAAGTTATGCAGCAGCGTTAAGGTAGCCACTGGCAGGAGACAAACCTCCAGTCAAGTAATCGTGTCAGTTAATCTGGAGATGAGAAGTTTAAAACGTTAAACGCCCCAACAGATTTATACATACCAGCTTCTGTGACCTTTCTGCAATTTCAGTCTTGCACTCTGCAACCTGTTTGGTGAGGCCATTCTGTCGAGAGAACAGAGTCACTGTCAGAGCAGCAAAGGCATGAGAAAGTTCAAAGGATTAGTCTAGATTGGGTGCCATTGACCCTTCTAATAAAGGCACCATATAATGGAAAAAGAAACGTTGTGTACTGAGAGTTTAACATACTCTAAGTGTTGTAAATGTTTAAAATGTATACTTGAACACCTATTACATGTAGCCTTATGAATATCTGGGGAAAGAAAGTTGCAAAACTAGACAGTTTTTAATTACACGGGTTTGTGATGTCACAAAGATCCAACACAATTGTCAAAGATATTAGGGCCCTTTAAAAGCAAAGCTTTAATCAATATTTGGACACCGTTTGTACATCCTGAATTTCATTTACTGGTGAAGAACTGAGCTCACCACTTCTAGGGACACTTGCATGGTTGCACCGTTTACTTCTTTGAGGGCTCCAGCCAGCTCCTTAGCTTCTGCTTGCTGCTCAGGTGGAATAATCCTGGAAGGAGATGTTCAAGAGCATCATCGATGAATAAATACAGAATTTAGCATTTAAGCATGGACAAACAGAAGTACATACATCAGTTTATCGATCTTCTTCTCAGCTTCCTTTATTCCTCGAACGTACGACTGAAGTTTATCCATATCTGCCCGCTGTAGTCAAGATACAAACAACAATAAAAAAAAATCTTTTAAATATTA
The DNA here is from genome assembly GCA_017165825.1 of Hepsetus odoe. Taxonomy (NCBI): domain Eukaryota; kingdom Metazoa; phylum Chordata; class Actinopteri; order Characiformes; family Hepsetidae; genus Hepsetus; species Hepsetus odoe. The sequence goes on from CM029393.1 coordinate 9,479,520, forward strand.
TATATGGAATCAGATTTCAGTTAGTGGTTAGGCCAAAAACCAATTTTAAAAATCAGCACTCTTTCTCCATGTTGCGTCTTGTCCAGTAAATTGCCGAATGTTTCTATTAATTCCATTCCTGTTCACAATACATATTACATCTATCTGCGCCATACACCTGCCGTGCAAAGACTTGAGCCACCCTTCTTTACAGAGACAATAAGTGCAGTAATTTACTGCAACATGCGCATGGAAATAGTCTAGAAAAGAATTCTAACCAGCTTTAAAAGGACCTCCATAATTCTTCAGCACAACCTGAACTCTCTTAGGCAAGCTTTGTCATTTTTTCTATGTCATCTTCAGGAGTAGTTCTCCAGGCTTCTTGAAAGACATGTCTTGAAGATTCGCACATAGCTCAGAGGCTTAACCAACAAAAAACAATCAAACTACTCAGGTACAGAGACTGCACTGAAAATGAGAAACAAAAACTTTGTCCTTCAGGAAGATCTGGAGGACGGTCCCTCAACAAGATATAAAAAATATGAAGAAATGAGGGGCTCAAGACCTTTGTACATGTCGTGATCGATACGGATATTTAAAAATGTTGGAACATGCTGCCAAGGAACAGCTAAAGACATTATTTTTAGCAGAGCTTTACATATTTTAAATATTTTCTCCACATTAAAACTTACTCTGAATATTTATAAACATTGTCTTTATGTACTTTGGGATGCGTTTTCCTAGTGTAGTTATTAACAACAATTATGAATTAAACAAATGTATAGCACTTTGAGCTGCTTTTACATGTGTGAAAAGTGCCATATATATTATATATTATATATAAATAAATACACACACACACACACACACACCTATCATTTGGGGTACATTGTTGTTTGCACTACTTACTACTGCAACACTTCTGTTTCATATTTAGAGACTTACAAAGCTCTGTTGATGGCCTGCAAATATTTCCAGCCTCTGTTTCCTGAAGTGCAGAAAGTTTTGGATGCCACTCAGAATAGTGATCGTACGTTTAGGCTCTGTAATAAATGCAAAAGGGAGAAAAAAAACATTAGGGCTAATCAATATTAATAGAAAAAGAAAAATTCCACTAAATTTAAAACATTAGCTTCCTCTTCAAACTCACCCGTGAGCTACACCGAGTATTTATATGGGAGGGTAAAAAAGTAAATCTGAACTATATCAGCTTTGACCATTTTCTCTCACAGTACACATCATGTCCTTTCATACCCTGGATTATTTTCAAAATGATCTGGAATGATCTGGGTAAACTTTGGTAATGTTTACGCCATCAGGCAGCATCTTTATGATCATGTTAGTACTTCCTTTCAGGGAACATTTAAAGGTGACAAACTCTGGACAGCTTTTTCATTTATAACCACTGTAAACAATCATCATGTGAACTCACCACATTAACCCCCTCCAAATGGCTGTTTACAATATAATAGTAAAAAAAAAGAAAACTCAGCAAAACTCCCCTTTAAGCTCCAAGATTAATCAGGTCAATGACCACTTTTGTTTAGAGCTGTTCTGAGGAGAGACTGTTTGCTGTTAAATATGTCCTGGGAAAACTGCGGCGGTTTAGTGTTTAGGGACTAGGCCCCAGGATCAGAAGGTCAAGGGTTCAAATCCCAGACCAGTAGGTTGCCCTGAGGTATCTCTGAGCAAGGTAAAGTTCCTGTCACTGCTCCCCGGCCTATTAAACAGCTGCCCCCTGTTGCGTTTTACTGCATGTTGCATGCCTTTCACTTCATGTTGCCCCCTTTAAATAAAAAGCATAAATGCTGACAGTTCTGAGGTCTTAAACTTGATCAAAACGTACTCACTTGGATTAAGCAAGTCGTTGAGTGAGAAGTCATACACGTGGCACATTGGTAAAAACTGGCACCTGAAATGAACGTTTTAATCTTCTGTTATACAGACAAAATATGGAATCCAACAAAAAGCTGGCACGTATGGGAAACTGTCAATGTTTTACTAAGTTCACTGGAAACATTATCTTTATTTCAAAGACGCTGTTTTATAAGCATTTAAAAGCAACAACAGTTTTACTAAGCTTTACTGATAAAGAAAATCACTTACATGGATAAGTAAACACTCATAACCGGTGTCGCGCCTTCATATAACATAGGGTACTGTATGTTTTCTGTCAGAGGAGCCTGTTTAAAAAAAAAAAAAAAAAAAAAAAAAAAAAAAAAAAAAAAAAAAATCATTAAACAATGCCATCTGCATCTTGAGCTCTTTCTATGATGCTGTAATTACATCAACCTGCTTCATCCCTTGAAGTCTGAACTGTAATACCTAATGTTTAATTTAGATATTTCAATATTTGCTATTAGGAGCAGCCAGGAAAAAGAAAAAGAGGAGGTTTATGGACATGGTGAGAGGACAGGTGGTCAGTTTGAAGGAGGAAGATGCAGAAGACAGAAAAAATAGCAACGGATGAGCTGCTGTGCCGACTCCTAAACATGAGAAGCCGAAAAAAGAACAAGAAAAAAGGTGCAGAGTAACTACATGTACTCAAAAAATATTTATAAAAATATAGGATTTTCTCTTTTTTAAAAGAATTTAAAAATGTAACAATTTAAAGTTCAAAGAATTACTTATAATCTGTTACATAGACAAAAAGAGGTCAGAAAATTCCATGTCGTCTTCAAAGTCTGAGCATGTGTGTTAAATAATTTTTCTGTCATTACAAAAATGCTGTGTCGGCCCTTTTCAGATGCCTTCATATTTGTAACTGTAACACCAAGACACCTGAAAAAGTAGAAATCCAAATTTCCAACCAATTCACTCCACACACACATGCATGAAGCATGTACACAAGTAAAGATATAAATATTTCCAACACAGGTTCCTGTTTTGACCACAATTCAAAATGTAATTTTTCTGTCAGCATTTATTGTGTGGTCACCAAAAGTTTTTGGTGTATACTCGTTACTCCACACCCTTCAACTGCACATGGCCTTTTTCTCTAATCTCTCAAGAGATTTGAGGTACCAGATGGTTGAATGTGGCCTACAGTTTTGAGAATGTAGAAGGTTAGTATGTAGGCAAAATAAGCAAAGCCATAAAACTCTGCATCAATTACACAGACTGTTGAAGAAACAGAAGGAAAAAAGACATTTAAATCCTCAATTTTTAACAACTACATCCCCATACAGACATGTGACAAATGGGTACCAGCTAGAGTAAAAGGGAAGATTTACAGGACAGTAGTGAGACCACCTATGTTGTATGGATTGGAGATGGTGGCACTGACGAAAAGGCAGGAGGCGGAGCTGGAGGTGTCAGAGTTAAAGATGCTGAGATGTTCATTGGGTGTGACGAGGATGGACAGGATTAGAAATGAGTATATTAGATGGACAGCTCAGGTTAGATGTTTCAGAGACAAAGTTAGAGAAGCAAGGTTGCGTTGGTTTGAATAAGTCCAGAGGAGAGATGAGAATTATACTAGGAGGAGGATGTTGAAGATGGAGCTGCCAGGAAAGAGGAAAAGAGGAAGACCAAAGAGAAGGTTTATGGACGTGCTGAGAGGACATGCAGGCAGTTGGTTTGAAGGAGGAGGATGCAGAAGACAGGAAGAAATGGAAACGGATGATCCGCTGTGGCGACCCCTAAATGGGAACAGCTAAAAGAAGAAGGAGGGGACATGTCCATATATAATGAATGCTTTCAGGCTCAATTAAATTTGGATCTTGAGGAGACATAGTTAAAGCAAAAACACAGAAAACCCATGATGCAAAAACAAGTCAAAGACATACCAGGTAGTGGCATTCAGGTCTGAAACCATAGAGAAGCTGCAATATTCTCATGTAGATACGCTGTATGACGTCCACCTGCAAGTGAAAAGGGTTTAATTTCAGTAACGGTCATGAACACTCATCTACCATTATCAGGAAGAAAAGGTTCCTATCCATCAGCTCGGCACACCTTTGGGTTTGGAGTGAGATCACTTCTGGCAAAGTGTTTGGCCTCTTGTCCTGTCAAAACATCAGTGCGGAAAAACTGCACGATAGTATCCACCTTGTACACGGGGAAGGTGTTCTCCATCATGACACCTACAAAAAGAAACACAATCCAAATGAGCAAATACAAGGGGCTGGGATACTTCATCACACCATGACGCGGAAAGTTGAGCCGATTCATCTGTGCTTTCGTTTTCTCTTTCCCCAAGTTGATTCCACCGCTGCTTTCAAAACCCTGATGCTTGTCTAGAAAACCAAAAAAAGGACCAGTCTCTCCCTACCTGGTTGCAGCTCTCAAAGCCAGACCAGTACCAAAAAACAAACAAAAACCTCAAGTGTAACGGGATGATCTGCTGTCCTTCAGTGCACATGGAAGACAAGCACCAGGCCTTTTCCACCTCCCAAAAGGTGGAAAAAGCTTCTACAAGCTGTCCGATCAGCTCAATGAAGAATGAAAACTCACTTTTTTGAGAAGTATTTAAACCCAGAACTTGTTAAACCTCTTATTTAATGCGTGCTGAGCCAAGAATATTGACATGCCTAATTGGCACTTGTCTTATGAGCATTGAAATACCTTAAACTTGACCTGAAACACCTTAAACGTGCTTGTCTTTTCACTGTTTTTTATATTTAAATGTTCAAGATGTCAGCATGGACTCCCAGATGACTCCATTTATTGTTAATATTTTGATGTCATTTATTTAATTAATCACAAAACCGCATCTTATTTTGTTAATTTTTTCATAATATAAGCTGGTTCTATAACTGCATGATGTTTCTGAACTCAGTGAGAAACAGGGCTCACTAATCTTGGCCTCAAAAATGATCAAAATAATCAGTTATGATTTTTTTTTGTTTTTTTTTTTGCCCTTATCGAGATGTCCCACCATGTACTGCATAATCATTCAGATTATTTTGTTAATATTCAGATCAGTTATTTCACGATTACTTGCCCCCTTTAAAAACATCGTGAATGTAATGAACCTTTAAAAAACTTATTTAATATTTTGCTCTCAAAACGGAAAAGTAAACAGGCCCTTCAGCTGGAAGAAAACACAGGCTCAAAACAGCCTCTAAACGTATCAGCAAAACGCTAAAAACGCATATATCACATTACCATCTCTTTCTGAATTCTCTGCAGCCATTTAATCGAGAGACAAAGATCAATATAAGTAAAAAAATTCTGTTTATTTTTACCGTCACTCAGCTCGCCGTCCGCGTTTCCTTCACTGAATTTAAACTTTCCGCGCATCTGACGTCACTTCCGCTAACGGCTGCTCCGGTATTTTAATTTTTATTATTTATTATTATTTTTATTTGGTTTCTCAAATGATTTAAGACCATTATAAACATAACCAAACTAAAAATAAAAATTCAGATAAAACATTTGTGTTTTAAGTTGTGTTCTCTTCCTTTGCTATAAGCCACAGGGCAAAGAAAATGATATATTTAACAAATTATTCATTATAATGATATATAATCAACAAATATTATTATTTGTATATTACATTTTTTTGGATATCAATTAAGGTTATGCCTGTTAACATCCCATACAATCCATCTGACAGAAAGTTTTTTAATGTAATGGTAAACAATGTACTTATTACTTATCATCACTTATTTCATTAAAGCAGGCTAATTCAGTTAGCCGGATAGCTTAAGCCTAAAGTAAAGCCTGTTCAGGCAGTAAAAAGAAAGTTTCTCGTTATTATGAGAAGGTGAGTCATAATTAAGAGAAAATACTTCGTTAATAACAAAAAAAAAGTTGAAGTTATTATTTAGATCAAAATTCATAACAAGGAGGTTTCTCATAATAATGAGACATTAAATTCTAAAAATTAGAAGGCTTCTCGTTGTTATGAAAAGAAAAAAACAGAAATAAAAAGAGAAAATATCTCATTTTTAAAGTTTTGAAAAGAGTAACTGAAATGAGATGTTAAGCCGCTATAAGAAGATGGTTTGTAAAAATAAATGATAATAATTTTGTCATTTCTTGTTGGCCTCCATATGAACGGTTTGTTTTGTTTACAGTCGGCTGCCTTGTGACGTCAGCTCCTGTAGCCAATCGTCGCATAGGGGGCGGGGCTTATGAGACAGGAATATTAAAGGCCGGTCAGGTGAGGGTGTTTTTGGTGCAGGTGTCGGGCTGATCTCCCGGGATTAATCACAGACGAGCGATCAGAGAGTCCTGGACTCGCTGCCATGATGTCCGTGCCGGAGGTGGACGACAGTTACGACTTTGTGTTTAAGGTGGTCCTGGTGGGGGATGTCGGGGTGGGGAAGACGTGCGTGGTGCAGCGCTTTAAAAGCGGCTCCTTCCCCGAGCGGCAGGGAAACACGATCGGCGTTGATTTCACCATGAAAACGGTGGAGATTCACGGCAAACGGGTCAAGGTGGGTCCCTGAGTGAGCTGTCAGCTGGCACTCATCACCCGGCTCCTTTACAAAATAAAAGTCCTCTTAAAGTTCCGTTTAGAAACGTCTGCTTACGTTGCTACAAAACAAACCGGCCTTAGATTTTTCCCATTTCATGCTTTAAAATGAAACAGTCGAGCAGGTAAGATTTGCAGATTCAGTTGGCACCACGTGTTTATGTTACGCAAGTTTGAATTTTCCCGTTCCACCTTAAAAAGCGCACTGTTGCGTTGTGGCGAGCGGGAGGCTCCAGCGGCACTGCAGCGCCATTTAAGGTGGAACGGAAAATTCCAAAATTGTTGATCTGGTGTTCCTGATGATGGTCTGTTTTCAACATGACAGCGATGATATCCCAAACGACGAGCTTAGTAACAGGAAAATCTTCAAATGAATAATATGACAAAATAAATAATCTACCCAAGAGAAATAACAGCTCTGCTTTGATCTCTCAAATATGTAACACCAGGGCTTCTTAATCCTGAAATTCAGAGACCTGCTCAGGACATTCAGCTTAATTACCATCAACAGATTAAAGAGCTCTGCTTTTATGGATGGGAAAAGTCTTCCTTATTAAAAAAATGAGAGAAATGCTTTAAAAAAACATTAGAAAATGATTTTAACCCAGATACCACACTTGATTGTATTTGCATGTCAAATGCAAAAAGAAATCCACATTTTTAACATCCTTTTCAGTGAATACTCACTTATCCACATCAGAGCGAAACCCCAGTCGTGAGAATGTTTTGGTTAAATTCAGTTTATAATCTTGTAATAGACTTCTTTCACTTTAGGAAGAAAAATTCCCAAAATGAAGTTGTGAATCAGGACTTTGTGTCATCTTTGCAGTTCTTCTCACTGTTTGGTAACTTACACTAGATCCAGTTTGTCTTTGTGTGTGTGTGTGTGTGTGTGTGTGTGTGTGTGTGAGAGAGAGAAAAACTGAAAACCTCTTTATGATCTGAAGTACATGAACAGTACATTCTCTTCCCCGAAGCCTTTTGGGCTGAAAAGGGTCTAAAGTATGAAGAGAAATCAATCTACAATTATACTCTTATCTCGATCTTTGTGTTTACACACTGGGATGTTCTCCCGAAAAGAAAACGAGATGATGTTAAAGGGGAATCCCACCAGTTTTTTGGGAAAAAAAAAATTAATACATGCTTTGCTAAATTAAGACCTACAGATCAGAGTGGCACAGAACATCCAGTTCAAGGGCAACATTATTATTATTATTATTATTATTATTATTATGATTTATTATTAAGGTGGTGGAAGTGGTTAACCGTTTTGCAAGGTACTGGGTTTGATTCCCGGTCCCATATGCCCCCCATGTCTGGAAGGGTTTCCTCTGGGAGCTCCAGTTTCCTCTAACAGTCCAAGAACACATCAGGTGGGCTGGAGATGCCAAATCCCCCGTCCCATGTAATGGTCTGTGTCTGGTTTCCAGGTGTCCCCATTGGTTTTATAGTAATTAAAATATAATACCATTATTATTAACAACCCAGGACATTCTCATTCTAAGACTTTTTCACAAAAATCAATGTGTGAAGCTGAAAAGAAACTTTTGCAAACATCTCCAGGTCCTAAGAAAGCCCTTATTCGGGATGCATCGCCGCTTCACTTCACAGTGAATGGGCTCATTTAAAGTGGCTCAGTGCAGTGAGGCCTGATCTGAAAGACGTAGCAGTATAAAGTTCCAGTAATGACGCTCTTATTAACAGTGATTAAGTGACTCATCCAACCTGTACTGGCCAGTTTGCCAGTCCTTGGCTCATGGAAGACATGGAGCCTGAATGCCCACCAGGCTCTGACGGATGACTCAGCGAAATGTCAGCCTTTTTTCCCCGGTCGAGGCCTGCTTCTGCTGCAAGAAAATCTAATTCACACCGTTCGAGAATGTGGTTTGAGAATGTGTACGTATGCCTTCATAAAGAGTCTGAATGTGCTAGAACAAAATAACCTGACAGCATGGTTTACTTTTCTTAAAATTCTACCAAAGAGATCCTGACACCATGTGGGAATCATTAACCGGAGTGGAAGCATGTTTCCAAGAAGGAAACACGTTTTTTTTTTTTTCTTGGGGATGCACCGATGTGTGACTTGCAGGCATGTGTGCAATAAGGGCATATCTTCTGATTTTGAAACAAAAAAATAAAAATGCAGATGTTAAAACTACATCTGGATTAGAAAATAAATAAATATATATATATAATATAAGCAGCATATAAGTTCACTTATTTCTATCTAATCTTCAATTATCAGTATTTTTGTAACGTTTTTAGAATGTCCCATGCCACGAAGCATGGTTTTCATACATTCTTTATTGTTTGTGTTATCTTGCTGTATTAAATTACCCAACAGCCCATTCACTCACCCTTGAAAGTGTGATCTCTGAGCTGTTTTCCATTTAATTCACTGATGCAGAAAAGATGATACATTTTAACCCCATACTATTAGATACTACGAGTGCTTGAGCAGCTCTTATTCTTGAACAGTTGCAGATTTGGGACACGGCAGGGCAGGAGAGATTTCGGACCATCACCCAGAGCTACTACCGCAGCACCAACGGTGCCATCATCACCTACGACATCACCAAGAAGGCGTCTTTCCTGTCTGTGCCTAAATGGATGGAGGACGTCAAGAAATACGGTGGCTCCAACATCGTCCCCCTTTTGATCGGTCAGTGAGACATGACCATAATGTCCCTGTAAAAAACAAAATCACCACCAACATATCACACTTGCAAGTAATCGTTTATGCGGTGATTTTTTTTTTTTTTTTTTTTTTTTTTTTTTTTTTGTATTCTTTAACATTTTATATTTCATAATGAATTAGCCTAATAATGAAACCTTATGTCTCACTACTTTAACTTGCCATTACAGAAATAGTGAAAGTGACGATCACCGTGAAACACAATGAAATGCAACTTCTGTTTTACAACCATAAACAGAGGGCAGCCATATCTTGCTGAAGGATACTTCAGGGCAACCTACTGGTCTGGGATTCGAACCCGCAACCTTCTGATTCTGGTGCCTCATCCCTAAACACTAGACCACCGTTGAGGCAGACAGTTTTACTGACCTTTGCTTGTGAGATGTTAAACATTCTAGAAAAAAAATGTTTTATTTGGGAGAAAATACAAAACAGAAGCTCTAGACATTAAGCTTTTAACAAATGTTGTACCTCGAAGGAATCCAAGATAATCTTTCCGATTTTGTTCCCTGATTTTAAAGAATTTCCTAAATTTCCCTGAGATTTTTAGATGTGCTGAGAATGAAAAAGACATAAAACATGTGATTATACAACTATATCATTATAGAAATGTTTGCCTATGTGGTTACTTAATGACAAGGTATGGGGAACCATGTGGATCAAAGTTTCACTTTAGAAACTTCTAACCTACGTTCAGGATCCGTAGATTGACAGATGTAGTGTTTAGTGTTGGAAAAGTGCACATGGTGCATGAATTGAGAGGTTGTTCTTATGATGCAGGGCAAAAATATTGCCCCCGCTCTTTCAGTAGTGAATTACAGTCGGCTGTAATGTCCTCAGAAGACCTCTTAATGAACTAGAGGCCTGCTCTCCTGTGGGACCACAGTAGTTTTGCGGCTTTGGTCAGATTATCAGTGTCATCTGTTGGAGCAGGCGGCTCCCCAGACCAGATTGGGCAGGATCAGGACTCCAAACACACAAAAAAATCCTGCTAATGAACATACAGCCTGTGTAAAAGGCTATGACTCAAAAATGAGCCTATAAACGGGGCTGTGCAAAAGTCTTGGTACAAGGTTCTAGATAAAGGGGCTCCATTACATTCACAGCATTTAGCAGACGCTCTTATCCAGAGCGACTTCCGTGTCTAATTACAGGGACAGTCCCCGCTGGAGACACTCAGGGTTAAGGGTCTTGCTCAGGGACCCAGTGGTGGTAGTGCCAGAGGTGGGACTTGAACCTCTGACCTTTTGATACATAGGTCCATAGGCAACTACCCTACCACTAGACCCCCACCACCCCACCACTCAGCGTTCAGCATCAGCAGTGAACTAAACACCTGATCATCTGGAATCATCTGCTCCTGTTTCTTCACTGCTTCATGTCTTAAATTAGATGCTTTGTTCTGCTTGAAGGTAAAGATGTAGAGCACTGTGTGGATTAACCAACAAAAAACAATCAAGGTACAGGGACATCTGTCTGTCTATCTATCTATCCATCCATCCATCTTAAGCACATATCCTTACTAGGGTTGCAGATGTTTTGGAGCCAGTCCCACCATACACAAACCATCTGATCCACCACACATAAACCATGTCCTAGCGGTCAGGGACTGCCCCTCATAATTCAAAGCTCAAGGGTTAGAATCCCAGACCAGAAGGTCTCTCTGAGGCTCCTTTCCCCAACACTGCACTGCACCCCACCCCAGACACAGAATAGTCCCTGTCCTAGGATGAAGTTGGAGAAACACCCTGGAGAGGACATCTTTGAAATGTATTTGGTACTAAACTGTAACTTCTAATTCAAGCTTTGTGACACGAGTGATAAAACTGGGGCAGGACATTTGATATCCAAAAGCAGAGATATGCAGCCTTTCCATAACTGACTAGCTTCCTGAGTCCTGGTATGGTTTTGCTCTCAGAGCTACGTGGCAAGAGAGATTTTCTTAGACAAATCATTGACTGTAGTTCTTGTCTAACCTGCCATCCAGGTAATAAAACGGACCTGACCCACCTGCGGGAGGTTTCCTTTGAGGAGGCGCAGACAATGGCTCACGAGTTGGACTTCTTCAGCGTCATCGAAACCTCCGCCAAGGACTCCAGCAATGTGGAGGAAGCGTTTAACAAGATGGCAGCCGAACTGATCCTGAGACATGGCGGGCCCATGTTCAACGACAACGTGACGGACAGCTTTAAACTCAACAGCAAAGACGTGAGCAGTGAGGGCTGGGGCTGTGGGTGCTGATGCTTTTGGTTCCAGGCTGTGTGAACCGTATGCTCAATCACCAGTGACTGATATCATCTGATCAAATTCATTTTTTCAGGGACCACCGCAAACGTCAGGCCCAGCCACATTTCGAGAACGGTTAAGAGTGTTCACAGAGGATCCCGGTAAACTGTGCTTGGTTTTGATAGGAACGTTGATGTTCCTAGCTTTATTATAAGGATCAAATATTTTTTTTATAGGTTTTTAACCAATATTGAGTTGGTTGGCGAGTCCTCATCAGTTCATGAGCCCAGTCCCAAAAGTCACCATGGTCCTCCAGAGTCCACACTCAAGGGTTTTTAGTTAAAATATGTATCTGGGACGGACTCTGCATGTCCCTCATCCCAAAGAATCATTTCACACTGGCGCAAAGTACAAATATAATTTGAGAAATTATTTAATAAACAAATTTAGTCTTCAGAATCATCCTCTCTGCCATGTGGACTGGATGGCTGGAAAGAAAACCAGCCCCTCTGGTCCTGCATTTCAAAGATTTTTGGCTATTAGGTGGCATTATTATGGTCCTCGCCAAGGGCAAATCGTGCATGAAGGGTGCATGATGGCCCAAGTCAGAAATGGGACAGCTCGTTGTCCTCACTGGGCTCTATTTTACATTTAAGGTCTTTAAGATCCAGACATTGAATCCAGCTGTCCTGGATTTTTAAATATCAGTGGGTATGGTGCCCAGTTAGGGCTCCCCAACTCTGGTCCTGAAGGTCTGGTGTCCAACAAAGTTTGGCGATTTGCTTATCTGGTTCAACCTTTTGAGCACCAGGTTTAGTGATTGTGTTTGAACTCTCAATCTGTACTGGACCCAGTAGCTCCTTCCCTTTCAGGGAAGCGGTTCTTGAACCAGTTCTGCTCATGATTCTTTGAACTGTCTGGGGGCCTGGCCCTTATTTTCACCATGTTGGAGGATCAAGAATGTGTCCTCATTGGAGGAGGGTGCTACAAATTCAACAACCTGGAAAATTACAAGTTAGCTAATGTTGTCATGTTGGTTCTTCCATCAAGAACCACTTTTTTTCCCAATATCTCAGGTTCTGAACCAATTCAGTTTTGGTTAAAATGCAACAAACGGTTCGGAATTTTGATGTCCAAACTAGAGCGAAGCGGGCTGTTGGAAAAAGGGCTCATCAACAGTTTGGTGATTCTAAAATACAGGAGCAGACTCTGAATCCTGATTTAAAGATCTTATAACAGTAGTTGAAGTTATGAATTCATTCAGTTGCCATAGCACGGTCTTCTCCAGTCCTTTCTTCTTGGTGAAATAAGTGAGAGTGTCAGAATAGACCTTGTTTCTTACATGCCAGTATTTACTCCAAGCGACACATTTGCAGCAGATGCTGTGTGGTAATACTGTAACACTGCATCTGTTGCTATGGAGGATCCTTGTTGAACTTCAGATGGTTGCCGCATAGAGACACATTTGAAGTTTGGAATCCAGCTGGATTTGGTGTCTTAGCATTGAACTGGATGGTGTAGCAGTGTTTTAGTGGGGAAATGTTGTCCAATGAGCAGAAGAAGAAAATCCGAAGCAACCCTTAATGACAGGGTGACTCGTTAAGTCCTCGGTTGAAGAAGCACATCAGGTTCCACCTTTTAATAGTGCTGAAAATTTAGCATGAATTCAGATCGGAGAGGAATTCCAGCCTAAAATACACGGTTAGGCCGGTTCTAAGAAGGCTTCCAAGAAGGGTTCTCAGGAGTTGCAAGGGAAAGAGAAATCCTGAACTGGGAAATTGTCTTCAAGAGAAATTCAGCAAATGTTTTTCCCTTTCAAGTTTCTACATAACTAAATGGTTATGATAGAAAAAGTAATTCAGTGGATGGGCGTAAGATTATAAAGATGGCAGAACTGTTTACAGTGGAGGTGATGGGAACCAGATATCTGAAAGTGTCCGTTTTCTGGCTGAAAACAAGCAGCCAATAAGCAACATCAGCCAATTTGAATTCAAATTGACACGCATTTTTATTTTTGGTTTATTTTTAAGTTTCCTGACCATTTTTCCACACCTTACCCAGTCTGAACCCCTCACATCCCAACCACTGAATTATTGAAAACTCTTATACCAGGATTATATTTGTTCTCTTTAATGAGAGGAGGTCCTCTTGTGTTAACTAGAACCATTAAAATCAAGCTCTAGATGTTCTAGAACATTTCCAAACACATTTCATTTGAAGTTCCGTGTTTTTATTTTTAATTCCTGTTAAGACTAAACATTTGAGTTCATTTAAAAAGGCATCACAAGCCAGTTCTAGCTGCGTATTTTATTGCTTATATTTTATTTAATTTTAGATGAAGGTTAGAAGCTTTTCTTCCACTCATTGAAGCACACATCGTACAAATTGTTGTCATAATTCTTTTGTAATTTATACTCTATATATAAAGTCATGCCACAATTTTGCAGGCCATTTTTTTTTTTCTTTTTTTTTTACATTTATGGAATTTTTTACTTTGCTGTACAATTTGTACTACTTTATATTGGAGCATTAAGAAGGTATTTTTATGTACTTGAAAGCGAATCGTAACGACACCTTCCTGAGTGGAAGTATTCAGTGCCTTAATACAGTTTTGATACTATTAGAATTATAAATTTATAGTGTTTTCTAGGGACAACTCTATGAATTTCATCTTGACCTTTTATATAGAAGTGAGATTTTTCTGTAGTGATATTTTTAAATCTATGTATGCAACATAATTTAATTCTCTGGATGTTCATATTATTTATGAATAAAACTTTGGGAATGATGAATCCATGAAATATGTGTATTTTATTTATTTATTTATTTATTTACTTGCACCCCTCACCACTGAATAAGCAGTTAATGTAATGGATATTATAGTGAATTTTACTGGGTATGTCTTTCTTTGTGAGATGGCCATGAATTTGGACAGCTCTATGTCCTTAACGTGACTGAAGTTGGACACCTAGACATGAGATCTGTAATTAATCCAATCCGATCGCAGTGTTTAGCACGGTCACCTCACAGTGAGAAGGTCCTGGGTTTGACTCCTAGGCGGGACGGTCCGGATCCTTTCTGTGTGGAGTGGACATGTTCTCCTGTGTGTGTGTGTGTGTGTTCTCTCCAGGATCTCCGGTTTCCTCCCACCGTGCAAAGACATTCACGTCCGTCAGGTGGACTGGAGATGTTAAATTGTCCCCTAGGTGTGTGTGAGTGTATGTCTGCCCTGTGATGGACTGTCGATCTGTCCAGGGTGTCCCTGTGAGAGCTGGGATAGACTCCAGCACCACCCGTGACCCTGATCAGGACAAGGGGCTCAGAAAATGAGTGAGAGAATTCAGAGACATCTGTTCTCAGTGAGATGTTTTTATTTCTTATTTCTCTGAATAAGTCGAAATAACTCAAGTTGTTAACAGAAAATAAATACACTATACATGCACTTGCCTTATGATGGTTGCGCTTTCTTTGTGCCTTTATTAAGTAAACATGAACTTTTTAGCGATCTGAATTTAGCTTTTCAGACCAAAGATATTTAACCTGAAACTGATATGTGATCTTCTGTTTAAAGAACAGAAAGTGAGACTAGTGGTTTGCTGTTTTTCAGTTTGAATGTTCATCAGAACATGTTATGACGGCACAAGTGGCACCTTTTAGCGCACAAAGCAACAATAAATGAACCGCTAACGCACAAGACGAAATGCAAATATAACTACATCACTGATCACGTCGTCGCCCTGTTTCGTTCTTTGTGGCCCAAAGTGACAAACGTAATTCTCCAATAAACCCAAATCTCTTGACCAAATACAGCGACAGAGATAAATCAGTCAAAATTTCTCCAATAAAAAGTCAGGGTTGATACTGGAGCCACAACGGTCTCAGCAGATGTTTACTTAAAAGAAAGATAATGGTTTGAGACAGATGTTTAGATTGAAACGATATTTTAAAGCTATATTTAACGAACTCTGGATGAGCTGAATGTAAAATCAGGTGAGGTAATATTAAAATATATGTTTTTGCTCATTTTAAAGAAAGTCATTAATTTGTATATTAGTTATGCAAACAATGCAAATAATCTTTGATTTTTTTTTTTTAATTATTATTTATTTTTATCTTTATTGGTATCAGTATCCAAAATATTGGATAGTATCAGCCTAAAAATCCCACATCAGTGCATCTCTACAAAGAGTTTCAGAAAAGTCGGTCAGGGTAAAATGCTGGTAGTAATAATAATAATAATAATAATAAAAATACATGTTAAAAGGCAAAGAACTTTTAAGTAAAATCTCTCAGCAACTGGACTGATTTCTTACCACTGAAAATCCCACATCTGTGTCACTTTCCATGTTCTAAAGTTCATTAAATCAGTACTTGAAAACTGTACCTGTACATTTTTTTTCCAGGAAAAACGTTTTGAATAATACATAAATGTACAAATGTTTCTGGAATGGACGAACGCTCTCACAGTGTCACTACAATAACGTTTGGAAAAAATGATAATGAACACACTATGTAAAGGCAAAATACTAATAAAATGGCCGTAAAGTGGAATTGACCTGCGCTATGAACCAAGTACAGTAACTCCAACAAAAACCTTTTCTGTTCGTCTCCTTTCCTTAAACACTAAAAGAGGTAAAACTGGCCTCTAATCGGTAAGAGCGGTCCATGTTAACACAATGAAAAGCTGTAACTATGTCACAGTGACTGTTTTTACACTTTACAGAAAAGGTACCGTAAAACGACAGTGTGGCAGTAACTCAACTGTAATTCCAAAGTACAGCAAATATAGTTCAGATGGTGCAAAACACACAAAATCATTCTGGATAGACGGCATTAAAATCAAAATACAGTATTGTTGGCTTTTTATATTCTCTGGCACCTTTGGCTTCCACGTTTTCTGCCCTTTAACTAAAAGGAAAGTGAAAGTGTCGTCTGGGCTTGTGGGCAGATCAGGTTGAACCATGAGGCTTTTTTTGGGGTTCTGTGCTTGTTTGAACTTTCTACAACCATGAAGTAAAAGTATGAAACCCAAACATCATGAACTATGGAGTATTATTTGGAATATTCGATGTTGTTTACCTAAAGTTGTGTTGAAAATTTCTCCATTTTGAAAATGAGTTCAACAGCAGCGTCCACGTCCTGAACGACGTGTCCGGGCTCCACGAGCGCAGGATCGAAGTGGAAGTCGCGGTGCCCATGGAAGACGGTCTCCTTGATGCACTGGCTGGCGTCTTTAGGCACCTCCGTGTGGGGATTGTACACCCCGGTGCACACCAGGACGGACTTGCAGGAGGTGGCTGAAGGAGAGGCCAGCTCGCTCTCCCAGGCGCTGTCCGCTTCCACGTCCTGGCGGACGGGCCCAGGCGCTCCTGTAGCAGCCACCACTTGTGCCACAGCTTTGGCACTCTTCCTGGCCACCCGTTCCTCGAGGTAGCGGTTGTAGAGGTTGGCACCATAGATGTCCGTCATGAGGTTGTCCCTAATTATGTTCAGAAAAACAATTATTTATGACAGACTGTCGAATCTTTACTACACTGAGTGGATTAAATGAACAAAATGTTAACAAATGCTCTAGTTCTCCAGGCTGCAATATAGTCAAAGAAACAAGGTTCAAGATAAAGATGTTCCAACCACTTAGCAGTAAACTAATCACTGAGAGACAAAAACACTGTCCTTCAGGAAGATCTGGAGAACTGGTGCTCAACAATTAAAATAAAAGAAAGTCTGACTCTTCAGAAGCACAATAAGAAGAAATGAAGAGTGGTTCATAATGTTTGTAGTGAAAGCGGTGGGGAAATATCCCTCTTTAAGAAGGCCTCTGTCAATTTTTCAAAACTTCTGCATGATTGTTTACTTTGATGGATGATGGAGGAAAAAACAAAACATACAAAAGTCAGAATCATTCACAGTAGTGGTGATTTGAACCAGAAGTTTGAAGGGTTTACTGCTTCTAAATGTTACAAAAATTCTTTTTTCATCTTATCTTACAGTACATCTCTATTGGGTCTATTGGTTTTTTTTTTTTATGTGAGCCCACAACGATAACAAATGTTCTGGATTTATCACTAGTTTACCATAATCACCCTTAGTAGATGATGGTAAACAAGATGGCTAAATGTGCACTGCAGATATCCTGACCTCTGGTTCTGTGCTCTCTACTATGAACAGAGAGTTCAAGTGGTCCAATCTAGAACTGTTTACAAAGAGGGTTCTAGGACTCAGATGTCTCAAAGTGCATTGCTAATAAGCAGGCAAAAATTCTCACAACCCCCAATATCATCAATACCAATACTGGATATTTTTGTTATTTTTTACTCCGATAGTTTTAGTAAAACAATGCTCTTCCAAATCCAAGTAGGTTATGTTTGTGTACCGTTTCACATCAAATCACTCTAAATTACCTTGTTTGCATCTCAGTGACTCAGTGAAAAATCCTTTAAATTACCCTTGAAAGCCACAGAAACAAAACAAATGGTTTAAAAGAGGACAGCAGGAATTAAAAAATGCAGAATATGGGCCCTTTATGCAACAAGCAGGACGTGTTCTGTTCCTTGTTACCAAAATGTTTTACAAGCTGCCCACATTCACTCTGCATTTTTTACAGAAGAACTTCCAGGATCACTAAACATTTGAGCTCCCATAAGGCAGCCATGGAAGCTGACTGGACTGGGGAAGTAAAGACATCCTGAAAAGACCCCGGACAATAAACTCTGAACGAAGTCCCACAAAACAGATGGAAACAAAACGACTAAAACTGTAAGCAGGTTAGATGGGGAACCAAGACAGGAACCTGGAAATGCTTCAGGTGACAACAGCAATCAGTCCGTCACGCTATGGCCCCATGAAGAAGTGAAAGCCTCTTACCCAATAGCATACAGAGTTCTGACTGGTGCCCTCCAGCCTTTCTCTGCAGCCTGTTCTCTGATCAGATATTCGGCATAGTGGTAGGTCAGCTCGCTGGGCTTCCCCATTAGAGCCTCGTACTTCAGCTCCCTGCCTGTGATCTTCTTGTATATGTTCTCCAGGCACACCATGAAAGTGCCATGGCCGAATCTGGGACCAGAAGACATATTTAGCTCTACGCTTTTGGTGTCATATGTCATCCAGTGTAAAACACACACAGATGCATACATCTGGCCATGTTTAGGTGTGTATACCGCCAACCTCCTCACACCATTTACCTGAACACCCACCATTGCACGAGTGGTTATGAGGTATTTCTAAAGAAGTCGTTACCGTGGAGAGTGTGCTTCTGCCATCCACATGAGGTCCATGTTACAGGCCAAGAGTGGCAGGTGGGTGGAGTGTGATGTTTCGTAAGCATTACTCAGGTTCCCACTGGTCAGCAAAATGTCGATTATCAGCTGCAGGTTGGTCTCCCATCGAATGGGCTCTCCGAAAAGGATCACAGCTGCAATGAAACGCACAGAGATAAACACTGCCATTTTCTGCAGATGTTAAACCTGCATGTGTATCTTTATTTCTCTATAGGTTGTTGACTATAGTCATTCTGATTATCTTTATTTATTACAGAACAATTGTCACTACAGGCCAACAAGATTTTTCAATACTAACAACATAGTTTACAAACTAAACACACTGAAAAACATCTACTACAGACTATATGGACAAAAGTATTAAAACACCTCTTGATTATTGAATTCAGGTGTTTAATGTATGGGCTAGGCCCATGTGTTCCAGTGAAAAAGAACTTGGGCCGTTCCATATTTGTTGGAACAGTCTGGAGAAGGTCCTTTTCTGCTCCAGCACGATTCACTAAGCAAAGTCCATGAAGACATGGTTGGATAAGTTTGTTGTGGCCCACACATACCTTGGCCAGAACCACATTAAAAAAAACCTTAGAGAAGGACTAGAATGGAGATTGAGAGGCTCGTTCAATGTCAGTGCTCTTACAAATGCTCTTCTGGATGAATGGGCAGAAATTCCCGCAGACACACTCCAAAATCTTATGGAAATGTTTTTGTTATCTGTTACTACTGTGATAGGGAGATACATCCATATTGATGCAGATTAACAATGAGGTAAAATGTCCTGTAGGTTTAATGGTCACATGTCCCAATACTTTTGTCCATTGTAGTGCATGAATATAATGATAAGGCATGCCACAGCGGTGCTCTGCTTCTGTTACTGGTGATACACAAAATATATGAGGAAAATGAAAAACCTAAGAAATAAATGTTAAAAACGATGACTGAGGGAATGGTTAGCAAGCCTGTACATCCACAACGTAGGTGGACATTTATTAAGACACTGAATCCTAGAACACAAATCCATTTAACAACAAAAGCATCTTACCTTCAACTTTAGGGAGGTTCACAATAGGGGAGGACTGCAATAATAATAAAGAAAAATGGACTTGATATCTCCTGATCTAACGTCTATCAGAGATGCTGCAGCTCAAAATGACAGTAAATAATCAAACGGACCTATCAGCACATCACAAACTCCAGCACAGTTTACTTCATGATCAGTTGATTCAAAAAATCTTCCTCGAACTGATCAGTGGAAGTTTGCATGATTAAAAATCCCATTTTAATCCCACTCTTTCCCACTCTTCCCATTCAACCCACTCTTGTTTCCTACTGCAGTAATAAACATGGCCAGAAGCATTACACATACAGCACTGTGCAAAAGTTTTAGGCAGGTGTGGAAAAAATGCTGTAAACAGAACGCTTTCAGAAATATAAATAACGATTGTTTATTTTTATCAATTTACAAAATGCAAAGTGAGCGAACAAAAGAAAAATCTAAATCAGATCAATATCTGGGTGTTTCTACCTTTTGCCTTCAAAGCAGCATCAGTTCTTCTGGCCCCACAGAGCCCTGATCTCAACATCATCCAGTGTGTCTGGATCACATGAAGAGACAGAAGGATGTGAGGAAGCTACATCCACAGAAGATCTGTGCTCAGTTCTCCAAGATGTTTGGAACGACCTACCATCCGAGTTCCTTCAAAACCGTGTGCAAGTGTACCTAGAAGAATTGATGCTGTTTTGAAGGCAAAGGGTGGTCACACCAAATATTGATTTGATTTAGATTCTCTTTTGTTCATTCACTGCATTTTGTTGATTGATGAAAATAAATGATTAACGCTTCCATTTCTGAAAGCGTTCTTTGTTCACAGCATTTTTTCCACACCTGCCTAAAACCTTTGCACACTACTGTATATATATAAAGGCTTTTCACTGTGTTATAGTCAAATTTCATCGCCTGACCTTTAAAAGAGAAGAACAATTAATCAAATCTTTGATATAATTGAAAAAACAAACATTGAGTATTCATAAATAAACCGTTTTGATGGGGACTAAACTCTGCAGGAACAGACTTCCAGGGATCCCCAGCAAAACAGTAATAGTGCATGCTAAGATTAATGGCTGATACATTAATTAATTGGGAAAAAAAACACTGAGTGTGTGTTTCAGGATAAAACATGTCATTGCTTAGAAAACCAAAGAAAATGTGGCATGTCTTTCTTACAGACTGGGCTGTTTTTTTTACTCTGCTTATAGGTGATAGACATATGACATCCTTAGATTCTCTGCTGCTACCCTGCATCTTTTACCTTTTCAGTCTCCATCTTTCTAAAAATGAAGGATCTGCCTCTGTATTTCTAGCTAACAGTGATGATTATAATAATATTCATTGTAAAATTGTCTTTGTTTCTGTCACTGATTTCAGAAAATAGCAAATCTGACATAAAACGAGCCAGTCTGGTTGGTCCCACTTGAATTATCTACAATAACTGTGTAGAAACACATTAAAACGTATTTTAGAAAGCACATTAAAAATGCAACGGTTATAAAATAGTTCAATGACATATGCAGCGCTGCTGTAATTCTGCTTGTGCAGTGAATAGAATAATAAAATGAGTAATAATAATGAAAATGAAAAATTGAAAAAGACTGTAAAATATTCCATATGAGCTTATACCACTTCAAGTTAATTAAATAATAGGTTCTGAAACCAGTGAGAGAATGGGAGGAATAAGGAGGAGTAGAAAAAATGCTGTTGGACAATAAGGTATAAAAGCTTGTGGGATGTAGGAGTCAGAGCTGTTTTAGAAAATGACAAACTCTGTGGGCACTAAAAACAGGAATGATGTTCTTAGAAAGAAAAAAGAGCCACGTTTGGCTCTAATTTTGAAGGCGTGGGGAGAAAACAGTCTAAAGAATGACTGCAGTACATCAACCAGAAAAACTGGGATGGAAATGGAGACGATGGATGAGGCTGTTATTATAAAAATCATTATGCTGAAGTTGTATCAGTGGATTATAAAGTATATCAAGTATTCTGGGGACAAGAAGTAATTAAATATGATAGTTATGTATTGGATGACCTATTTAGACGGGTTACCGGTTATCTAAACGTTTTGTACACTGCTCGTCATTCTGCAACTTTATCCCTACTATTTTTCAAAACCTATCCTGCTTAAAACTCCCTACATTTAAAAGAATACTGCTGCTTTTTATGTATTTATTATAGGTGTTGATGCTTTCTAAATGATCATTTATTTAAAAGGTCCTGTGTTTTGTGCTTTAATAGCAATGTGTTACATCCACTGTATATTGGAAAAAAAATACTCACTGGTAGCTTAGGACGTCTGTTGTGATCCACCATGTCCAGCAGGGGGAACGATTCTCTTAACATGTCGATACTGATCACCTTGGTAAAACCCAGGCTGAGGGAGGAGGTTAAGAATTCATTTGGCCTTCAGTAAAACGTGGGAGGGTTTATAAGCATGCAAACAGCAGACAGACACTGTGATAAATATGATCAAATACATCCAGACACCTGTGTTAAGCTGCACGCACACAGCTTGTATGATGTCAATATAAAAGCAAAAGGTCAACATGCCCTAGTCCAGGCCTGGGTTTGAGGTTTGCAAAGCTCCCCAGACTGGGCTGAGGAAACGATGAAGCTTCAGAAAACTGGTGCTTGACCCCACTAATGCGGTGGTGGTGGTCTAGTGGTCAGGTACTTGCCTTGGTCCTCTGGATCAAGAGGTCCCAGGTTCAAATCCCACCTCCAGCAAGACCACCCTGAGCAAGACCCTTAACCCTGAGTTGCTTCAGGGGTACTTTCCCTGTAATTAGGATGTGAAAGTCACTCTGGATAAGTAAATGTAATGCTATTGTGGTTTCTATCAAATCCTCACAGCAATGCCCCAACATCTAGCCCTCCCTACAGAGTAGAGGGAGCCGCAAAAGAGAAGGCAAACGTTAATGCTGATTTTGTTGTCCACAAACTTTTGGACACATACTAAGTAGCACTATAGTAAAGGCACATTTTGAAGTTAAATAAGGACATGTTTTCTCCAAAAGCAGCCAGATTTTCTCCTTCTTTTATTTGTTTCCTCCACTGAGAACAAGCCTGATCTGTTCAATGGGACACTCAGAGGGGACACAGAAGCTTTCCAAGGACACACTCGGCCACTCCGCTGTTGGCAAGTGAGGCGATGAGGGATTTAATGCTGTTTTGCCCTGCAAACACAACTCACAACAATGCACTGATATTTCAGTGTAATGTAGCATTAAAAGGTCCGTATCTTCCCACATTTTGGATGTATTTTATTTAAAAACAGAACTGTTGAGTAAAATCAGTCAAACTTTGTTGTTACGTGATATAATTTTCAATCATTCTTTATCTGTCAGAATGAACTGAATAAAGATATTAATTCAGTAAAGCTATTTTATTACTTCTCCTTTAAGTCTCTGTTAAGCTCTGTTTTGATCTCCATTCAGGGACTGTGTGGCCTGGGACATGAACTGAAAGCAAGAAGTGAAAATGAAAGTGACTATTCATCATTGTGAAAAAACCACAGCACCATAGGCTTGGAACCACAACATAATGCTTCTCTGAATTTAACCCATCGAACCATGCACCATATCCAGAGCCCAGGGTGCAGTGATGGGGAGAGTATCTCTCAAGGGTACCTTGGGGTGACCTACTGGTCTCAAACGCACAACCTTTCCATTATGCTGCCGAGTCCCTAACCACTAGGCCACCACTGCCTCCACATTCAAAAACGTGTCCTTCAAGTGGTGCTAATCCACTGAAAACATTAGGGTTCATATTTTCTAGGAGCTGATCTTCAATTTCAACTTTGCCACATCAATAATCAAAGACAACTGCTTGTGTAACTTCATCATGAACTGTTCTGTGACCTAATCCAATCTTGGAGAGGCTTACACTGATCAGAACACAACCAGTGTTCATCCACACTGTTTACTAGATATACTTTATTCATCCACGCAGTGGAATCGAGGAAATTAAAAGAACTAAAAACACAAATATTCCACAAAACCCTGATCAATCAGTTCAAAATCCACTGTGAACCTTTTCCGGCGAATTTCACTGTTTTAATTGTTTTTCATTTTGCGTAATCAGGTGGTAAAGATATAAATAAAGTTGTAGAGCGGGTTTAAGTCAGAACTGTTCGCAGTATTGGTGAATGGAACCGGACGTCTGTGATGAAACTGAAACTGTTCAGACCTTTTGAGAAAAGTCAAAAAGGCAATAAAACACTGGAACTAGCTTTTGGGACGTTCTTACAAAAATAATCTCAGTCTGGAGGTAAATCCTTGTTATTTTCAGTAAAATGGAGCACAAATATTTGGTACGTTGTATAAGAGCTCATTAAGCTGTGTTCCAGAAGTTCCCTCTTTCATCACGGATCAGCTTTTCACTCTTTTAGTCTTCCCAATCGAGAGGGGCACTTGTTATGCAACCGGAAGGCAGACACAGATGTCCTGCCATGTTGCTTTGTTACAGCATAGCCCCCCTTAGAGACCACAACTTAAGAAGTGACCCAGGAGGCTGATCTTTTAATCCAACACTATTATGAAAGAGGGCGAGACGTGGATGAGATGAAGTGTCATCACACGCAGCAAAGCCGTCCCGTTTTCTCATTCAGAGCACATACAGCATCACAGCCAGCTTCACAAATACTGATTGCATCCCGGTAGAGGAGCTGACACTGCTGTTGTCTTGCTTCCAGCCATCTGTATCTCAGAAACGCTTTATGAAGTTTGAATTAGACCCTGGCTTTCAGGGAGGAGCTCTTCAGAATCAGTCAATTGTAACCTACAAACCCAAAAACACATACTCACGGTGTAGAAAACACATTTAACCACAATTTTCGAACAAACCCGAGCCACTGCTATGTACGATCACCTTTCAATATTGTGCGTGTCCGTCCTTGCCATCCTGAGTTTTTCCACTGCATTCGATACAGACGATGACATGTAGACAATTAAATGGGGATCAAATTACTGGGGTTACTGGACTTTTCAACTCTAATGATGTTTCTAATGGTGCATTTTTCTTTGAGGTTTTGTGTACGTGAGCATGTACGGAAAAATGAGCCTCCATCTGTAACTACTTCTTGGAAACATTCTGTTGGCTGTCCTCCTTTTAACATCATAATGTACGTGCAGAATTAGTGCCAGGTATGACGATCAAGATAATTATAGTGCCAAAAAGATAATCACAGCTCCAATTTCAAAAAAGGTGGTCAGGGGGGTGGAATAAAAATATTTTAGAAGCTCAGAGGTGAATATGAAGCTGATTCTTTAACTTTACGTTTGTTAATATAATACTTAAAAATCCCTTTTTTAAATCAGTCATTTTTATAAAAAAAAAGAAACAAAAAGAACAATAAAGTTCCAGAACTTTCTAACGTCATCAAATAAACGCTTTAACGTTTTCAAACTGAACAAGATCATTTCCTTCAGATCATCAGAGAGAGCTGACGGTCAAGCGGTCCAGACCTTTCCAGTTTTGATGAGCAAGCAGATTTCAAAGTGAAACCCAGCTTTAGCACTTTGTTTGCTGGAAATACTGCAGTGATTCCAGAACAGGCTGCCCAATTGAGCACGCAGCTGAACGCAAAGATTTAAACACTGCCGGTCAAATGACACGTGTTATTTGAACGCAAAGAACACACTTAAACAGGACATTTGAAGTTTTTTTTTATGCACAATGTATTGGCATTTCGTTTAATAAATTTCAAATCTAAAATAATTTCTCATTATATTCAACATCAAGTAACTGTGCATAAAAGTTTCTGTGTAGTCTCTGTGGAGGTATGTGCTGATTTATGTGCATAAAATCAACAATACATGTCATTTGAGCAGCTCAAAAGTGGGCTGTAAACGGGGAAAAAACTCTGCACAACCTATGCAGAGCTGAATGAAAGGATACTTTTTGGCAATGTCCAGCACCGGGCCTTGTCCTGACACCAGCACACACTTTTCATGAAACTTCCTTAACATTTTCAGAGGACTGTGAGACATCATGACCTGATCCTGGGATATCTGTGAAAGAATCAGCAGCATCATTATTACACCTCAGAAAAACACATATTCATCCAACAGCCACATAAAAAGCCTGGGGTTCACCAAGAGTTCACCACAACAAGAAGCCATGCTAGACGAGCGCTGTGAAGACCTAACCTGCGAGAGCAACACCATGAGTCATCGCTCAGTCTGCTTTCAAATCTCGTAACAATGTAGGAAATACGAAGTTTCGTTATGGTTTGAAGAGTGCAAGCTTGCATGAAAAAATACTCACAGGAACGCCCAGTATATGAGACAGCTGGTCGGCCTTCTTCTGACGCAGACAGTTCCCAGCATTCGTGACGAACACAACAGGAACAACAAACTGGCCCTTGGAGTCCACCAGCTTTTGGAAAGCTTTCTTGGCTGCTGGGATGGGGGTCCTGCCCCGGACCAAGACCCCGTCTATGTCGAAAAGCATGCCGAAGCCTGGATCAGACTGAAACAAACAGAAAGAGGGCGTCAGAATCAATACTGATACAGCGTAAACCAATCAGCAGGTCCCGTTTTCCTTGCTGGTCAGTGGAAGATCGAATGGATTTTATTAGGAATCAGGAAATCAATTATTGACAAAATGATCCGTTCTTTCTGAAAACAACATTTCTCACACACTGGCAGGCGAACACAGTACCAACACTGATCACATTGATTTTTTAATGACTGTTTAAAATCTTATTTTGCTGCACAACTGCAGTCATTCCCTCTGCCTCTGCCTCTCCTCGCCCCACCTTCTCTCAAGAAAACAATGACAACTGAACCGTCCATTTCGTCCAAATAACAATCCCATCAGCAAAAACATTATCAATATCCTTTCTAATTCATTCGTCCCTCCAGTCGGCTGTCATCACAAACAGAATCTAATTCTGTGGGAGACCCTGCAGGGGTGTTTATTACACACATGTTCTGTAAACACAGTAGTTTCTGTTTCAGCCAGAGGAAGGCGACGAAGAATAAAGACATCTCATCTCATCGCAGATCTTCTTCTTCCGGCTATTCCCGTTTAGGGCTCAGCGGATCAATCGTCTCCAAATGTCTTCCTGTCCTCTGCATCTTCCTTCCTCCACCGACCCCCTGCGTGTCCTCTCTCACCACGTCCATAAACCTCCTCTTTTGTCTTCCTCTTCTCTTCTTTCCTGGCAGCTCCATCTTCAACATCCTTCTCCTGATATACTCCTCGTCTCTCCTCCGGACACGTCCAAACCAACGCAGTCTTGTCAGTCACACAATATAAATAGCACACTCTCTAACAAGCCTCAGACTCTGCCTGTGTTTTCTTAAATAACATTTATTATGGTATAGGATCAACATTTCATTCATTTTTAAACCAAAGTAAACATATTCCACATGTTACAGCCCAAAACTCAGTGAATATTGTTTTTATTTTTATATTCTTCACTTCTCTACGTTGTAAGATGCTGAGTTACACCGTGAACAAATGTGAGAAACAGCCTCCGCCAATCAGACAATAATGATCATTGCAATATATTCTAAAGGTCAGAGAAAGAAGCCGGTTTAGATAAAAATGTAAATTAATAATGAGTTCTGTGGATTTGCAAGCAGGTTCATTTTCACCTGTGGTCTCTTGGGCAGGTACAGAAAAGACAACAGCGCTGATTAAGATGA
Organism: Hepsetus odoe; assembly: GCA_017165825.1. NCBI lineage: Eukaryota > Metazoa > Chordata > Actinopteri > Characiformes > Hepsetidae > Hepsetus > Hepsetus odoe. Next base: position 9,506,824 of record CM029393.1, read on the forward strand.
CGTAACATTTCAATAACGCGTATATTAACACAGGAACAACAGCAAAGGGAGCGAGATGATCAAATTCCCCCCACACGAAGTTACACGGTGGCTTAATCTGGCAGAACCTGGCAGTTACTGAATATCTGCCTCTTTTTTATTCATTCATTGATTTCTTTATTGCGTTGTTAGGCAAACATTCTCTCTACCGAAATTCTTCCTGAATGAAACAGCTGTGTTTTCCCCTCGGGAGCTATTTTTGGTCACAAATTCCAACTCAACTCAACTCAACAAGACAGACCAGATATGCTAAAATTACACCGTGGCGCTACGTTTGTTAACAAATCCAAAGCACTGACCCAAAGGACGCTCGCCTGTGCATAAGCATCTCTTTATTTCCACGTTTAATGATAATGTGTGGGAGTGGGAACGAGAGGAAACACATAAACATGCCTTCCTTGTGGAAAACTACCAAATAAAGTTCCCAGATGTTCTTACTTTGCAGGAATTTTACATCACCCAAACACCAACACCTTCACAGTCGCTGAACACAAAATCTACGACCCAAGTGTTCGTAAACACACAAGCAGGAGAGAAAATGTTTCCAACATTTATTGCTGTTATTATGTAAAAATGCGCCATATATGCTAGTTTACATGTATTTGCCACATGTTACTGCACAACCAACCTTTACTACTGTAGTTTATCTCTGCAAGTGGCTACTACCATGTAGTTTTTCTGACATTTAGTGTTTTAAAAGCTTTTTTTAATGTTCAAGTGCATAAAAAACTACTATTTCTTAAAAAGATTTCTATAGTTACACTGTGATAATCTGTCTAAATTTCTTTTCTTCTGTTTTATAGTAATACATTGAGTGTCCTGTAGAAAAATCAGTGTCCAGTTTACCGTCCTCACATTTTCATCCACGTTACGATACCGTTTTTAATGATACAGTACTGGGATAATGTTAGAAAATGATGCTATTCTATGAAATACAATCGGTTCTATTGATTTGCTCTGCTTAAATGTAGCGTGAGAAAACGTGTATTAGTTGCACAAATGAGGCTTGCAGATAACGGGAACTACAAGGACGGGTTCAATCACAGGAATGTGGGAGGAGGTGTGGCCCTGGGAAGACAGGCAAGCAGGTGTGCAAGTGGGAGATAGTGAACGGGGCGCAATTTGGCGGGATGTTCTACCAAGCCTTGTCCCAAGAACAGTTTGAACAGCACAGCTACGTCAGTTGGTAAACACTGCAGAAGTATTAAATGATTTTCACGCCATATCAGGATTTTTATGATGGGAGCACTGGGATGTGCTCACGTGGGTCGTTTCAGAGCACACTGAAGACAGTTGGCTTATTTTGCACAGGATGAAACAGAATGCAGCTATAAAGCTTGTAAGCTCCATCGACAGCTGCTGGGTCTGCATTGCATGGTGAAAACAGTGCAAAATAAAAAGTGCCCATATCTACACATTTCCTTTAAAAATGGCTTGAGCAATGTTAATATTACTTTCAAAGCATTTTTTAAACATATACCCTTATTTAGCCTGCAGCAATTTACGAACACATATTTATGCTTAGGAGGTTATTTACCAACAGGCTGCCTTTTGAATGAGCTGCAATACAGGGTAGCCAATCAGAAAAGACATCTTTTCTATATATCAGCCTTAAAGACACAGAAACAGCCCTTTTAATTCTAAACAGACTGAAAAATAATCATGTAGAGAAGAATTATGTACTCAAACCCATACGTCATGGGAAAAATGAAAATTAAAAAATTAAATAATAATTAACAAAAACAAATTAAACAATAAAAAACGAAGAATTTGAGCCCTTTAAACACATCTCCACCTAAAGCCTAAACAAACTGGGCTACAAAAATATCTCGACTCATCAAAACACCCAATGAAGCTGCCTCCTGATATTTCAGTATTTCAGAGATCGAAACTGTGATACTGAGTAACACAATTTATTGTGCAGCCTAATTGATGCTCAGTAACTGGTACAGCTAATAAAATCCTAAGATTTCTAAATGAGAACATCAAAAGTGACTAAGGTCACATGACTGTGGTCCAGATGCAGGTCACTGGACTGTCAGATGGTCATCTCAGCAGCCCCAAACCTCACGTCAGTCATTCAAGAATTCACTTAAATGGGAACCACATGGCCTGAGAGTACGAGCAGCACATCAGATTACGACTCTGTCAGTGTATACACACAAAGCCGCCCTTTATACGGGGGGTGGGAGGGTCATCCAAAAGACAGTCCAGTGTCTTTCTTTGAGTGAGTGTAAGTGAGTCTGTGTGAGTCTCTAATAAAGTGAAGTCCCGTTTCTATATAAGCAGGAATGTCTCGTGATGAACAGACTTTTTCAGAGGCACGACTGGCACTTATGGAAGTGAATGCAGCATGTAGATGAATGAAGAGAGAGCCTTGTTGTCTTAACGTGGCACTTAAATGAGCAGGTGATGCAGCACAGCTAGGTAATTGCGACAAAGGTTACCTTAAACCATGCAAAAGTGTCCCTGGTCAATTACATAAGTACACATCCTCTAAAATGAACACACTTCTGCACATATTAATACACCTACATCTTCTGTTTATTTACTTCATTTAAAGACTTTTGCACAGCGCTGTATATTATTTATATTACTTGTCTTTTGGGACAAAACCTACCTTGCTTCTCATACTCTTGTTCCAAGGGCAATAAAACCCCATCGTCCTCGTCTCTGTAACCATAATAATCGGCATCAATGTCCTTCATCAGCTCAGCTCGTGTCTTTCTGGGTGGTGGGACAGCTATGGGAAAAATCATCAGTTGAAAAGATTCTCAGCAGCCTCAAAGAAATCAGGAATTAAGAATATTTTGCATCTGAGAAAATTACATGTAAAGTGGTTAGTTTTTAGCAGCTAGTTAAAAGAGTAAAGTCAGAATAAATACAAATCCCATTCTTTCGGCTGCTCCAGTTTAGGGGTCGCCACAGAGGATCATCTATTTCCATTTCTTCTGGTCCTCTGCATTTTCCTCCTTAAAACTGATCACCTGCATGTCCTCTCTCACCACGTCCATGAATCTCCTCTTTGGTCTTCCTCTTCTCCTCTTTCCTGGCAGCTCTAATCTCAACATCCTCCACCCAGTATAATCCTCGTCTCTCCTCTGGACATGTCCAAACCAACGCAACCTTGCTTCTCTAACTTTGTCTCCAAAACATCCAACCTGATCTGTCCCTCTAATATACTCATTTCTTATCCTGTCCATCCTCGTCACACCCAACAAAAATCTCAGCATCTTTAACTCTGACACCGCCAGCTCTGCCTCCTGTCTTTTCATCAGCGTCACCGTCTCCAACCTTTACAACATAGCTGGTATCACTACCGTCCTGTAAACCTTTCCTTTCACTCTAGCTGGTCCCCGTCTATCACAGAGCCCTCCAGCCACTCATCTCCACCCATTCCAACCTGCCTGCACGCTCTTCTTCACCTCTCTTCCACACTCGTCATTACTCTAAACTGTTGATCTGAAGTATTTTAATTAATCCACCTTTGTCACCTCTGCTCCCTCCATCCTAACCACTCAATTTGTACATATCTACATCTCTCCAGGTTCTCTTCAAGCTGCTCTCTACACTAGCTAGACTCCTGTTCATTAAGATTGCAAACAAGAATGGGCTCAGCACTGATCCTTGATGTAATCCAACCTCTACTTTAAATGCATCCGTCACTCTTACTGCTGACCTCACCACTGTTACACTGCCCTCATATATATCCTGAACTACTTTCACATACTTCTCTGCCACTCAGTTCACTTCTCCACTTTTTAGGCACTGTGTTAAACAATCTGGTCAGTAACTCCACTGCCATCTCTCCTAAACTCCATGGTTCCACAGCTATGTCATCTGCACCAACAGCCTTTCCAGTCTTCATAAGGACCCCATAGCAGAGACTTTGACAGTACTGAAACATATGATCTGTAATGCTTTTAATTATGAAAACTTTTCATTCAACTTACGCTCTTTTTCAAATAGTTCTCGTACTCCAGGCAAGTCTTTGGCAGCACCAAAATACTTGTAGCCTCTGTTTCCTGGCACCTCTTTCCCTTCATGATCAAGCATCTTTGGCCCTACTCTCTAAAAACAAACAAAAAAAAGAAGAAGCATGCAACATTTATATTTTTGTAAACATACAGTCATGCAGTCACTTTTCAAAACATAACCATTCGGCTTTAAAGTATTAAATATTTAAACAATACTAACACACTACTCTAGAAACTGATCAAATGCTAAAATTTGTCTGTTGAAAATTGCTTAAGAAATCCAAACGAATCAGCTCCACGTCACCTAGTAGCCAGCAATTATCGTGAAGTCATTTGACAGTGATAAAACAATTAAAGTCTTTTTAACATTACAATTCTGAAAAGAACACAGAATCACTAATAACTATATTTGTTAATAAGCTTCATGTTTACCGCATAGTCAGGTCCTCCCAACTCCTTGATTCTAACCTCCCAGTGGCCCTTCTCTCTGAGAAGCTTGTTGATTTCATCGTTCAGGTCACGGATCTTAAACTCCCCCAAACCAGCTGAAAGATAAAAAGTGTGATAACTCCATAACTGAAAATAGTATGGGTTTGTGCAAGCTGTATATCATGAAATATGTTAGTACAGTCACAGTGATTGATAGAGTGGTGCTCACCATTCTGGATCTGTGCTACCTTCTTGGATATTTCACTGATGATCTGTTAGGAAAGTTCAGTGACAAATCAAAAGGTTTCATTAACTGGCCCAGCAGTCAGCTGTTCAGGATCAAAGATGAAAACCAAAGTAGCCAAAAATAAAATCTGTTCTTTGGTGGTTTGGAAACACTACACAGGTTGACACCAATTCCACTGCACAGAGCAAATTATCCATTAATTTAGGTATTATCTGTGAGCTAACTTGCTGCTGGGAGTTTTCTTACATTCGCAGGGAATGTTTGACGAACCATGATGAACATGGGTTAATTCCAGTTGGAGAAGAATTAATATAAAAGATCAAGTGGAGAACATGAACACACAAAAAATGCTATATTGTTACAAAAATGTCAATATAGCAGTAAGCAAAAACCCAAACGGAAACTTTTACATTTTCTTTATTTTTAAAACAATTACTTTACCTTATTTGCTGAATTTAAGGAACATCACATGAAGCTACTGGAGAGCTAAATTTTAAGATAGACAATGCATTTAACTATGTACTAGCGATGAATCCAATTCTCTATCTATCAATCCATCAATCTATCCATCTAGAAGAGTCTCTTACCTGCCGTCGCCACTTCTCTGCTTTAGGTAACTCATTACATTCTGAGGCGAGAAACGGTCGTCTTTCCTGTAAAAAAAAAAAAAAGTCACACAGACATGAGTTATGACAAGATATTACTATTAAATACAGACAATATGACAATTTTAAAGCAAAAAAGATCAGATTGTACCTTTACTTTTCCTTCTTCAAGTTGGGCCTGTCGAAATCTGGCCAAGGCCGTCCTACAAAGAAAAACAAGATTCATGAAAAGAGTGTCTAACCAGAAATCATAAAAAGCCAAAATAATGAAAACAAATAAAATCAAAAATAACAAACTTCCAATGTCTGCATATGTGCATGTATTAATAAATCCAACAATTCTGATAAAATAATACACCCAAGACTTACATGGCCTTTTCTGCATTTCGAGCCTATAAACAACAACAAAATATATACATATATATATATTAGTTAAAGTTACAATAAAAGATGTACAATGTTTAGGTAAATTAGGAAGAAAATCATCACGTGGGTCAGACTGAGTGACTGGCAGATTGACAGAGACTACTTAACTATATGCTACATATATCTAAACAATCTAAATGTGATCATTTAAACTGATATTTGAAGAACATTTACTGTCCTTCTGAAGAGCAAAATGCTGGACTATTTGGATAAAATGAATGTTGTTAATTTAACTGCATTCACTCAGCACGTGTGCACATTTTTAACATGTGTGTATGGTCTTCAGCATCAGTCTGGCTTTCTCTGCATGAAAAACACTGAATATGAGTAAAGATTCATAATTCTCCTATTGGTGATCCACACTGTGCTCTTATATCACTTTTGGGGGTTCATTTAATTCTGTTTTGTGTTCACAGTCTAGTTGTCTGTGTAACTGTCTCTCACTTTGGAGGTCATTTAATTATGACCCCATAAAGAGAAAAGAGATAAACTAGGTGAACTTAAATTTCTTGTGCTGCAAGATACTGATGCAGTTCTGCAGAGATCTTGTTAACAAAACCCCTAATTTTGCCTGAGTCAATAAGTATTTTATGGAGAAAGGTGTTTATTTTCCTAAATTAAAATCCTCTGTAACATCTATGTGGAGCTGACTCAATAACAAGCACATAATCAGGGGAAAAATAACTTTCGACGCTCAAAACGACTTCTTGCTCGAATTGTCCGTTCCACCTTAAAAGGTTGCATTAGTTAAATCCAGCGGTCTGTTCACGCGCCAGAAGGAAACTACGACACATTTAAGGTGGAACGGAGGAGTTCGAAAAAGAAGCTAAACTTCAACTTCGGCTCAAAAAAACATACAAGAAACGAGCACCTCGAGTTACAAGTCTATCTTAAACTCATTATCACCTCAACTATAACATTAAGTGAACTTAAACTTAAGCTTAAACATAAATTTTAACAGCTTTTTTTTACCATGTTGTGTTGACAAGCGAACTCCTGCGTGTGGAACCGGACCGGCGCAGAAATATGACGCAAGCAACAATTAGACAACATAAAAGTCTTTTTTATTACGGTAAACATCTTCACATCGTTTTATATATTTTACCTAAAATATAATTTTAAATATATTTATGCATATTAAATGTATACGTTTTCTGGTATTTTTTTAATAAATAAATAACATCATTTACATGTGTTTGTTTCGGACGAACAATCATCTTAATAATTAAAACATATTCTTTCTCCGTGTGCAGCAATGATCATGCAAGTTATACGATAATAAATTGTAGGGGAAAATCCAACATATGAGCATTTTTTATTTATTACCCTTTTCAAGTGACGTCAGTTTCTCCGGTACATGCAAAACGTATTTTTCCCACCCAAATAAATATGATTTTTGACGACCTCATGCCATCTAGTGGTAGGAGACTGTTTAATCAGAATTAGAATCAGAACCAGAATCAGAATCAAATGAAAATTCAAAATAAGAACCAGACAGCATCAGAATCAGAACCAGTGTGAGAATTAAAACCTTAACCAGTGTCAATATTCATATAAGCACCAGACTCGGTATCAGGATCAACATTAGAATCAAAATAAGAATCAGAATCTGCATCAGAAACAGGCTTTTAGCCCAGTGTGTACAGTAATGGATATAGGACGTACCAACCCAAATTAACACTGTAGTGTTCATATGATCATAAAGAGAAAAAACACCTTTAAAAATTCTGTATAGGTCAGTATTTGACACAAAGTCATCCAGAGTGGCTTTGATGTGAAACGGTTCAGGTGGTGAATGGGACAAGACTTCTCCATACAAACCCCAGTGTACAATTATCACTCTCATAGTGTCTGTCTCAGCAGGTAAAATGCAAATAACAGCTGTCCAAAAATACTAAAGGAAAGCAGCAAACTGGGTTTTACTCATCAATGCCCTTCCAGACACATGGTGGGACGGACAGGATATTTTCTTCTTAAGTAGGACCCTCTATTGCTCGTTCTCCATAATGAATAATTAATTCCTGAGCTTTGTCCTAAAGAGAGTGTTGAAAAGAGAAGGCCCCCTTGCAGGTACTGAGAATACGTCGGGTGATGACACTTTCTCTGTGTAGGCGAACTGGACACTGACCCCTAACAGCGACTTATGTTCCATCTTTCAATTTTAATGAAGGTAGATGGTGGAAAAGACAGAGAGCTAAAAAAACAGACTTGCTTTCATTCCCCATCAATAATAGTTTCATCATTACCTGTCCAAAAGTAACTAGACAGCCCCTTAGTATTGTCTATTCATAGAAAGGCCTTTCTCATTTGAGTCTGTCCATCTGTTCTCTAACAAGAGTCATGGGGGTGCAGGAGCTCATAAGGTAAAATAATGAACCTGGACAATTGATTGCCACCTGATGTGTCTTTGGACTATGTGAGGAAACTGCAGCTGCTGGAGGACACAGAGTGAACATACACGCGCAGAAAGAACCCAGACTGGGAACCGAACCCACAACCTGTGAGGAGACAGCACCCCAACAGTTGGGTCATTTTGGTGCTCCCCAGGATTTTGTTCCAACTGCTTGGTGCTTTAATTTCATAGCAGTTGGAACTAAATGCTAGAGAATTTTTACTCTCAGGACCTAAACTACTCATCTCAGTTTTTGTTGAAATGCATTTGTAGTGCACTTTTTTCATGTGGTGATCTAGTTTGGAATACTTGCCAATAGATCCCTTAAACCACTGGGTTCCTGAACAAGATCCCTGAGTAATGTTGCTCCAGGGAGACAGACCCTAGGAAGAGTAAATCACTTTGGACAAGAGCATCTGATTAATACTGTAAATGGATGTGTCTTGTCCTGTTATAACACATTATATGCCATTTGGAATGTATGTGTGTCGTGCCAGTGAAATGTAAGATTTTTAAGTTATTTTTAAAAATGAGTTTTTTTTAAGTAAATCATATCACAAAATCATAAAATACAGCAACACAGCTCCTGATTAAGACCCTGAAGAATGTTTAGCCTCTATAAACATGAGTTTATAATATATAATCCAGACATGCTGTCTTTAATCTCTTACCTAAGTCAGATTTTTAACTCAGAAACTCTCTACACTCCTCCTGTCTGCTCAGGAGGTGGGTGATGGGGTAGTGATATCAACCCCCGTGGTTCCTTTCTGATCAATGAGTGCAGCTGCCCCACCTAACCCCCTATTTTTACGGTCAGAACAAAACAATGACCCCTTGCAACTTCAGCCCTCGATGAAGCATCAGTGCCAACCACATGATTTGGGCTTCGCTTTACTGCTGAGCATTGTTCTCACAGCAGTGTGCACACTTTTGAGCTGCTGCCGTTCTGGATGGACTGAGGATGTGAGTTAGGGGTGGTCTGTCCATTTGTAGCAGATATTATGGTAGGAGGCATTTTCCTCATCGCTTCCAGTTCTGAGTGAAGCTGGTGGAGCTCTTTGGTGACTGCAGATATTTCTGAATTCCTCGCTTCCAGTGCTTCTCTACTTTTCACCAGACTGGCTGTCAGCCCCTCTAGCTGCTTGTCTTTGAATTGGTGATCGTGCTCTAAGCAGAGCACTCTGTGATGCAGACGAGCAGCCATAACCTGGGCAGAATGAAGCTACGGAGGAGAAATTAACACAAAAAACGAATAATCAGGAACCTTCAAAACAGAAACATCTAAAACGTGTTCAGCAGGACTACTCAAAAGCCTGTCATGGTTCTTTTTTCTTATTGTCTGTTAATGTCAACACACCATTCGTCATTCCACACATGGCAGCTAAGCAGCAAAAGCAGATTGTTTTGAATTCAGTGTTTTTGCGATGTCATAAAAACAGTATATTTTCATATATCCATCCCATTCTGCCAGCAGATTAGTCCCAAACATTCAAGGCAAAGTAAAAAAAAAAACTGTTTTTAACTCTAAATGACAGAGAGGTTGAAAATTTGTCCTTTTTGCTGTGGATGTCATGAAAAAGATGATAATAAAAAATGTAGGATATGGAACCTTTAAGATACAGGTTCTCCAAGCTGCTCTACTTTGGTCTTACATGATGCGAGAACCTCAGTTAGGGTTAGATTAGCCCCATTGGTTGCCCATTAGTTATTTTGTCCTACATGCATAAGGGAAATGTCTGGTTCCCTTCACCACCACCAACAGTACTTCCATTTCACACCAAATCCATTCCGAACCACTTCATTTATGTCTTAACCATTTAATTATGGAGGAAAAATGATGTTATTCCTCCATAATTGGGAATTTTACTCACAATTGCTGGATTAAAGTTTAGTTTTTTGTTTTTTTTTTCTCTCAGACAGGTAGTTTGGAGCATTTTTTGCTTTTCATTTTTAAAAAAAGAGCTAGTGTACATCATTTGGTGGTGGTGGGCTAGTGGTAGGATAGCTTTGAACCCTAAGGTTGCAGGTTAAAATCCTCCCTCCACCCCTGTCACCTTTGGGTTCCTGTTAAAAACTCTTAACTCTATGGTTGCTTCAGGGAGGCCAAACCTGATTAGGACATGGAAGTTGCTCTGGTCTATTAAAAATGCCATAAACATAAATGAATATGTATTCAGTTTTCAATAAAGCCTTAAACACACTGTACCTGGGCAGGCAGGTCAAATGAAGGAGATCTGAGCTGTTCAAGCTGCTCCACTTTAGCCTTACATGATGAGAGAACCTCAGTTAGGGTCAGCTCAGTCACATTGGTTGCACTGCCTTCTTTTTCACAGTCATGACCCTGAAATTCAGCAGAATTCAGTTTACCATCTGACCCTAGCTGGTAGTTAAGTTGAGGTTGAACCCATATGCTAGCTTGCTCCTCTGCGAGGTTTGGAATGTCTTGCAGAGGCATGGCGGAGGAACATTTGTCCAGGCGGGCCTCTAAAACACCAGAATTAGAGTCAGACAGTGTAAGCTGATGCCTCATCACGTCCTCCTGGTCAGCATTTATAGCAGAAGAGCACTTTTCCACCTGTTGATCGTCACTGAAGGAAACCTTGGAGGCATCGTCTTCATGCACTGAGCAACAAGCTTCTAGATATGTAAAATCAGCTCTTGTGACTGGCTTCGGGACTGGACCCAAGAAGAATCTCTCCGAGGCATCTCCAAGCCCAGCTGTGGACAGTGTTCTCCTGGTCGGGGAAGGAAAGTTCTCTGTGCTCACCGCTGGTCCCTTGAGCAGAACCGTCCCATCTCCTGGTCCACGAAGTTCACATGTCTCTTCTACTTCCACCACTTCTCTGACTGCCTCCAAAGGTTGGAGATGGCCCAAAATTCCTAACTTGTTCAAAGGCTGACCTGAAATGGGTCCATTTTCTTGAGCTTGATCTTCCTTGATCAGACATGGACTCACTGAACTGATGCTGAACAAGTCCTCAGAGTCACACTTGATTTCAGAGACGTTATGCTGCTTCTCTTTGCTGCCTTGCAGGTCGAATGGTTCACTGAGGTTATTGGTTGACATTGTAGCACATGATATAGAAAAGCACGCCTGTATGAATGGAAGACATAAGCACTGATATAGTCATCGAATAAAGAAAAACATACACCTTGTTGTTTTATTCATCAATTGCATCAACACAGCTGGCTTCAAATAATTCCTCCTCTTGTAGATTCACCATTTTGGAGACCTTTTTTAAACCGTGACAATAAAGGAAGACTTCATTTGATTTACAGTGCTGGTCAAAAGTCTTGAGCCACACCACGTCTTTATTCATAGCTAGGAAATCACCTTGTTGGGTCAAAAATACTATTGCATTCCTGTCAAACTGCCTAATCTTTCATATATTGAGTATTCAATGAAAGAAAAAGGAACAAATATTTTTGTGCAACAGGCTATAAAGTGCCTAAGTGTTCTAGATAAAGGGGTTCCACCCACTCAACGTTCAGCATCAGCAGTAAACCAATCACTTGATCATCTGGAATCATCTGCACCTGTTTTTTCATTGCTTCATGTCTTAAGTGAGACGCTTTGTTCTGCTTGAAGGTTCAGACGTAGATCACTGTGTGGATTAACCAACACAGAACTATCAAACTGCTCAGGTACAGAGACTGGACTGAACATGAGAGACAACAACACTGTCCTTCAGGAAGATCTGGAGAACTGTTCCTCAACAACACATTAAAATACAAGAAAGTCTGAGACTTTGAGAGTAAAATATTAAGAAATGAGCAGCTCATGCCTTTTGGACAGAACTGTATAGATAATTCTGTTCTATTAGATCTAATGAGCTGCTTCTCAGACTCAGAAACCTAAACCTTGTCTACGCAGACTTTTCATTGGAAATTCTCTGCTGGAATTAAGTAAAGTTTTAAGGTTATTTAATCACCCAATGGAGAAAAGACTGGCATTGCCCTTACCTTCACCCGGTGCAGCTGGTAAAGTGACGGCTCTTCTTCAGTATCATCTCATTCAGCTTTGGTTGGACTGAGAGCACAGTGACCTTGGTGTTGAAAAGCTGATCCCTTGGTCTTTGGGTTCTGGTTACACTAAGCCTATACAACCCGCGGTCTTATAGCAGTTGATGTCTCGTATCGACTTTAATTACATTAAAAAGGGCAGAATGTGAAAATGATGATGTGCATTTGCATTCAAGGGCTCAAAAATGTCCCAAAAGTCAATCACGCTTGAACGTGCAGCAAGTCTCGCCATTTTTATCCGAGTGTGAACTTTAAATATGGATTTAACTGCATGAACCCTTTGCTTACAATCGGCGTATTTTGTATTTTTTGGGAGATGGATCATTGGATAGTCATACAAAAGATTCTTAATTATTTAGCTATTAAATGTGTCGTTACTGTGGTCCAAGTCAGAAGTCCTCTCTGTCAATACGCGGTTAAACCTCGTCTCTAAATGGCCACCAAGGAACAATCATACGATTTAAACCCTGATTCTGAAACTTGATTCGAAATTTGGTCCCCTTTTCCACTGTATCTGCAAAAAACAAACCATTTTATTTCAAACTGTGTTAAATCGAGGCATATTATTGTCTGGATTTCGGTTTTACTCTTCTTTGTTATAGAAATGATATTTCTATTATTATACAACCCTCCAATCTTTCTGTACTGTTGATTTTTTTGTTCCTTCCTTTGTAAGAACATTATAAAAGATAAAAGTAAAAAAAATGAACCCATCCAGTAGATTCTAGTGTGCAATTCCTGCTTTAGGCTTCTCAATTATTCACTGCAATTAATACCACAAAAACAATCTCAAATATCTCGAAAGCCAGCTGTTAGGCCAGGCGATTCCCTTACACATGCTGCTTTCTTGTGGATTGGGACAATTTTGTTACCTCTTTAGGAGCTTTGTGTCTTTCAGCGAGGGACGCCAATTTTCAAGCAATTCTCTGCTTTTAGTTTGACTTTTTAACTATGGGGTTACTGCTGATCTGAAAAGGAGAGGAAACACGCTTCGAGACCCTTTTCATTTCCAGCTCCTCAGTGCTGGAATGAACTTCCCCTATGGTGTAAGAACTGAGCCCCTCTGTCTTCAAGTGTCCTCTGAAAACTTTAAAGAATAACTAGGGGACACTTGCAGCTCCTGCCCATTAGTTTCTGAGGCATGTTTGTACCAAATGCCATAAACGTAAACGTTAACGCAATAAAAAAACATATCATCCCTCCAGAAATGACCAAATTTTTATGGTGACAGATGGAGAAACGTCCTGAAGAGCAGGGTGACCCGTTGTTGAAAGCCCCACATAGGGTCCCTAGTTCACCTGACACCTTATCACACAACCTTCTTTCCTTTTTCAGTGAATTAAACCGAGCCTAAACACTGATGACGTCTGAAACATACTGTTCACTCCCCCGGCCCAGAGATGGATTTTTAGGAGTTTTAAGTTTAACGTAGAGCTGCATATGATCCAAAGTCCAGCACATATCACTGCATATTGTGATAGAATTAATTATTATAATTAATTATACATTGACAGATCATCTGTTTAATTTAATTTAATTCTAAAAAAGTATATTGTGTCATTAACCTATGATGAAGTGGTGAACTTTTAAACATGACATGGGATAAATAATAAAATAATAATATTCAAAAGGAATATTTAATAACGGATGAGTGTGTGGTCGCTTTTGTGCTAATAAAAAGGTAAAATTCACCAAATACAACTTATGGATGAATGTTCGTGAAGTTAAAATGAGCACATTTTGTATTCTTTATCAGAAGAAAAATTTGGGATAAATCGAACTCTAGGATTTGTAAAGGAATCACACTAAACCTTTACGTGCCGAGTTATTAGATCACTTCTCATAAAGCAGAATCTGAGGAAACGGTTTCAAGATTTAGCTCCCGAAAATAACGGCAAACTGGAAAAATCGTTATATTTCCAAAATGCTTTTATGTCGCGTGGCTTCACCATCACTGAAGGAACATCAGAGACGAGAGGCTTTTTATAGTTTGTCTATTTTTATGTAGGAGTCATGGAGAAGGCCCGTCACTGAAATCGATCCCAGCATTCAAAGGACGGTACCGTCAGGTTCCAATATAGCTCTGTCTGCGTTCGCCTGTCCCATGAAGGAGAGAAGAAGTCACCAAAGACCAATTAAGAAGCTGCTTTCAGGACTGGTGTCCTGAGGACTGGAGCTCTGTTAACATAAGCTTCGGAAGATCGATATGAAACATGGGTGCGTCACACGAGCATCCCTGACAACAATCCACTTCAAAAATATTTCAAGTCTGAAAGATTCCCAAAGTCACTCTAGCGATCCAGCGGGACTTTTGCGACGGAAAACAGATCAAACGCCCTTCGGATTATTTTTATCAGTGACGAGTTCAAAAGAGGCGACTCAGAAAAGAAGCTTCAGTCTTACTCCCCTTCCTCCTCCAGCTTTATTGGTAGTTTAAAATTACATTTCTATGTTCTAGGACTTCAGTCGTGTTTACCTTTCGACTTAAAAACTGAGTACAAGCAAATGATATTTTGATTTACAGTAGTCTAAGTGATATTATACAAAAATAACATTTTGATTTCTGTGAAAACATTCTCCTTTCTCCTGACTCCAAATCTTATCCTCCCCCTACTTCTACGTTTTTAATTCCTTTTTTTTTTTCTTTTTTTAAATATTTTTCCCCTGCTTGGGTAAAATGACCGGAACTGCGCTGCAATCATGGGATCATACGCTTGATTTTTCAACGACAGTCCAGCAACTTCGAATCGAGTGTTCTGAAACGATTTCATCAGAATGTGCTGTAAACTTGCTCGTCGACAGTTTGTTACTGTTTTCTCCGCTGGGTGCTGCTGGTTGGGCGCAGACAGATCTGACCACTGAGTCCTGTACTGCTTTTTTTCTTGTTTCCGTGTTAAATCACTCATAGCCTAACTCATCCTCACTGATAAAAGCAAATCACACCCAGAAGTTCACGCTTGTTTTTTTTTTCTCCCCGATCTCTCGCCGTGGCTCCGTCTGACGAGCCCGGAGAGTCCGACTCGACGTCGTTTCCCACTCAACTCATTCATCCCTGTTCACCAGTGGCATGGAAAGGGGGTTCTTTAACAAAGCATTATACATAACACCTCTACCAAACTAAACATAAACATTTTTTTGTATTAAATGCAGAAAGTGGAAATTTTGTTTTCTTTTTCCACCCCTTTCCTCCTTTTACATGTCAAGAGCTCACTGGCCTGGGACTAGCCTCTATCTGCCAACCTTTGGCCAGTGAAGAGGATTCAGAGAAAATAATACAACCATCAATCAGAAAAAGGAGGGGCGTCCAGGGAAACGGGATTAAGCGGTGGCCTCGATGGTGCATTCTTTTGCCAGGTGCCCGGATTTGCCGCAGTTGTAGCAGTTGACTTCGCTCGCCTTGCTGCACTGAACGGCGACGTGGCCGATCTCACCACACCTAGAGGAGATCCGTGAGAGGCTGTGTAAAGTTTGGTAAGGCAAGGCAAGGCAGATATAAAAAACAAAACAAAACAAAAAACAAAACAGGAAAACAGTTTAAAGTGAATCGATTTTGGAACCACAAACAAATCTGAAGACAAATAATGTTTATGATTACTATTAAATGTGACAGAAAGTTAAGTGTGTGCCCTCTTTTCTGTTAATAAAATAGCAAAAAAAGACAAATAGAGTTTATAGATAAATGTTGTTAATGTTTTTGTAAATTTAGCATTTTCTTCTCAGATTGCCAAAAATAAAGTCTATGATAAAATCTGGGCGACTTTAGATACATTTAAGATGCATACAATGCATGAGAGCTGTAAGAATTGATAAAGTCAGGCACATTCACAATCTTATGTCAGCCACTGACAGGGTAATAAATGTGCTTAATATTATTGCTATATATAAACAACCGCCCCAAACAACCCTTAAAGGGTTTAAAAAACCCTAAAAAGGGGACAAAAGGAAAAGGAAGTGCTCCTAAAACTCCTGGGCATGAAATGGAACCATGTTCACCTGTAGCACTTGACCTTTTCACAGCCTTTCTGGATGTGTCCAAAGCCCCCGCAGGAGTAGCACTTCTGCTCGTTGGCGTGGTCACAGTCCCGGGCCACGTGGCCGGCTTTGCCGCAGTTGTAGCACACCTGCTCCCGCTCCTTTTTGGGCTCCTTGCAGTCTCTGGAGATGTGGCCACCCCTGCCACAGTTGTAGCAAGCTGGGAAATAGTTGCCATAAAGGGAAACATTGAAAAGAAAAGGAAACTGGACCAAGAAGAAGTGAAATTATAAATCTTTTAAACTAGTAATACATATGCAAAAAGTAACACAGCGCAATGACTTACCGTCTTCGGTTCTTTCACAGTCTCTTGCGACGTGGCCCGGCTCCCCGCAGCGATAACAGAAAAGATCTACGTAGGAATCAAGGTATCAATCGTGCGAACAGTCTGAAAATATCAATACACGAAGCAGCCTCTACTATCAACGACTACTCGTATCATGTTTTTTTTGGGTGCATTTTGAAAACAAAGATAACTAAAGTCCTGTTTTCATGGAGCACCAAGATCATCCCCAGTCTGGCAAGATTTTTGTGGCACTGATTCTATTCCTATTCTTTATTAAAAAAAAAATAAAAAAAGAAAACAGTATTTTTGCCTTGACCCCTGGCTCCGGAGCCAACCTCACCTTTCCCCCTTCCACGACCCTTGCCACGGCCGCGGCCGGCGTTCGGACAGTTCTTGATCCAGTGGCCGGTCCGGCCGCAACCGAAGCACTCGTTGCTGCTCATCTTCTCAGACTGCAACCCAAAACTGCTGAAGAGGGATGAGAAAAATCTCAGATATTCTCCACAGAAATTTAGGAAGAAGAGGCGGGTCAGGGCAGGCCTCCATCTGCTGCCTGAAGATGTGGAGGAACATACACACCTGCCTCAATCAGACAGCACAGTTATGGCTGTGTTGTCCAGGTGGAGGGACATGTAGAAGGAGCACATGTCCAGCAAACACAGACATTAATGACTTTAGATCATCGAGCTGGACAGGCTGGTCACTTTATACCACCAGAGTAAAATTCTGAATTTTATAAAACATGAAGGGGCTAGTTATAAAAACGATCAGATATAAAATTCAGATTTTTGTTTTTTAGGACCTGATTGGGCTGGTTATTAAGGTTATTAAGTAAGTAAGGTTTATTAATAAAGAGCAAATCGACATGGCGAATTTTATAAAACCAATTACTAATTTAATCTGATTAAAAATGTGGATTTTAGAGGATCTGGACAGGGAGATTATCGATATGATCAGATTAAAAATCTGAATTTCATCAAACCTTGGTTCTGAATGACTCTAACTCAAATGTATGTCGATACTTATTATATTATATATCACTGTATAATAATAATATATATTATTGGCCACAAATTAAAATAATGGACAACTTCGTGTTTCACAGCACAGAGGGCAGAACTGGTGGATTTAGTTAAAAATAGATGAAAAAGGATGACTTTACATTTTACATTCTCCTCCGATTAAAGTGGTGTGATTTCAGGGATGAAGTATCACCTCGTGCATCATAAACATGTGCTGAAGAATCGCGATACAAGTTTAGGGTCAATTCGCCCAGCCTTCATCAAAAATTCAGTCAAAAAAACAACATTTGTTTACAGTCCCACCAAAACACCCCTCCGTTAGCTTAGCCCCTCAGCGCGGCTAGCCCGGCTAGCTCAGGTGCGGGTCTGTTTTGGTCAGTTAGTTGTTTTTGTGCGTTTTTTTAACCAAAAATGTGAATTTTGGTGATTTTTGACAGGAATAACGGGACTTAGGTGTGAAGTACAGCGACTTCCGTTGTTTTTTTCTCGTCCTTCGTTGTGAATTCAGTCGAATTCAGGCGCTGTTTGTGATGTTTTTATTCTGAGTGAAATTTCTATTCGGGAGTTTGTTTTGGGGCTCTCGGTTCCCGCGCGGTAGGCCGAAAATAAACCTCCCCCACGCGGCGGCCCGTCCCCGCCTCTCCTCCTTTCGCGGTTTGTCGGCCGTTCTCGGGAGCCGAGACCGCCCTCGGAGCGGACGCAGCGACGTTTCGCGTTTTTTTTCGCCGTTTTTAACGCCACTCACCTCGGACCGCTCGCGCGCTCTCTCCCCACTCGGTTCCTCCTCTCGCGCTGCGCCACACGCGGTCTGCGCACGGCCCGCTCCGCTCCCGCCCAGCGCGCGCCTCGGTGCTGTTTGCACACGGCTCACTCTTTAGCCCCGCCCCCCGCCAACGGCACCGTGCTACCTTCAAGCGCTCGTCGAGAGCTCGTGCATCCCAGTTGTGTAGTGGAAACGGCGAGTTTGTCGTGTTTTGTTGTCAGATCGAAATAATATTTAATAAACAGATAAATAACATATATCAGACGAAAACAGCAGCATAAAATAACAATTGATGCATCAATTATTTTAAACCAATCTATTCTTTGCGACCTCCATGGACAAATCTAAATAACCCACACACTAAATGCTAAAAAAAAAATACAAAAAAATATTTTGTGTAAATTATTCTGCTACTGAGACAAAATATGAACACAGTTGTAGAAAAAAAATTATAGAAAAATATTATCCAAAACACCAAACACAAAGAAACTTTACTGTGTTGAAAGGGTAAGGATCACCACAACTCGGGACCTAGTTCGGCAAAATGATTTCCGAGTTCCTCGGTAGAATTCAGAGGATGTGTATGTGCAACGAGCAAGTCGGCAACTCGTGTTCACCAGAACTCAGATCGGACGTGAACGCTGCGTTAAACTTCACTGCAATTCCCGCCCTCCTGCCAAGCCTCCTGCGTCCGGATTGGCTGGACTTGGCGGGAGGGGGCGGGTCGTTGGCGCTTTTGACAGGACCGAGAGGCGGGGCTTGGTGAAAAAAATAACGCCTGAGGTGCAAAACGTAAACAAACAGCAATTTCCCTCTTTTCACATCGTCGAGGAAACAGACGAAGATATTTCCACACGGCTTTATAAATCAGAAAGGGACAGAATGATGTGGACGCAAAGTTTTGTTAGTTGGAATGTCACAAAATTATTCATACTGAATACTGGCACACGCGAAATGCAGGAGGGCGTTCTTAAAAAAAAGATTAAAAGATGTGTTTTCGTTCATTGACGCTACTGACTGGGACCAAGCTGAAAAAAAAAGTTTGCGCATGCGTGATGTACACATGAAGGTAATTTATATAGAGAAAGAAAAACAGATGGAGAGAAAGAGAGACCTACAGAGATGAAGAGAGAGAGAGACATACAGAGATGAAGAGAGAGAGACATACAGAGATGAGGGAGATAGACATACAGAGATGAAGAGAGACATACAGAGATGAAGAGAGAGAGACATACAGAGATGAAGAGAGAGAGAGAGATACAGAGATGAAGAGAGAGAGAGACATACAGAGATGAAGAGAGAGAGACATACAGAGATGAGGGAGATAGACATACAGAGATGAAGAGAGACATACAGAGATGAAGAGAGAGAGACATACAGAGATGAAGAGAGACATACAGAGATGAAGAGAGAAGGACAGACATACAGAGATGAAGAGAGAAGGATAGACATACAGAAAAGTGAAAGTGACTACCCTTGTCATTGCGAGGTCACGGCACAGCACACATGAACCACAATGAAATTGGACCTCTGCATTTTACCCATGCACACTCAAACCCGTGCAGCAGTGGGCAGCTATTGAAAGCGCCCGGGGAGCAGTGACGGGGACGGTACCTTGCTCAAGGGTACCTCAGGGCAACCTATTGGGAAGGGGTTTGAACCCCCGATCCGCCGATCATGCGGCTAACGCCCTAACCGCTAGGCCACCGCTGCCCTGACAGAGATGAAGAGAGAAGGATAGACATACAGAGATGAAGAGAGAAACACATACAGAGATGAAGAGAGAGAGAGACATACAGAGATGAAGAGAGAAGGACAGACATACAGAGATGAGAGAGAGAGACATACAGAGACGAAGAGAGAGAGACATACAGAGATGAAGAGAGAAACACAGAGATGAAGAGAGAGAGACATACAGAGATGAGAGAGAGACATACAGAGATGAAGAGAGACATACAGAGATGGGGGGAGAGAGAGAGAGACAGATGAAGAGAGAAAAAGAAACAGATGAAAATAGAGAGGTAAAGAGATGAGAGAGACATACAGAGAAGAAATAGACAGATGAAGTGAGAGGGAGAAAGAGAGAGAGTCTCCCTGATGGGACAGATTATCTCAACATCCTGTCCCAAATCAATACAGCTGGATTTGGACTTCTCTCTCTCTCTCTCTCTCTCTCTCTCTCTCTCTCTCTGTTAAGGTGGTTTTGCAGGAGGCAGCGCTGCAGAGTAACATGTACGATCAGTTTAAATCCAGTGTTCATGTTCTTTCCATCAGGATTTAACAGAACAGGATATGAAATCATGTGCAGCACATTTCCTCCAGCAGCCCTGTTCTGTTTCCTTCACCGTTCTGTCTGGGCTGTTTTGCAGTTGATGCAAGCTTGAGGGAACGCCTTAAATCTCAGTGGTGAGGGTTTCATCCTCGCTCCCTCCACCCCGTCTCCCTGACCATGTGAGCTGTATGAATTAGTGATGTCCTGGGAATTGGAGACAGGGCTTTGGTTTATCTGCCAGCTGCATGTTGGTCTTCTAGCGTCCTTTAATGTGTGAATATTCTGGAGAAACAGGAACTGGGATGTTTAAGGAACTCATGATCTGGGTGTTTATATAGCCAAGTTACAGGGAGTATCAAATCCAGCACTGTTGTTTGGTTGTTTTTGAGGTGGACACCAATCATGGACTACTCCAGCTGACCAGCCTGGTTCTGGTAAGCAGTATTTGGACCTGTCAGACTGTGTGGACTCTGGACAGTTCTATAATTTGGACCATTCTAAACAAATAATGTGGTACAGGTGAAACAACTGATTCTATGGTTAGGACTGTTATATTATAACTGAAAGAGTTCAATTATTATTGAAACGGAAAGAGTTAAACTTGACATTTTATTGATATTTTTTATTGCATTTTATTAGGAGTTAGATCATCTGTGCTCATAAGGAATAATTTTCCCTTGAATTTGAGATAAAGCTGTTTTAACAGAATGGTAATAAAAGTGGTGATATTTTAGAAAATAAAATAAAAATACCAACTGTTTCATTGCCATGGTTGAAGTGGAGCTCAGTGGCCAGATGATGGCACTGTCTGTCCAGGTAAAATGTATTGTGTTAAAAGAATAAGTTGTTTTTACCTGCAAACTATACTGTAAAAAGGCATTTAACATTTTAAAAATAATTAAAAGAACAATTATACACTTTTTTGCTCATTTAAAAGCACAGTTTTAATTTGCATGCTGATATGAACGTATCAAAAAATAATATATAAAATATGCCATAACATTTGAACAGACTAAATGATATCCCCCCCCCCCCCCCCAGATTTTTTAATTCCACTTCTACACAGTAAAACTTTGTACTGTTAAAGTGTAGTGCAGATTATTTAGTGATGATTAACAAAGAGACAAGAGTTCACAGTCATTACTTAAATACAAGAACAGATACTTTTACAGATAAAACATAACTGAGTATTGATTCAGCTGATTTACTCAGTACAGGTGAAAAAGTACAGGAATCAGTCTATAATATAATATAATATAATATAATATAATATATAAATTCCCATAAAAAAAAAAATATATATATATATATATAATAATTATTGTTACTTTTATTTGGTTTTCCACTGGTTTCACTAGGAAGTAAATAAAAGTTAAAAAAAAAAAAAAAGCTAAAAAAACATTCCCTGGTTTTATGTAGAGAATAAACTGACAAACTATAGTAAAAGTCTTTTTTTTTTTTTTTCCTTTTAGCATTCCTTTTAGGTTATTAATTGTTACTTCATTACTTTGTTGGTTGCGTTCACAAAATATTACTTTTCATTTTGTATTTTTTTTTACTTTTTACACCTTTTTACTTTTTTTTGGGTTAGTTTCGAAAAAGAAAGTGAATTTTTCATTTTTAAATTTAACTTTACTTTTACTCTATTCCCTTCCCTCCTTTATTACTTTGTCATATGAAGTGTGTGATTAAATTGGTTTATGTACAACTGAAAAGATTTACGAAAGAAAAAAGAACGAAGAAAAGAATAAAGAAACCGTATGACGTCACGACCCCGCCCCCTTCATACAGATGGCGTCCCTGCTCTGTTTCTGCTGAGTAGATCCAGATGGGTCTCAGTTCAGCGTCACTCACTTGGGCTTCAGGACTTTGAGAGGACTTTGGGGACAACTTCGGAACTGTCTTTGCATGCATGTGTCCTCTGCGTCTGTCTTTTGGAGGTATTGCACTTTATTTTGCTTTATATTCTCATCTGTTCCTGCACTGCATTGCATGCAAAATTGGGTTAATGATCATGCAGTTTATGATTTCCGAATGAAAATGATTCATTTTCCAAATTTTCTCCCTTTTTGCACCGGTTTCGTTTTCGAACTTTCCGTTCCACCTTAAATGCTGCATTAGTTCCATTACGGCGCCTACAGGCGCCGTAATGGAACTAATGCAGCATTTAAGGTGGAACGGAAAGTTCCAACAACAAGCAACTCCAGCTTGGACAAATCTAATTTTGCATGAAATATAGCTCTGTATTCTTGCTCAGGAGATGCTTTCTCCACCAAGTAACCCTCCAGACAACATTATGACTTGAGTAAATCCAAAAAATCACCCCCTGTGTGGATTAATCACTGGTTTATGAGCTGACATCAATGTTGAAATGGGCCCCCTTCTTTTGCACCAGCTATTTAAGCACTTGGCCTGGTGCCTAATGTCTGAAAGCTAATGGAGACATGAGTGGCGGGTCAGAATTGTCTTCTGAAACAGGGCCGGATCAGAGTGCCCTTGTTCTGGCCAAATATATCATTGCTGCCAAGGATACATTAAAAAGTTTAAATAATAAGCAATTAGTGGGCTGAACTTCAGTCTGTCCCATGATTTCTATTCCAGAACCACATAATACTAAGCAGATTCAGGAGTGTGGACTTGGTGTTTTGTTTGCACTTTGAGGCGAAAAGAACTCCCTTATTGGCCCTTTTTAGTTGGGAATTTGTGGACGGGAACATCTCAGCTATCTGCTTCCACTTGCAAGAACGGACGGGGAGCTGCTGAATCAGGGCCACCTCAGGATTTACAAATGGTGAGGGAGGAAAGTACGGATTGTACGTTTCAGCGGATCTGTCCTTCTTATCCTTAAGCCTCTGTTGTTGCAGTACTTGGAATTGGCCTGATCTGGGCTGAATGCTTGGAGGAGCTTTAAAATTCACTGTTAACCTCACGGTGCTGAACTTTGAGATGTTCCAGATGGTGCTTCTGTAGAGCTGATACTAAAAAGAAGTGAATCCATCAAATGAGTGTCTATTAATGCCTTGATTTGCGATTATATTCGCAGTCATATACGGCATGCGAGAAGAGAAACTTTAGTTTATGCATCAAATTTGAGCCCCTCATAAAATGCATGTGAGATCCTGCTGGTGTGGGTTTGCTCCCTTTCAACAGTGCTCACAAAACCAATCCGAGGGCTCCCTTTTTGTGGACCACTTCAGGAATATCTTTATTAGAGCTCTACCGATGATGGATTTTCAATTCGGATTTCTTTACAGCAGAGTTGGCTGATATTTTTTATTAGTATGTTCGAATTTTAAGCTCAAACCGTGTGGATCACATGAAATGCACTAGTGCTGGTGCTTTTTAGGTGAGAAACGTGCATCATAGAAACATGATTTACACTTTAAAAGGGTCAACTGGGCATTTAGTTATAAAGGTTACATAAAAACATGATCTGAAGGGCTCTATAAAAAGTAGGACACTGGCTATTTAGAGCAGCCAGGACTTCTCACAAAGCCCTGTTTAAGTGCTGTGTGATTTGGGTGCAGGTGAGCGCAGGCAATAATCTCATGGTATTTGCTTCGAAATGCTGCACAGATCAGCCGAAATCGGCCAGAAGCATCGGTTTTGATCATGATCAAGCACGAATGTTCAATATTAAAGAGAGTTCATCTGCTTGTCAGTATTGTGTCACTAAAGCTGATCTCGGGGCTGTGGGATTGGTCATTTTTGAGGCCCCTTGTCTGCAGTGGGTCCAGAAATGCTCTTTTTTTTTAATAAATTAAGGAGTTATCCTATGGATGGGGTGAAAAAAGGCTCTTTGGAAAAGGCCAAGAAAAGTTTAGTTGCTTTTGGGCCCATAGATTTTTGGAAAGTGACCTGAGCCCTAAGCCATCACAACAGAATTCAACGTTGGCCATATTTAGTACACATGGCGTTGGAGGTTCTGAAGAATAAACACTTTACTAAACATTTCTAATAGCGTCTGAAGTGCCTTGAGGTCCGAAGCAGGAGTTGCGTAACTTCCTTTTAGATCTGTGTGATGAAAACATTCAGATGGTGCAAGAAAAGTTTCCAAGTACACCACAAGCTCTTTTAGCTGATTTTTTCCCCCTTCAATCTGCTGCATCAGGCTTGTGTCTTTTAAAGCCCCGACTCATTGTGCTGATGGAAAGATCAACAGTGTAACTTTTTTGGAGTGCACAGACCAGCCGAGCAAGTTTCTAATGTCGGAATGGTGCATCAGCTACGGCTCTGAAACCTGGATAGAAATGAGGACAACACGTTCATTTAAAAGGGACACGTTTGTAGACCTCAGAATGAATCAGGTTTTTGCAGCGCAGTTGAGAGTAGCCTGAATTCCAGGGCTGCTTGTGAAGCACTGATGTTGAGATTATATCGCTATAAACTATATGGAGCCATATGTGTGAAAATATGACGCATGGGCGGAATGGTGGTTAGTGTGAAGGTCCTGGGTTCCCGGCTGGGAGCAGTTCTGCATAGTTTGCACGTTTTCTCAGCGTGGGTTTCCTCCAGGAGCTGCGGTTTCACCCCAAAGTCCAAAGACATGCATGTCAGGTGCGCTGGAGATGCCAGATTGGCCCCTAGGTGTGACTGTGAGTGAGTTTTTGCCATGCGCGCGCTGGGATAAACCGCTCAGCTGAGTTAATGAACTGCATGACATTTGCATGCTACACCAAACATCACAAAAACTAGTTTTATCCCAGGTTTCAGAACCAGTTGTGCTGAAAAGCTTCACTCAGAGACGGACTACAGATGAAACACTGAAATGAAACATGCAGTCCTTCAGCGTACTTTAATTACTCGTGATATTCGCAGTACACGAAAGCTTATTAAGAGGTCATTTGGAGTGGATGCGATAAATGTCATCATGTTGCCCTGCCTTTATAGTGCAAATGAAATTTGCATGGCAGTTTATTAGAAACTCACCTGTTTTTGAAAGTGACCTCATTGTGCACAGTGAGAAACTGCTTGCTTAATTCTCATTTGTTGCCTTTTATGGCAAACCTGGTTTCATGCATAAGCTGATTGCAGTGTGTATGGAGCAAGTGTGCACTGCAACATGCCCGACCACGTCCAGAAAAGTGTTAAACACTACTAAGCCTTTGTTGCTGTTTGGCCAAAAGGCACCTTATCAGATATAGCTGTTCTATTCTAACCATCTTTACACGATAACAATCGCCTTATCACCATTTCTCGACTAGCTTGTGGCGGCCACTTGATGATTAAGCACTCTTGCACAGTTTTGCACTTTTTTTTAAATTCATGGCTGCAAGGTGACACGACTGCCTTAATACTTTATCTACAGACGCCCAAACAGCAGAATTGTCTCTGATGTTCTGATTCTGTAGAGGTGTCAAATCTCTCTTTATCTTGATCTGTAACAGTGGAAATTCTTCTTTTTCTAAAACTGTTTGTGGTTTTGCCTGCATGCTTTTCCTCAAAAGTTCCTAATCGGAGTCTGTTTTCTTTGAGCTGAGGCTAAATCAGCTGGCAGGCTGAGGTTGATGGCTGGTGAAGTTGGTTTTATATTGGATCGTCGCCGGGTTTCTGTGATTAAAATGCCAATATATTACCGATTCGGAGATGAAATGAGCTGTACCTCTTTATGATGTCTCAAATAGATTGAAGTCTGCTGTCCAGCCTGATGGAGCACATTCAAGGGGCCCTGAAGACCCTAAGTAATGGGTTTGGATTGAAAGACTCTGTTTTTGATGACACCTGCGTGTCTCCCACCATCAGTAAAAGCTTTTCTTATAAGAGACGCTCATCAGACGATGGAAAAACCCCAGACTCATCCAAAGCTAGCACAATTCGAGTCTATCTCCCAAACAAGCAACGCACAGTGGTAAGTCGGGCAGTATATATACGTAATTTAAATTATTCATAAATGTTTTTATTTATTTATTTATTTATTTATTTTACTCTCCCAAACAATCCCAAGATGTAGTCTAGGCGAGACAAGATGTGTCTAAATTTTGCTTTTATGTTATTTGAGCCTCAAGGCTGTTGCATCTTACAAATTAAAGAAACCTCAGTGCGTTTTGTAGCTGCAGGCCTGAGTCACCACAAACTCACTGAGTGCTCTTCTGTCTTTTTTAACAGACTTGTTTATGTGGTTTCTGCACAATTCAGTGTCATCTATAAACAATGGCATCTTTTTGTTTATAGCTTCCATTAATCCTTTGCTTTACAAGGATCATATAATCAGCTACATTTCCGATAAAGAATAAAATGAAATTTTTAATTTTTTTCTGTATCACTGTAGGTGAACGTGCGAGCAGGTATGACCCTGCACAACTGCCTGATCAAAGCCCTTAAGGTTCGAGGGCTTCAGCCAGAGTGCTGTGCTGTGTTCAGGCTCCATCCAGAACCACAAATAAGGTAATCTCGCAGTAGCTACAAGGAGTACTGAACACAAAACAGCTTCAGATTATGTATATGAGCGTAGATCTCCATACATATAGAGTGTAGAACACAGAGCTTCATAACTCTTTCTAAACAGCTTTAAAGTCAATATTCACCACCACCACCATTATTCTTCAGCACAGCCTCAACTCTCTTAGACCAACTCTTTTCTTTAAGTCATAGTAACACTTCTCCAGGCTTCTTGAAGGACGTCCCAAAGCTCTTCTTTGGATGTTGGCTGACTGTTTATGTTCTCTGTGGAGATGATCCCACACTGCCTCTGAAACTGCTCAGGTACAGAGACTGTACTGAAAATGAGAGACAACAACACTGTCCTTCAGGAAGATCTGGAGAACTGCTCAGGTACAGAGACTGGACTGAAAATGAGAGACAACAACACTGTCCTTCAGGAAGATCTGGAGAACTGTTCAACAAGACATTAAAATACAAAAGAGTCTGACATTTTGGAAGGAAAATGTACAGAAAAGAAGGTTCAGGACTTTTGGAGAATGCTGTATATACAGGGTAGGTGTGTAGATTTTGCTAATTGAAACCCAATGCCATCTCTCTTGTTCTCATTTTAGCAAAAAATCCCGCGTGGATTGGAACACCGATTCTACCTCACTCATTGGAGAAGAGCTCTTAGTTGAAGTTTTAGATCATGTACCCTTGACTACGCACAATTTTGTAAGTTCTTCCAGGAAATATGTAAAGAAATGTGTTGGGGTGGAGGAGGAGAAAAGGAAAAATAGTCAAAAACAAAAATCTTTTGATATTTTGTTAGGAAGAGCATGACATGCTCTTCTACATACGTAGTCATCTTAGGTGGTGTACGTGCCAGGCCGTGTTCACACACTTCAAACCACCTGATCCACAACGATAAGACAAGTAGTAAATAAAATGATGGTCTAGCAGCAACACTGTCAGTCCATTGGTTTTTTAAAATTGTTTTTTAACATTTTTTCATTTTTAAAACATCTGGACATAAAATCTGTCCTTAAATCACTGATCTCAAACCTGGTCTTAAGCAGGACATGTGAGCTGAATTATCTCTCAGAACCAAATCACACAGTGATGTTCATGTGTTGCTGATGGTGCACACCTACCTTTTAATGTCTAACGGCTGATTTACGTGCCGCTTACTGTAATTTCAGATAAAATATTTTCTTTTTTTGCCCAAATTTCACAGGTACGAAAAACTTTTCTGAAGTTGGCCTTCTGTGACATGTGCCAGAAGTTTCTCTTGCACGGCTTCAGATGCCAAACATGTGGCTACAAATTCCATGAGCATTGCAGTACCAAAGTCCCCACCATGTGTGTTGATTGGAGCAACATTCGACAGCTCCTGTAAGTGTGTGTTTTGTGCAAGTTTCAAGGTTAAACTGATTGTTAAAAACAGTAGGAAGCCAATTACAGTTCTGCACAAAATCTGTTTATATTTATTCCAATAATGTGACTCAGCGCTAGCCTAGTATTTAGGGACGAGGCCCGAGGAATGGAAGGTTGTGGGTTCAAATCCTAGAGCAGTAGCTTGTCCTGAGGTACCCTAAAGCAAGGTACTGTCCCCATAACTTCTTCCCGGATGCTGGATATGGCTGCTCCCTGCTGCACGGCAGATATTGAACAGGAACTACTGAAAAACATAAAATTGTACATTATTGCACATATTAATATTTTTATATATTGTATTACCACTTGTGTTTTTCTGTTTCAGTAAATGCTTAGTGCTCAGATACATGTATTTTTCTAAGATGCTTAAAACCACTGCAGAGGAATAATACAGTAAATGTGCACAATTAAATTTTAGTGATGCATTTTCTAAAATGAATAGTCACTAAAATTTCCAAGCTCTGTGTGTGGAGGAGGGGTTTATTAGAAACTAAAGTAAATGTCTGTATTGTGCCAGAGGACAAGGAGATACAATCTGTCCCAGCTGTTAGCCTAGTCTCAGCTTTCAGTCTAGCAGTTTTCTGATATTCGTTCTTGTCAGCAGTGCGTTTTAAGTGTTTTGCATAAAGGCTCAACCATTCCTGTCATGGACTGTACTTTCCAGATACCTATCAATGAAAATAGGCTTAGTCACAACACAATGGACCGTTCTTCTGGCTGCGGTTCTGCTCTGCATTTGTTTTGCTTCCTAAACTAATTTTCTTGCATGAGAAGTTTGTCTGTCATGCAACCTGCAACTCCGTCGCAACTTGTCGATGCCAGGCGTGTTTTGTGGCGCTGATGCAGAAAATCACTGTTTGTTTACATTTTTTTTTATTAAATTCGGGGAGAAACTTTCTACATTTTCAACTGGACGATCTGTCACATGACCCCACCGTTTCCATTCATTATATATTCGTTTAAAAACCCTTGTGCAGAAAACGAGGGCGACTGTGGCCTAGGGGTTAGGGAGTTGGCACCAGGATCAGAAAGATGTGGGTTTGAATCCCAGACCAGTAGGACGCCCTGAGGTTCCCATGAGCAAGGTACCGTCCCCATCACCGCTCCCCAGGCGCTTTAAATAGCTGCCCCCTGCTGCACAGTGTTTCAAAATGACAAAATAGTCACTTTCACTTACAAAATACAGCTTTTTTACAGTGTTGCAAACCTTCATATATGAGTGTACAAATAATGGTTAATCCCTGTTAACATGATTGAGATCTTTTATTGTTTGATCTGTTCATCTTTTCACGAAATCAGAAAAGGTCGTGTTTTAGATGGGGTAAAAAGAAAAAGATATAAAATTGGTGTATTTCATTATTTTTAATGTCCAGATCACAGCTCCCCACTGTGTCTGGACATCACACCAGTGTGGGCAGCGGCTCACTTGATAAAATGTGGGTAAAACACAGAACGAGGACAGATGTGGGTCAATACAAACATGACCGTGGACATCAAGGCAGAAAGGTCCTTTCTGAGAAATCAGGCTTGAAATAAATTTTTCCTTCTTCTCGTAATTTAGTAAATTAGATTACTGGGTATATTGATGTTGGATATTTTCTGTATGTTTAATTTCCTACCTATGTACTGTCTGAAAAATAAACAAGCGGTCTGTATATAATGTGCAGAAGAAACCGTTCGGAGTATTAGCTGTGGTTTAGCATATTAATTTAACACTTCAACTTTTATTGATATAAATGTAAGTGACATATCTTTGAACTTTTTTAAGAATATCATTTACAGGCAGCGATTTCGAGTAATCGGTTCGACATTAAAGTCCGATAAAACGATCAAAATCCAGACTATCCATCATCTTCCCCTTCTTCAACCAGGCTCTTCCCCACACCTGGAGAAAGTGGAGCTCCATCACTTCCATCTCTCTCAACCCGGCGGATGCGAGATTCCTTATCCCGATTCCCTGCCAGGTTAGTGTCTATACCTGCTCTGGAATTCTCCAGAAGAACTCAGTCCTCAGAGCTTGCATGAAGTTTGTAGATGATTGGATACCTTTAAACACAAAACAAAGTGGGGGGGGGCAGCGGTGGCCTAGGGGTTAGGGACGAGGCCCCAGGATCAGAAGGTTGTGAGTTTGAGTCCCAGACCAATAGGTTGCCCTGAGGTACCCTTGAGCAAGGTACCGTCCCCGTCACTGCTCCCTAGGCGCTTTCAATAGCTGTCCCCTGCTGCACGTGTGTGAGTGTGTGGGTTAAATGCAGAGGTGTAATTTCGTTGTGGTTCACTGTGTGCTGTGCTGTGTACGATGACGAGAATAGTCACTTTCACTTTTATTCAATCCATAATTTGTTACAGTCTCTTTCTGTGAAGTCAGTTTGAGGAAACTGACATGATTACACACTATACTGAAGCTGAATTACCTGGTCATGTGATGTGTTGAGTTTGGATAGGGAAATGAATAACCTGAGCAGTAAAAATAGACACAGTGAGAGTTAAAAACCCAGAAAGTGTGTCCAACCTGAAGCGACTGAGAAATGAAGTCTAAATTGTGCTTTAATGCGATGCCTTATAAAATACATTTGCAACTGCAAATATTTTACCAGTAGGTCTCAAATAACCAAAGCTTCAGGGAGAATTTGTCAGGCCCCAGGATCAGAAGGTCATGGGTTACAGTCCCAGACCAGTAGGTTGCCTTGAGGTACCCTTGTGCAAGGTGCCGTCCCCATCACTATGGAAACGTGAGAGGTGGAGGGAGAACAGCATAATTTGTTGTTTGATTGTGGTTTGTTTATTCCTCATGTAAAAGATACCTCCTTAGAGGATTTTTTGCATTGACGGGTGAAAATAATGAAAGAAATGTTTGGAATCTTGCCCAGGAATGTGGCTGGAATGGAGAATCAGTTTGCGTTCTCTCATGTGTAGTGTGGTGTTATCCACCACACTATTCAACAATGGGCATAAGCCTTATTGGAAATGAAAAAAGAAACGCTCAGAAAACAGTTCAGTTGAGGACCATGATGTCTAAAGATATTGATGTTTAAATGCTTAAACCTCAGTCTTCTTGTTTTGTATTTTACCTTTATGCAATGTTTGTATGCAGAAGTTGCCACATGGCCGTTCACACCCATGTGTGTAGTTGAGCAAAAATGAACTTTGCATTATATTTTGCAGAAGTGCATTCTATTTAGATGTGTACTTTTGGCATTTTGGTGCCCAGACTACAATAACTGGTAGCAGATTATGATTTTCCCAGTTTGTGAAAGCCTTTCCTTGCCACTGGCTGTTTTTTGTTTTGTTTTTTTTTTTTCAGCTGAGGCTGTTGGGCACATAAAGGAAGTGCAGTTTTAACACACACAGTGCCAGCAGTGACAAAGGCGAGGGTTTTGAAGAGACTGAGATGTAATGTTTCTCGGGTGTGTCTGCTAAACCAGAAATAGCTGTAAGTCATGTGCCATTACTGAGCGCAGCAGGCAGTTGAAATGCATTAGCACAAATTAAAGGGTCTAATCAGTCTTCACATGACCGAGAACTCCAGTTCCAAACGATGGATTATGCCCATTGGATTCTCATTCTGGGATGTGGATTTTGGTGTTTGAATTGCTTCAAAATACAAAAATGCTGGATTATTACAAAGGCCTGATCAGGATCTAACTGCAGTTTTTAAAAGATGAATTCTGATTGCAAATAAATAACATTTTGTGTAGGGCATTTTTTTTTCACCAGAATTCATTTTTTGCAGACCTAATAACTAAATGTGCCAGACTTTCATTTCATTCCATTCCATTTCTAAGCTCATTATCACTTTATTTAATTATCAAACTCTCCCAATTACAACTTGTCAATACTGGATAGTTTGATGCAGACTGCAGTGTGTGTGCAATTTGAAAATTTAACTTTTCAAATTCGATACAGGAACGGTCAGTTATTCAGTCCTAGTTCTGTTTCCCTCTAATCCATCCCAAAGATGCTCAATGGAGTTCCATCACTTCCTTTGCTCTACAGCTTTGGGGGGGGGGGGGGGCGGTCTTATACCCCACCAACTCCCGACCTAGTGCTGGACGCTCACAGCATTGCAGATTTTAGTGTTAGGTCAACAAATCCTTCGCATAGCATGCTATAAAATGCATCAACTTGATGAATTGTGTTGTTTTTAGTATACTTTTTTTTTTTTTTTTTTTTGTAAAAATATATATACAATTTAAATTTTTCACATGCCATATTTTTTTTTCTAAAGAAAAATCAGCAAATAAACAGTCATTTTGTTTTTTCAATTTAAATCCCTCCAGAAACACTGGGTCAGATTTTAAAACATGATTAAAAATTCAACTGAACACAGGGTGTTCATGTTTACATTTAGGAAAATGACCAGGGCGCTCAAACTTTTGCATACAACCGTGGTGGGAGTGTGCATAGCGGTGGGTATAGTAAAGTTAATTCAAGGTGGGGCAGGGGTGGCCTAGGGACTAGGTCCCACGATCGGAAGGTAGGATATCCTGAGGTATCCTTCAGCCAGGTACCGTCCCCATCACTGCTCCCTGGGTGCTGGATATGGCTGCCCCCTGCTGCATATTGGGTTAAAAGCAGAGGTAGGATTTCATTGTGGTTCCCTGGCCGCTCTGTTCACAATGACTAATAGTCACTTTCACTTCACTCATCAGTAGGACGGTCTCCATGTTTGGGGTATTTTTACCTCCTTTTTTGAATCCCCTGAACAGTTTTCTACTCACCGCTGGTTCTTTTTCAGCACCCATCACAGACACTCCACCCCTCATGCCTTCTACATCACACCCGTCCCTCCCACCGAATGCGCTCTGTTACCGAAACAGCGCTCCACCTCCACTCCGAACGTCCACATGGTCAGCACCACCCTGCCAGCGAATGGGGTGGCAGTCGAGGTAATTCACACAGATCAGCTCAGCACTGGAGAACTAAGACTTTAAATCACCACCGACATGACTGTGATTTCGTTTTTCTTTTTGCTCATACATTTTTACTTGGATACATCTTGCACTGCATTTTCACCAAAACAATGTCTGACTTCCTGACGTCTGCAAAGAACTGTATGTGATAATCACAACAGCTCTACATTACTGTGCAAAAGTCGTGAGCCCTCGTTTCCTCATATTGTGCTTCCAAAGAACCAGACTTCCTAGCCTTTTTAATGTCTTTAATGTAGAGGAACAGTTCTCCAGATCTTCCTGAAGGACAGTGTTGTCTCTCATTTTCAGTCCAGTCTCTGTACCTGAGCAGTTCTCCAGATCTTCCTGAAGGACAGTGTTGTTGTCTCTCATGTTCAGTCCAGTCTCTGTACCTGAGCAGTTTGATAGTTCTGTGTTGGTTAATCCACACAGTGATCTACGTCTGAACCTTCAAGCAGGACAAAGCATCTCACTTAAGACATGAAGCAGTGAAGAAACAGGAGCAGATGATTCCAGATGATCAGGGGATCCGTTTACTGCTGATGCTGAGTGGTTGGAACCCCTTTATCTAGAACCTTGTATCTTTAGACACTTGCCACTAAAACATTTATTCGCGTTTCTTTCATTTCACCTCCTCAATATGCCAAAGGTAAGACAGTTTGAAAAGGAATGAAAGAGTGTTTTTGCACCTTCAAGATGATTCCCTACAAAATATGAAGGAATGAAGGGCTCAAGACTTTTGCGCAGGACTGTATGCTTCCAGTAACGCTGTTTGGTTGCTCAACTTGAACTAACATTCAAATGAACATCGTTTAAATGCAGCTGAACTTTAAATTGAATGTTAAAGATGATCAAATCCTGTTCTTCAGCCTGATCCTCTTGATCTTAATAATCCACCAGATCATCTTCAGAGGAGCATCGAAATAAAGCGTGACCCTATTTCCTTTCGAAACTTTGTTGTGCTGATGTATTTTACAAATCCCATGTTGATCTGTTCTAAATGAGGTCTAATCTTTCACAAAGGACCAACATGAGATTTTTTTTAGCAAGCTGATTGATCAGGGCGACAGAATACCCAACCATGTTCTCTCTTCCTCACAGGATGCCTTTAAAAGTCAGGAATCAGGTAAGAAATGTTGATGATGACAATGAAAATGGAAACTCCAATACAAAGACTGCGTCACCTCTCTCTCTTTCTCTCTGCGTCTCTTTGTCTCTCCTTTGTCCCTCTAACACACAGGGAGTCCCAATAATCTCAGCCCGACAGGCTGGTCTCAGTCAAAAGCCCCGGCTCCCTTTCACAGGGAGAAGGCATCTTCATCTAATTCTCAGGACAGAAACAGAATAGTGAGCGTTCACCACTTTTTTTGCCTTCATTTTAGCGTTTCCACTGTGTTTGATGTAATGAGAGTTTTATTTTTTGTGTATATATTTAGTGGAAATGTATTCATTTTTAGACTAAATGATCTGTGAGAGGAACAAGTCATGAGAAATATTTCATATGATGTTCATGGAATAGTCCCTGTGAAGTTGTTTTGATTGAATTCTTACCCGTTTTCCTTCAGTGGGCGAGGGAGAAGAGGGATTCCAGCTATTACTGGGAGATAGACGCCAGCGAGGTGGCCCTCCACTCCCGGATTGGCTCAGGGACTTTTGGCACAGTGTACAAAGGGAAGTGGCACGGTAGGTGAAACGTAAAGGGGGGCTGATGATCAGGGTCACCTGTTTGCAAAAACTTCCTGCACTTCAGCAGTTTTTACTCGTCTGTATTTATTTTTATATATATATATATATATATATATATATATATATATGTATGTGTGTGTGTGTGTATTTACAATCATACAGTAAAGAGCTGATCAGATTCTGTAATTTAGTGAACATAAATAAACACATTCTACAGAGAATTCATTTCTATTTAGCAATTTTCTTGCAAAATTCACATTTATGTGAGTGAAAGTGACTGCTTGCCATCACGAACAGCCCACAGGGAAAAAGCTAAATGTGTCTTCTGTATTTAACCCACACACACCAGTGCAGCAGGGGGCAGCCATCTCCAGTACTCAGGGAGCAGTGATGGGGACGGTATCTTGCTTACCGCAGGGCAACTTACTGCCCTGAAGTAGTTTGAGATATGAAACTTGAACAGTAATTGTTTAAACTGTGCACACTTAAGTTCCCTGCAAACACTTAAACGTTTACACAAAACATATATTTGACCATTATTCTTTTAGACACAAACTATAGTTATCCACAAAATGTATAATGTACACAACAAATCACTTATTAATTCAGTTAATTTGTATACACAGAGAGGGACCAGACTTTCTTTTCCAATTTGTGCTGCGACGCAAGAGAAGAACAAGGTCTTGTGCCATCTGGTGGAGTTCAGAAGTATTGATATCTGAGCAGATGCACCAAAATAAAAGTATATTAAAGAAATGAAAAAATAATTGTATGAAATAATATTAAAAGGTCATGGTAATGCTTAAAGAGGAGGTTTGCTGGTTCAGTCTCCAGGACTGGCAGGAAAAACACGGGCAGTGCCCCCCCCACCCCACTAGATCCACTACATCCATGGCTGATATGCCCTTGGGCAAGACGCCTAACCCCCATAACTGCCCCTGGGGTATAGATGCTGGGGTGTTTCAGCTCCTAATGTGTGTTTTTAAAATCAGTATAGGTTAAAAAAAAAAGTTTAATCCGTTAAAGCGCCGCGTCTTTTTCAGGTGACGTCGCAGTGAAGGTTTTGAAGGTCAGAGATCCTACACCTGAGCAGTTCCTTGCCTTTCGTAATGAGGTGGCAGTGCTGAGGTGAGAAATATGAGGCTTGCAAACTGTATTATCAGTAAAAAGGAAATTGGGAAAGGGATTTGGTGAGTCTGGATACTTTGTCTAGTTCTGTTTGCTGATTACCAGGGAAATGGTTTTGTGATCAATATAGTGTTCAGTTCAGGAACCAACATGCCATCTCATTCTTCTGGTCTTGATTCTTCAGGAAGACCAGGCATGTCAACATCGTGTTATTTATGGGGTACATGACCAAAGACAACCTGGCCATTGTGACACAGTGGTGTGAGGGAAACAGCCTCTACAAACACCTCCACGTACAAGAGACCAACCTGCAGATGTTCCAGCTGATCGACATTGCCAGACAGGCTGCTCAGGGCATGGAGTGAGTTTCTGAGCGAGCAGCTTTCATGGACGCTCAGTCTTAACTGTTTACATTTTTAAACCACTGAAAAACAGCTCTGGTCTTTACTTTGGGAGCATTTCGTGAATGGACCAACAAAGTGTTATAATACGAGCCTTTTAGGTATTGTTATGGTTACAGTATACAGTTTTCCATTGATTCTGCATGCTTCCCAAAAGTTCCTGATCCCATAACAGTTACGCCCCCACCCATAAGGGTGCAGAGTTTACAGTTAGAGACCGACATCCACTCAGGTTGCCTGTGCTGGCATGAATATTTATCAGAACGTGAATGTTAGCCTGTAACACTCAGTCACCACAGTTAATGAGCCGCAGAGTCCATTCTGAGCAAGCCTTCCTTCTTTTTTTTATCAGTCTACAGCGTTTGGATTCATCAAAACAGGTTAAATTTAGACTTTTTCCATCCCATCAACAGCTAAATTCTCCTATTTATAGACAACGGGCCAGAGTTCATAGTGACCCAAAATAGGGGTGTTTTATATGTAAACATGTGGCCACTTTTTGTCGACGCTTGTGCTTAAAAAAATGAATGTTGCGCAACACACACAAAAATAAATTAAATTAACAATGCTTAATAGGACGGTCTTAAATGTTTTCAATGTTTTCTTCTTTCTAGTTATTTGCATGCAAAGAACATCATCCACCGGGACATGAAGTCAAACAGTATCCTTGAATTAAACATTTCAGATCTCTACCTGAAAACAATATCTATATCTTAAAAGAAATTTCACAGTAAATTTACAAAATTCCCCCTTAAACCCAGATTATCAACTGAGATAGGTTTGATGATTTCTGGGCCGATTTGGTTCTATGCTATACCTGCAAAGCAAAGATGTTAGAACAGTGCTGTGCAAAAGTCTTGAGCCTCTTTTTATACTTTGCTGTGGAAACATCTTGTTGGTGCAGAATTACAAAATTATACCTGATTAATCTTTGTCATATTAAGGATTAAGTACAAGAAATGGGAACAAATGTTTCAGTGCTCCAGGCTGCAGAGTGTCAAAAGATACAAGGTTCTAGATAAGGGGTTCCAACCACTCAACTTTCAGCATCAGCAGTAAATGAATCCTCTGATCATCTGGAATCATATGCATCTGTTTCTTCACTGCTTCATGTCTTAAGTTAGATACTTCATCTGAACCTTCAAGAAGAACATGGATCACTGTGTGGATTAACCAACAAAAACTATTAAACCACAACAACACTGTCCTTCAGGAAGATCTGGAGCACTGCTCAGGTACAGAGACTGGCCTGAAAATGAGAGACAACAACACTGTCCTTCAGGAAGATCTGGAGAACTGTTCCTCAGCAGTACATTAAACATGCAAGAGGTCTGGATCTTTGGAAGCACAATATGAAATATCCAAAAGTAGGCCTTGGATGTATGTTTTGTTAAATGTCCAGCAGGGCTGTTATGAAAGACTTTGTTTCTCCCTTTCTAAGGGTGTGAAAGTTGGTCCATGAGCTGGAACCGGGCCACAGGCCTCACAGAGGATAGTCCACCCAGCTGGCTTTAGCATTCCCTCCCTTTATTCGAAAACAGCGAGGCATGGAATGGCAAATATGCTTGTAAAAAATGAGCTTGTAATGACAGACAAATTCCTCCAGCCTTGTACACAATGTCCCAAACACCTCTCATGTCATCACACTCCGCGTCCCGGTGTCACAGTCTCAGACTTTGGAAACAAAATATGAAGAAACGAGGGGTGGCTCAAGACTTTTGTCGTGCTGCATATATCAGTGGTAGTTTTTTAACATTTTCAAATAATCGTAAATCATCCCAAATCCTCAAAGATAATGGAGATGTTTAGGATCTCTAATAGATTTTCTAAGTTTCTAAGCCTGTATGATATTGTTCTATAGGAACAGGGACTAAAGTACGGTACTTACTCTCCTCCATACTTGTAGAGTGCTAAAAATCACCAAAAAGCATGTCTTCTTAGGATTTCAAGAGATATAAGAAGAAAAGAACAGCAAGGTGGTGCAGTAGGTAGCACTGCCATCTCACAGACACAAGATCCTCTGTTTGGTTCCAAGGATCCCCAGGCCTGGGTTCTCCCTCTTCTCCCGTGTGGGTTTCCTTGGGGTGCTCCAGTTTCTTCCAGCAGTTCTCAACCATGAATGTCAGGTGGACTGGAGATGCTAAATTGTCCCCTAGGTGTGAATGAGTGTGCCTGCCCTGCGATGGACTAGCAACCTGTCCAGGATTTTCTCCGCCTTTCACCCTGTGAGCACTGGGATGGATTCCAGCTCCGCCCGTGACCCTACTCAGGATAAGCACTTAAGACAGAACCGTTTGAAACCTGATTATAGGGTTCAGGTCTGCAGTGCATTTAATTGGCTCCATTACTTGTTGTCCACATTAGTCTCCAGTGCAAAATGAATGGTCCAAACTTCTGCCACCAAACATGTCTTGGCTTTACGTTTGTGCTGAAAGGAAAAGTGTGAGAACTACAGGATTCGTTCAAGCAAGGACTCCCAGGAAGCCCAGCCAAACCACAGTATATTTCCCTATTTATAACGCAGTGTGTTTGTTCTGGGGTGTTCTGCAGTCCAGTTTTGTTCCCCCCCTTAAACAGAATCTCCAGACATCTTCCTACATGAAGGTTTAACGGTGAAGATCGGAGACTTTGGTTTGGCTACAGTGAAGACGAGATGGAGCGGCTCCCATCAAGTGGAGCAAACTTCAGGGTCCATCCTGTGGATGGTAGGTGGATAAAAGAGCTTTTCTGTCAGTAGGTTGGGCCACAAATGACTGGCTAGGGTAACCGTGAGAGCATGCTTCCTCCAAGTGATGGCCTGCCTAACACGCTTGGAGGAGAACACTAACTGCATACTTGTTACGTCGGACGTAAGCATCACAATGAGTGATTGATTGGAGGACATCCTACCCACCTAACACAACGAAGCCATTTGTTCATTCTTGGGCATGGATGGTTCATGCAAGGGCAAACCCAGTCGGGTGCCTCCTTTTAGAAAAATATTAATAAAACAAAATAGTTTGAAGCTACTTTTGTTGCAGATAAACGTATAAATGCTTTTGAAAAGTTGTGCTTTAAAGTTTTAGTGTGATTAGTAGAAAGCTCTTCTGATTGATGAACAGAGCTGCTTGATGCTTTCATGTGTTTCCCCTTTAAACCATATTTTAAAAAGGCTAAAAGAAATGATTTAAGAATTTCTGTTATAATTCCCTGATATTTTAGAATCATATACACTTTATAGCACTATTATAACATATGTTCATTACTTATAGTAATTACTTTTGGTAACTTTTTGCTTCCTAAAAATGTTTTTTCCAAAAAATACATAAAAAAAAAAAGTATTTAAAAATGTTTTAGTATTGTGCTTTACAGCGTCTCAAATCAGCCAGCGAAGGCAAAGTGAGACTATAGTGTGATGTAACTAAAAGAACCTCTCTGTTCCAGGCCCCTGAAGTAATCCGCATGCAGGACAAAAACCCCTACAGCTTCCAGTCCGACGTCTATTCCTACGGCATCGTCCTGTACGAGCTGATGACTGGGGAGCTGCCCTATTCTATGGTTGCAAGCAGAGACCAGGTAACATCAGTGATCTCCAAAACATTCAAAGTGACGAGGAAACCCCCACCAGCAGGACCTCACTAATGCACGCATGGATTTCATGTATAGGAAGTAAAATTTATTTGTAATATGTTGAATGAAGATTAACCAGTTACTAATGTAACCAGTAGTGATGGTTCCCTTCTACCATCAGACTGGTAACAGAAAGGTAGTTTGTTGCCTCTTTAATGCTGATAGTTATCAGCAGTTTGCGTCGGAGAGCCGTAGTTCACACGGAGCCAGCACTGGCTGGGCCGTCACCCTGGAGCCGAGGTACTAAATTTAGGCGCCGTAACCCAAAGACTCGTAGCGAGACCACACTGGTGGGTCCTGTGGCCTCTGGCTCTGTTTGGTTGTTTGCGGCAGAGTGGACTCCCTCGCACATTCCTCTGGAAAAACCACAAGCTCATGGATCAGCCTAACACTTATTGTTCTTATGAAGCCCATGGGAGGGTGCAGTGTTTTTGGCAAAGTGTACACATTTTTTTTTCCCCTCTTCAGGTTTTCTTAACATGAGCCACGATGCCAGTGTAAACTTAATTTGTGCGCCTCAATCCTAGATCATCTTCATGGTAGGAAGAGGATACTTGTCTCCAGACCTCAGCAAGCTCTACAAAAACTGCCCCAAAGCCATGAAGAGGCTGGTGGCCGACTGCATCAAGAAGTCTAAAGAGGACAGGCCGCTGTTCCCTCAAGTAACCAACTCTCTCTTTTCTCTTTACTGCTAAACTGTTTAAAGGACCCATACGATACAGAAGGTTATCTTTTTTTCACTACATTTTGAAAAAGTCAGAGCAGGGCTTGGTCATCAAAATAATGACCATCAAAAAGGAGCAAACTTTGTGAAACGTGGACAAAAAAGCCACAGTATGTAGTATATTGAGTCACTGTTAGCATGTTAATAAGCCTTCGCCGCGTTTTTCTTGAAATAGCGCTGCTGACCGATGCTCGTTCTTCTTGCCCTTCAGATTCTGGCCTCCATAGAGCTGCTGCAGCACTCGCTGCCCAAAATCAACCGCAGTGCCTCCGAGCCATCTCTCCACAGAGCTTCTCACACAGAAGACATCAACGTGTGCACCCTGACCTCCACCAGGCTCAATGTCTTCTAGCGTGGATGCTTCTGTTGTTCCAAAGCTCTGGAAAACCTCCTGTTATAGTCAATCATATGTAACCCATCTGAACCACCTCTGAGACTGGGACGTGAAGATCTAGAAAAGATGGAACAAACGTCCTCAGTCTTGGTGACGGTGACTAAAATGAGGTAGTTTGTGCCTCGATGCTGATTGTACAAGGCCTCAAAGGTCTGGCTGTGGCCTTGTTCTTAACACAACAGGGAATCGTGACTGAATGTTTGTCTATTCCTTCCAAAGATCAGTGGAGACGACGTCAGATGGCACTTTCTGTTCCAGCTTCATCGCTTCTGCTTTAGTTGAAGCACATCGCCAATCCCGACTGTCGTATACGGGCGCTTGTTTGCGAAAGTTTGAACACCTTCATTCAAATGACTTCAGGGAGCGACTTTTCATATTTAGCTGCATATTTCACTTTAGACCCTGTTGAATTTAACATCCTGGAAAGAATGAAACAAAGAAGCCAGAACTTTTGAAAAGCACATCTTTTTTTTTTTTTTCATCCAGTGTTTTAAAATGAGACAGCGTATTAAAATGTGCAGATGTCCCTCGTCGAGAGAAACAAGCCATTGGGGTGCAAAAACCTCTGCACACAGTGGTAACCTTTTCACTTTAGCTTTTACTCTCTGGGAGTTTAAAACATGTAGTGGGCTTTACGTTTTTTCGCGCCATCTCGGACTTTGGCCTAACGTAGGTGTACAGTTCAAATTGCTAGTTCTTCTAAAGCAGCGGATGTACAGATCACATCCTCATCAAACATTAAATCTATGCCTCGATGGGTGTTTAGGATTTAATTTGTAGAAGTGGTTCTCTCTCTCTCTCTCTTCATTTTTCTGTGATTGTGATTTCCGTTGAAGTTGTTAGAGATATTTCATTTATTTTTTTGACCCGAGTGTCAACTTTAAAAGCCTAAGTTTTAAAGCCTGTTGATGCTTTGTGTTTAATAAAAGTGAATTCAATTCATGGTTTAGTCCTGGTCGTCTTACTTTTGGATCAAACGGATCTTTTTTTGTGTGAATCTCTAAACAATAGGTTTGTCTGCCACCTGGTGGCTGTGAAACTCTGGGTGTTGAGCGGTTTTGTTTAAAAAATTAGGAATCACAACATGTTTGGCCCTGAATGTATAGAAATCTGTGCTGTGGCAAAAAAATATACAGGGCTGTCCACTTATTTACTCTCCAAGCAGAATAATACTCTTCTAATTTTGCAGAATTTTCACTTATTTTTGGACTTTAAACAAATGACACAAAGTACAGCTTTTAAATGATTTATTTTATTGAAGGAAAATGCTTTTCAGTCAGCCCTAAGTGAAATTCACCTTTATCTTCTGTAAAAGTAAAAAAATCAGTTCAACGAGACACATGCAGCTTTGATTACTGCCTATTAGTGCCTTTCCAGTGATGAAGTAGAATTCAAGGTTTCAACACAATTTAGAACCCTTTCTAAGGTTCTGGGACACTAAAGAACCACCTAAAGAAAACTTTACAGTAAAGACTGTAAAAAGACAGCAAAAAGTGGTATTTCTCAAGGAGTGACAACTTTGAGAAATCTCAAAAGAACCTAAAAGAACATTGAAGGAGCTGCCTCAGATAAGGTCTGCTAGATTCCTTCATTAAATGCCAAGCCAAAATGGATCTATGGAAGAACTGCAGGGTAGAATCACTGCCTGCTAAATAAGAAATGATGGTTTTACATTTAAAAAGCTTCTAAGAGTGTTTTGTGGACTGATCAATCAAAAGTGGGACCTTTATTGATCTACGCTTTCCATTCAATCTGATGTAAAGCAAATGCAGCTTGAAATCAGGAGGAAAAACATGGTGGTGGTAGTGCTGTGGGGATGCTCTGCTGTTTTAGGGGCCTACTGAAATTGAAGGGACCAGGAAATCTACCAAACAATCCTGCAGGCAAACCTCTAGTCCTTGTTTAGTCTCTGAAATGCCCAAAAGAGACTAAATTAAGATTTTGAGTCACGCTGAGATGCTGTGACCCAAAGCCCACCAGTGTGGTAATTCTGTATTCTTTCAAGCTGCTGCAAAAGAATGATGTCCAATGCTAAGACGTTCATGCAAAAGATGGAAAACCAGTATTTAAATGAGTGATAGAGGCAGGTTTTTCTTTCCTTCAATAAAAAAAAAAATCTATTTAAAAGGTTTCTTTATGACCTCCTTACTTGTTTTGCAATTTACAAGAATCTGAACTATTTAGTGTGATAAGTCTGCAAAAAGGGGCAAGCACCTTCCCACATGACTGAAATATCACTGGACATTCTCCATGTAGCATTTTGATTTTTTTCTGAGGTATGTGAACAAGCTGTAGTGGACAACAGTAATGCCACATTATATGTAATCAACTGGCAAAATGAGCTAAATACTCAAAAAAATAAAAAATAAAATAAACAAATACATAACAGGCTGACATCTTCAGCTACGTACAGTAGAGTTTATGTAGATCTACGTCTTTTTAATCGCTCTTAATCTGTTTTTATGATTAATGCAGTTGTTTAATATTCTAGAAGTACTGACCATATAATATTGAGCACCCAAACAGCTGACTCACTGCTATTTTATTATAATCTCACCAGTGTCACTCAACAAGACAAGTCATTGAACAGAATAATATGACCCTTATCAGGTCCCTTCAAGTGTACACAAGATGGGATAAATTCAGCATTACTATTCCTGTTGCATTCAGGATGTTTTTATATCTAAGCAGTCCTAAAAACATTTACCGAAGATCATAGGTAAGGAATGAGCACATACAAGAAAATGGATCTTTTTTTTTTTTTCTCCTTTCCAATATTGCATTATTCCCCAAAACGGTCAGAGAAGCTGTGCCTTCGTTAACGTATCTAAGTGCAACAATTACGGTATATGTTAAATATATTTTTTTTAAATACACTTTATGCTTGTTATGCTTCACACTGCTTGAGTGCATTCACTATGTGCCAAAAGGTTTTACCAGTCCCTTTTTTTAACATTTTTTTTTTGTCTTCCTCTCCATGATACAGGTTTTCTTTGGGCGCATTAAAAATCTTTCTAATCCAGTAAGATTCTAACACGTATCAGGAAAACATAGCAGCTTACAGATTCAGTACAGGTGCCTTAATATAGTCATGTTCATACCACAAAAATGTACCACGGGTAAAAAGATTTTTTTTAAGAAAACCACCTCAAAGTATTAACAGGAAAAGCTTTACCAGTGGATACATTTTTTTTTTTTTTTATTGCCCAGATAATGTACACAGTTACCAAAGATACGAAACTATGGTGTCCCGAGGTTGGCCTATAGGGGTGTCTGTATGAGTGTGAGAGAGATCAGTGGGATGCTGAGGTTCCACTTTCCTCTCCAGCTGCAGACAGCTGCATGAAGAGTTCTCCCAGTTCGTTGACTTCGTCTTCGTACTGTGGAACTCCGCGATGCTCTCGTTCCTCAATGAAGTCCCATAGCCGGACAGAATTGAGGAACTACAGGGGCGAAAAAATATTAAGTACATTCATCCTTTTTTCCACTAAATCAAATACATTAAATAAATGAACAAGAAACGTGCACTTATTTTCATGAGTGTACATTGTTTAAAATGAATTTCAAACTCACCGTTATTAAAACATGCATGCAATCTCTGGGCAAAATAAGCACAAGTCTGACGGACAGCTACAATTTTCCCGTGCTTATCTGAAGAAGGCTGTTCTTAGGTCACTCTGCTGACCTCTGGCTAATTCACATGGAGTTCAGGGTTACATTTTATTTACTCATTTAACAGATGTTTTTATCCAAGGAGACGTAAGGTGAAGGACAACATTCAGGCTTCA
Source organism: Hepsetus odoe (assembly GCA_017165825.1). Lineage (NCBI taxonomy): Eukaryota > Metazoa > Chordata > Actinopteri > Characiformes > Hepsetidae > Hepsetus > Hepsetus odoe. Next base: position 9,551,777 of record CM029393.1, read on the forward strand.
GGTGAGGAGTGAGCATCAAGTCCGAAACAGTTATTTACATTTACGGCATTTGGTCCAGAATGACTTCCAATTCTTGATTACAACCCCTGGAGCATTCTGGCTCCTACCACTAGACCAAGAACAGATAGATGATAACAAATAGAGGAGTGTTAGGTGTTAGGCGAGGAGCTGAGTGGTGGTGGTCTAGTGGTAGGCTACTCGGCTACGGCCCAAGAGGTCCCAGGTTTGAATCCAACCTCCAGCACTTCCATCCAAAGGGGACTGTCGCTGTAATCAGGAACTGGAAGTCGCTACATGCTGTAAATGAAGGTAGAGAGTGACACCCTGCTCTGATAGCTTGTTCCACCATCGAGCACCGAGAATGAGAGTCTGAGATCTTGTGTAAAGTGATGCTGATGCCAAATAAATATTCCTTCTTCTTCATACTGTAGTGGCTGAGAAAGGGCATACGCCTGTATGATCGAATTCAAGTAAACGTCAACCGATGCCAAGTTTAACATCAGGCAGATACTGCTACTCTCCTGCTTTCCTTACCACAATCTTCCAGATTCTAACTGGTGTGGTTTCCTAGCCACCCTACAACGTGGACTATTCGTAAACTGCCTAAAACAATCAGAGTGGGTGGCAGAAAGCTCCTGCCGATTATTTTTAGCAGAGCCTGTGGCTCAAGCAACCAGCAGCTGCGCCAAAAACAGTTGATGACTACTTAGGAAGCAAAGAGCTTGAGCTCCTCAATCACTGTCACTCTGGACTTCCAATTGACCAAGAGCATGAGGGACTCTCAAACCCTGCAAACTTTTCTTGACAGAACATAGAAGTTCTGTAACACCTTTTTGCACAGAAAGCAAGACATCCAAGGTATATAATGCTCTAAATAGAAGTCAAAAAGTTTGTGTGGAAGGCTACAGTAAAACTAGTTCAAATCATTTTAAATGGAGGATTCTTCACAGTAGTGCTTTTCAACCTAAAGTAATGGTTCTCATCTCAATCTTCTTCCCAAGGACCCCAGACTTTGTTTTTGCTCCAACTCAACATACAATAGGGGTTCAGAAAAAGACAACCTGTGGGCCCTTGAGAACCAAGCTGAGAAACACTGCTTTTGAGAACCTGTAAAGGAGAATAGAGAGGTAGTGCCTGTGTATAATTCCTTCACATGTTTGTTGGAGGAACCCTTGAATTTGGTACAGACTTTTTGCAGCACACAGCGAGACGCAACGAAATTCAACCTCTGCTTTTTAGCCATACACACAGCAGGGGGCGGTGGCTATTTAAAGCGCCCGGGGAGCAGTGATGGGGATGGTACCTTGCTCAAGGGTACCTCAGGGCAACCTACTGGTCTGGGATTCGAACCCATGACTCAGATGTTTTCATGGTAACGCTGGAATCTAAATGAATGAAGGTCATTAAGTGTAAACAGACAGTGAAATAATGCAAAATAAGGTTGTGGGTCTGCATGGCTGTAAGGTAAATAGTGAAAATTACCCGAACGTTCCCCTCTGAGCTGAGCTGCTTTCGAGGTTTATCTGGTTCGGCTCGTGTTCCATCAGGGTAGGCATGCATGTAGAAACACTTTCCTCCAAACGGACACGTGCCCCTCCCCTGGTCAAAGTATTTGCAGGGCTTCTTGCTGCAGAACATATTCAGTTTATAAAAGCGTGTATAGATGAGTAGTGTACTATTAAATGTGAACAAGAAATTCAAAGTGTTTACAAGAAAACATAATAAATATGATCAGGTCTGGTGGGACAGATGATGCTATGACATAAAACTACATCTTTCAAATCTGATAGGTACATGCAAGTTGATTTAAGACAAAATAATATACAAAGAAAACGTTTCCCCATCCCTCATTTTTCCATCCTTTTTTTCCCATGAGTGGTTTTGGATGGTACCTGAAATAACTAAACAGCTGGGATGCTGATGTCAGGTTCAGCTAAACTCCGGTTCTTAAGCAAAGATAACTGTGATTTATTTAGAGGCTCATCTGGATCAAAAGCACTGCACTGCGGGGAAGCAAACAGCAGACTTCTAAAGGCAGGACTGGTGGTTGACCTTTGGGTTTCTATTTAAGTGGGTGTATAATGACCATGTTGCTTTCATCTCACTGTACAAGGGTGTAACTAAACAAGACCACTAAGGACCATTTCCATTTTGAACATTAAGTGTTGCTTTCTAAGACTGGACCCTGTTACCATGCAGATCTGCTGACACCAACGTGGTTGCTTCTCACCTGACCCCAGATTTAAACTCCTCAATGAGACGGTTCTTCTCATCCTGATCTTCCACCCAGTAGATACTGGGAATAACAAACTCTGACACCACCCGACATTCTGGACAAGACCTGCAACATAAAGCCCCGTTTTGGTAAGTATAAAAATGTCAAAAGCAAAAAACGAGGGTTCAACACTTTGGGGAAAATATCCCATTGTGAATTTTTACTACTATTTTGACTGCAGTTCAAAAGCTATTTTTTTCTTTGCCAAATTTTTCAGCCAAAATTTCTGGTTTGGGCATCTAAATGTAAAAAAAAAAGTTCTAAATATAGAGTGCCAGACTTCTGACTTATCTGATTAATATATTATCAAAAATACCTCATTTTGAACTTACGAGAGAATGTGGAATATAATGTAGTGCAGCCCTACTGATCTGTGATAGTGATTGCTTTGATTTTAAATGAAAAAGATAAGATTAAAAAAAGATTTATTCTTCAGCTGAAGCAAAAAACCATGTGCAATAGCAGTGTGTCCCAGCCCTGGTCCTGGAGGGCACCTGCACATTGATAGTTATGGAGGAGCTGATTAGCTGGATCAATATTTTCCACTGCTCTGGTTCCCGTGCCGGTTCCCAAATTTGGAACCAGTGCAGGCTTTTCCACAGAAAAAAAATTGGTGCCGGTGCCCTAAAACAAGCACCGAACCGGCCCCTAAACCTGGCTGGTCTATTAGCGAGAACCCGTGACGCCACGAGTGGTGGGCGGAGTGCTAAGTAGCTTTAGAAGAGAAAATGGAGGAGAGCCAAAGTCTGCTAACGTGGAGCACGGGAAGAAATTAAAGCTCTTTTAGCAATATGGACGTCCACAGAGATTCAGCCAAAATTGGAAAGTGCACTGAGAAAGAAGAAAGTGTGAAGAAACTAATTTCGTGATTTCATCTTGCATGTAATCGTTGTGTATGTCGATCTCTTTCAACGGTAATAACACGCTGAATAAGCTGCCTTTGGATACGGACATAAATCCTCCAAGTCTGGAGAATAACCAGCAACACAAAGGGAGTTTGGCCATGTTTGTTTCTGTTTAGTGGGCGTGGCCGCGACGCATTATCATGCGGCTCCCGCTGAGCTCCTGTCTAGTGTAAATGCGGACCGGTTCTCGGTTGGTTCTGGCTGGTTCCCTGGCCGAGCACCAGAGCCGGCACTTGGCTCCGGCACCAGTGTAGTGGAAAAGGGGTATATGTGGGACAGCTAGGACCACATCAAGAGAGCTGGTTAGAGGGCGCTGTACCAACAATGTTTTAGACAAAACAAAGTTCAGCAAATGATCAAATTCTGTCTTTTGTTTCTCATTTTCTTTGGGTTTTGTTTGCTATCTATTGATAATGTCATCTAGCCCTTAAAGAACTTCGTAACCATTAGGCCAATTTTATCAGGGCCAGCTTACTCACTTGATGATCTTGTTCTCAAACTGCTTGGCGCAGCGCCACTGCCGGATACAGCTCAAGCAGTAGGTGTGGCAGCAGCTGGACAGGATGCCAAAGCGCCGCTCGGATAGAGACGCCTTCTCATACACCACCTCCATGCAGATGCTGCACATCTTGTCCTGGCTATGCTGCACAGCAAAGGCCTTCTCCATGTCCATCTCAAAGGCCATCATGCACATCTGTGGAGTAAGAACTCTGAAAATCACCTTCCTTTTCACAGATCCTTGACGTACATCATGTGAGACTTACGTGGTACTTACACAAAAGAGATCATTCCTACAGAAGATACAAAGCATCTCAAGAGTGAAAGTTATTAGGTGCATAGCTTTTAACAGGTTAGATGTAACTCTTTACAGTCCAACATAAATTACAGATTTTTTAACTTGAACAGGACTGTGAGAACTTTACACTCAAATCTGAAAACTTCCAGCTTGTATCTCCAGGTTTAACTCATATCACACTGAACACTGTGCTTCATAGGGTGTGAACTAGTTTTAACGTATGTATTTTTATCCGCCTCAGTCAGTTAATGCCTTAGAAAACTCATAAGAGATCATCCATATCATCAACCTGCTAAATCCAGTAAATCAGAAACAGGTTTCTTCACTTACCTTCTCATGTGCTGCCCTCTGCTCTGGGTCATGTGGATGCAAAACCTGCAACCGACAAATCTCACACATGTCTCCATGGAGATATGGGCAGGTGTTGCCATAGTGACACTGACCAGCAGCAGCATAAGGGCAGAGCTGTGGCTGGTGGGACACATCGGGGAAAGGACTGGCTGTGGCGGAACTCTCCAGCCCTGAACGGATGGCATCCAGATAAGTATGAGGTTTGGCCTGGGAACTGTCTCTGTAGTCCCAGCAATCCAGAACTTCAGCACTTTCTCCACTGTAAGGCTGGGCTCTACTGTCACTGGCTAAAGCTGAAGGAACAGAAAAGGATCAGAACGAAAGGTCAAAAAATAATTCACCAATTCTATGGCCGCACGTACAGAAACGAGGCCCTATTTCGACCCAACAACAATTACGTGCTGTGAGCATAACAGATGTTCAGTGGGACATTGCAATGATCCAAAACACAGAACATTTTGATTAGGAGGAATGATTTTCAATATAATCCCCTAAAACCACACTTCTTCATGCACTCTAAAAGGCAATCCCACACAGGGTGTAATTTATTTGAGAATAATTTATGGTTTTATGATGTGACTTTCATACCTCTGTCTCTCAACACTAATGCTTTCTTAGTGTTTCTGCCTGTACTTGGTGGAGGTCCTGGTCCTGGGATGGATGCTCCTGCACTACTGGCTCTGTTGGTGTGGTCCGCTGGTGGACCAGCTCCTCGCCCGCTTGGTTTAATGTGGTCATATCTGAAGCAAAGATAAAAAGGATGCTCTTATAGAATATATAATAACAAAACTACAATACACATCACAAACTGTTTCAATTTTCTTTTATCGAACATGCAAAAGATAAAAAAAGCCATTCTTACCTGCATCGGTCACCATAAGCGCACACACCTCTCTGGTAAAATTTACATATTGTTGAAGGCTTGCTGGTCGCCGGATCATGCGAGAACATACATCTGTTACCTTCTCGACAAACGCCATGAATGAAGTATCTACACAGAGGGATAAAGAAAAGGAAATGAAAATGCATACACAATCAGATCACTTTTAAAAAAACGGTTTTCTGGCCAAAGCAGCCACGTCTTTAAGGTCACTTCAGGAACACTTCTCCAGGCTTCTTGATGGACTTTTCTGTGGACTTTGACTGTTTTGTTTTCCGTTCACTGCTGAGACGATCCCACACTGTCTCTGAAACTGCTCAGCTACAGGGACTGTACTGAAAATGAGAGACAAAAACTACAGGAAGCCTGGAGAGCTGTTCCTTAATGTATTAAAACTATGAGACAGTCTGGATTTAGTTGAAAATACAAAAAATTAGTACATTTTAAAGAGACAGAGTCCTGTTTAGTGTTGTATTCACACTTTTTGACTTTACTGGATTCTTCTCCAACCTGTACCTGACCTTTCCAAAAAATTACTATCATGACATTTCTTCAATATTTCTTGGTCCACCCCTGTATCAATATCGCGATGAATCCGTAACAAAAAGCTGCATCGTCCAGCTCACATGATCAGGGCTAATGCTAAGCTTTAGTGATTTTATTAGCACAGATTCAACACTTTATGCAGTAAAGCAGAGCAGGACTGAATAATCTGTCGTCCGGTTTAAACCCCCTGATTCCTGATGTTACAGAAGCGGTGTGGATGTTGGGAGCGATGCTGTGGAGTTTAAACTCAGTTTCTGGGGCTGAGAGAAGAGTCGTGAATGAAAGTTTCAACTTCAGGTAAACAAACGCCTGAATACACGCAGCTAGCCCAGTTAGCAGGGATGCTAACGCCGCAACATTTCACGTCAAAGTCAACGGAGACACCCAGACAGAGCCGCCCGGTTCTGCCTTTCTTCACCCTCCACCCCGCCAGGATAGTTATCCGCCCGTTTTACCTGCAAGTGACTTGTTTTGTGGACATCTTTCTTCCCTCATTCGCGCAGTTTTTATTTTGATTCCCGGCCCCCTTTTACTTTTCCTTTATGTGCAACTTTCAAATCCGTCCGACTGTTCAACAGCGAACAGCCGCTTAATTGGTTCCGCACTGCAGATTAAAAAACAAGCACAGATTCTAAAACCACTTCCTGAGCATGGACTACAAATAAAAGACAAAAAGGATAAAATAATTTACAAGCCAGAAACAATTACAAATGTAGAAGGAACGTGAACAATCTAAAATTATAAATTAAATCATAAGTATAAATTATGAAAAAGTGTATACGAATTCAAATTAAAATACAAATTTTAAGAAAAATTAATAAAATGCAATTAAAAATTGAGAAGACAAATACAAGCAGAGATTGTACAGAAACATGAATACATTACAAATACAGATTTAAATAAAATAGACAAAATACAAAGAACACTGAAGATTTGGAAGAAAACTGTAATTCAATTCTAGAAAAAGGGGGATATTTTGTGTACTTTTTGAAAACAAGTGGACAAAACGTTTACAAATTTAGCTGGAAAGTGTATTTTGAAGTATTTTGAAGAAGTGTATAAAGTATATAAGTGTGCATAAACAACAATACATATAGATAAAAAAGGACAAAATACAATTACAAACGTAAAATGTAAAAAAGAACTAAAAACATAGAAGAAAATTAGAAAAAATTTAGAAGAAATGTATAAATTACCAATTTAGAAAAGGCATGCCATTTATTTTAAAATTAGCAACATTTCTATTCATTTAAAAGCACAGAAAAGTGAAAGTGACAACAGAAGAAAAGTGGATGAGATACTGTAATGTTAGTTTTTTCTAAGGAGCTCAGTTTGCACATCATTGAAAAGGCAGCTGCACAAATTCACATTTAAAACCGTTTTTACTTTTTTGTGATTCATATTTGTGTTTTATATTTCTCTCCGTACATGTTTAAAGTATTAATGTAATTGTTATTATTATTAATTTAATACTCATTATCATTAAATGTAAATTCTTTCAATTAAAAGGTTAAAGGTGATTTAATAGACGTTTTACTATGTTGCAGAAAAATCTTTTTTTTTTTTACGCCAATTAAAACTTTTAACCAATCACCCTTCCCTAGAAGGGTTGTCTGTAAGCCACGCCCCCTGTTAAAGGCTAGCACTACTATTGGTTAGTGTATTACGGCCAACATGATAGTAACCAATCGTAGCAGACGGGGCGTGGCTTCCCGCACTAGAAGGGAGAGGTGTAAACATTACGAGCGCTATAATGGACCAAACCGTGATCCGGTTCAGACATTGTGGGAGAGATATCTACACGTTTTCGGATCCAGACGACACGTTACCGCGGAACCGAGCTGGAAAAAGGCTGTGTCCGGTGTGTGCGGAGCCGCCGGGGCTGGGGCTGCTGGACGCTCCGGTCGCGGTTCGCTGTCCGGTGAGAAGCGGACACGGAGCCCCGCGCTGCTTCCTGCTGGGAGCCGCCGGCGGAGCACAACTCCTCGGGTGGGTTTACTTTAACACAGACCGGTTTAACATCTTTTTATTCTCAAAGCCCCTTAAACTTTACCCCAAATACCCCCCCCAACTTTACTCTCAAACCACACCCCCCTATACTCTACCCTCAAACCACACCCCCCTATACTCTACCCTCAAACCACACCCCCCTATACTCTACCCTCAAACCACACCCCCCTATACTCTACCCTCAAACCACACCCCCCTATACTCTACCCTCAAACCACACCCCCCTATACTCTACCCTCAAACCACACCCCCCTATACTCTACCCTCAAACCACACCCCCCTATACTCTACCCTCAAACCACACCCCCCTATACTCTACCCTCAAACCACACCCCCCTATACTCTACCCTCAAACCACACCCCCCTATACTCTACCCTCAAACCACACCCCCCTATACTCTACCCTCAAACCACACCCCCCTATACTCTACCCTCAAACCACACCCCCCTATACTCTACCCTCAAACCACACCCCCCTATACTCTACCCTCAAACCACACCCCCCTATACTTTACCCTCAAACCACACCACCCCTCCCCTAAATAGAATAGAATAATCTTTTATTATCCCACGAATGGGAAATTCGGGTGTTGCAGGGCTCTTTATCAAGAAAGACCGAAAGAATATAGAAAAATATATTAAAAGAAAAAATATAAAGCACGAGGACATCCATATACAAGAGCTGTACATGAGCTACATATACATATTTACAACTTTAACATAAACTTTACCCTTCTCAAGTTTACCCCCCAAACCTTACACCCCCAAGGTACTGTAACCATCACTGCTCCCCGGGTGCTGGACGTGGCCGCCCTGCTGCACAGCGTGTGTGGGTTAAGTACAGAGGATGAATTTTGTTGTGGTTCTCTTTGTGAATCCCCAAAATTTATCCCAAAACTTTACACCCCTAAATTTACCTCCTAAACCTTACCTTCCCAAATCATTACCCCTCAGAAATCACCCCAACTTTACCCCTAAACTTTACCCCCAAAGCTTTATTTATTTTAAATGAAATGTAAAGGGAACAGTGAGAGGAGGCCGCAGGGACAAGGTTAAGGTTGGGTGAAATTCTTAAACGTCAGACCGGACTGTGGTGCAAGCCAGCAGGAAGAGTCCCTGAAGTCTGACGTGTGAGGAAAACGAGAGATGATGAGTGTGGGAGGGAGCGGCAGTTCACGTTAAACAGGAAGTCCACACGGCTGGAAGCCGACGGCAATAAACGATTTCAGCCAGTTTTGCACTAATTCTGGTTCCTCTCTTCAGAGAACGACATGACTCGGAGCTGCACGTCGGACTCTCAGACTCAAAAGGTGAACGGCCTTCTCCCTGCACTTTTCCCTTTGTTTACCTGTTTGTCTCTTTTTAAAACCAGAATTATTTTATTCAGGTGTGGTCTACAACTACACGCTGTCAGGTGTGCGGAGGGACACACACGGCTGGGGACAGTGTGTCTGTATACCCCTGGTTCCCCCTTGGAGGGAACACCTGATAGATGCCTGGGATAAGGAGCTGGACCTGTTTTCCTCGCTCCCAGCTTGGGTGCCGGAAAGGTATGTGAAGTGTGTGAAGATAAAGTGAAAGTGACTGTTTTTCATCATGAAACACCACATACGTCCTCCTTATTTAACCCACACACACCGTGCAGCAGGGGGCAGCTATATCCAACGCTCAGGGAGCAGTGATAGGGACGGTACCTTGCTCGAGGTTACCACAGGGCAGCCTACTGGTCAGGGATGCGAACCCAGGACCGATTGATCCTGGGCCTTGTCCCAAACCACTAGGCCACCGCTGCTGTTTAGATCTGCAAGTTAGTTACACTGTTCAATAGTATATTGTATGTTGCTGCACTCTGTCTTATTTAATTGTTTTACGTTGTAATTTCTGTTATTTTGCACTCCCAATGCAATGGCAGATGTTAATCCTGATGTTCTTGCTTTGCAGGTTTCAGGAGGAGAGGGAGTTTGGATCGTGCTGTTACGGTTTTGCGCTGACGTTCATAAATCACCTGCGAGCGCTGGACGGGAAAGTGTCTCTTAGCAGGGATGAGTTCACCGGGAATTATGTTTTGCCCAGAATGAAGCACGTCTCGATGTACATCAAGGTGTATGAAGAAGTACTGCAGCATGGCTTTTACATCGCTGACGGATGAGAACCGCAGCACTTCCAGGAAGAACATTTTGAAAGTGAAAGTGACTTCCCTTGTCACTGTGAAACGCAGCAGGGGGCAGCTACTGAAAGCGCCCTGGGAGCAGTGACGGTACCTTGCTCAAGGGTACCTCAGTGCAACCTACTGGTGAGGGAATTGAACCCTCAATTTTCCGATCCGGGGCGACTCCCTCACCACTGGGCCACCGCTGCCCCATTTTAGATTTATTCTTGCATCAGAAACACATTTCGAACATTTATGTCCAAACTCGTATGAAAGTCGGAGAGTGAAACCTCATAGACCGTTAATACAAATAATGTTGTTTAAGGAAAATATTACCTGCAGGAAGGAATATGGCCGTAAATATTAATGAGAAAAGTCCATTTTGGAATCTTCCTGCCGTAAAATCATTATTTCTCATTCGTAAGAGGAAACTGCTGTTCTCTGAGGAAAGCTTCTTTTACTTGCTCTATTCCAACGTTTTAGAACATGCACAGGGTTCTGGATTCCTGCACTGACTCGTTCAATCCATTGTTAATTTTCTTTGGGTTCTCCAGGGCACAGTTCTAAATCTAGAAAAGATTTAATTCAGATTTGTACCCTCTAGGAATTCTGCCAGCCAGCCTTTATTTTTATATATCCATCCATCCATCCATCCATTATCTGCCGCTTGTCCCAAACGGGGTCGCGGGGGAGTGCTGGTGTCCAACCCAGCGCACACAGGGCGAGGACGGGGGACGCACCCTGGACAGGTCGCCAGCCCATCGCAGGGAGGAGCGGGACGGGGACGGTACCTTGCTCAAGGGTACCACAGGGCAACCTATTGGGAAGGGGTTTGAACCCCCAATCCTCTGATCATAGGGCCAACGCCCTAACCACTAGGCCACCGCTGCCCCTATTTTTATATAGATTTAAAAAAAAAAAATGTTTTATTTAAGACTTGAAATTTCTGCTCATGCTCAGCACTGGCTGCAAAAAACCCTTTGCCAACGACCGCATCATTAAAAAAAATCTTGAATAGATTAGTGCAGAGGAATCGACTTCAATGAAAATAGATACAGAACAAAAATAAATAATAAGCCTTTCGATCAAAACCTCTTCTCAGTGATGAATGAATATTACACCCTGTCTGGTGTGTTTTTTGGAAAATGGGAAATGGATTTGATATGTGTCAGGTGACATTTTCTTTTTTTTTAATGGTTTTTATTGTTGCTCTGTGTTGTGGTATTGAAGCCAGACTCCCAGCTTAACTTACATTTACACTCAATCATTTTTAAATATTGTAGTAATTTTTATCCTTGTTTAAGAGCTTAAATGCGCCCAACCATGTCTGAGAGAAACGGTGGATCACTCCCATTCAAATGGCAGAATTAACAATAAAGTAGACTTTGATTTTACCTTTGGAAGCATTAAAGCCTTTTTTTGCAACATTTGTGTTACATTTATGAACATGCTCATTGTTTGGGTCTCTGATTTAGACAACTTTATAATTTAGATTCATCATGAAGAGTCACTTCAACCATCATAATGTTAAAAACAATCATGATAATCGGGGCAACAATGACTGGTGGTTAGAGACTAGGCCCCAGGATCAGAAGGTCATGGCTTCGACTCTCAGACCAGTAGGACGCCCTGAGGTACCCGTGAGCAAGGTACCGTCCCCATCACTGCTGCCCGGGCGCTTTAAATAGCTGCGCCCTGCTGCACGGTGTGTGTGGGTGAAAAGCAGAGGTGTAATCTGCTGTGCTGTGTTTCACAATGACAATATAGTCACTTTCACTTTCATGGCGTAGCCTGCACTGGAGAAAACCAATCAGAATGGGTGAGGGTGAATAAAATTTGGAGAAACACTGAGATGGTGCACATCTATGGAGCTGCAGATCTACATCAAGGACTCGCAGGAAGTGTTAAGAGCTTTTTCAAAAGTTGCTGTGAAAACAGACACTACTGTTCCATAGGTGTAGGGTTTGCTGAAACCTAATAGGCTCGTTACAAATGACCAGTGGACGTCAGACTGTTGAAACACACCTGTTGGTCTCCTTTGTCCCGACACCGGACGGGCAGAATGAAGCAGGGGGGGTGTGGAGAGAAGTCCGAGCTGTCAGCTGCTCCTATGGTCGCCCCTGATGGATAAGAGCGTGATCAAGTTCAGTCACTGCGACAAAGACATCTTCTGCTTCTTCGTCCCAGAGCAATGTCCCGAATGTGGAGTGAGCTTCAGTGGTAGGAGGCTGGAGGAAGCCCCCATCAGCGTCCCCAACCCTTTCTCCAATGGACACAAAGCACCATGTGCCTTCCTTGTCGCTCCAACTGAAGAGAACATCCTCAGGTGAGGCTGAGCGTTTACCCTCGGGTTAAAGTGTTCACAGAAAAGTGAAACAGAAAAATTCACTTTTTTATTTTTGCAGAGAATTTGACGGTGGCTCAGATCTGCACACTGGAGTTACAGACACCAGAGGTATGGATTTCTTGCTTTGAATCTAATTTGCAGAACTTTGCTGTCATTTTGAGACATTTTGTTGATTTATGAAGCTTTTTTACGCTACCCATTACAAATGCAGTAAATATCACTTGCTTTGATTCTAAATTGAAGAACTTTTGTGTCATTTTGTTGAATTTTATCCATTAAAAATGAAACTTTTTACATGAAACCTGTTACAAATACAGTATATTCACTTGCTTTGATTTAAAATTTCATAACTGGGACATTTCGCTTATTCATTAAAAATAAATATTTTTATATGATACATTTATACATACAGTAAATATCACTGCCACCACTTTTATTGTTAAATCTTTCCCTTTCACACCAGTTACCTTTGTCCTAAAATATAACCCTGATCACAATCAGCACAAATTTTTTTGGGGATGAGACGCTTAACAGCTCAAAATCCTCCATCATTCACACCTTCATTAGCTCCAGTGACGTGATGAATATCCACAACGCAGTGGAGGCTCGAGTGCATGTGTTTGACTTTTTCAGGAGTAGTTTATAACTACACCAAGACTGGGGTTCGCAAAGACCATCAAGGCTGGGAGCAGTGCATTAGCATCCCTTTAGTTCAGCCGGACATGTACAACCTCATCAACCAGTGGGATCAATACCTGGAGAAATTTTCTTCAGCTCAAATGTGGGACCCACTTTGGCAAAGGTAGGTCTGGATTTGTGAAGGTGAAGAGATGAATATTCATTTCTGTGGAGATCCGAACAAATCACTCTCTGCCACATCTGTAGTCTTGGGGCAGCGGTGGCCTAGTGTTTAGGGTTGAGGCCACAGAATCAGAAGGTCAGGAGTTCGAATCCCAGTCCAGTAGGTTGCCCTTAGAGCAAGGTACCATCCCCATCACTGCTCCTGGGATGCTTTAAAGCAAGAAGGTACTGGGTTCGATTCTCCGGTGGGACGGACCGGGTCCTTTCTCTGTGGAATGGACATGTTCTCCCCATGTCTTTGAGTTTCCTCCCACCGTCCAAAGGGCTGCACCAAAGGTGGGCTGGAGATGCTAAATTGGCCGTAGGTGAAAGGGTGTGTGTGTGTGTGTGGGTGTGTGTCTGCCCTATGATGGACAGGCAACATGTCCAGTGTGTCCCCGCCTTTCGCCCTATGAGAACTGGGATAGACTCCAGCACCACCTAAAAAGCAGCTAAGAAAATGAGTGAGTGAGTGAGTGAGTGAGTGTAATGTATTTTGCTGCAAAAAATGTTTTGGGAATCAAAAGGTTTTCTTGCATTAATACCAGGCTAATTTATGAACATGGTAATCAACCATAAGCAACAGATGTTGGACATAATTAGGACACGCAAGTCGCTCTGGATAAGAGCATCTGCTAAATGCTGTAAACGTAAATGTTGGAGAAAAATACTCAAAGTCTCAGAAAGCTGTAACACTTTTATTACTGCTGTTCGGTTTATGAAGTTTTACTTCATAAGCTCAGGTGCTGTTAAACCAACGTACACATTTTACCGCTGACGTAATGCAACACCAAGTACCTCATACAGAAGTTCTTCATAGCAGATTAAAGTCATTTAGAAGTGAACTCACGCTGGACAAAAAAACAATTAGTGTGGACGCTGATGAGATCAGACCCACCTGAGAGTTTTTTCTAGGTACTTTATTCTAAATTTCATCCCTTTGGCATCATTTTGAGACATTTAGCTGATTTTCATGGGTCATTTTTGGTGTGATACACGTTACACATATAATAAACATCACTGCTATGACTGAAATCACTTTTATTACAGAACTGTAAATACTTTCAATTATATTTACTGCTTCATTTCAATTATCATTTACTGTTCTTCAGAAACCGTGATGGGCTGGCAACCTGTCCAGGGTGTGTCCCCGTCCTTCGCCCTGTGTGAGCTGGGATGGACTCCAGCAACCCCCCGCGACCCTAATTAGGACAAGTGGCCCAGAAAATGACTGATTGACTGACTGGCCCAGATGACTGACTGACTGATCTTCAGAAAATGCATCAATGGAATAGTCACAAGTGTATTTTGGGATTAAATGCTTTTTCGTACTTTAACGTGAGGGACATCACAGAATTAAAGAATATAACCCAAAAAATAAAAATAAATCCAGTGTCCAATATCGTGTCATATATTTGAACCGCTGTAATTATACCATAATAAAAGTATTTGTTTTTTAAAGCTTCTAAAGCAGACATGTTTAGTTTACCCATCCTTTTTTTTTTATTCATGGCAGCAAAACAAACTGATCAGCTGCTTCTTTTCCCCCATCCTCTGCAGCTTTAACGAGGAGAGCCACAACTGCTACAACTACACCCTGATGTTCATAAACTGCGTCCTGGCCACCCAATCGAAACGAGCCCTCAGCAAAGATGACTTTACACAGACTTTCGTTCAGCCACGTCTCAAACGAGCATCCAAGTACGGCATGCTGTGCCGAGAAATTTCTCAGAACCATTTCTTCATCGTAGACAGTCCAAAGAGGAACTTGCTGGAAGTAAGCGATGAAGAAAGCGGGAAGAGCAAGAGCTGAACCGGTGCTCCAGATCTAAAAATGCTGGGTTTAAGATGATTTCAATTTTGTGCTAAATGATAAACATACCATTCAATTTGCTGTCCAGGAACGTTACTGTTAGATCTACTGTTAAGGAACGCTGATGTCAGAACCACTGTTAGGGAAAACTATATCTGGATCTCCAGTAAGGAAGTGCTTTGAATCTCCTTTTAGAGATATACTTGGATATACTCTTCCCTTGTGTAGCGACATGCTCATTAAATGTGCATTGTAAACTACTCTTGTCTTTGCTCCTCATCACTGAGAAACAGCCTCACAGCATTGTCCAAGGCCACACCCTGTCTAATTAGATTTGGTCACTTGACCACTATCACTTTACTCATTGTCTCCTTGAGGTAAATCCTTTAACTCTATATAAAAAAGGGAAATGCATTCAATAAATACATGTTGAATGTTTATTAACATCCAAACAGAATCTGTACAGAACCAGTCCAAAATTTCTTAACCCTAAATTTCATCCTGTTCCGTTCGTTCACGTGAAGAGATCCACCTGCTTACAATAAGCTCCTGTAACAAAACACCCCCCAAACAGAAAGACGGGTGTCAGAAAGACAGATAGGTGAAAAATAAATATTTTAATGAAACCTAGAGGCAAAGGAAATGTCTGACCTGAACTTTAACCCTTTTCAAGACGTCTGGCGTTGAAAGTTCATCTTTTGTCAAATCTGAAGGCATGATTACATAACACAGCATCAGCTCCTGCATAGAAACCACAGAGAACATCTGTAAAACACATCATTGTCATAATGCATGTTTAGTCAGAGTTGTGGGTTGACGAGGGGGGTCTTACCTTTGAGACATTACCTGTGATTCTACACAGGGCAGCGAAAGACCTCCAGCTAAACGGCCTTAGTTCAGCACCTTGGAATGAGTCTTGCACCCTCTCCACCACGACGGAGTAGCTGCACATAAACCGCAGAAACAATTGAAACCGTTTCACAAGAATGAGGATTATTAATCAATAAAGAAGCTCTGTTAGAAAGAAACTCCAGGATGTTTAAAGCTGATCTGTCATAAATCAAATTACAGCTATTTTTCATAGATGTGGATTTGTTTGGACTACACAGATTGACATTTTAAAGTAACCTTTTCTCTCTCTCTAACTTACATAGAATTTTTCATTAAATCACAGCTTCATAAAATAATGCAGCGATGCACATTAGAAAAACGACGGCCTCTTATTTACCTTGCATGGTAAAATGGTGGCCCTTTACGATACAGCACTGGTGAAGAAAACAAAACATGAGAAAACACAACCACAGGAACAAAAAGACGTAACACGACGCCCCTCCAGACACGAGAATCGTGTGTCCAAAGTGTGTCGGCCTAGAAGCAACGGTTTCAGTCTCGTGCTCTCCAAGTTCCCTCCCAAGGGTCAGTTTCCTGGCCTTGACAGTAAGACAGTAGGTGAGCAGGTAAGGGGATCAAGGAAAGCAATGCTTAATCCATCTGAATTATTCACCTGTCATCCTCCAGTGCTACTTAAACCAATCGGAAATTCTCCCTCATTGATTGCAATCAGGTTCAACATTAAGAAACAATCGCACCTACGATGACAAGCGTGTCCCAATTTGAGGTGTCTTTCCGACCTGTTAAATTTAGCAGACGTTCAAGTTAATCAGGATCCTTTCCTCAGATTTGTCTGTACTGACAGTTCAGATTCCCTGAGCAACCCTGACAAACGTCTTTCAAATTACAATTTTTATGAGCCCAACTCGAGGTCTAGCTCCGTCACAGTTCAGCGTCGGTCATTAATGTGAACCCAACTTCCCGACAGATACGATATGTTTAATATTTACACATTTTTGCCCAACTGTTTATGTTATAACAGCAGTTACGTTGAAAGATGCAACACATTGGGATTTTGCAAATTATGCAAGTATATTCATTAAAATATTCTTACATAAATCTGTCCCATACTTTATCCCAGGCTTGGGGACCCATCCTTTACTGCGGAAATAGTGGTAAGCTGCATAGGTGGCCTCAAAGTTAGGCTGCACTTCACAGAACATTTGCCAAAGTTGAAGCACTGACAGGGGTTCCTGAAAAAAGAACAGTAATTCATGAAGTTTTGCCAACTTGAACAGATTTCTGACAAAGCCTGTCCATCATCTACGTGGCAGGAGGAAAAGCTTACCCTGTCGTAGTAAACGGATAAACAGCCCAGTGCATAAACCAGGAAGAATGCCTGCAACGCAAAAAAGGCACAAGAGGTGAAGGAGTTATTTTTCAAATTAAAAAACGAATGTTTTCTCTGTTGGTTTGTGTGGGTGGGAATACGGTCACTTTGGGATTTCCATGAATTACACTGACAAAGGTTCAAACGGACCATAGCTTTCCAGGCTCGTTCCCAATCAGTTAACACCACTTCTTTTCACTGGAAGCTAAAAACTACAACAGGGATGGCAGATAACAAGTTGCACACATTCATTTCCACTGTCTTTTGTGACCCTCTGACTGCACTCCTGGGTACGTACTGGCTGTAATGAATTGGGCTTATTCAGATTAATCAGCTTGAATATTAAAGCCAGTGTGTTTTTTCCCTAAAAGGAGGCTTGTTTTAATATTACCGTTTGAAGGAAGGGGGCACAGAGGAGCCACAGCTGAACATTTTCACAGCCTCGTCAACTGTTTGCACTGGCTCGAAGTGTAAAATGACCTCAATCAAATCCAGCTGTGATAATAAGGCTTAACTGAAGAATTTCTCATGTCCCCACCTCGACCAGAAAACAAATCAGCCTATTAGTGGCAGGTCCCTGTAACAGCAGTGCTGCAGGGGCCTGTGACAAGATGCAGCTGTACATGATGGATATATATTAAAGCCACAGAATCGTGTATGTTTGTTTTAGTCCAGATTCTGCTTTACCTCTTCATAACCGAGCTGTAGGTGCTCCATCATGTTAAAAGGGTTGATTCTGCAAACCAAACGAACTGTCCTGACCTTGAACACATAAGAATTCAACAATTACTGCATGCGATACAAATGGATTCCACACAAATGATATACTTCACACGGGGAAATGTGTGATCATCTGACGATAACAAAAAAGCTCCATATTTATTCTGTACAAGTTTTTAAACATATAATTGTTATTTATAAATAAAATAAATAAATAAAAGGATTATTAATTGCACTAAAATAAAAAAGGAAAATACAGCACTGTGCAGAAGTCCTGAGCTGCTCACTTCTTCATATTTTGCTTCAAATGAGCCAGAATTTTTTTTTTTTTTAATGTTGAGGAACAGTTCTCCAGATCTTCCTGAAGGACAGTGTTGTTGTCTCTCATTTTCAGTCCAGTCTCTGTACCTGAGCAGTTTGATAGTTTTGTGTTGGTTAATCCACACAGTGATCTACATCTGAACCTTCAACCAGAACAAAGTGTCTAACTCGAAGCAGTGAACTGAACACTAACATTTGTTCTTTCATGTCATCTATTATGCCAAACAAATCTTTCACCGGAATAAAATTATAATTGCACCAACAAAGTGATTTCCAAATAATTGATAAAGAAACGAGGGGCAGCTCAAGACTTTTGCACAGTCCACTGCATTAGCTGGTTGGACATTATAGCATTAAAACATTAAACCATCTTTTAAATTACTAGGGTTTTTGCTAGCACTGAAAAGGTTTAAGGTAATGAGTTGTTTGTATGCGATTGCACGGATGCAAGTAGTTACAATGGTATCAAAGGTGGTTGCTAGGCCCGTACAAGATTGCTGCTAAAATGTCACAATGTTATTCTAAATGGTTTCTAGAGTACTGATATGTGGTCAGTGCAGTAACTGAGGTTGCTCTGCTATTTTTAGGGGTTAGCAGTCAGATGTTTTGAAAGTTGCTGAGAAATAAGAATGCGACTGCTATGGTTTCCCAAGTGGTTGCTAGGTATTTGCTATTGCTTTTATTAAGGCAACTAAATAGCTAGCCTTCAAAGGAGAAGTTCCCATTCACTCTTTCACCACGCTGGTTCCTTGTGTTATGTTTGTAACTATTTACATCTGAGAAGTCATCCTCAATAGGATCTCCACTGTCATCTTGACATGGTTCTTCAACCAGAACATGTCCAAACGCTAAAGCAGGACCACGGTCTTCAGTGCCAGACAGAATACTCGTTATCTGGCTTTCATCCAGGTGACATCCACAGTGAATGATCCAGTCGTCGTGCCTTTTGCACTTGATCTGGGCCAGTGCATTCATATTCACAAGCTCAGGTTCTTGAGGATAGAGTTCAGCTAGAGGATCATACAGAGGATCACCTTGTCTGCGGGGTTTTTTAGCCTCATGGTATACTGAGTCCTTTCCTTCATCAACTAGGCTTGCACCACCTGACTCAGAGTGCATCGGTGGATCTGGACTTTTCTGCTCTGTAGACGGAGCCTGAAATTCTCCCAACTCCTGATTTTCCTGATGGTTAACTTGCTCGTCATGTTCTTCTCTAGGATTTAGTTCAACTGGAGCTGTAAGCTTCTGCAGTACTTGATTGACAACCTCTTCATCTAATTCTTGTGCTAAGAGAGCAGAGTGGGCCCATTTGAGATGCTTCTGGTATCTATTACAAAAGAAAGTCAGTTAGTTTATTTAACAGTTGACAAAAAGACGAGGTAATGTTTGAAGGAGCTACTGACACAATAGTTGGAACGGTTAGACTACATAACAGATTAATTATCCACCATGACAACACTTTTTCTTTTCTTTACTCCTATATTCATCATTTTTTGAAGATAGATATGATGCAAAAACAGTACAACCCAATAATACAAAGTGTTAAAACTACTTACGTTGACAAGGTGATCACTGGTAAACATTTGTCACCTATGTCTAGACACAAAGAAGAAGAAGAAGAAGAAGAAGAAGAAGAAAAAAGTGTAAAGTGCTAAAATGCAATTTGAATACAAGATATAGACTTGAAGCACCATAAAGTTCACACAAATACCCACATTCCCATCGTTCCGCAATACTGTGCTCCGGTCTGCTTCTGGACAGAATTCCCTTTCCAAAATACCCCTGAAAATGACACACATAAAAAGAATCACTTTCATATAATAGGACATTATATAATTATATAATAAATAATTATTTATATGATATATATATATATAAACTATAGATATAACTGCTAATTACTTTTTATGAAGGAAGTCAGTTCTAAACCAAAATAATCAGGAAGACATTTACTGAATTTATAAAAGAAAGGCAAGCCTACCTCTCCGTACAGAGCCTGAATATGCTCAGGGTCTCTGACGAGAACATGCTGGTTAATCACTTCAGCTCTGAATACGAGGCTCCTGTGAGGCTGGGACGGCTCTTTGCTGAACGGAATGGGCAACGGACTCTCAAACGATTCATAAACTTTTGGCCTTCGTTTTGGAGCCTGGAACACCGCTTCCATTTCTGTCGGGTGGTTCAACGAGCGGAAAACAAAACATGACCGTTTGTTTTATACTGATTGAGAACCAAATTTGCTTCTTATCTATCGCGGGCACGCCACCTGCTACAAGACAAGACTTTTGCACCCTACCACTAGACCACCACCACCCCACTCCCTCCATTCACCCAGAGTGAAATACATTGCCTAATAAGGGTCAAAGGTCAGGTTCTCAAACGGTGCTAGAGATCAAACAGAACCAGAATCGAAGCCACAACCTTTTTGTCTGCAGCTGATTATCCAAACCTATACTATTAACCTCTAGGCTCCCTCCAAACCACCTGTGGCTGAATACAATCAAATCCACAGCAATGTTCCAACATCTATTGCTCTCAATAGGTGTTACTGCAACCTCTTCCCCCAACTGACACCTTTAAAACTGGAACAAACTAAATGTGCAAAACTTTGGATGTTGGTTTTTGGCTTCACATACACTAAAGACCAACTGTTTGGAAAGTAAAACTATCAGGGATGTTCTGAGATCATACAGGCACAGACCGATGTTGGTATTTGACTGAGATTCCAGACTAAATATTTAAAGTTCTGGTGATGCTGGATTATTTTTGGTCAAATCATCTCAATTTACCTCATTTTTCCAAACTTATAGAAAGTCATAGTTAAGTTTAATTTTTCTAAAACATGTAGATGAATTTCCAGTTTCTGCATAAATAATAAACAGATGTTTGTGCAGATATGAACATGAAAAACACTGGATACCGGCCTCTGCCCACCAATCCCACATCAGTGCTTCCCTGGAAAAAATACAATAAAAATCCCCTTCTGTTGATTCTCAACACACTGGACCAGATTAGACATCAATATCTGGGGTATTTATAAAAGAAAACACAAATTGAAATACCTTAAAGGATCTTACTGCACACCAACAGCCTAAATAGGCGCCCTAACCTTTCAGAAAACTAAAGTAGGAAATATCAGATGAGCTGAATCAAATGATTAACTCAGATGATGCTTTTCTCACTGAACTTTCTTCAGACGAGTAGGTTCGCGACAGCGACCAGTGAGATGCTTCAAACGGATCATTGTCGGATTTAAATCGTATAATTCCTTCAGATTCCTTAAATAAAGCACTATTTTACAGTTTAAATGGGCGATTTTAGCCTCAGAAAGTTGCTACATAGCACGCTAGGCTAACCTGCAGTCGCGGTGTCACAGCGAAAACAGCCCGTGGAGGTTCAGCGCGGAGTGTTTTTGGTTCCTACTTATCTGAGCGATAGACGGTGATCAGATGATCCGATTTAACATTAATGTAATGAATACACGTTCCGAGTAGGGCTGGGTGATATACAAACATGTTATCATACCCTGATTTATATCTTGGTGCTTTGATCAGTTTAAACACACACACACACACACACACACACACACACGGACGGATGGAAGGATGGATGGATTGAGAGACAGATAGACAGATAGATAGACAGAAAGACAGACAGGTAGATGGGATGACTGTAGGGATTTATGTGGAATAGTGAGTTAAATGAAAAAAGGATAATCATATTTTATATTTCATATTCATAAACCATATTTATTTCAGCCAAATCAGAAACAGTACAGCATTAAAGCACAAATCCATCTCTATCTATCTATCTATCTATCTATCTATCTATCTATCTATCTATCTATCTATCTATCTGTCTGTCTGTCTGTCTGTCTGTCTCTCTATCTCTCTCTCTCTCTCTATCTATAACAGAGTGTTTAAGTGGTTTAAACTCTACAAACATGAAGGTGTTAGATCAGCCAGTAGAGGGTATTCTCTCCCAGGCTGTCAGTCTTTACTGAAGCATGATGATCGCGTGTGTGTGTGTGTGTGTGTGTGTGTGTGTAAAGCTTAGTTAAAGGAAATAATACGTTTTTCAGATAATACGTTTGCAACGTTTGCAACAGGTCTGATCCTACACTTCAGTTTTATGGTGGACAATTTATATTTATTTATTAGCATAATTGATACTTTATACAGTATAAAAATGAGAAATCATCTGCTTCAGCTGATCATTTATACACAAAATGCTGAAATTACTTTGTAAAATTGAGATAAAAAAATTGGTTTTAAAAATTGAGTAAAATTGAGAAAAAAATATGTTATTTATTTTTAATAAGCTGTACTACTAAGCTAATTATAAACTTACCAAATTCTGGACTGTCCAAAAGCTACTGTCTGGAGCACTGTTCCTCAACAAAAAATTAAAATATAAGACAGTCTGATTCTGAAATAATAAAATTCAGCCTGAAATAATGAAAGGTGGGTCAGTTCTGTACATGAGCTCTGAACTTCAACCTGCTTGAAATGAAAAGAAGCCAAACACGTCTCGGAATGTATATTTAACGTATTTTAGTTCATTTATTCACATCATTATTATAACAGCCAACAGCTGCTACATATGAGTGCATGTGTGTGATGGAGAAAATCAAAAGAACAAATCTTGTGCATTTATGTTGATTTATTTTTAATAATTACATTTTAATGACACACTATACAAGAAAAATCTCACCATCACCTCGTCACCTCCATCGACTCTCCACTCTTTAGTCAACGTCCATTCAATCAATCAGAAACCAGAACAGCTCAAATCATCCTGCTGGCCAATGATATCTGAGCAGGAAGTGATTGGTTTACAGGATCCTAAACAAGTGTTTCTCTGAAAAGAACACATCCAGAGCGAATATCAGTCATTCGGTGAGAAAATGTAAAACACGTGGTCCAGCCGTCAGCATATGATTACTCTGTTCAGAAACGTGATTTCCTCCTGAACGCCCTGATACTGCGCAAAATTACCTTTAATTAAAAATCATGATTACAGTTATTCTTTTTTCTACACCTTTATTCAAACATTTTTACATTACCAGGCCTGGAACCCAACCACTTCCTTATAAACACAGCTCTGCTACTGTTATCTGTCTGTCTGTCCGTCCGTCCGTCCTTCCATCCATCCATCCATCCATCCATCTTATCTATCTATCTATCTATCTATCTATCTATCTATCTATCTATCTATCTATCTATCTATCTGCCAGTCTGTCTGACTGTCTATCTATCTATCTATCTATCTATCTATCTATCTATCTATCTATCTATCTATCTATCTATCTATCTATCTATCTATTTGTCTATCTGTCTGTCTGTCTGTGTTTGCGGATCATCATGCATCAACAGCGCCTCGTTTTCTCTCTCATCCACACAGTGACTTTAAATATTTGCCCATGAATGTGGATGACACGGCAAAAAACCTGCTGGTGTTGGTGAACCTTAAAAGAAGCCAAGAGCAGGAAACTATTTGTGTAATCAGTGACCTGATTCTTTATTGGTTGCGCAGGAGAGGACAGAGGTCCTGACAGCTCACAGTTAAAGGGTTTGACACATGAGAGATTCTGAGAACTGAGGGAGCGTGGAAACGAGACCTGCTCGGAGAGTTTAACAGGCTCGAAGCACCTGCAGCTCCGGGTTTATCCGCCTCTTTCTAAGAAGAAAATCGTGACTGAAGGAAGGAGGAATCTTGTTTTTCTGTCCTTTTCTATTCATACTAGCCAAAAGAAAACAGCAGAAAATACAAATACACACTTTTTTGATGGGCCATGTAATACATTTATGTTATATTGATAAAGTGCTGATGTATGTATATATATATATATATAAGGTCCTATTTGTTTCATACATTTTTCATGTTGGAATAAAATCTCAAATCTCAAACATATACAGTCAAATTGTCCTTTGCAGGAGAAGGAAAAACACTAACAGCTTCAAATAGTAAAAGTTTTTTTTTTCTGGTCTGTTTTTGCGCAGAAAATGGCCAAATTATGTGAGCATCTATATGGTAATATGTAGTATGTGTGTGTTATATACAGTCAATGCAAAAGTTTCAGCTCCCCTGTTACTTGACAAGATCTGTTGCTCTTCTAGTAAGTTAGTCCACAACCTGACACTTCTGCTTGGACACACAGAGGAGCGTCTTTTCTGTGTGTTTTTTTCAATTTAGTCTGAAACGGTCCTGATGTTGGGGAGGTGATGGAGAATAAATATAACAGAGGATTCAGCTCAGATGCGTTCAGACTAAAGTAAAGAGTCTGTTCTGAAAAGGGATGGAGGAGAAAGAACTGATATTTGGGTTCAAATGTTGGAAGGAAAAAGGAAAAATGAAATAAAGTACCAATACATGAACATGTATAAAAGTGTTATATTGACAAAATATAAAATATTAAACATAAATAATTTGTTAATTAAATAATATATAATAATATATAATATAATAATACATAAATAATAAATAATATTTGGCAGTGGTGATCTAGTGGTTAGGGAGTTGCCCTGCATCGGAAGATTGTGGATTCGATTCCCCACCAGTAGGTTGCTCTGAGGT
Organism: Hepsetus odoe; assembly: GCA_017165825.1. Classification (NCBI taxonomy): domain Eukaryota; kingdom Metazoa; phylum Chordata; class Actinopteri; order Characiformes; family Hepsetidae; genus Hepsetus; species Hepsetus odoe. The sequence continues at coordinate 9,576,527 of CM029393.1, forward strand.
ACCCTTGAGCAAGGTACCGTCCCCATCACTGCTCCCCGGGTGCTTTCAATAGCTGCCCACTGTTGCACGGTGTTTGTGTGCATGGGTTAAAAGCAGAGGTCCAATTTCGTTGTGGTTCATTGTGTGCTGTGCTGTGACCTCGCAATGACAAGGGTTGTCACTTTCCTTTTCAATAAATATTAGAAAAATCAACTTCTTTTTTATTAGAAAGTGGTGAGAATATTGTTATGAAGGAAATTACTCTTCGGTCAAATACAAGAAAAGTCTGAAAGCTGTTGCGGAACGGCCCTTTTTTACATTTTGCATGCAAGGGGTCGAAAAAGAGCACGTTCACCAAAGAAACGCATGCAAAAAAGTGTGATTACATTTTCTATGAAATGGCATGAATTCACACTTTTTTCAAGTGTGCACAGGGTCTCACTTTTTTTCACACATACCATATGTGGAAATTAACGAGCAAGGCAAATGAAGCCTGTTCTAAAAATAAGACCGGCTATTTATAGGCGGCATTGTCTGCTGTAAGTCACAGCAGCAGGTGTGTAGCCTCAAACGCAGCGAAATACTGAAATACATTCAAACATGCTGGATGGGGCGTGAGCTGCTGTGTTCAAGAAACCACAAAACACACTCAAAACTCTTTCCGCAACCAAATGCTGTCTTTGGCTGCGCTCCTTCAAGAGGTTTTAAAGCAGGAAAATGTATTTTTTGACACTGTTTGGCAGCGTCCATGAAGATTCTTGGCAGGAGATGGTCATTGGAGACCTGATAGTAACAAAGTAAGGATATGCTGACACGACATAAAAAACATATTTAATCATCTTCATCAAAACAGGCAGTGGACTGCTTTCCAGAACCACTCCAGGCCAGTCCATTCCCGTTGAGGGGGACGCTTTTTTGTTCAGAAAAGAAACGAAAAAAAGATCTACAACCCTCTGCAGTAGTTTAAGTTTCACAGAGCACAAAACTTTCTCATGTGTTCATGCTAATTACAGACATTTCTTGTCGGTTTTAGGTTCATCTGTCCCCGCTGGACCCACAACCATCAGCCAAGACCTGCTTGTAGTCCAAATGTTTTTTTTTTAGTTTAGAACCAGAGCGTAACATGGCCAACCCTAGGAGTCCGATCTTTTCTGTAAATACAGCCCGAAAACGTCTCTCCGCCCGCTCAGACCTCATCCAGCTCTTCGTTCAGGTGGAGCGGACTTGTGTGTGTGTGGGCCGAGACTCTGTATGACTTACTGCCGACGCAACAGGCTCTGTTTTCAGGAGAGCTGATCTGGAATCAGCGACGAAGACCATTGTTAATACAGAACTTTGACCCAAGATGAAGCTTGGTTGATGTTTACAGCTGACTGTTTCTTATACCACACCCACAAATCTGCTCCACCTTAAAGAAGAATGAGGGTTGAGAGAGGTTCTGGGGATGTGTTTACTGAAAAGATACCGTCGTCTAGTGTCAGCCTTGCAAATGCAGTTTAAACTGAAAATGGAGAACATGGGCTCCAGACATGTTCAGAGGAAAACTGACCACGATGTGATTTGTTTCTTAAAGACAATTTGAATCATTTAGCACTGTTTTTTTGAGCCAAAAACCTCCGTAGCGGTACCTCTTTGAAAAAGAACTCGGCCAAGAAATGGCCTTCATGTAAATGACCTCCAGATTTCACAGCCTTACTGTAGCTGCAGAACAGAAATCAATAAAACAGTTTTCACAAGCCGCTGCCAGGTGTTGAAAGTGCGCCTTACAGCTGGAAATGATATGTTTAGAGCTGGAGATATGCATCTACCACAGTGAGCAGTGGAGCTCAGATTTTGCAATCACAACAGGGTGTGTTTTCAAGAGACATGCAATGAAGTTGTGATGTAATGCCTGTGAAATGGGTTCGCATGCAATGGGACGCAGTGCACCCTTCCCTTTCGGTAGGAAGCTGCTAAGGGAACATGGGAAATAAGAAGGTGGACTTAAGGCGTCAATTAGAATAAGTCAGTCGGGACAAGGGTATCTTGAAAATATTTATTTACATTTTATGAACCATTCTCAATGTAAAACCACTGTGAGCAGCCCCCTAACAGGAGCTGCTGTTAAAAATCTTTTTGTATTTTACATCCATTTTGAAAAGATGCTTTCGAATCAAAAAATTAAAGCTCTGAAATATATACTTTTGTAGAACAATGAAAAGAAAAAGGAAACCGTCTCGAACGTACACAACTTCCACTGATGGCACTTATTCACTTTTTTTATCCGTTTAGCAAAGAATTTAGAAACTGAGATCATTCGTCTAAAAAAAGTAGCTTTATGAATAATAATCTCTGTATCAAAGTCTTTATAAGGTCACCTGCGGCAAACAATATGAGAAACTAAGCTGATTCTTGAAAATTTCCTGTTTCACAGGTCCAGGTCTGGTGCTGCCTTTCTCCATGTGCGCATTTTTGGTTTAAAAAATACAGAATACGTTTGTGCTAATATGTGCTCTCCCACAGAAGTGCCACAGAAGAACCTCCTGCTTTCAGAGAGCTTGATTCACTAAGTCCCTGCTGCCAAACGGACTCCTCTCTTACTGTCAACGGCGGCTCAGTTCCTTCACAGAAAGAGAAGAAGAAAAAAACCCTCAGCTCCACAGCACTAGTAACCAAAACATAGTCACTACCGTTCTGGCTCACAAAGCCAAACTGGGGTCTAGTACAAGTCCCTCATAATCTCTTGCAGGAGTGGGTGTAAATACAGGTCCACCTCCGTATCTTTCATCACTTGCATCAGCTGAACGTGGTGGGCCACCAGCTGCCGCAGGTCTGTCATCTTCTGCAGCACTTTGGCAAAGAGATGCATGGAGTCTGGGTGGTTCATCTTCAGGTGCAGCTCCATGGAGTGGAGAACGTTCTCCTGCAGCTCCTCTATGGGCTTCACGTTCAGCAGTCCAGGTCGATCTATAGGAATCGACAGCAAAGGAGTTACAAAATGGTCTTCAAACGTGATTTTATTGATATTTCACGCCTTATGTAGCGAAATGAGGCTAATATAGTTGTGAATAACCAAGTCAGAATTGGCCACAAGGATATTTTTATATCACTGCTGTCAGATCAAATCCATAAATCTCCATTTCCATGCATTTCTATTCATTTTTGTTGCATTTTTACTTTTTTCCTTGCGGTGTTTTCAGAATTTTGCAATGAACTAATCAACAGCCGTGCTCCAAAAAGAGAAAACCACTTGCTACATTTACCTAAACTGTAAGGAGGGATTTGTTTTTCCTTCTCTTTCATTGTTACTTTTATCGAGAGTGTTTTTTCTAACATTTTATTCAATTCAAGGCAGAATACATTTCAAATTTCAAAATCAAAGCCTAATATTTAGAGTTTCACTATCAATTATATTAGAAATAATATACTCAAGCAATATTTTTTGACTTTGGGTTTGGATTTTCCATTTTACATAATTCACTTCCTGTTTCTTTAGATCCTGCTAGTGTGGGTTTCTTCTCTTTCAGTGATTTACACGAAAGCTAATACCCCCTTGTGAATAACATTCACGTTGAACACAACTTTCAGCTTTAACACTTACATAATTCTCTGTTTATTATTTAAATTTCAGATTCATTAATTAGTAATTGATTCTATTAGTGAAGTGAAAGTGACTATAAAGTGACTGTAAATAGCATGGCACACAGTGAATCACAATGAAATGCAACCTCTGCTTTTCACCCACACGCTGTGCAGCATGGAGCAGCTATTTAAAGCACCCGGGAAGTAGTGATGGGACGGTACCTTGCTCAAGGGTACCTTACGGCAACCTACTGGTTTGGGATTCACACCCACGACCGTCTGATCCTGGGGCCAACTGCCTAAACACTAGGCCAATGTTGCTCTTTTATATTAATTACTTAATAAATACCATTAAGATTATTAATTCATCTTAATTAATGCACCTTTTCAATAGTTTGAAATGCAGCCTGTAAAAACCCTCATTTTCAAAACCTCTAATGCTGTTTTCTGCTTTAGACACACTCACTTTGGTTTGAAATTTCATCTTTGAGAAATCAAAGCATCTTTTCTTCATTTTATTTTGGCCATAAGGTTAATTTTTCACGTATCTCAATCAGAATAATCAAAGTTCAAGGGTAAGAAGTCATTAAATAACCACCGAACGGTGACTAATAAATCTGGGCGATAACCACACGGGTGTTTTGAAGACAGGATGTTAAGGACGAGACATCAGACTATCGTGATCATGCCCGATCAATGTTTGGAACTGACCCAAATATAAATCTGCCTATTAAAGTCCAACTCTGTGTGAGTTGGGCGAAGGCCCATATGTTGAGCAAGAGTCATGGGTTTGTGGTGGAGCTGAGACGGAGCAGTGTGAGGCAGATGTAAGCTGCCTTACTTAGTAGGCACTTTTTCAGTATCGGTATCAGTGGTGAAGACATTTTGAAAACTTTGCCTAAACCGTGGCGGCAGTTATTAAACGTGTGTGGCTTTGTTTGAATGTTTTAAAGACCCACTGAACCACACTGTCAGCATTTACTTGTGAGTACAGTCTTGATCCCGATCACATGTCTAAACCGAGGACACTGAAAAAAACAGCATGTTTCACTTGGACACTGCATTTTTTCACCGAATGTCATGTGCCTGTGAATGTCATCACCTACAATCAAACACTGCTTTATTCAGGGCCGTGCAAACGAGAAACAATATTCAGTAACTCTGTTCTGATCAAAATAAAGCTGCTGCCACACTCTTCATCCATTTTCACGTTGTGTCATCAATAGTTACAAACAAAATTAAAAAACAAAATCTGCATTTTTAGGGTGGCACGGTGGAGCAGTGCGTAAAGCTGTCCCCTCACAGCAAGTTAGATTCCCAAACGGGACGGTCTGGGTCCTTTCTGCCTGGAGTGGACATTGAGTGGACATCCAGCGTCCTCCCTCTGTCCAAAAACCTGCACGTCAGGTGGATTGGAGATGCTAACTTGGCTGTAGGTGTGTGTGTTTGCGTGTCCACCCTGTGATGGACTGGTGACCTGTCCAGGGTGTTTTCCCTCCTTTCACCCTGTGAGAGCTGGGACAGGCTCCAGCACCCCCACGACCGTAATCAGGACAAGCGGCTCAGAAAATGAGTGAGGCATTTTTGGCATTTTTAAAATGTTCCATTTCTAATTTTAGAACAGACTCTTAAACAGTGAGTGTGCACTGGGGACAAGGTGTGGCCTCACCTCTAAGTTTCACTGTTAGGGGTAAGATGTCACACTGAATTTTGGCAACAAATTATAACAATCAATTATCTTTAGATTTTTACATTTCAAATTCTAATTACATGCAGCTCCACAAAAAAACCTTGATTAAGGAAACTTGATCAATCTTTCATTCAGTTCAGTCCTGCAGCATGGAAAGCCAAACTACAACAACTGGAAAATCCATTTCAAGCTCATTTTAAAATGAAACATTTCAAGCATGCAGCCTAAAAATGCGTGGGTTTCTAGCTGTCACTCATCATCAGAATTACAGACCTGGCCTAAACTAACTAAACTGCACTCTTCAGGAGCCCGGTGTCTGCATGACACACACATTGGACCCAGATCTCTTTTGGGTAGCTTTTTGAGGAGGGCTCCAGGCAAATAAGACATATTGGCAACGTGCGAGGACTTGCCCCAAGCTGCCATGTTTGCATTGATTTGAGGTTTGCTTAGTACAGCACATAAGCAAGGTTTACATTATTCTCTCCTCTAATAAGTATAAATGTATAGTCGTGAAGGTTTTCAGTAAAAAAAATGATCCAAACTCTTTAGTATGTAAAAGTTTCATATGAAACAGAATGAGAAAATTTAAAAATCTGTGTTCAGCTCAGCTCCCAGTGTGTTCAGTGCACAAATCTCATCTAGTTTAGGAGAGACGTCTGATGTTTGAAATAGTGCCAGTGTGACAACTTAATCATGTGACAAGCTGCCCCGATCTCCACAGAATGTGTCTCCAAAGGTTTGGGTCAAACACTCTCGCTCACTCGCTCATTTTCTAAGCCGCTTGTCCCAACTACAGTCAAGGTAGGTGCTGGAGTCTGTCCCAGCTCTCACAGGGCAAAAGGCAGGGACACCCTGAACAGGTCGCCAGTCTTTTGAATGGGCAGACTGACACATTCACCTCCATGGGAAGTCATCTCTAGTCCTCCTGACGTGCAGGTCTTTGGATGGTGGGAGGAAACTGAGCAGAATATGTCCTCTACACACAGAAGGACCTGGACCATCCCGTCAGGGAATCAAACCCAGGACCTTTTTGCTGTAATGTGAACGCGCTATGCGCTGCACCATGCACAGGACAGCGATTCAACAAAGGTTTGGGACAATGATTATCAGATAGGTTAAAATACAACTCCACCAAAAACAGAATAGTTTTCTGTTAGTTAATCAATAAAATGTCGTTTGATTGACGGCTTTCAAAGTGTTGTTTGCAACCACATAGTGTTTCAGTTATTTGGCTCAGGCATACAGCACTGTGCAAAAGTTTTAGGCAGGTTTGAAAAAATCCTGTAAACAAAGAACGCTTTCAGAAATATAAATAATGATTGTTTATTTTGATCAATTTACAAAATGCAAAGTGAGCGAACAAAAGAAAAATCTAAATCAAATCAATATTAGGTGGCACTACCTTTTGCCTTCAGAGCAGCATCAGTTCTTCTAGGCACACTTGCACAAAGTCAGGGATTCTGTAGGATTATAGTCGGTGTCTGATCAACCAGTTTTACCAAACAGGTACTGATGACCATCAATGTCACACGGAGGTTGAAACACAGTCATGTTTGGAACGACCGACCAGCCGAGTTCCTTCAAAAACCGTGTGCGAGTGTACCTAGAAGAACTGATGCTGTTTTGAAGGCAAAGGGTGGTCACACCAAATATTGATTTGATTTAGATTCTCTTTTGTTCATTCACTGCATTTTGTTGATCGATGAAAATAAATGATCAACACTTCCATTTCTGAAAGCGTTCTGTTTACAGCATTTTTTCACACCTGCCTAAAACGTTTGCACAGCACTGTAGTTATTTGCTGCGGCAATTCATTTGAGTAGTTTAATAGAATAAACATCCCAAGGAAGCTACAGTGGCCCAGTTCATATCATGCAACACTGGTTAACCACACACCAACCTTAAGCTGACATCTGCTTCCTGTTAACCACGACTCACCTCCGCTGAGGATGATGACGGCCAGGAAAAGCGCCATGTCGCTGTCGTCCAGCTCCAGCATGTTGAACTTGACGGAGAACTCAAACTTGGGCTCCATCATCTCGCCGAAGGGCTTGCGCAAGCTCTTGAGGAACTCCCGGGTCATGAAGATCTGGCCGTAGGAGATGAGTGTGCCGTCCTTGTTCATGAGCGGTGCCATCATGATGATGAGCACCTCGATGACCCCATACTTGAGCAGAGTCACCTGGTCGTTCAGGTCCAGGCTCACGAAGCCCGGGATGCTCTTGGCGAACTCGGTGACCTCGCTGACCGCCTCAGCCGAGCGTGATTGGCAGCTGTGGAAGAAGCGCACCTCCGCCTCGCAATGCAGCTCCGACTGCAGCATGCCCATGCCGACCCCACACTGCTCCTGCCTGGGAAGCTGCCGGCAGTTGATGAACTGCTCACCCTCCAACAGGGACTTCATGTCATGGATCACAAAGGGCTACAAGGCAAAAGAAAGCATGAGGGAATGTAGGTGTGCAATGAGAAGCAGAGGGGCTGCGGACATATTTTGACAAACCAATTATCCACATCCCACATACAGTCAGTTTGTTGCTCAGATACAAAATACCAAATACACATTTAATGCTCAGGTTTCTTGGTTACTCAAATCTTGAGCATATTCATCTTGATTTGTATGGAGATTTGCAACAATTTTTCAACACCCCCCCCAATTCTTTGAGAGTCAAACAAAGTCATGTGTGTCATTTGGTGTAAAATGTTTAACTAGGGGTGTGGTGGATGCTGGAGCTCAGCTCTCACAGAGTAAATGGCAGGGAAACACCCTGGACAGGTCGCACACAGACGTACATTCAGACCTTGGGGGTAATTTGGCATCTCCAATCCACAGGACTTTGGACAGAGGGAAGAAACCAGACACACACAGACACAGGGAGAACATGCAAACTCCACACAGGAAGTACCCAGACCATCCCAGCTGGGAATCGAACACAGGACCTTCTCGGTGTGAGGCCACAGTGCTAGCCGCTGCACCATCCTGCCATCCGGCCGGATGCATTTTGATTTGCTAGGTCTTCTTTATGCTACAATTTATAAATATAACCATACTATAAACCACAAACTGTTGCATTTCTCTCAACTTCATCGCCATCATATCATACATGAACTTTTTCTAAAATCTTTAATATGATCTGAAAGAGCCAGAGCCAATTGACAAAATGAATGAGTCTCTTTAACTTTTAAGAAATAATGTAATAAAGGTCAATAAATACTTACAATAACATCAATAAAATGAAGAAAGCTGTTTTTTCTCCTATAAGACTGCTATTTCAGAGATACAAGTATTTATTTATTTATTTATTTATTCTAACTGATGTAATATTCTGTTCTGTCATCGCCTACCAAATTGCGAGAGGGTTATAACCAGAAACTCAGACAGGAGAACACAATCAGGGTGGGGATGAGCTGTTCAACTGATGTCTTTGATTCTAGGAAACTCTTCCCTGGGTGTTTCCTTAGTATTGAAATGAAAAACAGATTCCAATTATCTAAAATCCCAGGGTGACATATTTCATCTTCAGGCACCACCTTTGGGTCCACCATGCTGTAGAAACTCCTGCAGGAGTGGACGTGCCTGTATTTTTATATAAAGCAAATAAATCTGAATTAGGAACTGTCTTAGAGAGATAAATGAATTTACACCAGAGCCAGTTATAATACGAGCTTTTTATGAAGGCGAGCTTGACCCAGCCAAGCCTACTGTTTGGAAATACATTGGCAAGAACAATCTGGTATTACAGCAAGAGTTGTCTATATTTCTTTACTCCTAAGCTTTAAAGCGCTTCAGTTCTGCTTGGGCTTCGTAAATATTTCCGCATTCTAGAGCAGCCAGATGTTCGGTATCATTCGGCCCATATCTTAGTTCATGTTAGTCAAAACAGCCGTCCAACAGCCTTGGTAATATCTCTCCCTACATAAGCATGAAGCAATATTTTTATTCCCTATTGCTGCTGTATGTGTATGTGGTATAGTGCTTTAGAGATGAGGTGGAATATACCAGCAGAAAAGGTCAATTTCAGATCATTGTTAGAGTGAGTGACAGCAGTGGTGAATGGAACCAGACCTCCACCTCTAAAAGCTCCTGTACCAGTTTCTGAAATGGTGGTGAAGATGCTGCCTGATTTTATTTTATTTTTTTACCAGAGTTTGGAGAAAGTTTTGGAGTAAACCTAAAACCCATTCATGGGGAAGGGATACATGCGCCAAAAATGGTGATTTAGACCAGATTCAATACTGAACCATCATCACCATCCCGTAGAAACATCAAGAAGACACTTGGGGCAACACTGGTGTGCGTGGAGAAGAAATCAAATCCCATTCACACCACTGTAAAATCACAGTTTCTCAACAATAAAAGGCTTCACACCATACTTGGTGAGAAAGGATAATTGTGAGTGGCAGACAAGCTCCAGCAACCCCCTCAACCCAGTCAGGATGAACTGATAATGAATAAATGAATGAATGAATGAGTGAGTGAGTCAATGAATGAATGAATGAATGTATGAATGAATTCTTGGTCTTCATTGTACAGCAAAAATGCTCTCTCTCTCTCTCTCTCTCTCTCTCTCTCTCTCTCTCTCTCTCTCTCTCNAAAGTAGTTTATTATTTCTAATTTGCTTGTTTGTACAGAAGTATATGTACATTTCCTCAAGTTGAGAGTGTGTCGGGGACAGGGGGACATGGATGTCTGCTCCAAATGTCCAATAAAGGCCAACAAGCACAAACAATCCAGTACACACACACACACACACCATTACAATCAGTCTTGCCTGCGGGAGTGTTCCTTTAACCAGTTGTGTGTGTCTCTGGTCCCAGTGCCAGGCAGTTACCAGAAGCAACTGTTTAATTTGGCTGTGTGTGTGTGTGTGTGTGTGTGTGTGAGTGTGAGCGGGAGAGAGAGAGAGAGAGAGAGAGAAAGTGTGTGTGTGTGTGTTCGTCTGAATGAACTCTTTCTCTCCACTGGCAAAGCAGGATGGAGGATCGTCTCTCTCTCTCTCTCTCTCCCCCTCTCTCTCACTCTCTCTCTCTCTCCCCCCGCCCCCTCTCTCAAAGGTCAAAGGATCATTAAAGTCTGCAGCGCTAGGGTTTCATACCATTAATATTCATTTTTTCTTGCCATTTGTTTGTTTGTGGAACCAAAATAGCACTCTCAGAGCAGGAGTTCATGCAAGTGCACTTGCGGTCATAAGACCAGCATGTGTTCAAAACCTGAATTTCTGCCTTTCATCTGCCCATGGCATGATGTTCCAGACGGCTCCACGCATGTTCAGATAACCAGTGCACATAGCTACATACATACCTGCATTATCTGTTGCTAAAACCTCCACACACTGGGCCTAATTAACCTCGTGATGAAGCCTGGGCGGATTATTTTATCTCATTCTTTAGTACCTGCTGTAAATGTTTTTTAAATACTGGTATGTGTGGTCGAACAAAGGGCCTAATGATTTGTGGAAAATATGAAATCTTGTTCCAGTATTTCATTTACTTTTACACAATTTCTTCAGACTTGAATATCCACATACTTGACCTTAAGGTTTAAAGGGTGGTTAAGGAGTAGGCCACCTGATCAGAAGATTGTTGGTTCGAGTTCCTTACCAGTACTTTGCCATGAGATACCCTTGAACAAGGTACTGTCCCTGCCACTGCTCCCTGAGCACTTTCAACAGCAGAGCCCGGGGCAGTGGTGGCCTAGTGGTTAGGGAGTTAGCCCAGGCTCAAAAGATCATGGGTTTGAATCCCAGACCAGTAGGTTGCCCTGAGGTACTCTTGAGCAAGGTACTGTCCCTGTCACTGCTCCCCAGCTGCTTTCAATAGTTGCCCCCTGCTGCACGTGTGTGTATGGGTTAAATGTAGAGGTGAAATATCATTGTGGTGTTTCACAAGAACTTTCAATGTTACCAACATTAGCTATTTCCCAGTCCTCCCTGTTCACATTTAAGATGTCTGGCTAATATGTTTGGTGAGCAAGCATTATGAAGACGCACTACGATAAAGAAAAACATCCCCAACTCACTGCATTGTCGCTGGTCTTCCCTGAGAGGATAGCCCTGGCCTTGGCTTTGGTCAGGGGGAAGTTCCTGAGATAGGACTCGTAGAGATTCTTGGCCAGGGCCCTCAGGTCGGCCGCCTCGGGGTGCATGTGGTCCATGTCAGTGGAGAACTCGGCCAAGAGCTTCTCCTTCTCAGCCTGGGGCATGCGGCCAAAGCGAATGGCTGGGAAAAAAGCGGAAAAGCCAAAAACATTCAGAAACCCCCACAAAATCCAAAAATCTTACACTCTGTCACTTCTAACATGCTCACTCTGGGGACAAGTGGGTGGGATGTGGAAAAATAGGGTTTGTTTTTAAGTGCGTGGGTACGATTATGGATGTTACTGTGACCCGGCTCTGCGTCCGGGGTCCGGGGATAAACACGGGGGTTTTCAATAACATTAATTTTGTGAAGCGAGTCCACTACAGAAAGCACCACAAAGACGTTTAATGAGCGAACTCATAATCATTCATCGGCAATATTAGTTTTCTCATGGGCTACGCTGCAAAGTCATGAAAATTGTGCAATGAAGATTTAAGGTGAGAACGTGCAGTATCACATGATCAGCCTGTGACTCACCATCAGGTTTTATGCAGCTCATTTAAACAAACCTGTCGACGCAATGCCGCTCTAATCTCCAGTTCATCTTCTCCCAGTACTAAAACTTACGCCACCTATTCTGGCAGGGCACAAACTGGACATTTCCCTCAATGACAAATTTAAAGCTTTATTATTAACTTATTTTCCTCCCTTACCTGCTCACACACAGAGCAGAATGGGACGCCACCGTAACATGAAGGAATGAAAAATAATCTATTTTTTTTGAGAATAAGACAAGCTATGATCAGTGAGTGATCTTACAAAAACATTTAGTAAATAAGATCAGTTTAATGAGGTACAGATCCATCCATCCATCCATCCATCCATCCATCCATCAACACAACAAGTTTAATATATAATGTACATTCTCAAACACAAGGACCCTTTACAGTTGATTAAAAAAATCTATCTATCTATCTATCTATCTATCTATCTATCTATCTATCTGTAACAGAGTGATTTAGTGGTTTGAGCTCTAAACACATGTTTTTTTCTTCCAATGTCTATCTATCTATGTTTATATATGCATTTAATTATATATCTTCTTCTTCTTCTTCTTCTTCTTCTTCTTTCGGCTGCTCCCGTTAATGGGTAACCACAGAGGATCAACCATCTCCGTTTCTTCTGGTCTTCTGCATCTTCCTCCTTCAAACCAACTACTTGCATCTTCTCTCTCACCAGGTCCATAAACCTCCTCTTTGGTCTTCCTCTTCTCCTCTTTCCTGGGAGCTCCATCTTCAACATCCTCCTCCCGATATAATCCTCGTCTCTCCCCTGGACTTGTCCAAACCAACGCAGCCTTGCTTCTCTAACCTTGTCTCTAACAGTATTGGTGGTGGAGTACAGGTTGTGAATCTGGGCCTCAGCCGATCCGGTATGGAAGTCTGTTTCGTTGTCCGCATATTGATTTGGCAAAAGTTTTACACGTGATGCCGTTCCTGATGTAACCCTCCATTTATCCGGTAGTAGGACCAGCACAAACAACGCAGTGGCTTGAGCATCCCTAGTGGTTGGGTTATATATAATCTTCTTCTTCTTCTTTCGGCTTCTACCGTTTAGGGTTTGCCACAGTGGATCATCCGTTTCCATTTCTTCTGGTCCTCTGCATCTTCCTCCTTCAAATCGAGGCTGGGTTACATATATACAAATATATAAAACAGTGGCTATGATTGGCGACCCCTAAATGGGAGCAGCCGAAAGAGAGAGAAGAGATAAAACATGACTATGATGATATAATTAATATATTGTAAGGCACTATATATATACATATAAATAAACAAAAAGGATTTTATTATTGCTATAATTATTGAGTAAAATGATAACTGGGTTTTTAAAAACATGGCAGGTACATGCAAACGTTAAAGCCTGTAATTTGGCTCCTCTCCCACACCTGATCCTGAGTATTTGGCTGGGGGGTAGAAAACGCTTAAAGTGATGACGCATGAAGAGTCGGGCCCACGTTGCCTTTATGCCAAACAAGACATCGAAACTTAGCCTTGTTTTTTTCTCCGAAAGCTTTAGAAGGGAAGCAAACGTCGTTTTCTCACATGTGCCTTGACTTGTTGCAAAACCATTTTGATTAACAACGAGCCGTCATATCCATCACACCTTTTGTAAACCCTGCGCACGCCTCCCCGCCTCCCTCCTACTGTACACCTTGGCAGGATGCCAGGAGCAGTGACATGGCGCATTTGTGGCGGCTGGCTCTGCACCTTCATGAATCATTGATAAAAAAAAGAAAGCTGGCTTAAGCCTGGTGAGATTTCACCCAACCGGCGCATGAAAACGAGAGGGGGGTTCGGGAGGGCCGCAAGGCAAGGGAGAGGAGGGAAAACAAAGGCAGCCAATCAGGGAGCAGCAGGGCTGATAAAGACAAACTCTAATGACCCCGCCGCTCCGAGAGCAACACCTGCAATCGACTGCTGGAAGCAGCTCCAGCATGGCGTAATTCAAGATGCCTGAAGAGAAGTCTGGTTCTGCCTGAAGGTTAACAAAATGTACAAACTCAAAAGGGACACATATCACATTCCCTCTGCAAACAAACATGTAGGATGACTCGTATGTTTACCGGAGTGAACTGAATGTTCAGGCCTCTGAGGTGGTGTCCTTTCTACTGTTTGAATTACAGGAAAAAACCTAAGAACAGATTGATCTAGAGCCAGCCTGACCCACTTGTCCACCTTCAATCAGCAAAAACATGTTTGTTGTCTTCTTTTGTTTTTTTTTTTCATTGTTGTGTTCATTCTTTCCCTTATTCATTCTTCATCATCCCAAAATGAGAACATTTTACATGCCCATGTATAATGCAGTGTACACAATTCTCCACTGACCCCAGTTCAATAATCAGCCCAGAGTCCAAATTTGCCTTCTTTAGAACCAGAGCAGCGAAGTTACCCTGCAAGTCAATAATCAACCCGTTTTTTTCCATAATTACATGGTTAAACCTCATCCAGCTCTTCAAGGTGGAAAGACTTGTGGCTGTGGTTTAGGACACAGTGGTACTTACTATAAACCTCAGCTACATTTCAGTGTGGCTGCACACCAGGGCTGTAGAGGACTGATCCAGGATCAGATTCCTCAGTATTAATTGCTCACAATATCTGATTCTAGAGCAGCGCTCCTGCTCCTGAGGCGATTTGCGGAAAGCTGCTGTGATGAAAGGCCGCGGGAGCTGAGTGCGTGATTAGGCTCTTGTTGTGGACCTAGATGTATTTTGTGTGATGTTTGTGCACGCTCGGTGCCTCGCCTCGGTGAAGACCAGACAGCTGTAATAGAGAAGGGATTAGAGAGCGCAGTCCCTCACGGATCTCAGTCATGAGAAAGAGGAGATTATTTTACAGCTTTGCTAGTTGGTAGGTTTTCATTTTCAGCCCAGTCTCTGTACCTGAGCAGTTTGATTGTTTTGTGTTGGTTAATCCACACAGTGATCTACGTCTGAACCTTCAAGCAGAACAAAGCGTCTAACTTAAGACACGAAGCAGTGAAGAAACAGGTGCAGATGATTCCAGATGAACAGGGGATTCGTTTGCTGCTGATGCTGAACGCTGAGTGGTTGGAATCCCTTTATCTAGAACCTTGCATGTTTAGGCACCATGCAGCCTGGAGCACTAAAACATTTGTTCCCTTTTCTTTCATTTCATCTAGTCAGTGTGCCAAATATAAGAAATATTTTTTAATTCCCACAAAATATAATTTAGGAATTTGGAACAAAGTGTAGATATATGAGGTGACTCCAAGTCCAAGAACATTATTTGCATTGATATCCATCCATCCTTTATCTGAGCCCCTTATCTTACCCAGAACTCATCCCAGAACTCCCCCATTGACTCCCCCAGACTGCCCCATTGATAGTCTCACCTAGAGGACACTTTAGCATCCTGACTCCACATGTGTGTTTGGACTGTAGGAGGAAAGAGAACTATCAGAGGAAACCCATATAGATGTTTAGAACATGCACACCGCACACAGACAGAACCCAGATTGGGAATCGTACCCACTATGAGGCCACAGTGTTAACCACTGCACCACCACACCGCCTTTTTAAGTAGAGCTTAGAAATAAACTATACTATAATATGTTCTGGTAATCCTGATTTCCATTGGGGATTGAAACCAAAAATTAAGCAGTGAGATCCTAACAGACATGGGAAACTGTCTAAACACCGAAACAGAGCTTGGTGCCTTTACATTTTTACACTGAGATTATTCGTTTTTCATTCAAGGGGCTGAAAAGAGGCAAAAGCGCAGATGCTCATTAAGTATTTCATTGTCTTGTGGCTTCACGGGTGGATTAGCAGCAATGCTGTTAAAGCCACTTCACTCAGAAGCTTCATAACTGTAATTCTTAACATAGTCGTGTACTCCCACTAACATCAGCAGTTTCTATCAGAATTACTGATAATTTTGCACGCAAACGTCAAACACCCTTGTCCGATTCCCCCGTTTATTTAAATAGGAAATGAGTGCACACCCTGTACAGAAAGCCCAAATTGCACATTTTAATACAAATTTATTAGCTCAGTTAAACCATTTTTCTTAAGCGTCCTCTTATTATTTTCAGATATTTTTGAGGAACAATTAAACCGAACCAGTGAACACAAAAGATGGTTTTTCTGTTAATGTTGGCCATAAGAGCTTTGAGAACTTAATTTAAATGCAGAATTTCAATAGATTTTGAAAAGAAAATCCAGTTTTTGCACAGGCCACATTTTGCCAATTAGCTGAATTCCACAATTAGGAAACGTAGCTTTGTATTAAAATGTGCAGAAGCATGTCTGTGTATGGGATATGTACACTGCACTGAAAAAGTTGACAAAATTGGGTCCGAGGCTGCTCCTTCCCAGCCCTTTGCCCTAAAGAGTGACGCCACGAGCGCCTCCGAGCTGTGCTGAAGCTTTGGCTAAGAAAGTGCTCACACCAATGACTTTGACAGGGCTCTACTTTACTATTAGCTGACAGCGGTTTTTAATGTAACAATTAATGAAACCGTGATAGTGCTGAGATAGTGAGGCTTTGTTTTGAGGTTGGAGGGGGGACGGACGTGGGTGTAACATTTCAAGGGAAGTTGTTTCTTAGTCATGTGGCACTGCACATTCGAGCTTTCTGCACATTCTGACAGCAAGGCCACATACGGTGCAGGTGGAGACCACAAAGAGGAAACAACAAAAGCAAGCAGGGCAAGATGCTGCTGCCTCAGTGGTAGAGCCATTTGAAGAGTGTCTACCTTCTGCAGCTCAACCAGAAATACCTTTTCTCTGAAACAGCAGGGCCTTTCCCAGGTTCCACTTTTAAGGGATCAGACATAGAGCTAATGTAGAACCTTGCAGCACACGGAAGTCAGTAGATGTGGCGTGAAGATGGATTCGGGTGACATTTTTAGCTGATTTATCCCCTCGAGATAGCTCTGCAGAAACCGTTCTCACCATTGTGCGACATCCCCACCATCAGGCACTTCTGGAAGCGGCAGTACTGGCACTTGTTGCGGCTCTTCTTGTGGATGCGGCAGTGAAGGTCACAGTGGTCGTAGACTAGCTTTAGGCGAATCGTTCGGCGGAAGAACCCCTGAGAAGCAAAAGAGGGGCATCAATTAGGGCAATATGATGACATTTATCATCACATTCAATTATATACAATAACCAGAGCAGAATTTGTTCTGTTAAACTGGATTTAATC
This sequence comes from Hepsetus odoe, assembly GCA_017165825.1. Lineage (NCBI taxonomy): Eukaryota > Metazoa > Chordata > Actinopteri > Characiformes > Hepsetidae > Hepsetus > Hepsetus odoe. The sequence goes on from CM029393.1 coordinate 9,593,564, forward strand.
CAGGACAGTGTGTGAGATGTTAATAAAAAACATTTTTGATCCCTCCTGAGCATAATAAATATGTCACACTGTGTATCGAGATATGTTTTTCCCATGTCGCCCACCACTAGCATTACTCTGGAGAATGTTTGTGGAATATATTCTGTTAAGAATATTCTATTTATTCTAATACTTTTTTGCCTTTATATCAAAGACATACCAAAGGGCATGTCTTTGACTCCACAATCAGAAGACCCAGATTGGGAATTGAACCAAGAACCTCGACTGTGCAGTTTAGATGGCATAAAAATCCTTAAAAGTTCATTCTCTGCTACACTTAAAATGGCATTTTCTGCACAGCTTGGTTAACACAGAAGAAAGGAAGCTTATAAAATACACACATTTGCACGTGCCACAAATGACGCTGTATATCCCCCAACATGTTCAGTTCATCAGTAATTGTCTATTATTATAACGAGCAGCTCTCTGCAGAGGATGTGCACTTATTTACAATTACAGCATGAAACTTGACAGCGGCGCAAGTGCTTTTGCATACGGCCGGCTGTGGTATCTGAGCTTCGGCTGTGGATGAATTCGGTAATCAAGTTCTACAAGAACACAATGTCCTCAGTGAGAAACCACTGAGTCAGCCAGCGTCTATGCTATTAAAATGTCGGATTTCCTAACTCTGTGGCCAGCGAGTAACACTGCATTTTACACTGATCATAACTGCCTTTCGCAGATTATTAAAAGTGCATTTAAGGGAAAATCCCAGTGTTTTCCTCAGTGGTAATACACAGGGGTTCCCATGTGATCAAGTCCTACGAAGGTTTCCTTCCAGGTTTTCACTTTGGTTTATATCAGTAACTGAGCAACATTCTGGCCATTCTGATGATGAATCAAGTTGGTATTTTGCTTTTTAATAAAAGTCCAACAATAAAAATGGACATGAACATTAACGCTTTAGCAGAACAATGTGTCCTTATATGCGATTTCAGAGGAGGTTCACTGGTTGAGCCTTGAATCTCTAGATTTTTCTTTTATTTAAAACTTAACACTTAAACTGAATTTCGCTCGTAATCAAAACTCTTGATTCGATTATATAAATAAAAACGACCCTTTCCATTATGGCGCTACTAGCAAGCCTGCAGACAGGGGCTAAAATATTAAACCTGTAAAGAGAAACGATGCCTTTCCCAGTCACTTCAGGGAGACTTCATGAAACCATTAAAGCAATTTCATTTCACTGAGTTGAGCAGAGTTGATGTCAATATTTTTGCTACATTTTTAGGAGGGAATTTCTTCCATCTGTACTTTGCATGCATTGCTTTTTAGCGCTTTAACACTTCTGACAGACCTGCTAACAATACTTGACCTTCAACACATTGAACAGTTCCTAAAAACGATCTGCAAAGCAGATTAAGCGAGAACCAAGATTTATATCAGAACCCTGCCACTCGCTCCAGTCAAATATAATTTTGCATATGGTTGATACCCACAAGCCGAGCTTAGTACTGAGAGCGTTTGGTGAGAACACCTCATTCTACTGTGAAGCCATTAAGTACCCAGAGATAAGCCAGGGCCTCAAGATAGATAGAGCTTATCTATATAATCCACCATTAGGACTCAGCAGCATTTCCAAGACTGGACTTTGGTTGCAATGCTGCTTTTCACCGTATTAACTGTTAATAAACCCAGACATCTCTATCTTCATGTTGGATGTCAGCAGATAAACAAAGTGCATGAGAAATTTCGTGCAGCTTTGACTCTTTCCATCTCAATGCTTTGACGATCTTTCAATCCATGACACAGATGAGGCTGTGTTTTAACATATAACGCATATAAAAGTGTTTCTATGTTGTAAAAATGTTAACGCTATAAAAAAGGGCTCTCTGTTAGCGTTGGGTGATATTAAGGGAACGCCACCCCCCACTCGATCTGTTTTGCTGCTTTTCTTCATTGACCTTCTCATGGCAGAGACACAGCAACGTTCTACTCTGATACAGATAAGTGGTTAAGTGGGCGCTGGATGGCCCTGAGCCGTGATTGGCTGGCTCATATTTCACATTTTAACACCAAACAGGTATCACTGTTCTACTCATCCACACACTCGGACCCTCCAGTTTGAGAACCACCGCCGGGATATGAGAACATATGTAAATGTTCTACCTGTTTACCTCTACATCATGTGGCCTGTAAAAAGGCTCCCTGTTTGGGACGCTGAGCGCACTGGGGCTGACTTGCAGAAGTAGCGTACATGAACGGAAGGAGCATTGCTAAATGAGGATGTTTTCCATGTTCTTTCTGGACCCCCTCATTCACGTTATGGTTAATTTTAGTAGCATTTTGGACCATAAATAGAAATAGGATACATGAACACTCCACCCAAAAAAAATGGCTTTTGTATTTTAGAACAATTCATGCATGAACCTGCTTGGCTGAACTTAACTTCAGGCATTGTTAGTGGATGTGACAGAAAGGAGCTGGGTGTTTCACATTTGGATGTGGTATCAATAGAAACATTCCATTCATTTTGACAAAAAAAAAGGCTTCCCCCAAGGAGGAGGTGTTTGTTCTGCATTTTTGCAGGATCATCTTGTTCCAAGATCATGGAGCCGTCTTTTACAATCTTTCCCTTTTAAATAATCAGAACTTTGAATCAGAATCAGATCCCGAGAGCATTCGCTTAAATATAACGCACATGTTTGGTTCCTCCTCTCGAGAGAAAACTGGAATGTTGTATTTTTCTGCATTTTTCGCTGTTTATAAGGGCTGAACGATTTGGGTGAAACATGTAATTGGGGTTTTAATAGCGGTATTTTGATAATTATTTCAATTCAGTTATTTCTTACTTTTGTAGCTGACTCCCCCAATTTGAAACAGTTATTATTAACTGGACAAATTGCAATTTTCCAAAAAAAGGTTCATTGTTCATCCCTAGTTACTAAAATTAATATATACAGCACTGTGCAAAAGTTTTAGGCAGGTGTGAAAAAATGCTGTAAACAAAGAACGCTTTCAGAAATATAAATAATGATTGTTTATTTTGATCAATTTACAAAATGCAAAGTGAGCGAACAAAAGAAAAATCTAAATCAGATCAATATCTGGTGTTTCTACCTTTTACCTTCAGAGCAGCATCAGTTCTTCTGGCCCCACAGAGCCCTGATCTCCACATCATCCAGTGTGTCTGGATCGCATGAAGAGACAGAAGGATGTGAGGAAGCTACATCCACAGAAGATCTGCGCTCAGTTCTCCAAGATGTTCGGAACGACCTACCGGCCGAGTTCCTTCAGAAACCATGTGCGAGTGTACCTAGAAGAACTGATGCTGTTTTGAAGGCAAAGGGTGGTCACACCAAATATTTATTTGATTTAGATTCTCTTTTGTTCGTTCACTGCATTTTGTTGATCGATGAAAATAAATGATGAACACTTCCATTTCTGAAAGCGTTCTGTTTACAGCATTTTTTCACACCTGCCTAAAACTTTTGCACACTACTGTATATAATGTAACTTTGGCACAACCATGTTTCATGTTCTCCCAACATTATATAAAACATTAGCTGTGCTTTAAATTGTGCTTTAAAAATCAGTATTATTAGACCAGATGACCCAAACCTGGATCTGCACAGAAACGTACGTCCAACCAAAAACGAATAAAAGTAAATGACATTTGAGGGTTGAGTTTGTGATCCAGGCCTATAGTTCACCATTAGCTTCCATTTCAAAAACTTCAGCATGGACTTGGGGTGCATTTGAGGTTTGGGGGGGAAACTGTGTCAATATTTCTTTTAATCTTCTGCTCCTTTAAAGTATAGCATGAAAAAAACCCACCCACCTACCCACCCACTCACCCCTGAGAAGCACCAGCCTAGAGTGTGGGGGATGGAAATATAAGTCTGGGTCGCCCACTCATGCGATTATTCTTATTCAGACACATCTTTCTGCCCATACTTATTTCTTTGTGTGGAAACTTGCATTGGGTTTTGTGGTTCATGTGATAGACAGAGGAAAGATAGACAGACACCTTTTGACCTCACCTACATGTCTGGGTACAATTGAAACTTGTGCTGAATTTATCTGAATGATGGGAAGGAGTGTCTGTGAGTGTGTGTGTGTGTGTGTGTGTGTGTGTGTGTGAATTCAGCAGTCCTGTGCGGTTAGATTATTCATGGCTTAAGACGCTTCTTAGAAAAGCTTGATGTAAAACTAAGGAACGGCACAAGCTTTTATTATCCTTTTGAAAAAAAATAAACATCCTGCTTTCTTTCTGCTAATGAATATACATGAACGCACAGTCAGCCAATAAACATGCATGCTTCCACGTCGACACTACCGATTGGCCGTCTAATCATAAATATTCCCACGTCATCTGCGGTCAGTTAATACTCCCACTATCAGCGCCTCACACGTTCTGGTTACTCGTCGACATTGCGAGGTTCTCCATCAAATGTATATAAAGACTGATGGATGGTTAAAGCCAAAGTCATATTTTGCTTGAAGTTTGGAGGTATGCATAAAAAAACAGCATCAAATATTTCCATCGAATTTCAGAATTCTCTCAAATTTGGTTCGTGTCATATCTTTCTGGATCTCACCATCGCTCAATACCACCAGAAGTGGGAGGATGATGGCTCAAAACCTACAAAATACATAAAATACAAAAAGTGCACAAGTGTGTATGTTGTTATTTAAAACCTGGCCAAAATGATGTTGAGCGAAAGGGACGAAAAGGAGAACCATCCCCACACACAAACCCACAAACCACAAATAGAGATTTCAAATGAACATATCGGTTAAAGGTGATCATTATGAATGATTACGAGGATTTCCCTCTGATCATTATCGCGAACATGTGAGTTATATCATCTCGGATCAAGCAGAGAGAGATGGTCATTTTCCTCACTCAGACATGGAAGGCTTTCTGGACGATTGGGCCAAAACATTTTGATTCTGACAACATAACATGGAGACAAAACATGGTGGATGTATCCTGATAAATATCCCCTATAAATACATACAGTGACTTATGTTTCAGAGTTTTGCAAAAGGAAAACAGCACCTCTCTGATGTGCTTCTTGCAGAGCATACCCGTTTTTTTATTAAAAAGCTCGACGTCCTCATACTTTTGACAGGCAGTGTACATACGGAAGCATGCTGTGTGTTACTCGCCTGCACAGGCATTAAGAAGTATTTCAGGAAGTGGTATTTAACTGTACCTTGCACCCTTCGCAGGCATGGACACCATAGTGGAAGCCGGAGGCCTTGTCGCCGCACACTCTGCACTCGATGTTTAAAGCGGAGGTGGAGGGGTCTTCATGCAGTTTGGAGAGTGACATGCTATTCTCTGCATACTGCGGGGGAGACTCTGGCTCCAGTTTAATGGAACCTGAATGAAACGAGAAAAGAACACGGATCAATCTTTTACTTTCTCCCGTAAGCAGCACTGAAAAGTGGAAATAAATGGTTGACCGCATGCTAAAAGGTCTGACAGGCACGAACCCTAACAAACTATATGAACAATAAGAAATATTATATTATCGGAATATCCTACGAAATATATATTTTCATCTACAATCAGCAGACAATCTAATCCAGAGCAACGCATGATGCCTCGACTCGAACCCACGACCTCTTGGTCCCCAGCCGATCCTCCCCCAATGCTGCCACCAACCTCGTTCCATTTAATTCAGTGTAGACAGGGTTAAGTGTGCACTTCTGAGTGCCCTTCTTTCAAGAAACAGCAAAAAGCAGGGCAACATTTTTTTTTTCTTTAAAGAACTATAATTTAAAATCTCTAATTAAGGGTCAGACTCTGTCGCGACACTAAAGTGAAGATTCTGATGTTCCGGGCCTGTTTTAATGGGTTAATTAACTGTGCTGGTTAATTAGCTGTGCTGGCAATAACTGTGATGGTTTAATGAACAAGACTTTATTGCCTCCGATGACACATTCTTACCAGCTTGTTTTTGGCAAAAAAGCATCAGCATGAACAAATATTCCTTTTATTTTACATTTCAGGGACGAAGCATGTCAGATTTTCTCCAACTTTTGTAACGAAACCTCACATCTCAGAAGAGATGCTTTATAAGAGGATTTATTGTGCTTTATTGTGATTTATTTGATAAAGTGCTGATATTTTGAAATAAAATGGGCAAAAATGTAATATGATGCACAAAAAGAAGTCGTCCCATTTAAAAACGTTCGATCAAGTCATGCGAACATGAAATTATCCTTTCATTGTACCATATTGTGCAGTCAGTCCTTGTTCTTTAAACACTGATGAAGCTTCCCAGGCGTAGCTTTATTGCCATTTTGGAATATTTCTTTTGGCTCATTCAGCGAAATGTTCAGGTTTAAAGAGTTATGTAATGAGTTACGCTGTGAGCTTTACATATGATGGTGAGAGTTTACTTATTAGACGTATTAGACAGACAGCAGTGGGTTTACAGTAAGGGACAACCATGGGGGAGTCATTCTACACAGTGAGGTGCTGCACAGCCTGACCAACTTCAGAAACTGTAGTTTTCATTCTTCAGTTCTGTTGAGTTGTTAGTCATCAAAGGTATTTTCACATGGAGTTCATTTTTAACGCCCTGAAACTTTTAGCCTGTGTCACTTCAAGCCACAGACGAGGCTGTTCTGCTAAAAACGCTCATCGCAGCTGAAACTCTACAAAGCAGAAGCTGCAATGAAGCTCCGAGCATTAAAAAGAAGTGAATTAACCAAGAAGCCCTGGTGTGAAAGCCTTCAAGCCCTGTCAGTGCCCTGTGAGGCAAATAAACACTGGAGATGTGATGAATGTTACTGGCAAACACTTGTGGTCACAAATAATGGAAATAACCAAATTATGATGCAAATCTTAACATTCCAGTTCTAATATTACAGGCTAAAATGATTTTTCTCTGCCCAGTGGGGCACGGCGATGTAATAAAACATCCGAGCACGTGCGGCGCAACAGTTTAACGTCTTGACTCTGATTAGAAGACACGAAAACAGCTTTTTAAATGACCTGACACAATGAATGATGGTTAGAAAGGGTCGATTTTGATTGCTGAAATTGCATACTTGGGCTTTCTTGCACTCTGTAGTTGCTCTCCTGACTTTTGTAATTGTGCTCTTGTGGTCTATAGCTGCTCTCCTGGCCTCTATAGCTGCTCTCCTGGCCTCTATAGCCGCTCTCCTGGCCTCTATAGTTGTTCTCCTGGGCTCTGTAGTTGTTCTCCTGGGCTCTGTAGTTGTTCTCCAGGGCTCTATAGCTGTTCTCCCGAGCTCTATAGTTGTTCTCCGGGGTCCTATAGTTGTTCTCATGCGCTCTGTAATTGCTTTCCTGGGCTCTGTAGCTGGTCTCTTGGGCTCTATAGCTGTACATGTGCGTCAGGTCCATCATGTGTGACACTTCGCTCTGGGGCGGGCTGGGGTCATACTCGATGCCAGAGATTGTTGCATAGTCCAGCGTAGAATAAGGCTTCATATCTGGAGAGTGTGAGCTGTTGTCCAGTTCCTCCAGGTCCAGAGAGCTCAGGCCAAATCCCATGGGCCACGAGAATGTCTGTGTGTCCACCATATCTGTCAGAGAGAGAGAGAGAGGGAAAGGA